>OY992893.1:34524883-35267383 GCA_963921405.1 Cepaea hortensis
AATGTTAACGTTCAGTAGTTTGCCATTGCTTTATGAACGAGAAATCAACGTTTAAGTGCAACTTGATGCCGGTGTGGGGATTGAACGCACTGCCACGCCATCAGCGCAGTGAAAGTTCAAGTGCGAGCTCTCTTATCCTACCATTACTATATATATAACTATCAGAAACAGGCAAACGGCGTTCTGTAGTCATATAATAAGAAGGGAGACAGTGGAAAACCACTGGATAACACCAGGAACAATCAATGGGAGGAGATTGGACAGAAGCTGACAGAAAGAAATGCTGCTGGAAAGACTGAGACGGTGGCGTAAAGTAATATCATCAATAGAAATGTTCAGGAACACTAAAGACCGAGATCTACAGGGTGTTTGTAAATCTCACTACACTTTATATGTAGAACAAATTTGACAAATGAAGTGCATGACGTCATCAAAAAATGTGCTCTACAGTCCATCTTGAAGCAATATGCAGCGAATGGCTGTCGTCTGCTGGAGTAATTTTTTTTACACTCCAAACAGAATGGTGTTACCAACGGAAGAAAGAATTCTTTTTCAAATTGTTTCTACATACAAAATGTAGTGAGACGTTACTAACACCCGGTATAAATAAACATGAACGCCTATGCCAGCTGGCAGGGCACATGATGTTGATTAGTGAAGACCATATTATCGCACTTCGGACAGGTCCATGAGCGCTCCGGTCTCCCCGTTAGCACCTCCGCCAGCATATATCGATTGATCGCACCAGTCGATTAACTAAAAGTCTTTTGCCCTTGAGAAAAAGTTCACGTCTGCCGGTTCCCCGCTTCACTTCCATCTCCCTGAGTCTGGACAAGGAAGCAGATTCCCAAGCGTCCTTAAACTCATCGGTTTGCCCTGCAACTCTTATGGCATTGATGTTATCTGGCCCATCCATCGTGTGATGTCATGCATCACCCGCTACATGAAATGACGCATGTCTGGGTCCGATACAATTCAAGCTTCCTTCACCTAGCTTGTAATGTGTGTCTTATGTGAATGGATTTAAGATGCCTCAGATCGAAAGACCGAGTCCTGTAGGCATTATTAGCATTATTCAGGGGAGGGAGTGTGTGTTTCTCCTCAGACTGAAAAGCCGCCTGGTTCGAATCCCAGTATAAGGCTGCATATTTTGCAAGAGACATTCATCTCCAATAACACCACACGGCATTATGATGTCTTGGAGAAGACAACTGGGATGTCCCGTGTGCACGCTGTAAAAGTAAAGTAAGACTTAATTGTACATGACTAATGACGCATTGGATCATTGATTACCAACAATGGTGACACAATGACAGAAATTAAAAGACGAATGGCTATTGCTCTTCTAAGACTAAAATAACTGAATAAATTGTGGGGTGGGACAGATAGAACTACAAAAATTAGATTTTTAAGAGCATGCATCTTTCTCATTGCAACATACACCTGTGAGAACTGGACACTTACTAAACAAACTGAACAGCGCATAAATGCCTTTGAATATAAATGTTATAGATGAATTCTAACAATATATTGGATAAAGAAAAGAACAAATGCATCCATACTTCAAGAGCTGAATATTGAAGACGTTTGGCTATTAAAGACGATAAAACAAAGAAAATTTAAATATTTTGGTCACTTGAAACGTCACGAAAGTTTGGAGAGAACAATAATGGAGGGGTTTATGCCTGGGAAGAGAGGAAGAGGAATGCCAAAAGGAAAAATGGGTGCAGGATGAGGCGGATGATCTCCAGATGGGTGTATCGGACGCGGGACATCTTGCTTATGATTGAGAGGTTTTCCGGAAGGTTGTTATGGGAGCGAGGTTCTGCAAAGGACATGCTACTGAATGAATGAATGAATGAATGAATGAATGAATAACGCATTGGGTATATGGTGCTAGACCCATACTTTGATAGACTAATCGGCACTTGGTGGGTCATGTGGTCAGTATGCATGCTGCGCGCGATAATAATCCCACGGCAGTTGAACTTGCACAGAAGAAACCACAAAGCCGCGTCCTAGCAACATTGTTAGGAAGAAAACCTACCTACGGGTCAATAGAGTCCTTTACCTTGAAGGGAATCTCTCAAAGGAAGGTAAACCTTAGGCAAATGTATGCCAAAGATGAACGCGGTAATATTTGGTGTGCACAAATTGGTGTGACGTACCACACTCCACGCAGATATGGGGGTGAAAGAGATGAAAGACCGAGCGGGTGTAATGCCGATACTTCAAATATGGTGCTTCTTTGAATCTCCGGTAAAATAATGGTTTCTACATTACTATAGGTAAATTAGCAACCCACCTTGCATACTGTGTAGCGTTGGATCGGCATCCGCCAGTTATCACTGAAGACGTGAAGTTTCAGTACCAAGTCTGGCACAACCTACTGGTTTCTGGACTTGCAGTAGGGAAGGAAAGATCTACAACACATTCCCCGTGAAAATGTTACTTCAGCACGGGGTCTGAAGACAAGTCTGTACATCAACCTTACTCCTATAAACACAAGCCTTATTCAGGGCTAAAACCACGTGATCTTTAATGCATGAGATTTGGGAGCTAAACTTCAATCGTCCAAAGGATTCATGAACCACCAACTAGCCAACAGCCACCGTAACTTCTTCGCCACGGATAGACCAACCTCATTCTGAGAGACCAACCTCATTCTGAGAGACCAACCTAATTCGGACAGACCAACTTCATTCTAGTAAACCAGCGTTATTCGGATAGACGAGCCTCATTCGGACAGACCAACTTCATTCTGGTAGACCAGCCTTATTCGGAAAGACCAGCCTCATTCGGACAGACCAACTTCATTCTGGTAGACCAGCCTTATTCGGATAGACCAGCCTCATTCGGACAGACCAACGTCATTCTGGTAGATCAGCCTCATTCTAATAGATCAGCCTCATTCAGACAGACCAACGTCATTCTGATAGGCCAGCCTCATTATGATAAACCAACCTCGTTCTGATAGGCGCTAAGTGTTTTTCGTTCTCAGATGAATTGAACGCTACTGCAACGGACAAGAGTTAACCCTCGGTCTTCCAAAGGAAATACAACCAACCAACATGATTAAACATAAAGAGAAATAAGACACGTTACAAACACCTGCAGGCAAACAAAATATAGGCTTATTTTAACTTATTCTGTCTTTATCTTTCCACAGAAAGAGCCACATTATGTGTGTCGATCCTGAGTGATACATCGGCTGTGCAGCTCTAAGGCACTTTAACTGCAGTTGTGTGCAATATTAAACAGCCTCCATTTGAACAAGTGGAAAAAATTGGTCTGCAGTTTACAAAAATCAATTGCAGTCTTAATAGCGGCACGTGACTGTTTGATGTCGGCCGCCAAGTCCTGCAGATGCCAGGGTGAATTATACCAACAACTACAACGATCATAATTGTGCTGCTGCTGCTGCTGCTGTTGTTGTTGCTGCTGCTGATGATGATGCGGCTGCTGCGGCTGCTGCAGCTGCTGCTATTTCCTTTAGTCTGCTTTGTATGGGAATGTCATTTAAACTGTGTATGTGTGTAAGCAGGATATTGTGACAAATTACAGGAATATTACATTTGGTATGCTGTCAGATAAAGGCCAGCTGTGCTAAGATTTAAAATTATTAGGCAGGGTGGCCTTGCCTTTTTCTCCGCTCCCCCCCTCCCCCATATAATTCCCAAAAAATTGCTAAAATAATCATGCGCCCAGAGATCCGCAGAAGCGTAGTGGTTAGCGCACCTTGTCTATCTGACCGGTGGACATGCGTTCGAATCCTCTTTGAGGCGGGGATTTATGTTTTTATTGACCTGGATGGAACAGACAGAGAGAACAATGATAGACAGACAGTCAGAAAATATGTCAATAAAAATATAGATCTCGGAAATAAAACAAACCAGCGAATTTAAACAGCTAAGGTAAATTTTCACTTCGGGCGGGGGTAGAGATAGAGAAATCAACACATGTTGTGCGAAGGCAAATCGGGTACTGAAGCAACTATCGCCACTTCTGCCGCATTGAAAGATACCTGTAAGTACTAAAGTAAATCTCATAAGAACTATTTTGGACATATGGTGCTGGGTCCAAATTTTTAAACTGACTCCATTTTAAAAAAAAAACTTGAAACCGCCCCGATGCGAATTAAACCCATGACCATTAGGCGAGCTTACAGCCACTACAGTGCCGTGTGGAGTGTGTGTGAGTGTATGTGTGTGAGTGCGTGTGTGCGTTTATGTGTGTGAGTGCGTGTGTGTGAGAGTATGTGTGTGAGTGTATGTGTGTCAGTATGTGTGTGAGTGTATGTGTGTGTGAGTATATATGTGTGTGTGAGTGCGTGTGTGTGAGTGTATGTGTGTGTGTGTATTGAGTTTGTGTGTGTGAGTGCGTGAGTGTTTGATTGTGTATGTGAGTGTGTGTGTGTGTGTGTGTGTGTGTGTGTGTGTGTGTGTGTGTGTGTATATGTGAGGGGCAGATGGGAGAGAGGGAGGGAGAGGAGAGAAAGAGGGGGAGAGAGTTGTTAACAACCAAACCAACATTTGAACAGGTGTTTACGAGAACGTATCAGCGTATCAACATTCATATTTACCACAACACCAAATGTATGCATTTGATAGAAAAGTATAATTGCAATTTTACATCAAGTATATGCAGGTGCTAGTTGGCATGTATACTTAATAGCAGGTGAAGCTGTAACTTTCTGTTAAGTAAATGTGCCAGTATGAAGTAAAGCTTTATATTTCTGTTAAGTATATGTGCCAGTATGAAGTGAAGCTGCAACGTTCTATTACGTATATGTGCCAGTATGAAGTGAAGCTGCAACTTTCTATTAAGTATATGTGCCAGTATGAAGTAAAGCTGCATATTTCTATTAATTATATGTGCCAGTATAAAGTGAAGCTGCCACTTTCTATTAGGTATATGTGCCAGTATGAAGTGAAGCTGCATATTTCTATTAATTATATGTGCCAGTATGAAGTGAAGCTGCATATTTCTATTAATTATATGTGCCAGTATGAAGTGAAGCTGCCACTTTCCATTAAGTATATGTGCCAGTATGAAGTGAAGCTGCCACTTTCTATTAAGTATATGTGCCAGTATGAAGTGAAGCTGCCACTTTCTATTAAGTATATGTGCGAACTAGAAGGTGTAGCTGAAGCTTTGTAATAAATATGTATACTTACTAGAATGTGAAGCTTCAACGCTATATTATGTTTGTAAGCCTACTATGGTTTTGTGGGGTGGGGGATGAGTGGTCTCGGGGTATGGTGTCCGCCTTGAGTGCTGGAGGTCCCGGGTTCAATCCCTGGTGAAGGCCGGGACTTTTTCACTTGGACTCCTATTAACAAAATTGCCCCTGGTCTATGGGTAGTGAGATTGGACGCCCGTGTGTATTGTTGCGCACGTAAAGAATCCCTTGGCAGTTGGAAATCGAAAAAGAGTAGCCTAACGGCGCAAAATTTCGAGTTCAAAATCTACCCAAGGTATTTCAGTATCCTCGCCAGTGCTACGGAGTTCGTGCACTGTGCTGAGTTTCTCCTGACTCAGGCTTGAGTTAGGAGTAGAATGGAGCACTTATGAGTTATGCCCGTGTGCCGTGATGTTGATCCGTCGACTAAAAAAATATAAAACTAAGCTTACTATAAGGTGAAGCTGTAACTGTGTATTAAGTATGTTACCTGTTAGAAAGTGAAGCAATTTTATGTTAAGTATATTAGACAAGAAAACCATATATGTAACAGAAAACAAAACAATATACCGAACAGAAAATACAACCGTATATGGAACAGAAAACAAAATCAAAACGGAACAGAAAACAACACCATATATGGAAAAGAAAACAAAACCATATATGGAACAGAAAATAACACGATATATGGAACAGAAGATATTCGGAACAAAACCATATAAGGAACAGAAAACATTCTCATATATGGAGCAGACAACAAAACCATATATGGAACAGAAAACAAACCCACATAAGGAACAGAGGAGCGAGTCACATTTACAGTAAACAATTCCCATTTGTAATCTAATTTTCAAGAAGAATTTAGTTCTGTAATGATCTCCAGATGGGTGTATCAGACGCGGGACATCTTGCTTATGATCGAGAGGTTTTCCGGAAGGTTGTTATGGCAGCGAGGTTCTGCAAAGGACATGCTACTGAATGAATGAATGAATGAATGAATGAATGAATGAATGAATGAATGAATGAATGACAGCTAATAAAAATTCACATGTTATATTATCTATAGGTTATAGTTTGTTTGTTTGTTTAATTTTTAATGTGCATATGAATCCATTTCTTAATCATATGAATGAATGGTTTAACAATTAACAAAAAGAAGACACAGATTATGTCACAAGGTGCACATGGTGTACTATCAATCTTTATTGACGACGCCGAACTGGAGATAGTAGACCATTTTACATATCTAGGATCAGAGGTAAATAGCAAATTATCCCTCGATCAGGAAATCAACATCAGGATTGGCAAAGCAGCAACAACAATGAACATGTTAGCAAAAAGAGTCTGGGAGAACAGGAAGCTTACTGCCAAAACAAAAGTCCTCGTCTACCAAGCCTGTGTCCTTAGTACTCTTCTTTATGGCAGTGAAACCTGGACAACATACTCACGCCAAGAGAAACGTTTAAACAGCTTTCATATGCGGTGTCTGCGAAGAATACTTGGTATTAAGTGGCAAGACAAAATCACAAATACTGAAGTATTGGAAAGATCAGGTTGTGTGACAGTGTATTCCATGCTCAGTCTTCGTAGACTTAGGTGGATAGGACACGTTAGGAGGATGGATGATGGTAGAATACCAAAGGACATCTTTTTTGGTGACTTACAGACGGGTAGGAGATCTCAGGGTCGGTCTCTACTACGATACAAAGATGTGTGTAAGCGGGACATGACTGATGCAGGCATTGATAATGCACATTGGGAGCACGTCGCCGCTGAACGTGTTGCATGGAGGGCAACTATCAGAAATGGAATAAAGACAAAGGAGAAAATGATTGCAGATAAAGCACACACAGAGCGTGAGAGACGTAAGATGGTGCAAAATGGTGGAAATGACCATGTTTTCACATGCACCTACTGTGGGCAAACATTTGCAGCAAGAATTGGCCTTACCAGCCACACTCGCCACCGCCATGGATCGTAGTTATTAAGCCTTTTTGAAGCACAATGTACCAAACTATCGTCTGTCAAGACGGAAAGATGCCAATGATGATGAATGAATCACTGAAAAACGAGAAGTAGGTTGTGAGCTTTACCAAAGCACGACTACAAAAAACAAAATGGACGTTGCGGCCAAAGTCTTCGTCAGCACAGAACAAACAAACAAAAATAGACTAACAAATACACGAAAGTATAAATTTCACTTATCTGTGTCCTAGCTTTGAAAGAAGAAAAACATACTGAACAATAAAAATAATGTCAATTGCTACAAGAAAAAGAGTGTTAATGTGCTACATAGAACCTGTACTTTTGTATGAATGTGAAACTTGGACAATGAGCGGTCAAGCTGAAAAACATCTGATGGCTGTGGAAATGTGTTATCTGAGGAGACTGCAAAAATTACCATAGACAGACAGAAAAACCAATGACCAAGTCCTACAAGAAACAAATTAAAATCGTAATCTGATTATAAAAATTAGACGTAGACCGTCAAAATTTATTGGGCATGTTATGAGAAGAAATAAACTGGAGAACTTGGTGACAATTGGCAAGATCGAGGGGAAGAGAAAAGAGGAAAGACAGAGCATTAAATACCTGGATGGTTTGGCTACGCGGCATGGTCGAGACAAGAACACCGAGCTGATTTACGACTCTAGTCATCGAGTGAAATAGCGAATCATGATCCCCACGCTTATCGGCATGGCACATTATGATGATGATCAATCCAATTGCGGTTATTATTTGTATGAAAGTCGAAAGTTTGTATGATTGTAATTACTTTTGTCTATGGATTTCTTTTTTTTTTTAAATAACTTCAAGAGCTTGCTTATGTAATACTGCTGTTGTTTGTATGCCTTCTGTCAGCCGCGTCTCAGGATAGTGTTCCTAGAAAGTGTGGAAGTCAGTATCATTCGTTCACTATTGTCCTTCAGAAACATGTTTGCTCTTTCCTTTTTTACAGGAAAAAGAAAACGTGTGTTCGCTCTCTAATTTTCCATATTGAGCTGGGGAAGTACTTTGAATGCTTTCTAATGTCCCATATTGTACCCTAGACATACCTTTGTCCGAGTCTCCGTGGCGAAGTGATCAAGCCGTTTGACTCGGGCTCCGAAGGTTGTGGGTTCGATTCCGGGCCGCGTCCTTCGGTTCACGAGTGAAATTTTTCGGAGACTCTTGTGGGTCGTCGCTAGAGCTACGGAAACCGTGCTTTGTGCGTAGCTTTCCGCGCTGTGGAAAGAGACCGAGCCATATGGGATAAAACCCGATGCAATGAAGTCGACCCTGTCGACTTTTAAGCGTTTTTTTTTTTTTGGTTCATACCTTTGTCCGCTCTGTGTCTCACACTGTACTGGAGAAATACTTTTGTCCGTTCTCTATCGTTCTACATAATCACTTCTACTCCTTTGATAGTGTCCATCAGAAGTACTTATATGCCTTCCCTAATGTCCGTCAGATATATTTATATTCCTTCCCTATTGTCCCTCAGAAATATTTATATTCCTTCCCTATAGTCCCTGAGAAAAACAATGTTAGCCCTTCCCAATTCTTTTATTACCAGCCAGAACGTTTATTATTATTACACGTTTATTTCTTCCCTTTTGTTTCTCACCAAATCTTGCGTTCCATCCTTATTATTCCTCTGAAACACTTGTGTGCGTCTCTATTGCCCTCCAATAACCCACCTTTCGCTCTTTAGTATTCCGGTTCACACATACTTTTTTGTCCTTGTTCCTTACACTTTTCTCATTCGCCTTTGTCCATCAGAAACACTTAGACCAGCGGTAGTAGAGTGGCTAGCATGCTTGCCTGCCAGCCCGCTTGTCGTGTGTTCAAATATCCATTGAGGCGGGATTTGTTGTTTATTGACCTGGGGTTCCAGACTGATTCCACCTAACACAGGTAATGGGAAATGTCCCGGGAAGTGAACGCGTCTGGTGGGATACTGACCACATTGGTCACTGGCAGGATACAGATCACATCGACCACTGATGGGATACTGACCACATCAACCACTGATGGGATACCGACCACATCGACTACTAGTTGGATAATGACCACATCGACCATAGGTAGGATACTGACCACGTCGATCACTGGTGGGATACTGACCACGGCAGCCACTGGCGGGATACTGACCACGTCGATCACTGGTGGGATACTGACCACATCAGCCACTGGCGGGATACTGACCACATCGGTCACTGGTGGGATACTGACCACATCAACCACTGGTGGGATAATGACCACATAAACCACTGGTGAGATACTGACCACATCGGCCACTAGCGGGATACTGACCACATCAGCCACTAGCGGGATACTGACCACATCAACCACTGGTGGGATACTGACCACATCAACCACTGGTGGGATACTGACCACATCGATCACTGGTGGGATACTCACCACATCAGCCACTAGCGGGATACTGACCACATTAACCACTGGTGGGATACTGACCCCATTGATCACTTGTTGGATACTGACCGCATCGGCAACTAGCGGGATACTGATCACATCAACCACTGGTGTGATACTGACCATTTCAGATATCAAGTGAAGATTTAGTGTGTAAAAATATGGACTTCAGTGTCAGGGAAAATTTGCCACCTTTTCCACCTTGCTCCCAGGCCTACAAAATGTGACGGCGCTATCATGTCAGAGACCCATGGCAGGAAACTGCTTCATAATACATATCCTACCGCCTCGTTTAATCACCTCGTCTGCTAACTGTTGCGGGATATGATAGTTATTAGAGACTGTGGTAATGCGTTGCTTAATTTCCTGATTTGTGATATATATTACACTGTATTGATTTTGTTTGGAAGGTGTTATGTTTCTCTTTAGTTTCAAGTTAATTTTACTAACCAGCAGATGGTAGGTAATCTCAATCTACATCTATACCAATAAACTTGTAGCGTCATGCAGAAATGATCGAAATTTCTTGTGAATACAGATGTTATCAAAGTTATTATATGTATTGTGGTCTGGTGATGCCCACACTGCTTAATGTATTCTTGTATTTTATGTGGAAAAATAACACCTCCATCTTCTATGACATAATGATTCCTAAGCTCAAAAGCTGGTGAATAATTCTCAATTTTCGTTCATTACCCCAAGTCCATGTTTCCTATAATCTCGCCAAAACTCTTGATATCCTAGTCTTATTTGGCACACTGGTCACACGGCAGACTGTTGCTGATTACCTGTCTTTCGTGTGTGATGACGACGAGAAATTGCAGGTATAAATGCATAATCTATAGTGTGTTGGAAATATAACCTGGAGGTGATCTTCGTCTTCTTTGTTACATCACGTTAATGTCTTTATTTTTTTTTTCGAGTTCGCTAGGTTTAAACTCAAGCGTAGTCCACACACGGGCTACTTCTTCTAGTGCACTGGATTGATTTTTGCGTGTCGATGAGCTTTCCTTATTACCAGTATTCTTCGCTATATAGCGAACCCACTCCGACTCCTGAAGTACTTGTAATTTAGATCCCCAAGTCAGTGACGATAAGTTAAGTCCAAATGACCGGTGTAAGGGTTGATCTAGCTACCTCGGCAATAGCACACTGGACGTGTAAGAACGAGAGCTCTTACCCATTCTGCCATGCTGACCTCCGAAATAGCTCTAATAACAGCAGTTGGTAGTTTCTGATTGGTGGATTTCCGTCATTAGATCTGGGAGTCTACACAACTCTTGTGTACTTTTGGAACTCTGTTCACCTCGATGAGGCATATATTAGGTTGGTTAATCGTGTATGTTGCACCGTGTGTTATGTCCTATTGGTCCAGGCATCCATCCTAATTCAGCTAGCATTTGTTAGGGTCTGCATATGTATCAATCCATCAATATTTTCCTGTAGGGCAGCAGTCGAGTGTCAATGCAAAGGTGTTGTTACTTGGCTTCACAATCTCCAGCCGTTGGAAAACTCATTATGGCCAAGGGTGACACCATGAAGACTATCTAAGAACGACTAACAGTTAAAGATACAGTAGCCGATTAAACAACAACAAAGGGAGACCTTACCACGGGTAGATAGAGTCGTTACCTCGAGTGGGATCTGACTAGAGCAGTGGTTCTCAACCTTTTTTGGCCCGTGCTCCCCTTCATCATTTTTCAGAACTTCATCCCCCCCCCCTTTTGTGTTTCCTCCCTACAAATCCCCCCACCCCTACACAGTATATGTAATAATGGAAGCTAAATTTAATAACAAATACAAAAACAAGTCTAGACGTCTACATAAAACGTGATTTGCGAGTCAACTTACGTTATAAAATGAATTTTAGAAGAGTGAGACGTACAGAACTGTAAAATATGAAGGGAAAATAAATATCAAGTAATCGGTTCATGTATTAACGCGATCTTGAAATTTAATAACAAATACAAAAACAAGTCTAGACGTCTACATAAAACGTGATTTGCGAGTCTACGTTATAAAATGAATTTCAGAAGAGTGAGACGTACAGAACTGTAAAATATGAAGGATCAAGTAATCGGTTCTTGTATTAACGCGATCTTGAAATAATCTTAATTTCCGCCCCCCCCCCACCCCTGGAAACCCTAAAATTCACCCCCCCCCCTCCCCAATTCCCCACCGGTTGAGAACCACTGGACTAGAGGAAGCAGACTCTATACAAATGCTGCTGAAGTCGGACACGCTGAGTTTTGAGGTGCATATCTAGATCTGGCATACTCTCCTCTAAAGTGAAACGAAGAAGAAGAGGACCAGGATGCTAAAACTGAAAGTTATATGTGGGTTTTGTATGAACAGACGTAAGAGATGACGAAGCCGACGTGCCTACAACCATTGAGTCAGTAGAACTATTAGTATCTACTGCTAACGACATTTGCTGTAGGAGACAGAACATCTATGGGTTTGTCCAGAGTGTTGTGATGTCGCTTCTTGAACCAGTTTAAACTTTTTATCTGCGCACTACTGAATACGGTAGTCACCTTTCATAAAAAGAGGATCAATTGCTGTAGTCGACATATTGTTGACTGGAAATAGCATGAATGGTCAACACCTGCAAGATGCGATCCGCGAAGATTACGCAGCTAACCTATGTTTGCCGGTCTACTTTGTGAACGACTTTCTCCGTAATCCTTTATATCCACATGAGGAACACAGCTGCGCGAGATTCGGCAGCGGATCGCGTTGCGTTGGTTACTTACGGGGTATGTGAGCCGGTCGCTCAGAAAGCAATGGCAAACTACTGAGCGTAATCTTGCCAAGAACATCAACAGCAGCTGAAAATGCTGGTGTTGACTGCAACGTCCTGTAAGGGATATGCAACAACAACAACAAACCTACGTTTACATGGCTGTCATCTTGCCGTCTTGACAGACGATAGTTTCAGAAAATCAAAACAATGTTTTCCCGTAGTGAATTTGAATAACGAAGACACAAACCATATATAGCACGATTTATTGCCTGGCACATTTCGCTTTTAAAGTTTGCAGAAGCGATAATGACCCATCTGCACAAGCCAATTTTGTGCAAACAGAAAGACATGATAGTCAATTTAAAATTACCATGGTAAATAACTGATATCACTTTGTGAACATGTGTATATTTCAGCTTGAACGATGAATTTAATTATTTTACTCTACGTTGTGTGACATCTGCAGTAAGTACCTGACGAGATGCAGCGAAATGTGCCAGGCAATAAATCGTACTATATATGGTTTGTGTCTTCGTTATTCAAAGACCATAGTTTGTTAAATGGAGTTATAGCTCTCCATAGCAACAAGTCTGGGCTGAATTTAGAGACCATGTGTTGTCCATGCAGCATGATCCCTCTCTCGGCTTGTCTAGTTTACTCCAGAAGAAAGGTAACACCAATACATCTGGAACAAGACAAGCTGCAGAAGCTAACCGATCAACGAAGCAATGCTCTAACTGTCCACCTGTGGGAGCTTCCATCCGAGACCAGTTACCTACCAGGCATTTTCAAGGAGATAGAAGACTTTGTACAAAGATAAAAACATGATGTCGAATATGTCAAATGCCGAACGTAGTGACTTGTCAACACGCCAAATCGCAAGAGTGGAAACAGTCGCTACACTTGAAATTAAATACTTAAGAAAAGCTGACAGCTTCATTTAAGTAAAATAAAGAGTAAAGAACCCTTCATATAAGCCTTTGGGATATTGGGATATTTTGGGCATATGGTGCTCATCCATATTTTTCCAGACAAACTGACCCTCCATGGGTGATGTGGTCAATATAACACCGGCCACCGTTAATTCCCAGAATCATTTTCTGATGCCCATTTTAGACTCGGTCAACCTTGGGAGGGGAGCCGCGGTAGTGCAGTGACCCGGTGCTCGTGGGTTCCAAATCGCATTGAGGCATCTTTTACAAAATGACCTGGGCTCGCTGATTACATCCTGACCACTGTATTGTTAAGCAAACTCTAGTCATTATACCAAAGTGGCTCCTATGCCAATGTAATTGCATGTTAATGCATGAAGTAGAGGACATAACTAAACCAATGTAGTCGCATGTTAATACACGAAGCAAGGGATATAACTTGGTCAAATATGAATTAGTTATATACACGTACTGAGTTTGGGTTCTTTCATGGCAGTTACAGGTACAGGATCCCTCAATCGTCGATTTCTCAAATCTTAATAAACTACGGTCATAAAGTTAACAAAGAATATCCTTTTAGTATCTTTATTCGATAAACAATAAACGATTGACAGGTGTATGTCTTTTAAGGATCATTTGGAGGCTTTGGTGGTGAAGGCTGGAAAGGGACTCAATGTATTGAGGGCAATGGCGGCAACCAGGTAGAGCAGAGTATGCTTTACATGCTCTTTCAGCAGTTAATAATGTGAGTATGGGTTGGGCTGATGACAGTATCAAAGAGCCAGCTTGATAGGTTGGATCGCATACAGAATGCGGCCATGCGGGTGATCCTGGGGTGCACAAAGGATACGCCAAATAGATACATGAGGCATATCCTGGCGCTACCAACAATGGCGAATAGGCATAGGGTCCGTCAAGCAAAATGGTACCTGAGAGTTGATGCAGATAGGGATCATCGTCATCATATGCCAAGTCGGTAAGCGTGGGCGGGCACGTTTTGCCATCTCACTCGATCACCAGAGTCGTGGATCAACTCAGTGTTGTTGTCTAGACCATACAACGTGGCCAAGCCATCCATGTATTTACTTCTCTGCCCTCCCCTTGTGTCTAGTTGGTCATGCGTCGAGGTGCACTTGTTCCTGCAGCGAGGCGCCGTCGTCATTTAGAGGTGACGGGTTCGATCCCGGTCGGTGGCTATAGCTTTCAAATTTTATGTTGTCTAGTGCGTCCTCTAATTTCTTCTACTTCCTTCTTCTCCTTCTGTGAGCGCCAAACAATACTATATGTGTTTATTTGTGAACTGCCATCCCTTTGTTCTCTTCCCCTCGATCTTGCAAGTTGTCAACAAGTTCTCCAATTTATTCCTTCTCATAATGTGACCAAGAATTTGTAACTGTCTACGTCTAATTTCTCTTATCAGTTTACAATTTTCATTTCTTTCTTGTGGGACTTGGTCATTGGTTTTTCTGTCTGTCTATAGTATTCTTTGCATTTTTCTCAGAAACCACACTTCCACAGCCATCAGATGTTTTTCAGCTTGACTGCTCATTGTCCAAGATTAATATCAATACAAAAGTACAGGTTCTCATACAGTTCACACAATACTGATTCTTGTAGTTCTACGGAGATTCCTGGACCAGCATGCAGTTCACACACCCCTGATTCTTATAGTTCTTCAGAGATTCATGGACCAGCATGCGGTTCACACATCCCTGATTCTTGTAGTTCTTCAGAGACTCTTGAACCAACATGCAAATTCACAAATCCCTGAATCGTGTAGTTCTTCAGAGATTCTTGGACCAGCATGCAGTTCACACATCCCTAATTCTTGTAGTTCTTCAGAGATTCCTGGATGTCACCGCCTCACCAGCATATCTAGTAAAGGGCTGCAATTCCAGCCCAAGGGAAACCATTGAGTCGAGCAGGACCCAAATAATCTAGAACCTTCTAGATAGAGATGGTCACCAAGTCCATGATTCCGTGGACACTGATGTGGCCCGCCTAATGCGGGGTCCACGAGGAACTCGGACAGAGTTACCGCCCGTGTCGAGTTAGGACACGCGGAGACCGGCAGAGGACGAATGGACTTGAGAGAGGCAACAGGGCCTGCCTTTGAGGGACTCTATAGATATCAATAGATATATAGACATAGGCTAGATAGTTTGCTAGACTGTTAAATGATACTTATGTGTGTGATGTTTCCTATGTGACAGATGTGATATAGCGCGGGTCGGTTTACCCACTGCGCCAACGCATACTGTATATGAGAATACAATAAATCTTCGATCTCATAACAACCAGATTTATTGTTGCCTGTATGAACCCAAGTTTAGTTATCTAGATACGAGCAAGACTATGACAGGCTTTTGGGGGGCTAGTTTTCCGGTTTTGGCATAGAATGTTTTCTTAAAAACCTATTAAATGCCATGTAAAATTAATTATTTAATCATATCACACTGATTTTTGGTAACACATTGATTTGTTTAAATCAAAGAAATTGTTAACGTTACAAGGTTACATAAAACTAGTAGCTATCTAGCGATAAAAGAGAAGTAATCTGAGTCCCTCGGCAATGTCTCACCATTGCCTCCACAGCGCCTCTTTATTTTGATTCTGTAAACAATTTTTTTTTTGACATGTTATTATTTTGACATTTTTTTTTGTGACAGTCACTAATGTGTTCTCGCTCCACGAGCAGATTGTTCCGCAACAAGTGCCGCGTCCAACCGATGAAACCTTTCCCACAGTAACGAGAGTGCAAGATAACATCGAGGAGCTTCAAAAATTCAGAGCTAAGTTTCACCTCATACTCATTGTACTTCTAAGCTGTACTTCTCATGTTTCATCAATGTATTATGTTGTTTCATATTGATTTGGTTGCATATTCATGAACTTTTCACCAACATAACCTTGCATTTTGATTTACACATTAATAAGTAAGGGAGTTAACCAAATTTTCGACTACACTACATTTTTTCTAAGGGATTTAATTTTAGGAATATTACAAACAAGTGAAACACAAAATGTCTACCTTAGATAAATGCATTGAGCAAGGAATAAAGCTAGGTTATAAAGAAGAGAAATTGTCAGAATGGGCACAGAAAACACACGCAGAAAATATTGCCCGTGAAGAAAGAGCGATAGAACGAGAAGAAAAAAAATCTCAAATGGAGGCCGAAGAGAAGAAAATTCAGATGCAAATGCAGATGCAAGCAGATGAAAAGAAATTGCAGATGCAAGCAGATGAAAAGAAATTGCAAATCGAAGCAGATGAAAAGAAATTGCAGATGCAAGCAGATGAAAAGAAATTGCAAATCGAAGCCGATGAAAAGAAATTGCAGATGCAAGCAGAGGAAAAGAAATTGCAAATCGAGGCCGATGAAAAGAAATTACAGATGGAACTTGAGGCCGCCGCCAAACAGGCCCAGTTAAATGCCGAGACACAGATTAAACTAAAACAGATGGAAATGGAGTCCAACACAGAAATATCAATAAATAAGTTAAAAAGCAAAGAAGAGGAACAAAAATATAATAAATATAAAGGTCTCGTGAAGGCTTTCTGTTCTGGAGATTCCATCTCCGCTTATTTAGAAAATTTTGAGTGTCTCATGTCTCATCATAAAATCAGTAAATCAGATTGGGCATTTATTCTAATGAGGAATTTGGCTCTTGAACCACTGAAAGTAATAGAAACAATACCACAGGAAATGCGAAAAGACTATGAGTACCTAAAACAACGCATTCTCCAACGTTTTTCTTTAGACACTGCAGGTTACCAACAACAATTTGCCAAATTATCTCCACAACCAAACCAAACCTTCATAGATTATGTCAGTACAGTCCAAGACATATGCACAAAATGGATTAACTCGGCTAAAACCAACAATAGCCATGATAAACTTAAGGAACTAATTATAATAGATAAAATAGTTAGCACCATCCCCACACCTTTTGCCAAGTTCTTAAAACAAATGGATTGTAAGAACATTCAGGAAATCGAGGCGAAAGGAAATGCATTTTTTACAGCAAACAGGGATATTTTTCAACATAATATGTCACAATGATACAGCAGCTGCAGTAGTGAACACCAAATACTCCAAACAATCACAAAGCAAATTTAAACCACGATCCAATGTCGGTAAAGTAGTAAGGTGCCAATATTGCAATGCTCATCACGACAGTTACGGTATGTGTGACAAATCACCCGCCTACCCTGAACACCTCAAAAAGATGGTAGAGAAGCAAACAGCTAAACGCATGGCTTACCACAGAGTGATTAAATGTTATTTCTGCAATAGCTGGGGTCACTATAATAAAGATTGTCAAGGCCGAAAGTTATTGAAACAGGCCAATGCGGCATTAGTAGAAACGTCGACTGACGAAGAGCTTGAGTCACTAAATGAATGTGAAAATCAACACGACAATGAAAGCGAGCTTGGGAATGCTGTACACGTCATCAACACCATAACAGACAGTAAGTGCAACACCTGTACAAAGTTCCAACTGGACACAACACTACATTGTGGTCACATTATCCCAATTGCAAATGAAATAGCTAACGCTGCCTTATCATCTACAGGCAAGCTAGTTTTTTATACAGGGTTTGTTAACAACAAAAAAGGCACGTTAATTCGTGATTCCGGCGCAACTCTCTGTGGGGTGAGGAGAACATTAATAGACACTAAAGACTACACAGACAAACATGTCACATGTCGCACATTTTCAGGTACAATAGAAAAATACCCCCTTGCTTTGGTCGAAATTCAAACACCATTCATATCGGGGCAAGTATTGTGTGCTATCCTTGAAAATCCCGTCGCGGATATTATACTTGGTAATTTACCCAACATACATCCATGCTCTGAAACAGAGATCAAAAGGTGGGAGCAAAAACACGACATCCACCACAGAAATAGCGACACAAAAGAGAAACACCATTCTTGCTTGTCTCAAACTGCCAAAATACCAAGGGAGACAACCACTGAGGTAATTCAGGAAGAATTTACCGAGGTGTACAATGCAGGGGCGGTCGAATCAAGAAACGATACGACCGAATTAAAACCTCGAATTGAGGATGCGACCAAACTACCAAGTACCGAACCTGTAAATGTGCAACAAGACACACAACACACAAACGCAATAACACGACAGACAACCCACAAAACCAACACCGACCAACTACAGGAATCATTAGAAATAGTAGCGCCAAACTCAACTAACATCAATTTTGGAAATGAACAGAAAAATGACCCTACACTAGCACCATACTTTAAGTTAGTAGGCCTTAAGCCAAAATTAACAAAGAACGCATCGTGGACATTTAGGCTACAGAACATCTTAACTAGATTTTACACGACAAAACACACCACGACACAGCAAATAGTGCTACCACAAGCACATCGAAACAAAGTGCTAAAAATAGCCCATGACTCCCCTTTTGGAGGTCATATGACATACGAAATGACCAAGGCTATTATCCTGACCCAGTTTTATTGGCCAAAGTTTGACCAGGATATTAAAACCTTTTGTGCAACTTGTGTTATATGTCAGAAACTGGTCAACAAGGGGAATAACCCTACTGTATTCTCTTTAAATAGAAACTTGCAATTATCCCATGGAAATATGTTGAAACCATATTATGTTAGACAGGACAATGAGACAAATGAACTGACTCAACGAACTGGCGACGGAGACGAAACGACAATTTCTCAACTAAATGACACCTCGACAAACGAAGCATCGTTAACGACACACTCTTACGACGACGAAAACGACGAAGACATATGGACATTACCGACAATCTGTGATATCGACAACGACAACACATGTGACGACAAAAACGACGACGACAATGACATTGAAGACAATGTACAAACAGTGGCATCTGTGATAAATCAGACAGACGTGGACAACATGGAAATCCCTGTACCAATCATGACTGGCGACGGAATTAATGACGTAGTTGCTTATATTGATGATATATGCATCCATTCTTCTGATATGACTTCTCACTTACTCACCCTTAAACAAGTCTTCCACCAAATCTCTCTTTTTGGACTTACTATCAAACCTTCCAAGGTTGAAATAGGTTATACACAAATAGACTTCCTTGGACATAGAATTTCTGAAGGAAAATTGTTGACTGATGATAAAATTGTTTCCAAGATCCTTAAGCTAGAAGTACCTACCACAAAGAAGCAAGTTAGAAGTTTACTAGGTCTGATTAACTATTATTATTCGAAATTTATTCCACATTGGGCAGAATTAACCTCAGTCTTTTCTGATATGTTAACTAAAAATCATCCATCAAAAATTTGTAAAAGTACCAGCTTAGATGATGCAATGTGTAAATTGAAACATATTTTTGCTAATCCACCAGTCTTACGATTACCCAACATAAATTTACCCTTTATTTTGACCACAGATGCGAGCGCTATCGCAATAGGAGGATGCTTGATGCAGGAAATGGATGGCATAAAACACCCAATTCTCTATGTAAGCCGCAAATTAAAGAAGGCTGAGACTCGGTATGCCACAGTTGAATTGGAGTGTCTGAGCCTAGTGTTTTGTATATTGAGATTATCGAAGTTCCTCTTAGGGAGTCACTTTGTGGTCCTCACTGACAGTTCGCCATTATTAGTCCTTAACCAGGGGTCGCCTAAAAACCATCGGCTACAAATATGGTGTCTTCTACTTCAAGATTTCGACTTCGAAATCCGCCACATCAGAGGCACCGACAACATTGTGGCTGACCTTTTGTCACGGCAAGTGAATGCGCCAGTAGAATGACTCTGATCACATCGACCATTAGCCATATTATAAACTGTGATACTTTTAGTCGGTTGCATATTACAGTGGAACTCTACACCTGCTAGAGTACTCTCAGTGATTAGTTGAATTACGACACCCAAGAACATGATACGTTACTTTGAGAACTATACCATCAAGTGCCTAAGCGCTAGAACACTTCCAGCAAGAAACAGTAACTGTGTTTGTGTCAACCAATAAGATCAACCAACGAACTAACTCCGAATTCTGTAAGAACTCGTTATATAGGACATTAAGAACATGCCATACTTGCTGTTACTACGTAACTTTACAAACAGCCGAAACAGAACCCCATCGACTACGACACTCAAGAGACAGCCATATTAGCTATACCATTCATGGCATAACACGCTAGCGACAGGAGAACGACGCGCACATCATCTTGGGATTTATTTAATTAATTAGTTTAAGATTAAATATGTATTATATTTCCATTATTGTTGTATATAAATTGTATTCACCTGTAATTTGTACATATTCGACATTAATATTACAGGCGGTACCATTCCTAAGCTAAAGAACCGTCCTATACAATTGTCTCTAGTTAAATAATAACCCATTTGTAAGTCATCGTACAAGAAGTACGTATTTTCTTAAAGGGCAAATATCGCCTAGCCCATTTTTTCTAAGGGCAATAACACTTACCTCAACTTTAATTATATATATTTTAACCAAATACTATTTTTAATGAAAAATGAGTGAATGACTGTGTGAATGGATTAAATGAGAGAACGATACACTTGGCGGACAAATTGTACGCAAACCGTATTTATTTTAATTTGTCTGCGTCTTTCATGTAAATTGTATGACTTGTCTAATTTGTGAATACATGTGTAGTACTTAGTAATAGTGAGTTATTATACTTAGTTTAGCAGTTAGGATACATCTAAGCACCACTACTTGGAATTCCTGATCATGTATTGCACACAGTGCAGTATTTCATGATTGAGGTTATCCCAACTCGTGACGCTTGGAAATACGCCACACATTCAGCACACACAGTACACAAACCTTAAAACTCAACACTATCAAGTTAAAATACAGTCACTTTATTATAAACATCAACTTATTAGTCAAAGCACACTAACAAGCCAACAGGGACACTTGTAGTATGAGGGGGATAAAAAGAACAAGGTAACTACATATTTAGCATTATATAACATACGGGAGTAAAAGTGTATAGAAATACACACACAGATCAAGATTTGAAGGTGTACTTATTTAGCCAAGACTTCGGTCTTGTTAACCCTCTATTATATAGGGGTTATTTGTCTGGGTACCATTTTGGGTACTATGAGAAGGGCAAGTTGTAAATACAACTACTAAAATGCCACGTAACTTCGGTCTGATAAGCATATTTAAGCACACGAGAGACAGGGATCTCTGCACCAAATCAGACAAGTGTTGTATGGTAGAATACATGAGTTTTTAGTGCTAATAGGTAGGTTGCCAGGTTACTATCCACCAAACTACAACACCAACTGTAGGTGAGTCGGTGACAGAATTAGAACGGATCTAATTCCCAACAACAAATCATGTCACGGGGGAGGGGGGAATCCTGTCACCGCCTCACCAGCATATCTAGTAAAGGGCTGCAATTCCAGCCCAAGGGAAACCATTGAGTCGAGCAGGACCCAAATAATCTAGAACCTTCTAGATAGAGATGGTCACCAAGTCCATGATTCCGTGGACACTGATGTGGCCCGCCTAATGCGGGGTCCACGAGGAACTCGGACAGAGTTACCGCCCGTGTCGAGTTAGGACACGCGGAGACCGGCAGAGGACGAATGGACTTGAGAGAGGCAACAGGGCCTGCCTTTGAGGGACTCTATAGATATCAATAGATATATAGACATAGGCTAGATAGTTTGCTAGACTGTTAAATGATACTTATGTGTGTGATGTTTCCTATGTGACAGATGTGATATAGCGCGGGTCGGTTTACCCACTGCGCCAACGCATACTGTATATGAGAATACAATAAATCTTCGATCTCATAACAACCAGATTTATTGTTGCCTGTATGAACCCAAGTTTAGTTATCTAGATACGAGCAAGACTATGACACTGGACCAGCTTGCAATTCACAAATCCCTGATTCTCGTAGTTCTTTTGAGATTTCTGGAACTCGGAGATTCGCTGATATTTGATTTCTATTTGTATTAACAAATTCCGAGATTCACTGCTGTTTGGTTTCCAAATATGTAAACAGATTTCTGGGACTTCAGTGGGTTTCAAACACTTGCGAAAAAAAAAAATTATCGCGCTGCCTCTAACAGCCAAGAACATATAAACATAAGTCTCTTTTGTGTGCTGTGTCTTCACAAAGCAACATTAGCTCCGCAAAGTTTCTATTACCTGGCAGCACATATTGCGCTCCTGCAGCTTACGCACGTTACTAAAAATAGGCAATGCACGCGCGTTTGCATGCATCATCTTCCACTCGCAGCACACACCCAGGTAAAGGTCACAAGAAAAGTAAACTTTCAGGCCATGAGTATATTTCGTATTCAGTACAAAGTGCATGTGTTGTATTTTCATTAGGATTATAACAACAGGTATATATTCTTTATTTATAACTTTAGATGTTAAATATCTTTGTATTTAACATAGTAGAAGAACCACATGAAGAGCTAATAAATAGCCGTAGGTGATACATCTAAGACGCTCAATGAAGTAGAGATCATTCCTATCTTGCTTCTTGTAAACAAGAAGGATTACTACGTGTGACATAATCAACGCCATTTTGTTCAGAATAGCCAAACAAACTTTACTTATTATTTAATATAACGCTTGGATAAAGGTGATTTTTAACCCCCCATTGTTGGACCATGCCACGCAGATTTTCAAAGTAGTTACAACAATTGTGAAGGAGCAGACAGTCGGTTTGTGTCCATTGATTCAAATATTAAACAGACTGCGAGCACACTCGTAAACCATTTGGTTGTCCGCAGTTCATGTGTAAACTTCAGACGTGTTGGTCTATCTTGTTGTTGGTGCAAAATCGTACCCTCGGCCATAATGTGCACTCTTATGCATGCAACAGTTTCTAGACTATCCAGACCAAATTATATAACATTTAAATTAGCATTAAAAGCCAAAATTAAACAGCGCAGTTTCAGGTATTAAATGTACCTGCGCACTTCCGGATGCTAATAATAGGTCGGGGGATGTCTAGCCGTTTTCTTTGTTAACATTTATAGGATTAGTTCTTCTGGGACCAGGCGTTCCAGGGGGTAGATATTGACTTGAGGGAATCGCGGTAGGGCAATGCTTATCTGTTGTCTGCGGTTATGTATTCGAATCCAGTCTAGAAAGTTTTTTTTCTTTTTTAATTGACTTGAGCTGTCGGGTCGACTCAGCCTAATATTGGTACCATGAAGTATTCTATGAAGTAATGGTTGCCAGCGTGACACTGACCACATGGCGAACTGTTGAAAGATCTAGCGTCTTTCCTGTGTGTCGTATTGACATTCTGCTAAACTCAATTCCACAGTTACATTCATCTATAAAGCCTATCTTGGGTGTATCGAACAAGTAGCTAGTCTGAAGGTTGATTCTTTTTCTTACTACGTTTTCACTTCGGTTAAGAGAGTCTGTCAGCCTCTTCCTCAGTCTTCTTCCTCGTCTTCTTAATTTTCTTCCTCTTGTTTCTGATTATTCTGCTTCTATTTCTTCTTCTTCTTTTTTCTTCGTCCTCTTCTTCTGCTGTCATCTTCTTTCTTCTTCTTAGTATTATTATTATTTGAAGCTACGCCATTTGGCATTGCTGCTTAATCTGTTCACAGAAGGGAACATACTTCACCATGTCAATTAATTCCATTATCTTGAGGCAACCATAACGTCAATTGGAATATGCAGGACAGAAATTAAGAGCAGAACACGCCAAGCAAAATATGCGTTTCAGACGATGAAAAGTATCTTATTTAATAAATCAGCCCCACTGAATGCCAGAAAGAATACTGAAATAGTACATCGAGCCTGTTCCGTTGTTCGGAAGTGAATCTTGGAATATTAATTGGGGAACCCTTTGAGGCCACTAAGATAGCTCATAAATAAACACACATGTTTTGTTTGGCACAGAAGTAGAACAAAGAAGTAGAGATTAGAGGACACACTAGACAACATAACAATTAAAAACATTAGCTATATACTCCGTAGTTCTTGGTTCATGTGGATGATAGACCTGGCTACCTTTCTGTAGGGGTATCTAGTTGGTCATGCGTTGAAGTACACTGTAGCAAGACGCTGTCGTCTATTATAGGTGACAGGTTCGAACCCCTGTCGGTAACAATAGCTTTCAATGTTTATGCTGCCTAGTGTGTCATCTAGTCTCTACTTCTTTCTCCTACTTCTATGAGTAGCAAACACTGTGTTTAATTGTTACGTGAATCTTGGCGTCTGAACAAACACATTAGAAAGAGCTTAGTGGCAGCGGGGGTAGGTTGTTTTTTTTTTTTTTAGACAAATGCTGCAAATACTTTGAACGGCGTGAGTAAAAACGGAGTGCAATAGTAGCGACTTCGTTGCACCTGGTTTACCCCGTTTGGTTCGGTATCTCTCAGCAGAACGACAAGCAGGCGCGAACACCACAGTCCCAGTGATCATCCCCAAGGGTTTCCGGAAAAGCTGCATTCGTGGTCTGAGCGGCAAGGTCCGAGAACGAACCCAAGACCTTCAGAGTCCGAGGCAGACGGGTTGACTACTTGGCCACGGAGACCCATCAGAAATGCCACCTTTAGTCGCCGAATAAGTCATTGGTATTATCAAATATGAAGGGACGAAAAACCACTGGGACAGATGACATCATGGCAGAGGTCAGAGTAATTAACAACGAGTACCCGGAAGAGATTAACGAAAGCAGAACATTATAAACAGTTAAATACAGAGACGGTGTTCTGTGGCCATACGATGAGAAGATAACACCGTGATGACTAGAAAGATCAGCGGCAGAAGAGGCCGAGGCAGACCAACATAAATGTTATGTTTGTTGGTCTATGACTGAGGCGTGGAGGAATATCACCAATAGAGTTGATCAGGAATAGCAAGGACCCAGATTCTCCTCAAAGGCTTGAACCATTGTGCCATTTAGCAGGGCACATGATGATGATGATGATGATGATGATGGTAAAGATGATGATGAGGTTTGTTGAGGTTGGTGATGATGATAATGATGATGATGATGATGATGATGATGATGATGATGATGATGATGATGATGATGATGATGATGATGATGATGATGATGATGATGATGATGATGATGATGATGATGATGATGATGATGAGGTTTGATGAGGTTGGTGAGGTTGGTGATGATGATGATGATGATGATGATGATGATGATAATGATGATGATGATGATGATGATGATGATGATGATGATGATGATGATGATGATGATGATGATGATGATGATGATGATGATGATGAGGTTCATGATGATGATGATGATGATGATGATGATGATGATGATGATGATGATGATGATGATGATGATGGTCATCATCATCATCATCTTCATCATGATATAGTGTTACTTTAATATTTTGATCATAGATGTTTAAAACAATTTTTACTAGACATGTTACATGAAAGTTTCAAAAATATTTACCGCCTGTTATGTTTTTTTTTCCAGAGCTGCCACCGTATCGGCGATAATGTAAAGTGGGTTCTTAGGTGTATCTGCTTAGTTTTTCAACTTCATCGTTACTATTCTGACCTCTTCCGACCCGCCATTATGTCTACATACCTGAGTTACAGGCGGCGCTATTCAGAGCCGGTAAAAACTGAGCCCAGATTCCAATGGCGCTTGCGAGTTCACAGTCTGATGATGGACGACAGTGACACGGCGTCATCTCTGCCCGAAAGACCATCCCAGAGATGTACCCCCAGACGTGAAACTTATGATTACAGCACAGACCCTCCACAAGAAAACAGAGGCGCGGATTCCAATGACCAAGCCAACTCCAGGGATACCTACCGAAACCGTAGAGAGAGATTCACTCGCACAAAGTCTGAGGGGCATCTGAAGCTACGAGTGAGGTTTTCTAAATTCTCAGATATGTCTCAGAGCTTTGATGAGGATGATGATACCAGTTTACCTTCTCAGTCAGAGAGTAGAAGATCGCGACTGCACTCTGAGTCAGAGAGTAGAAAGTTGAGGTCATCGCAAGAGTCAGGCATAGACTCCTTCGGAGAACATCATACAGACGAGGAGGAAGATCGATCTGAACTAACTCGAACCAATGAGGAAGCCAGGAAATTAAGAGATAGAGGTGATGGCAGTAATTACAACGGTGATGATAATCGTGATAATAATAAAGATGATGACGATGATGATGATGGCTTTGTTGGTGACGACACAACAGATACTTCTCTTTCAGCTGGAGCAATGGCTCCTGATGAAGACTTCCTTGGCAACCAGACAATCGGTGATAATGAGAAGGATGTAAGTAAAGGCGCTATTCCAAAACGGCCTTTAAAGACGAGTGTTTCAAAGCCAGAGTTTTCAAGTCAATCTGACAACAGGGGAGATCAAGATAATGTTCTTTCGGATGCTGACAGCAAACTTGTTTCAGCAGAAAATCCAAAATCTTCACACGACATGAAGATCTGTGATACATCTGAGCAAGGTGAACCGCGAAAACAGATCAATTTGAGTACAGACAACAAAACAGACCCCGCTCTATCATCTGCCACAGATTCTATTCTGCGGTGTAACAATGAAGCTGGATGTGAATCAGACATTGCTGTGGTCAATATAGCAGGAAAGGGGTACGGGGAATACAACACACAAGGACAAGAGAACAAGCAGCAAGAGAACAGCGATGAAGTGGACGATATAGAATCTATTATTGAAAGAATTATAGCCGAAGAGGAAGCGAATTTGATCGGAAAATCCAGAGGCCCTACTTCCATGAAATCGTCAGCTGAAAGTTTAAACGACGAAGACCTGAAGTCCTTGAGCAAGGCAATGAATGAGATAATAGACAATGTTGCAAATAATAAGGAGACAGATGAAAAGGGAATAAGTATTTCTCGTAACAACAGCCAAGATAAGCAACGTCCATCATCACTGCCTTCTTACGAACATGACGAAGATCATAGCTTGACAAAGACCGTCGCACCTTTTTCTTCTTCGTGTCCATCCTCCCAGAAAACAGTTGCCCAAGGTAAAGATAAAGCCAAAGAAGAACCTGAACTCGAAGATGACGGGTGGGCTTATTTGCCTGTCATACTTCTGGAGGACGTCTTCACACTGTTATCTCCCAAGGAACGCCACCAGGCGTCGCTGGTCTGTAGGCAGTGGTACGATCTGTTCTACTCGCCTCGGGTGTGGGAAACATTCATCCTGCTGGAGAGAACCCTGACCAAGAAGCGGTTCAACCTGTACAAGGGATACCAGCGTGAACTCTGTCCAGGGAAGACTCAGGTATGTATAAACTCCTAATCGAGGTAAGTAGCGGCCAGACGATAACCTGCCGGTCCGGTGGTCATCGGTTTGCATCAGCATCGGGGCGGATTTTTTTTTTTTAAGTTAACCTGGGCTCCCAAGTCGACTCAGTCTAAAATGGATACCAGAAAATGTGTCTTTGGGACTGAAGACGTCACCCATCGACAGCTGGCTGGTCTATACAAATATGGATCCAGCACCATATGCCTAAAAGGGTCCATTAAAAAATCCCTTGGTAATTGGAAATCGAAAAAGAGTAGCCTAATGGCGCTGCAAAATTTCGAGTTTAAAATCTACTCAAAGTATTTCAGGATCCTCGCCGGTGCTACGGAGTTCGTGCACTAAGCTGAGAGTCCCCGGACTCAGGCTTGAGTTAGGAGTAGAATGGAGCACTTATGGGTTACACCCGTGTGCCGTGATGTTGGTCCGTCGACTAAACTAAACTAAAATAAACAAACTAAAAGGGTTCTTTGCTTTTCTTATCTATAAACTAGCATTGGAATAAAGACATGGAAGAATCCAAACGCATGACAAGATAAACAAATATAAAAAACTTGCGCCCTTCTTTAATTTAACAACCCGATGACTAATAGTAATACGCCTCTTTATTTTTGGTTTCTTCAATAAGAAAAATCCCCCGCCGGCATGCTTAGCCTGTTGCGGGTTTAGGACAAAAAAACGTGACCAAAAGGAGTCCGACTCCCTTGGCGAGCCAGCGTCCAATTGGTTCACGACCTCGCGGTCATGGTTTCCCAGTCTACACCGCGGGAAGGTGGGGTTGACTTGTGTAGTCTGCGGGTCATCGACAGGCTATTAATTTTCACTTTTCACCCCTCCTTAGAGCCGGTCTCTCTGGCCTAGGAGTTACAATACTTTCTCCGTAATCCCGTTTATCACGCAGAGTCTCGTAGCGGCCGAGAACTGGGAGCGGTTCTACCCCCGCTGGTGACTTGCGGGATAACTGAGCCGGCCGCTCAGAAAGCAATGGCAAACTACTGAGCGTAATCTTGCCAAGAAATCAACAGACAGCTGAAAGATACTGCTGTTGACAGCGATGTCCTGTAAAGGATATGCGAATATGTATGTACCCCTCCTTAGAGAGACTAGCCGATTCTCATCCTACTGGCTGCACAGACAGCGCAGTCCATACTTTGTAGACCTTAATATACTCTGTTGCAAAGTGCTTGTGTCTTTATAAAGGTTGTCCTTCTGTATACATCACAGTACAAATACTTAATTTCAGAATGTCTGTACTCGGGATATATTCCTACACATGCTCCGACCCAGTATTCAAAAATCACCACAGTTCCCATACCGATTACTCCAGAAGGAATTTGATTAAAAGTCCGCCTGGTTTTTCCTCTACACTTTGAGTATCCTCTAGACTCTCTAATCCAGTGGTTCTCAACCGGTGGGGAATTCCCCTCTAGGGGGGAATTTTAGGGTTTCCGGGGGGGGGGGGGGGGGGGGATTAAGATTATTTCAAGATCGCGTTAATACAATTGATATTGTTTTTCCCTTCATACTGTACGGTTCTGTACGTCTCAACTTTCTAACATTCATTTTATAAAGTAGACCCACAAATCACGTTTTATGTGGACGTCTAGACTTGATTTAGTATGTGCTATTAAATTTAGCTTCTATTATTACGTATACTGTGTAGGGGCAGGGGCGGGATTTTTAGGTAGGAAATACGAAAGGGGGGAATGACGTTCTGAAAATATGGTGAAAGGGGGCACGGGCCAAAAAAGGTTGAGAACCACTGCTCTAATCAGTCCTTTCTGGGTCAGTCTTTCCAGATAAAGATTGAGGATACATCAGTGTATGATCTGCCACCTGTGAATAGGGCTTTCAATTCAGCTCTGGTAATTAATTGGGCCGGTCTACCTGGCCTAGGTGTTAGCGACTTTCTCTGTAATCCCGTATATCCACGTGAGGAACGAAACTTGCGCGTGAATCGTTAGCGGTTCTCGCCGCGTTGGTGAATTACGGAGCCGGCCGCTGTCAACATCAGCATCTTTCAGCTGATTGTTGATTTCTTGGCAAGATTACGCTCAGTAGTTTGCCATTGCTTTCTGGGCGGTCGGCTCACATACCCCGTAAGTTACCGACGCGATTCGAACCACTGCTGATTCTCACCGTCGTCACGTTACCTACGAGAGTGTACGAGATTACGGAGAAAAGTTGCTAATCTCTAGGCCAGGAAACCGGCAAGTCACAAATGGTTGTAGAAACATAACTAAATGTGATAACACGTTGAAACCAGTTTATTGTTATACATACATTGTCCCTTTATTTCTCAACATAATTTTCACCAATATTGATGCACTTATCCCATCGTTTTATCAGTTCTCCCAAACCGACTGCATAAATCTGCGTGCCCTGTTTTCGTTTACTTGCCATCCCTCAGAACTGTGTGACCTACTTATTGACTCGCCCTCGTAACTTTTTTCTACCCACCTATGAACCGCTTTACTGGAAATCGCTAGGGGCTAAGTCCACTGAAAACCCACCTTGGCGGGAGACATTTCGCGAATGACGCCGAAGTTGAATGTGAAGTGAAAACGTGGTTTAGAAAACAGAGCACGCTGTTCTACGCAGCCGGTTTGAGAGGACTGTTAAAACTATGGGATAAGTGCATCAATGTTGGTAGAAATTATGTTGAGAAATAAAGGGACAATGTATCTATACAAATAAACTGGTTTCAAGTTGTTATCAAATTTAGTTATTTTTCTACAGCCATTTGTGACTTACTTATTAACTTACCCTCGTATGACTAAGACATGACACCAGTTCGCAATTACTGAAGAAAATTTAGACTTTTGAGATTAAATGTCACAGAAAACGTTCCTGGAAGATGGACTCATAACATTACATAATCTGTGGGTGCATGAGGCAGAAGAGTTGGCAAGAGACCGAGAGACTTTTTCGGCGGAGCATGACAGTGACCTTCTGCCAAGGACTTGCTTCATGATGATGTTCCTCGTTTTATACGTATAGGTTTTCATTTGTTTCTTGAAGGATTGTCTCGTTGGTTTTTCTGTCCATCAAAGATATTTTTTGCATTTTCCTTGAAAACCCCATTTCCACTGCTAATAGATGATTCTCATCTTGTCTGCTTAGCGTCCATGTTTCATATACATACATGACCATAGGTTCTATATAGCAAGTGAGCACTGTCTCACTGCAATTTTAGCTTTTTTTATTGGTGAATATCGTTTCCGTCTTACCCTTACCTTGGCGATTCTTGCTCTAATCTTTACCAGGCATATTCCATCAAATGTTCCGAGGTAGTTGAACTGATTCACCTGTTGAAGTATCTATCCATTTACTTGGATCATGTCGTTTGGGCACCACATGTTACTCTGAAGCTCTGCCCAGGCATTGTGATGGAATATTGGCCACATTCCAACTCACATACTCTGGTCTGTCAAGACTGCAAGGTGCCACTCACTCACATTGCTGTATTTCTTTCTTCTAGGAGTCGACCACAATCTCCGTTTTCTTACAATTGAATGGCAGCCTAGCCCTAGAATGGCAGTGTCTGCACTGAATAATGTATACAATGTTGTTGACGTTATGTCCTCCAATGGCGATTCACGTCTTATCCTCTAAATGTTTCATAATGTTGTTACTATATAGTCGAAAACGTGTAATATTTTTTTAATACATTTGCTCACTTGCCGTTCCTGTTTTTCAGCTGTGCTTCCGGCGAGTTGGCTCGTTTTTCAAGAAGATCGTAGTGACTCCAATCACAGATTACTTCAACCTGTACGAGTTTCTGCGGATTCTGGCAGCCTTCCTACAGTATCAGGAAGAACACGGACTTGCTGCAATGCCGCTCCTGCACACTTTTGATTTCACTTTTGCCTGCGCAAGTCGAGCAGATGGAGAAGTCATTGTCCATGGAACGGGTGGTCAGATACTGGAAATGATCAAACAGCTACTGATAAGAATAAGCAACCTGAAACATTTGAAGCTGAATCAGCTTTTAGTAGATGAAACGGATGTGCCAGGTCTGTTTGACGCCATGGCCAACTGTTTCAGTGAGTGTCTTAGCTCTCTGGAAATGCTAAATGTAACCAAGGTTCCTTTAGGGTTGACAGATTTGGCACGTTTCCGAAACCTGGTTAAGCTTACGGTAAGCCCGCAACATTTGAATGAGGAAGTGCTACTTCTCCTGGCTGGCTTGAATTTGCTACAGCTTCACTTGCTGCAAGATCCTTACACTTGTGAGTGTGAGCCTGTCTCGTATGAAGCCTGGAAATTAGTGCGAGAAATGGCGCCATGGCTCCGTGTCTATCTGGAAGTGTCAGGCAACACACGGGCCCAGCCACTGATTCAGCCTAGAGCGCCAGTGCATGGGGTTTTTCTGCGCACTCCGTACAGCAAGCTTACTAGCGATCTGGTTATGTCTTTGGTTGAGTATTACAGCAAAACCTTACGCTACTTCGTCCAAGAATGTTTGCCGCGGGTTCATGGTCCTAGAGGCATAGATGCCAGATGCGATTCGTCCCTAATTTTCTTGGTCCGACGTTGCACCTCCCTGCATACACTCGTGATCAGAGAGCGAATTAGCACGGCAACTCTGATATTAATGGCGAATGAAGGGAAGAACTTGAGGACTCTTCTTGTTCGTAGGCATGCTTTGATTAAGCGCTGCGACTGGCCACAGCCTGGTATGTGGACAAAGGAGTTCTACGCCAGGCTGAAAAGGTGTTCCCTGGATTACGACAAATGCATTGATGAAGTCCGCACATTGCTTCGGCGCCGCTGGAGACCTTTGGCCGACAAACAGTTCATGCGGTTGAAAATTGTTCCCAGAATAGAATCGTTTTGATTTCAATGAAAAGAGCCTGTTTCTGTTCTTCTTCGTCGTACACCTTCAGAGGTCAATGTGGATATATCGAAAGAAAGCAGCAGTCAACTAGAGCTTGTTAAAATGTTTATCTAATAGTTTGTCAAATGGAGCAAGTGTAGGCCAAAATAGTGTTATCTGTTCTGCATATTTTTGAAATTCTTGTAACAAATATATAGCTGTCATTTTACTAGGTCCACGGTTGCATTCCCTTCTTAAATGACTAGTTCTTTTCTCTCTCTTTCTCTCTCTCTCTCTCTCTCTCTCTATATATATATATATATATATATATATATATATATATATATATATATATATATATATATATATATATATATATATATATAATTTTCATAGTTCTAAAGCATGTTAAAATTTGGCCACATAAAACCTCAGATTGATCCCGAAACACAGGAGTGTTGTTAATCCAGACATCAAGATGTACAAGTAAACGAAATTTTGCACATCGCCGGCTGATTCAGTAATTAATCACAAATGCTTGCTACAAAATGGTGATACTCGCTTTCATTTTGGAGACTACATGAAAACAAATTAACTGGAAAAGGACAATGAGCAATGGATTTCGAGCAGATGTTAACATTGCAGGCTTCTGAATGGCTCCGCTTAACTACAAACCATCTAAGGAATGACAATTTTTCGCTGTTTGTTTGCTAACTCAAGAATATAATGCGAAAAGCTTCAGTTTCGTTCACTGCAGATTAGAAAGTTGTGTAAGTAATTGCTTGAAGCTTTTATTAAATATATTTGTGTGTACAAATTATTGTATTTTTTACTCCAGGTCTCCAGGCGAAGATCTAGACTATATGTTAGCCATTACCCCATTTGGACACCAATCACCTTCAATTTAATATCCTATGAGGGTGAAACCGTGGGCAGCCACTATATGCGGCTGACTTAGTCGCGAGATTACTAATCTGAGCCAGTGATGGGCCCTAATATAACTTCTCTTTGAAGTTGAACGGGATAGGGGTAACGGTATAATCAAAATCGAAAACTGTATGTTATAATCTGTGATGTCTGTGTTGTTGGTGTTGTTGTTTTTTATATATTTTTATGACTGTGAAATACGCTTATTAGCAGCTCTCTTTTATAGTTTAATAGTCATGTTTGTTTGTGTACTAGATATCAGGTGTATGTTTTAAATACCTTATAGTTATTTCTTTTAAGTTTAACACATGGGCCTTTCTTGACAATACAATCGAGAAGATTTCTGTCATCATATTTGCTAGTACAATTCCCCGTGACGCATTCTTTCCCAATTTGAATGTAATATCGCATTGGCCCGTCTCACCAACGACCCTGTTACTATTTACATATTCTCCTTAATTTCTTTGACTACTTATTTTCATAAAATATTCTTGAATTTAGCAAAAGTAAACTACGGAAATCCTACAAAACACGAACGATGAAGAAAACTGGCGTTTTACCATGTCTAAGAAATTCAAGCAATCTGGCACATTAACAAGTGGTTTAGAAATAGCAGTAAAGGAAGGCACGAGCACTGGAGAACGAGGCAGTGGCCTACCAAGATATTAAAGATATTGGATATAACAATGAATAAGGCGGGATAAATGGGGCGGGGTCGTATCTTCCAGGCAGACATTGATTAGGGGGAATTGTGTCTTTCAAACAGTCTTTGATGAGGCGGGATTGTGTCTTTTAAACAGACTTTGATGAGACGGGATTTTGTCTTCCAGGCAGACTTTGATGAGTGGGATTGTGTCTTCCATGCAGACATTGATGAGGCGGGATTGTGTCTTTTAGACAGACTTTGATGAGGCGGGATTGTGTCATTTAGACAGACTTTGATGAGACGGGATTTTGTCTTCCAGGCAGACTTTGATGAGATGGGATTGTGTCTTCCATGCAGACATTGATGAGGCGGGATTGTGTTTTTTAGACAGACTTTGATGAGGCGGGATTGTGTCTTCCAAGCAGACTTTGATGAGGCGGGACTGTGTCTTCCAGGCAGATTTTGATGAGGCGGTATTGTGTCTTCCAAGCAGACTTTGATGAGGCGGGACTGTGTCTTCCAGGCAGATTTTGATGAGGCGGTATTGTGTCTTCCAGGCAGACTTTGATGATGTGGGATTGTGTCTTCCAGGCAAACACTGATGAGACGCGATTGTCTTCCAGGACACGTCTGACACCATGAAAACTGTCTAAGAGCGACTAATAGTTAAATTATAGTGGCGAATTAAACAACAACAGAAAACCACGGGTAGATAGAATCGTTACCTTGGGTGGGATCTGACTAGAGTAAGCAGACTTCACACAAATGCTGCTGAAGTCAAGCACGCTGACCTTTGAGGTGTATAACTCGGTGTGTCGCACTCCCCTCTAAAGTGGAACGAAGAAGAAGAAGACAAAAATGCTAAAATTTAGAGCTGTGCATGGGCCCTGTATGGGGAGACGTATGACAGGACGAAGCCGACGTGCCTACAACCATTGAGTCAGTAGAATGATTTTTGATATTTCTCCCAAACATACAGACAATGATGAGATGGGATTGTGTCTTCCAGGCAGACATTGATGAGGCGAGATTGTGTCTTCCAGGCAGACATTGATGAGGCGGGATTGTGTCATCCAGGCAGACATTGATGAGGCGGAATTATGAAAACATACCCACCAATAAACAGCTGTCAAATGCATTGAGGAAAAGATTGCTCACGGGCTATATAGAACCTATACTGTTTTATGCATGTGAAACATGGGCAGTAAGAAGACAATATGAGAACCATGTCATGGTAGATCTTGGAGATTCGCTGCAATCAGTTCTCATTACGAGATGTAACATTGTCTACCTCTTAGTGTTCATCGTATAATGTCAACCCCCATATTTCGAAATACATCTCGAGTCATGACAGATCATACTTAGCTAAAGCTCATTCCTTCGCGTCGACATATAACAAAGAAAACCCCTCCACATATCAACATACAGGTTACCCGAAGCAACATCTATCTTGGAAAGGGAAGTAGCAATAAATATATTTTGATTCTTTCTTGCTTGTAGGGTCTCATAACTGGAGGTATATTTAGTGGAGAATATGCCTGGGAAGAGAAGAAAGCCAAAGAGAAGATGGGTGCAGGATGTGGACATCTTGCAGACGCGGGACATCTTGCTTATGATCTAGAAGTTTTCCAGAAGGTTGTTATGAGAGCGAGGTTTTGCAAAGGACATGCTACTGAAAGAATCAATGAAGGGTAAATTTTAGGGCACTTTTTGAGCCACTTGAAGCAGCTCACGATAATTAAGAGTTAATATACTGCACAATAGCGGGCGAATAGGTAATGCCATGTGTACGGTCGGACACTAGTTCGATGTCTGGGCTCGTCGTGTGCAAAGGTGAGGAAGAGACTGACCACCTATTCCTCCGTGCATCCAGGCCTAAAATATGTGATAGAGCTATCACATAACAGACCCATAGCAGGAAACTGCTTGTGGACAATTGTGTAATTATTGAATACTGCCGAGTGCGAACAACAATAATTGAAGCGCGCGATTTGAGGACATAATATAGCATTAAATTTTAAACACGGCACGTGATATAAATATACAGATAGTGATCAAATCTCGGTATACCTTTCGAAAGTATTCGCCAAATAATATACGCTAAAGGTAAGGTGAAGGCGACGATGTCGTACATCATACAATCTGTGGCTTACGGGTAGAGAACGAAGCTTTACAATTCCGACACACCTGGCCCGGGTGATTTGGAAACAGACCACGTTGCGTTGATTTTCACAATGATATGAGCGTCGACCGTTCAGACAGCAATGGCAAATTTCTACTTCAACTCCGTGCCGTGTGGCGTTGATGGTGATGTCTGTTCACGGCCTTCTGTCTCGAGTGCTACCAATAATTTATGATAGCTATGATCCTCCGTGTCATGATGTCAGACTGCCCAGAATCTTCACTTTTTGTTTTCCCCTATTTCTCTTCCTCTTCAACTTTTCCGTTGTAACGACATACTCTAGCTTTTCCCCAGGGCCGTGCCGTGCTATGATACTTAGAGGCGGCACCGTAAGGGGGCGGCATTAGCAGCATAATCAAAATTAAAATTCACTATTTAAACATCTGGGGCGGCATTTTGAAAAGAAAAAAAAATACATTTAAGGGGCGGCATTTCTAAGACTTTTCATCGTACTGAGAAAATCTACCGCTCGGCCCTGCTTTTCCCTTCCCATAACATGCCTAAAACTAGTGAACGTAACCTGCCAAGAAAATCATTAACAGCCATATCATGCTGGTGTTGATTGCAACCTCCTGTAAACGTTATGCAACTCATGTTTAAATGATACAAACGGAGGTCAGCATGATCAAATCGATAAGAGCGCTCGCGTTTAAACTTCCCGTCTGCTGATGCTGAGGTAGCGGGTTAAACCCCTCCATCGGTCAATTGGACTAAAATGTTGACTTCTCGTCCTTGACTTGGGGAGGTAAATCACAAGTACCTCAGCAGTCGGAGTGGGTTTGCCTGGTGGCGAGGGTCACTGGTAATAGAGAAAGCTAATTCTCACGCAAACATCAGTCCAGTGCATTAGACGTAGAAGCCCGTGTATGGACTATGCTTGAGTTCAAAGTTAGCTAACGGGAAATAAATAATATAAACATACTGGTGTATCAAATAGTCATGGCATCAGAGATGAGATGTCCAGTTCTATTAGTGATATCTTTTTCACTTACAATTCGCTTGTCTGGGATTCATGCACGACGATAAATTGTAAAACAAATTTTTTTGTAGAAAATTTTTTTTCCTACGCATTAATCTTGCTTCGTATTGCCTTACTTTGTGTTGTATAATTGCATTGTTGCGTACTTATTTATATACATTAACCCGTATCCGCTGTAAAATATGCAAAAACTGTATGTGAAAGAAATTAATAAACTGCCACTTTACTAGCGTGTTGAGTTTATGTCTTGCGAACTACCGTTCCATATACCTACCTTCTAAATATTAACTTATTTACAAACCTACCTTAATATCTACGCACCTGTCTATCTCAGTTGCATTTCCCATCTATCTGTGGAAGGGCCGAATGTAAGACGGGCCTGCGTGCCCAATTTGTTACCTTTTGAAAATAAAGTCTGTTCGTTCGTTTGTTCGTTCGTTCTATATATATATATATATATACATATATACATATTTATGCATACAATTATGCATGCACGCATCTCCATCTGCCCACCTGTATTTATACATTCATATGCTGTTTCACATATCTATGCATACACATTTAAGCACTTAGACTCATGCAAACACAGAAAGACAGTCAGTCAGTCAGTCAGTCAGTCAGTCAGTCAAGACAACATAATACAAGACAGCTAGAGCGTTGTGACTAGTTGAATTGTAGCACCAAAATGCTTTCTTGTAAATAGCATCAAACGATAAGGGCAAACGGGCCTCAAATCAAAATACACTAGGCCAAAATGGCTGACCAAACCAGTGCAACGATTTTCACTGAACTTTAAAAGTGTTGACAAATCGTGCAGCCAATAAACACTGGAGTTAATCATACAGGAGCACAATTGTAGTTAACTCTTGTGGAATGGAAAATTAGTATTTGGTGATATTTCCCAGGTGAATTGAGTCAGGAACCGACATTTCAGCAATAGGGATAATTCAATAAGCGTTCCGTCCTCATTTTCAACCAGCGATGAGTCCAAATACTAATATTACCAGTTGCAGTCTGAGGAGCGGCTGGTCGAGTGTCTAGAATGCCAGATTCTCCTTCGTGACACCAGGGTTCGAATCCTCGGTAAGGTGTGGATTTTTTTTCTGTCCAGGGCAAAAAGAAAGTCCTAACCTGCATAGTTCGCGGTGACTGCACTAGCCAGGTGGCCTTAATTCTCAGGCTCAAGACCCGGCTCCCCCCCCCCTCCCCCCCCCCCACTCCTTGCCATACACCGTAAAGTACTGAGTGAGTGGCACCTTGCAGTCTTGACAGACCAAAGTATGTGAGTTGGAATGTGGCCAAAATTCCATCACAATGCCTGAGCAGAGCTTAAGAGAAACATGTGGTGCCCAAACGACATGTTCCCTCTCTCAGCCTCGCCCTGTGTATTCCAGAGGAATGGGTAACCAATACGTCTGGTACAAGGTAGGCTGCAGACGCTGGCGGCTCAGAGTCAATCCTCCGAAACCTCACCTCCACGAGCAGGAGGCGAGTGGTGGCCAGACCCTGGAACCCAAGGACCTGACTTAGAGACGTTCAGCCAAGTCCCACAGGTGAGGGCCTCGTACGCGCCTAAACCGTAGGGTCGCGCACATCTGTCAACCACATGTGTCCGGACCTGTGTAAAGCGTGCACTATCGCCTGACTTTTGCGGATTCCGCGGCCACCGGGAATAGGCCCGCCAGAGATATCGCCGGAGATATTGCTCGTCTGTTGCGAGCAAATCTCCCATCCTACCACTGTGCGGATCTCGCGACGAGCGAGAATGACTGACTGAATAAGTAAAGAAACGATAAAAGTAGTGGTACTTCAATTGCGCTTGCGCTCCCACCTATGCTACACCCTTCATGTGTCTTCACAAAGTCGGACTATAGGCAGTAAATGACAGTTTTTGATAACAGTCTGATTATGTGTCCGTCTGGCTTTTCCTCAGAGTCCTGAGTGTCGTCAAGATCCTCTGGACACTCCCTGCAGAACCATTCTATCCACGCAATGACGGTATATCTGTTCTTACACATTATCCCAAAGGGCCTTGGTCATATTTGTCTTATCGTACAACCCCACCCTAGTAATATTTCCCAATGTTCACTACAATCCGGAAGTGTTTATGGGCGGGAGTGTTTACAAATGAGTGCTTTGTTGTATTTTTGTATCATATAAATAAATACCACAATGTAACTGTAACGGGCATGGGATACGAATTCTGGGGTGAACGGTCTAGCTAATAAAGTGATTATACAAGCAAGCTAATTGCGTCACAGAAGTATATGCAAATGTGAGACCAGAAGGGTTAACCACAATCATCAACATAGTGGGATAGTCCCAGACTAGGTCGTGGTGGAGGCACGGATATGTCACTATAAATTTTGGAAGCCTCAAACAAATGGTGAGGATATCACGTGCTTGTCTAGATTATAATTCTCAGGGGAAGGTAAATCGTGCGATTCAATTAAGAAACAAAGGGCCATAGATGTGAAGAGAAGAATGAGACGGATGTTAGGTCAGAAGGTGGAGATAGGAATGTCGGTACTAATATGGGCCCTAAAGAAAAAATGGAGAACAGATCAGGGAGATGTCAGGTGTAGTCACGAATAGCACAGAAGAAAACGCGACCGGAATTAAGAGAAAATTGAAGCTCAATCAGATTATGTTGGAGTCATGTAAAGTAGGGTTACAGAGGTTAAATGATGTTTCCTGTGAGGTCTAGGAACATTGTATAAATACACAAGGCTGGGAAATTGAGGGACAGTCGAGTAGAGTCGAGTCGAGGGCTAGGTGTGGAGAACTAGCTCGACAGTGGAGTCGAGGCGGAGTTAGGGACAACTCTGCCTGGTGGATTCTCAGACAGTGGGGTCTGAGGCTGCGTCAGGGAGACGTAACGAGGGCATTAAGTTATGGACCAATGAAGGGATCTGGGTCCAGAGATAAGATACTCAAAAGAGAGCTGAGTTTTGAGCCAGACATTGGAGGTCTGAGTTTTGGGCAGTGATATTTTGGGCTGAGTGAGGGACACCAGCCAGAAAGCGGCGTTCGGGAAGAAGTATTCAGCGTGGGCTATGTTTAAGGGAAGAAACTAGCCAGCTATTCGGAGTTCGGACTGAGGAGGAAATCTCAGTCAGACAGTCAGGAAGCTCGGACACAGGATCTAGTCCGAGGCCTATTAGTCATATCATCAGGCTGATCGAAGACAGTTGTGTTATGTACCTGTGCCAATGCATTTTCTGGAAATAGTGTCCCGTTTGCTGTGAATCATGTACCTGTGTCATTAATAAACGGATGTGCGCAAAACGGTGTTTTCACAGTGTCTATAGCTGTGCATCAGTAAACCTGCAGTGTTCATACAAACATTCACACTGACATCCTCTAGACAACTATAGCCACCTCTATCTGTCACTCTGTCATACCAACCTTGTGACAATAACGCTCAGATAAATGAGGCGATTCTTAAACAGGTGAATTGATACAACCATCTTGTCATTGCATCTGACGGAAGATGCCTTGTAGAGATTAGAATAAGGATCTCTATGAAAAAAAGTAGTGTTTTGACAGATGGAAAACATACTCATCAATCAAAAGCTGTCAATTTCAGCGAGAAAAGGCGTGGTAACGTGTTATATTGAACAAAAGTGTCTATTCCATTGTTCACATAGGGCAGCGAGGAGCATTTTGTGTGATATTCGCTACCATAGGAACGGAGCATAATGGGGACGACCCGTTGCCGTGAAGTTGGAACCGAGACTAACTAACAACAGGAAAACCTCCTACGCATCCGCGCGATACTGAAGAAATACAATATTCTTAGGGTTGGGCATCTAGTTCGCGTGCCAAACCATCGGCTTCCAGGTGGCCGGAGAAAGCGCTTCAAGAGCATCCTTTGGACTGCCCTAAAGAGTAAAAACCATTGGCATCACAACAGACATATGGGAGGCTGCTGCGCATGACCGACCTATGTGACGTAGACATACTCATCAAGGTTCAGCAATTTATGAGGCATCGGCGACCGCACTAGCAAATTGACGGAAACTGACGGAAACTGACGGAAACAAGTCAGAAAGTGTTCGCTTCCTTTGAACACAACGTAAAACAACTTCTAGTGCACAGGACTGTTTTTTTTTTTTTTTTGCGTATGGATTAGCTTTCCCTAAAAACATATACTGGAAACAGCAACCTGCCATAGCGATTGATAATTTTTAAAAAGTCGCTCAAAAGTCGATAAGGTCGACTTCATTGCACCGGGTTTTTATCACATATTGCTCAGTTTCTTTCCGCAGCGAACTGCCGAAAGCGTCGCACAAAGCACGAACTCCGTAGCTCCAGCGACTACCCCCAGGAGTCTCTGGAAAAAAATGCACTCATGAACTGAAGGACACGGCCCGGAATCGAACCCACAGCCTTCGGAGCCAGAGTCAGACGGCTTGATCACTTCGCCACGGAAATTCCTTAATTTTACTTGAAGGATATGTCTCCTTTGATAATGAAGTAGGTAAATATCAGCCCATTAAGAGGTGTGCGACAGGGATGTGTAATGTCCCAGATCTTTTTTCCCTATACAGTAAAATTATGTTTATAACTTTGATACGGGTAGCGGGGTAGGGGTATCCCCTAACAAAGGAGAAGTAAGGCGCCTCCTTCCCTCCGCTAGCCTACGGGACACCCTTGGGCAAGGTGGAGTACCCGTTTAGCCCCCCGATCAGGGTTACGTGAAGCCATGTGTGCAGGTGGTGGATGAAGATGGAGAGCAGCCGACAGATAGTTGTAGGTTATGGTCTCCACCTTCACGACGGTCGGCAGAGGATCTCTTTTTTGAGGAGACAATGGCTACGGTCACTGACTAGTATGGTCACTGCTAGGAAGGAAAGCAATGGCAAACTACCTTCTTTACAGATGCCATGAAAATCATGTTGTGTGGGTAGACAGTCACAATTTTTTGGGCATGTTATGAGAAGAAATTATTTGGAGAACTTGGTGACAACTGGTAAGATTGAGGGGAACAGACCAAGGGGAAGACCTAGAAGCAAGTACCTGGATGGCTTGGCCTTGTGGCATGGTCGAGACAGAAACACGGAGCTGATCCACAACTCTGGTGATCGAGTGAGATGGCAGAACATGACCGCCCACCCTTACCGGCATGGCACATGATGGATGGATGGATATGAGAAAAATCACCATTGGGGTGAATAACATTAATAACATTAGATATGCGGATGACAAAATATTAATCGCAGACAATAAACAAGATCTGCAACATTTAGTAGATACGGTTATTGTACACAGTGAACAACTGGGGCTAGAATTAAATTGTAAGAAGACAGGGATTATGGTAGTCACTAAGAAATACCCCAATGTAATATGCGGGTAAATTGTAACATACTTAAATAAGTGAATTGATACAACTATCTCTGAACAGTCATAACATTTGAAGGGAAGTGCCCATAAGAGATGAGAACAAGAATTGCTATGGCAATGGTATCTTTTGCAAGAAAGAAAACCTGCTTACCAATAAAAAGATATCAACTGCAACGAGAAAAAGAGTGTCGAAATGCTACATAGAACCTGTACTTTTGAATGGATGTGAACATGAGCAGACAAGCTATAAAAATATATAATTGTGATAGCGCCAAACCAACGAAATTTTGGTTTGGTCTATCTCGAGTTAAAAACCTGGCCACACCGGAACTCGGCTTAACAAAGGAATCGGAAGCCAGTTTTGTTTTAGCAGTCCTTTGTGCTGATGAGAGATGCGGGCAGCATGGCCTTCAGTTCAGTGCTGTTCTGTTGTTGTCAGGTGTGGGAACAATTCCCTGAGTTGATCTGTGTCAACTAATGTTGTGACAAAACTGAGTGGCTGACTAGTTAGTGTCAGCAGGCCTGGGTTCTTGGTGGGATAGTAAATTGTGTCACAACTTTTGTGTTTATGTCGCGTCTTGGGGTTTATGTTGTGTAACCTATGTTTTTGTAGTGTCTTATTGTTGTCTGTGCAGTGTGCCTTGTGTCAAAGTTCTTTATTGTGTCAGTCTAACCAGCCATTGTTTGGAACACCTGTGTTGTGGTACTTGGTGTACCCTGTTGTCTTAAGTGTCCTGATTGGTTAGGGGCCACCCTTGGTTGATGTTTGATATAGCAGTTGTCTGTTGTATCTGTAATTGAACATCCCTTATTGAATGCTTTATTCAATGTGTTTGAACACAAATTGTCACCAAAACTTGTAGTTGTTGATAAATAAAGAGCTATTTTTGTACTGTCTTTAATTTGTTTGTTTAGTCTCTTTTAGTTTTTACAGTCACTATTTCTACCACAATCTAACACCTTAATCCAATGTCTGGGTCTCAAATATGACAGTCAGTCCAGAGTTGAGGCCCCTGCCTGAGATCTCGTATATCTTCTTATCTAATTACTACCCTCTTTTTTTGTTGGTTGAGGCGGTGTGAGGTTCTCTCTCTTTTCACTATTTTTCTTCTTTGGCCGTAACGAAGTCAGAACTACTCTCTACCTCTTAGCACCGTAGTGAAGGAAGCATCAGTCTTTATGATTGTCTCCCTTTCTCTTTTACCATCGACTACAAAATGGCGACCCCGACGAGATATTGTGGCAGCCTTTGAATTGTTCTGTTAGAATTGTTTTAGTATCTAGTGATTGTTTTGTGTGATAGGTCAGTGTTTATGTTTGTGGTGTCCATTGTTTTTGAGTTGTGACATTAGAACCCAGGTTTGCTGCTGAGACGCCCCAGGCATTCCTGCACAAGAGAGGAGTCCCCTGTATGGTGAGTGGGCTCAGATAAATTGCCTCCTAGTACACTTTCACTGTATCATATCCAGAGCCAGGATGGCTCTGTCTTCAACGTTAGGGACCGTAGTTCCCCTCCCAGTTGGTGCCCCTGACGTCACAGGGCCCACTGGTGAAGTCAGGTACATACTTGCACCTGTGAAGATAGCAGTACCTTGTTTTGGCCGGCAAGGTGGGCCAACTGTTGAGAAGTATGTGAGGAAGGTGAGATCTGCCTGGAGGGCTGGTGCAGTGTGCGATGAAGATAAAGTTGACATCATTTGGGAAAGTGTTGTTCCCAATGTGTGGGCAGAACTTGAGCTTAGGTCAGCTTGTAATGACCCTGAAGAGATGCTGCAGACCATTCAGCAAGTGTATGGAGAGCAGCGCAGCATGGTGGAACTTGCTGCAGCTTTCTTCCAAGTGAAACAAGATGCAGAGGAATCCATCATGGATTTCTCTCACCGGGTCCACAAAGCCTTTCGTTTGGTGCTGGAAGCTCAGAGAAAGAGGGGCATGGTTGCTTGGGAACCAGTGATCCTAAGAGACTGGTTTGTTGTAAAACTACATAATGTTCTCAGCAGGAGAATGGCAGAGGAGAGGATATTGCATGACCCGTCAGTGACTTTCCTTTGTGTTAGAGATTTGGCCATGCGATGGGCTGGTGTGTCGTTAGCTCCAGAAGTCTGTACATACCAATATGTAGAACGTCAAGATTACAGTTCAGAGAGGTGGCCTAATGCCAGTGGTCGGTGTCAAGGGGTCCACCATGATGATGTGGTGGAGGAACTTCGAGCTGAGCTAGGTCGGATGAGAGCCTTAGCTGATTCGTTGCTGCAGCCCAAGGTACAACGCAAGAGGTGCAATGTTTGTCGAAGCCGCACACACCTCCAGAACAGGTGTCCGAAGAGAGGGGTTAGTGTTATTCAGAACCCCTCTGGAGTCAATTGTAGCAAAGCATTTGCCAACGTAAGCCACCGAGACCAGCAGGGCCTTAAGCGACAACAGAGTCCGCCCCAGGTTGATCCTTCTAAAGGATCAGCCCCAGCAGTTCAGGTGGGTGCAGTGTCAACTTCTGATAGCAGGATGGTTATGCGTGGCAACCAGAGAAATTTCTTTCGCAGGAAGAGGCGGAGGAAGAGGGGACGATGGGAGTCTCCTTGTATCAGTGTGGTCGACCAGTTAGAAGGTGTCAGAAATGTGACAGGTGGACCGTGTAGTGTGACTGGTGTGGGCCAAAATTCTCCGCATACCGATATGTCAATTCGTGACTTTGTGCAAAAGGGGATTGTGAAAGACCACCAGCAAGAACTTTTGCCCGTTAGACGTGGTTGTGAAAGATAGAGACTGTTTTCATCTGTTTAGGAATTCCAGTCATTTGGATTGACAGCCTTAGTGTAGTTGGTTAATTATCAGATATGTTTTGCTGTCTCTATGTATTATCATTACAGGTAGATGGTGTCATGTGATGACATGTTTTTTTTTTGTGTTTATATCCAGGTTATAGGTGACACAGGATGAAATGTTCCTTTTTAGTGTAAGGGTACAGAGTGTTAGAAGCACAAACCACCCAAGTACTCCATTAGCTGCAGGAAGCTTACATTTGATCAGAAGAGACAAATGGTATTATTTTTAAATACATTTTGTGTTGAATTTCCAGAGTTACAGGAAGTAGTAACCAATATAAAGGTTACTGGTTTAATGTTTATTTAGCTTTTATGTTTGTTTATTTATTTTTATGTAAGAAGTGAGGGTTGTATTCATTTTGTTATGATTGGTGCTCTCACTGATATTATTTTAGTCATTAGTACCAACAACTGAGTTAGTATAGTTTATACTTTTGTGTTCAGATTATTGGTATTTGGAACTGACTGATGCCTGGTGATGTAATCTACACTGTTTCACATTGTAAGTGATTTATGAAAAGAACAAGATTATTTTTTTTTAGTGGTACTCTTCAGGGATATAACCAGCAGTTTAGGTTTTGGAGGAGGTAACATGTGACATAGATTTGTTTTGCCTTTGTCATTTTGATGGCGGTTTGTGTGTAAATTTAATTGAATCCTTGGTTCATTGATGATTGTTTTTGGGTGTGGTCACAGGTGACTTTACTTTTTTTGGCATTTGTCATTTTGATGACGGTTTATGTGTAGATGTTAGTACTTGCTTGCTTGATTAGTGATTTTACTTTTTGATGTGGTTACTGAAGACCAATGATTTTATTTTGAGGTGAACTAGCTAGATGGTAACTTTTAAAGAGATAGTTGGGGTAAGGAGATACGATAGTCTATTTCTTTTGTCGGGACGACAAAAAAAAGTAAGGGGTTGGATATGTGATAGCGCCAAACCAACGAAATTTTGGTTTGGTCTATCTCGAGTTAAAAACCTGGCCACACCGGAACTCGGCTTAACAAAGGAATCGGAAGCCAGTTTTGTTTTAGCAGTCCTTTGTGCTGATGAGAGATGCGGGCAGCATGGCCTTCAGTTCAGTGCTGTTCTGTTGTTGTCAGGTGTGGGAACAATTCCCTGAGTTGATCTGTGTCAACTAATGTTGTGACAAAACTGAGTGGCTGACTAGTTAGTGTCAGCAGGCCTGGGTTCTTGGTGGGATAGTAAATTGTGTCACAACTTTTGTGTTTATGTCGCGTCTTGGGGTTTATGTTGTGTAACCTATGTTTTTGTAGTGTCTTATTGTTGTCTGTGCAGTGTGCCTTGTGTCAAAGTTCTTTATTGTGTCAGTCTAACCAGCCATTGTTTGGAACACCTGTGTTGTGGTACTTGGTGTACCCTGTTGTCTTAAGTGTCCTGATTGGTTAGGGGCCACCCTTGGTTGATGTTTGATATAGCAGTTGTCTGTTGTATCTGTAATTGAACATCCCTTATTGAATGCTTTATTCAATGTGTTTGAACACAAATTGTCACCAAAACTTGTAGTTGTTGATAAATAAAGAGCTATTTTTGTACTGTCTTTAATTTGTTTGTTTAGTCTCTTTTAGTTTTTACAGTCACTATTTCTACCACAATCTAACACCTTAATCCAATGTCTGGGTCTCAAATATGACAGTCAGTCCAGAGTTGAGGCCCCTGCCTGAGATCTCGTATATCTTCTTATCTAATTACTACCCTCTTTTTTTGTTGGTTGAGGCGGTGTGAGGTTCTCTCTCTTTTCACTATTTTTCTTCTTTGGCCGTAACGAAGTCAGAACTACTCTCTACCTCTTAGCACCGTAGTGAAGGAAGCATCAGTCTTTATGATTGTCTCCCTTTCTCTTTTACCATCGACTACATAATGGCTGTGGAAATGTGGTTTCTGATGAGACTGCAGAGAATACCACGGACAGACAGAAAAACCAGTGACTCAGTCCTGCAAGTAAGATATGAAAACAATAAAAATGATTAGAGAAATTAGACGTAGACAGTCACAATTTTTGAACACGCTATGAGACGAAATAGATTGGAGAACTTGGTGACAACTTGCAAGACTGAGGGGGGAGGGGAGAACAAGGGGAAGGCAGAGAAGTAAATATCTGGATGGTTTAACCACAAGGTATGGTCGAGACAAGAACACATAAATGATCCACGATTCTGGTGATCCTATAAAATGGCGAAACATGACCGCCCACGCTTATCGGCATGGCATATTGTGATGATTACCAGTGTCATTCGCCATCATGAGAACCCACTATGATTTCTGAGAAACTTGTAATTTATGTCCCAAAGTCAAGGACGAGAAGTCAATATTTTAGTCCAGCTGGCCGATGTAGGGATTGAGCCCGCTACCGCGGCATCAGAACAACGGATGTTTAAGAGCGAGCTCTCTTATCTATTCGGCCATGCTGTCCCTCACCAGTGTTGCTATTTTGACGCTTTTCGCACCAAATTTAGTGCTTTTTCAAGTCATTTAATGCCAAAGGTTGTTTCGCTGAAGGTTGTTCAATTAAGCCAGACACAATGGATGTCCATTTAATCTGCCATTGTCAGAATATTGCAGCAGTTGGGTCGAGCTAAGATCTCATTTTGATATAGCAAGACTGTTATAAAGCAGAACTTCTAAATTATATGTTTAGCGACATGAAAAACTATGCGTATCTCATATTTCTCAAGCATATTCTCTGAGAAGTACAAAGTGTGAATAAGAAATTCGAAGCAGATATATAGGATCCAACAAAACTACTCAGCGATCTTGTCCAACTCACTGATTCTATCAGTTCAAAGATTACTATTCTTGGGAGGGAAAAAAAATAACAGAAAGTGAGGCTATTCAAGATTATTTAGATCCTAATCCCAATCTAGGTTATGAGTTTGAGAAAGAAATACCAGGCTACCAGTTTCCTGATGAGAAAGAAATTCGTGGAAGGTGCATCCAGTTTTTAATAGAGCTGTTGACACAGCTGCGTTTACGTTTGCCCAATAACGTTCGAGTGTTGCAGTCCATGTCATGTCCTAGTGGAAGTGCATGTCTACAGCCAATGAAGCCCTCTATATTGGATCTTGCTAAAATGTTTGTAGAAGATGCAGCTACTCTCACCCGCATCGACTTCTAGTTGAGAAAACTTCATCATATGCAGTGGACACAGACCTCTGACACACTTGGACTGTGGGCAGAAATAGCCTCATACAGGGATGCCACCGGTAAAAATCATTTCCAACATCCTACAGATTTAGCTTTAACTGTGATCATTTTACCTCTTTCTAATGCGGACGTGGAGCATATTTTCAGTCAAATTGGAGTTATACAATCAAAATTGCGGAACAGACTGAGCATCAAGAGTTTGACAGCTGTTTTGACTATTAGATATGGAATGAAACGATATGGCAAATGCTGTCATGATTATAAACTACCTAAGGATATTCTATGAAAAATTGGATCACAGGAAGCATATACACGTTTCTTTCAATCATCATCATCATCATCGCAGGAGCAAACACAGCAGGAAATAGCTACAGAAACTGAAGAGGAGTTGTCTGACTGGGATTTGGCAGATCTGAAATAAACTTCATTCTAATATTCATTGATGATAATAAATTATAATGTGCTACTTTATAACATTTTGAATGAATACCGCCAGTGCTTGTTTTAGTTATCATCATCATCATCATCATCTTCCACTTCTGCAGCCAAGCGACGTGGGGAGGAATAATTTGCGTTCCATCGCCCGGTGGGTGGCACTAGATAGTGTCATTCCGTGTGATTGTACAATGTCTTTGATGTCGTCAATCCATTTTCTTCTTGGACGTCCTCATGGTCTCGTCGCAGATGATCTTTGATGTAAGGCCAATGGTGGTAGTTGTTGGTGTTGCATTCTAACGACATGGCCAAACCACTTGATCTTCTGCCTTTCAATAATTGTGGCACAATGTGTTGATCCCACAGTCTGTCTGATAACAGCATTTCTTACTCGGTCTCGGATTGTTAGGTTGGCAGCTCTCCTCAGGCATCTCATCTCGCAGGTGTTGATTTTGCGAAGGTGTGATTTGGATAAAGTCCATGTTTGAGATTGGTAGCATAGTGTTGGTGTGAATATGCTGCTTATTATCTGTCGTTTTGCGGACATGGGTATTTTTGGATGTTTCAGTAAGGGTGATAGTTGATATGTAAGTGCACTAGCTTTTTGACATCTGATTTCGATTTCTCTGTCCAGTCTGCCATCTTCTGTGATCATACTTCCAAGATATTTGAATTCTTTAACTTGTTTCAGAGTTGTGCTATTTATCTGTATACTTAATGGGCCCGGCGATCTGCTGACGTGCATTACTTCGGTTTTGGCTGTGTTTATACTCATATTGAATCTGCTGCAGGTTGAACTCAGATTAATATAATGTAGTCTGCCCTCATCGCTGTAAAACAGGCACTGATCGTCTGCAAATAGAAGTTCATTTATTTCCTGTGGATCAGTTGTTTCATCTGGAGTAAAGAGTTCTAAATTTTCTGAATCTATTCTGTCAAGACTTGCTTCTGTGGATATTCTGTCCACGTAGACATTAAACAGCAGCGGAGAGAGCACACATCCCTGTCTCACTCCTGTATTGACTGTGAGCATATCTGATATATCTTCTTGTGTTCTTACTGTACTTCGGCTCGAGTGGTACATGGCTATGATGTTTTCTATCAATTGCCCTTGTATCCCATAGTCTTCAAGGATGGTCCATAATCTGTATATGTATACTCTATCGAAAGCCTTTTCCTGATCTACAAACACAATATTCTGCTGGTCACTATATTCGATAGTCCTTTCACATATTTGTCTAAGTGTAAATAGTGCAACTTTTACCTTTCCGAAAACCGAATTGTACTTTGCTTATCTGTTGTTCAACTATAGGTCTAGCTCTTTGTTCCAATAGTTTTACGTACATTTTCCCTGTATGGCTCAGGAGTGATATACCTCTGTATGTTTCACACTCTCTCATATTGCCTTTCTTTTTCCATATTGGTACTATTATTGCCTGTTGCCAATCATCTAGGACTTTTCTTTCTTCCCATGCTATATTGAAAAGTCTTGTTAGCCATTTAACTCCCGTTTTACCACAGTCCTGAATAGCTTCTGTGGTTATTCCATCTGGACCCGGCGATTTGTTTTTAGAACTTTTCTGTATAACTGCTTTGACTTCGGCAAGTATAAAATTTGGTTCTTGTTGTCCATGACTTTTAGGCATAAAAGTGAGATTTTCTATGTTATGTGTGGGGTTAAGTAGTTCTTGAAAGTATTCTGCCCACCTCGCTAATCTTTGTTGTGGATTAAATATTGGTATACCTCTTTTGCTGTTTATGATGGTGGTTGGGTCTTGTTTCAGTGCTTTCCCAAAAAAATATTATTACAATTTAGTGCTTTTTTTTTTTTTTTAGCTCGAGACTAGTTCTGATTGGGATTTGGCGGATCTGGAATAAACTTCATTGTAATATGAAGTCTTCTTCTTCTTCAGCGTTCCGAGCCATTGAGGTTCTTTGCTGCAGATACAATCCGTCTCCATTCGTCTCTCTCGTTGACCTTCTCTTGCCAGTCGCTGATTCCAAGTGCTTGTAGAGGTTCGTAACAAAATGGTTTTTACAAAGGTGGGGATGTTAACCCCACGCTTCAACCCCCAACCTAGAGGATCAGGGTGTTTCTCTTTGTCTGTTCTCTACCCTTTGACCTGTCCGGCTTGGGAGGCCCTGCTGGTAGCTACGCTACCGCCGACATAGCTCTCAGGGTCATTGAGAAACTCAAGCTCCCCCACCACAAGGTGGAAACACCATCGGGGGAGGTAATATGAAGTGATAATAATAAATTATAATGTGCAACCTTGTTACATTTGTAATAAAAACAGTTGGTGCTTTTTTTTTTTTTTTTTTTTGGTGCTTTTCAAAACTTTTTGGTGCTTTTTTGGGCTGATTTTGGTGCTTTTTCATCAAAATGAGATGGCAACACTGACCCCCACCAGTGTGAGTATCTTCTACTATTTCCACTGCCCAAAACTTCTATCAGCCTCATGAGCCACCTTCGTACTCATAATCATTTAATCTTACTGTTTGGTCGGCGCTGTGGCTTTGGGCAGTGAACATGTTTCAAATATCCCCGACATACAGAATAGAGGGTTCGAAACCAGCTAGGGTTCCAAATGTTGCTGTATGTAGCCGAGGCGCGGTGTTGGGGTGAGCGCCCAACATTGCTCAAATACCTCAATGGCTCGTGAATACATAACCTATGCAGCAAAAGTCCAACTCCTGGCCTTCACGTGGCGGACCTGTTTAAACTAACAGGAGAAGGGGCGACGGCGAGTCTCTGGCGCCGGAAAATAACCAGTATGCTCTAGATGTGTATGCACGTACATGCATGCGCAGACAGGTGTGTGCGCGCGTACACATCTACACTCGAGTGAGACCACAGTCTGCTCTAGCAAAGAAAGGTGCTGAAGACGGAGGCAACCAGCCAAGAGGCGCACCACAGAAATCAGGATGCCACGCAATCACGCAAAATGGAATATGTCGACTACTGCTAATCGTTATGGTGCTCGCCCTGCTTTGGACCCCCAGGCAGGTGCAGTGCCGGGCCCTATGTCTCGAAAGGGTCCAACCCCAACTACTGGAGGTCCTTCTCAGATGTCCTGTGGAGCCAGGGGACATGAGAATAGGACGACTGGCCATACTAAACGAAGACTTAAAATAATGCACTGGAATGCGGAGGGAGTCAGCAACAAAAAAATAGAATTAGAAAAAATCTTGGACCAAGAAAAAGTAAGCATATGTTGCTTGCAAGAAACTCACCTCAATGAAAATATAGCCTTCAAAATCAGAGGCTACCAGTGTTACCGATCTGACCGAAAGAACAGGCGAAAAGGTGGGATACTGACCCTTGTAAGAAATAACATCATGGCTTCCCAAATCAAAGTCTACATGGAAGGGGCTGAGTATCAGACACTTAAACTTAAGACAGGTAATACAGATCTACATCTGATCAATTACTACTGTCCAAGTGACCGCCCACAGGCACTGGACACTCTACCACTAAAAGAAAAAATGATTGTGTGTGGCGATTTCGACAGCCACTCGCAGAGCTGGGGCTATGATCACATGGACCAGAGAGGAGAGAGACTGGAAGACTGGCAGGATGAGAATAGATTCATGTTGATTAACAAGCCGTCCTACCCACATACTTTCTACTCGAGATCATGGCACTCTACAACTACACCTGACCTGGCTTTTCATTCACCAGACCTGGAGTGGAACATTACACGAACTGTTGGGAAACAACTAGGTGGCAGTGACCATCGGCCAGTCTTTCTAACCGTAGAAAATGAGCTTGTAAGTGAAAGCAGCACCCTCTCGAGGTGGAACTACAAGAAAGCAGACTGGGCAATGTACAAGCATCGCACCAGCATACTGGTTAGAAACCTGAACACTGAGAAAGACATAAATAAAGCAGTTGAAGAGTTTGGGAAATGCATACTACAGGCAGCGCGAGAAACAGTACCAAGAGGAGCCCGTAAACAATATAAACCCTACTGGAGTAGTGAACTGGAACAGTTGCATAATGATGTTGAAGTGTGTAGAAAGCAAGCAGAGGCCACACCCAGCCAAGAGCACCACAATAAATTCCAGCATGCAAAAGCCAAATTTCAAAGGGCCAAGCTGCAGGCTAGACGGAAAAGCTGGCAGGAGAAAACAGAGTCTCTGAACTTTGAAAGAGACACAAGGAAATTGTGGAAGCTAATAAAACAGCTTAATGACGAGGGCACAGGGAGAAACTCAAAAATTGCACTACATAAAGATGGAAAAATCTTAACAAGAAAGCAAGCAGCTGACCATTTTGCGGACTCGTTCGCACAAGATAGCAATATCAAAATTAGTCCAGAGAAACAACAAGAGATTCGAGAGAAACGACAACATACAGGACAGAAGGAAATAGTAAATGAGGTTCTGGAGGCACCCATCACAATCAGCGAACTGGAGCTAGCCATATCAAAACTGAAAATGAGAAAGTCACCAGGAGCTGATGGTATCTCCAATGAAATGATCAGGAACCTAGGAACAGAGGCCAAAACAAAGCTGTTGCAGATCTTCAATAACAGCTGGACCTTAGGCAGTGTTCCACAAGCCTGGAGAGAAGCAATCATGATACCCCTCCTAAAATCAGGGAAAGATGGTTCCATTGCCTCTAGCTACAGACCAATTAGCCTCACCAGCTGTCTCTGCAAAACACTGGAGCGCATCATCAATCACAGACTGCAGTGGTACATTGAAAGTAAAAACATCCTTGTGCCACAGCAGGCTGGCTTTAGGCAGTGCTACTCTACGGAAGATCAGACAACCTACCTCTCTCAAGAAATTGAGGATGCATTCCAAGAGAAGAAGCTGGTGCTTGCGGCATGGATAGATCTGAAGAAAGCCTTTGACAAAGTCTGGAAAGAAGGTCTGATGAAGAAACTGAGAAACTGCAAAGTCAATGGAAGAATGTACAAATGGGTGAAAGCATACTTGCACAACAGAAGAGCCCGAGTACAGATAGACGGACTCAAGAGCAAGAAAGTACTACTGCGTCACGGTGTCCCCCAGGGCGGAGTCTTGTCCCCCACACTTTTTCTAATCTTCATCAATGATCTTGTTGCTCACCTACCGCATGGAATTAAAGCGGAAATGTACGCCGATGACCTGGTTCTATGGAGCACAAATGAATATGCATCAGTGGCCACCAGATTGCTACAAAGAGCTATAGATACATTTGCTGCATGGGCAAATAGATGGTGTGTCAGCATAAACACTGACAAGTGCAGCACAACCCTATTTACCCTCTCTCCAAAACAAAAGGCAGGGATCATCCAGATAAATGGAACACCCCTAAGAGAAGATAAAGAACCAACATACCTTGGAGTAACATTTGATGGCAAGCTGACATGGAGAAAGCACATCAACAAAGCAGTAGCAAAAGCCAGAAGGAAAATAGCCATCCTGAGAAAGCTAAGTGGAACCACATGGGGAGCCAGTACGAAAATACTTAGCAAAGTTTACCAACAGAGCATACGACCACACCTGGAATATGGGTCAACTGCGTGGTGTTCAGCATCAAATACCACACTACAAGAGCTGGACAAGGTGCAAAATCAAGCACTTAGAGTCACCACAGGAGGGATGAGATCAACCCCTATAGTGGAAATGGAGAAGATGGGGAGGACACAGGCACTGAGTGAGCGCAGAGATACGAAAACGCTAATACAAGCAGAAAAGTTCCTCAGCTTGCCAGGCCACCCTATGAAGAACAGATTTGAAAACCTAGCTATGGGGCGGTTGAAAAGAAGTAGTTTTATCCACCAGGCCAAACGACTCTGCAGAGAAACCACTGATCTGCCCACAGTTGGTATCCCCCTAACAACTATTCCAGAGCGAACTCCATGGAAAGATGAGCATAGACTATCGTTACAAATCCAGACAAAAGTGAGAGGAATATTTGACAAGGAAGAACAGAACAGTGTGCAGCGCAGAACAGCCACTCTCAGCTTCCTTGATGAAGAATACCCACAGGACCTCTGGATCCGAGTCTACACAGATGGGTCAGCACAAAATGCTGTTCGAAATGGAGGAGCGGGAGTGTACATAGAATACCCAAATAATACTAGGGACACAGCCAGAGTACCGACAGGAAAGTACTGCCATAACTATGATGCCGAAATTGAGGCAATCAAGATAGCAACAGAGAAATTACTAAATAACAGCAATGGTACTCAACCTGTGGTGCTACTAACAGATGCAAAATCAGTACTCGAGGCGCTCCTCTCTGGGAAATTGCCAGTACTAAGGACACTACTTTCTGAACTTAGCAGTCAGCATAAAGTCACCATACAGTGGATACCATCCCACTGTGGAGTACCCGGAAACGACAGAGCTGATCAATTGGCTAAGGAAGGAGCCAAAGAGGAACAGCCTGATGTGCCCGTTACATACCACCAAAAGAAAAGAATGATCAAATCAGTCAGAAAGCCACCAAAACCTGCTCAAGATGACTACCACATTATGGACAGACCAGAACAAGTCATTATTCTGCGCCTCAGAACAGGACACAATAGATTACGCAACCACATGTATACAAAATTCAAGATTGGTGAAACAGCCATGTGCACATGTGGATTGGCGTCGCAGACAGCAGAGCACATACTCCAAGACTGCCCAAAATATAACATATCTAGGCAAACCTTCTGGCCTAGAGAGACGACAGTGGAAGATAAACTCTATGGACCACTGTGTGAACTGAAAAAAACAGTTCAATTCATGCAAGAGACGACATTGCAGATATAGATATATTTCAAGCGAACGAAAGAAGAAGAAGAAGAAACCAGCTGTAGCCAATGCCAATATTTGGAAGCAGACAGCTTTGCGTTGATTTATAATATGGTATTAGGGGTTGGTCTTTCAGAAAGCTAAGGCAGACTACTTAAAAGTTTCCCTTATAAATCACAGACAACCAACAAATTCTGAAAGTGATTGCAACGTCATATAAAGGCCATGCACCTAACTTTAATTGGATGACGCGTGGTTTTCTTCATTTATGACGAACAACAATAACAGAATATGAACTACTTATGTGTTTTTTCCAAACATAAGAGTTCCCAAAATGGCCGCTTACTGTCAACGTTAGTTTATTTCACAATCAGTGGACATGGACGCCGGGAGACCTTAATATTTAATATTTTGAGGTTTTAAAGATTTGAACAAGTTAGTTTTTCTATCTTGGAAAAGGTAAAGTATGTTAGTATACTAACTGTTTGTAATACAATATTATATTCGTGATAAATGGAAAGGTAGTGTTTTTCTTGATTGTGTTGTGTTGTGTTGTTTTTTTATTTTACTTTACATTATAAAATTATTTATTATTTAAATATTTAAAAAAAAACAATGTGGGTATCAGCTAGCCATTTAAGTAACATTTTTAAAATGCTTTTTAATTATGCAACTTGCATATTAGATAGCTAGATACCACTTGAAAAGACAAATCGGCACTCTTCCGACAGACGGGTCTAAATAGTTCTGCAGTGAATTAGGGGTTAGTGTACTGTTAGTTATATAAAATTATTCGGTACTTTTGCCTTTATTCACCCCAAACAAAAGGAAATCCCAGGGTATGACGTCACATTCAGGGGTTCCCTGTGTTGCGCCGTAGCTCGGTGCGCAATTTTATCCGTGTGCAACAGTTGCTTTCAGCGACAACCCCCGCGCCCCAACTGTAACTGGCCAAATGAAATGCTTGTCAACTCTTGAGACCAGCAGTATACGAAAAGAATGATGATGATTTGTCTGTACAGGAGACGCGAGGCCTTGCAGCCATGTGCGCCTTGTCTCAGCGGGAGGATATCCTGCCGACATACATGGTGAATGTCGTCGCCATCGTCGGCATCTCCCATCTGTCCTGACGCTCAGTCAGCGATAGCACCATGATGACATGATTATGAGAACAGTGTCTAGCAGAATATCAGATGCCATGATGACATGATTATGAGAACAGTGTCTAGCAGAATATCAGATGCCATGATGACATGATTATGAGAACAGTGTCTAGCAGAATGTCAGATGCCATGATGCTGCTGCAGAAAAGGCAACGCTACTCTGGCTTGTCGTGGACAGCTGCTGCCTGCTGCTGCTGCCAGTTCCAGAAAACACACACACACACACACACACACACTCACACAGAAACGGTGGCCAAAGCCCAAAGAAACACTGTGGGGGAAATTGAAACGCACTGACACGAACTGTACCCGAACACAGAGGAGATCACCGTCAGTGCTAAATATAGCAATTCTATTGCGAATATAATTTTTCTCTATTCGCAATTCTATTGCGAATAGAGCCTCCCTTTAATTTATTCAAGTCTGTAGGTCAATTCTAAGCAGATATTAAAGTTTGAGTGCCAGTTTATCATTTAACATGTACAAAGAGGAAAATACGATTTTATCCCTTAGACAGAATGTGACTTACACACTTACACCACTGTTGGCAACACATATGCTCAAGGGAGATTAAAACTGACAATGTTTCCTAACTAAGGGAAAGATAACTTGCCGATATATATATATATATATATATATATATATATATATATATATATATATATATATATATGTGTGTGTGTGTATGTATGCACACACACACTCACACACAGATATATGCACCTCCACGTCATGCTGTGATGACATCAGACTGCGTGCGCTGTCGGCACGCATGGTCTGTCAGCGCAAGGCCACCAGTGTAGATGATGCATTTTGACAAAAGAAGTCTCATCGAAACGTTGAAAAATTATCAGCGATCTAGTCAGTGTAGAGTGATTACAAATTACGCATAAATACAATAATGGGTGTTGACTGTAAACATGCATTCATTATCAACGTAGTTGCTGTGAATATTTCCATAACAATATTAAATGGTCATAGCTGGAGTATGACAAGGAAACCTGTTATCTCCACCATTGAATATCACATGACAGCATGTGATCTTCATAATTTCAGTGTGAGATTGATTGCCACTTAAATGGTCGAACATTACAAAATACACGTAAAAATTGATGCTAAATTGAATAATACATAGTAGAACAATGTATCATGTCTCATAAAACGGTATTTACTGGTTTACTTACCACTTAGAATAGACAGCCTGGTTCTCAGGTATAACAAGGATTCTAGAAATACAGAACGTAAAGTGGGGAGGGAAAAACTATATCAAGTAATCGGTGCTTGTTTTAACGCGATCTTGAAATAATCGGGGAATTTAACATCACGGGTACTCTTAATCTCCTCAGATCGGAGATGCGTTGCCTAACATAACCACAAATATATTGCGGTTAAATTTGGTGATCCTGAATCATAGCAGCTAGTATCAGCAGACCACAATACAGAAAATCAGATTAATAATAGCTATACATTGGCACCTTGCCGTCTTGACAGGCGATAGTTTGTGCTTTAAAAGGCATAATAACTTTTACCTATGGTGGTAGCGAATGTGACTGATAAGGCCAATTTGCGCTGTAAATGTCCGTTCACAGTGGGTGCATGTGAACATGTGGTCATTTCCACCATCATGCACCATCTTACGTCTCATACGCTCGTTGTGTGACTTATCTGCAATAATTTTCTCCTTTGTCTTTATTCCATTTCTGATGTTTGCCCTCCATGCAACACGTTCAGCTGCGACTTGCTCCCAATGTGCATTATCAATGCCTGTATCAATCATGTCCCGCTTACACACATCTTTGTATCGTAGTAGAGGCCAACCCTGAGATCTCTTACCCGTCTGTAATTCACCAAAAAAGATGTCCTTTGGTATTCTACCATCATCCATCCTCCTAAGATGTCCTATCCATCTAAGTCTACGAAGACTGAGCATAGAATAAACTGTCACACAACCTGATCTTTCCAATACTTCAGTATTTGTGATTTTGTCTTGCCACTTAATACCAAGAATTCTTCGTAGATATCGCATATGAAAGCTGTTTAAACGTTTCTCTTGTGTGAGTAAGTTGTGCAGGTTTCACTGCCATAAAGAAGAGTACTAAGGACACAGGCTTGATAGACAAGGACTTTTGTTTTGGCAGTAAGCTTCCTGTTCTCCCAGACTCTTTTTCTTAACCTGTTCATTGTTGTTGCTGCCTTACCAATCCGGATGTTGATTTCCTGAATAATAGCTATATTCACAATAAATTTAAATAATTTCCAACCCTACAGTGTTTTAGAAATGCAGATGTACATTCAGATCGCCATAGCTGGTAAGTAAAATTTAAAATTCAAGACACTTAACCCTTTACAGGGCAGACGCTTGTCCATTTTTTAGCCCTGAACGGGCAAGATTTTTTCAGGTTCGGTAAAATTTCGGGTTGCGTTAGTAAAAACATCACAAATAAGGTGTTAGTCAACCGATCTTAGTTAAATAAACAACACAATGAAGGGAAAAGCATGCAGAATATGTTACTCATGTGATTTTTGTCGGTAATCCATATATGAACACAAATATTTACGAAATACAGCACATTGTTTGTGATTTTCCATCATCTATACGGCAATTTACAAACACACTTTCAGAATCATAATCACTTTCTTTAAAGTCCGACTAACGACTGCTAGTGCAAAGTAATGCTTTCCACTTATATCTAGCTCCGATTAATAGTCAACTTCGTGCCCTTTAATGTCACTTAAATTGAACCTAGCGAAATCTCGGCTATCACTTGAAGAATCTCCAAAATCCATTTTGAAAAACTAAGCGTAAAAACCCCGAAAACTATCAAAAAAAGTCTGTAAAAGTCCGTTCAATTTCATAGTAGGCGCTTACAAATGGCGGCCATGTTGTCAAGCTATCGGCGAAAGCAAAAGTAGACGTCGGAAGTATCGTAAAGCCGAGAGATAGCGTTTTTACAATGCATAATAGTATTGGACGGTTTCAGCCGCTCTGCCCGTTTAAGCAACCGGACGGAAATGGATGTTCTGCCTGGTAAAGGGTTAACTTCTTATACAATAATGAAAAACAATACAGTGTGTTATGATATCTCAGAAATCAAGAAACTAAGGAACAATTTATGGTCTCTGATAAGCACAATTCCTGCAACAGTTAAATGACAATATTAGTAGAAAGAAAGACTGCTAGCAGCTGGTTAAATGCATGTGGGATGAATCATACATGATATTGAAAACATTAAGGACAATAGTTAGATGGCATAGCACTCGCGAAAGTTAACCTGGTCAACAAATGCCCGCAGAAGCTGGATGTGTCGGCCTAATGGCGCAAGAACTAGCTCTGCTGTAAACAGGCACTACGCAACCACACCTGTAAATACTCTCCGCAGAAGAAGAAGAAGAAGAAGAAGAAGAAGAAGATGGCATAACAAGAGAGGCAGAAGTAGCAGCAGTGAAAGGAAATTTCAGTAACATTTGCCTTTGCAACATCACAAAGAAAACAGCAGGAAAATGTAACCATCTAAATTGACTTACTTATCAAAAGCAGTATTGCAAAAGTTGTCACCAGCACTAAACATGCAAATGAATAGATGGGCCAAATACTTTGAGTAATTTCTGAATACCCAATTCCAACATGTCTAGCCTGTAGAAGTAGAGCTGGATATCAACTGTGATAAACCCTTTTAAAAAATGTTAAAAGCTAAAGCTAAAAGATGGGAAAGCTGCTGGTCCAGATGGTATTTCAACAGAAGCTTTTAAAGCCAGTATAATCATTTGAACTGAATTATTGCACAAATTATTTAGCAGAGTCTGAAAGACTGGAGATATACCAGCACACTGGAGATATACCAGCACACTGGAGATATACCAGCACACTGGAGATATACCAGCACACTGGAGATATACCAGCACACTGGAGATATACCAGCACACTGGAGATATACCAGCACACTGGAGATATACCAGCACACTGGAGATATACCAGCACACTGGAGATATACCAGCACACTGGAGATATACCAGCACACTGGAGATATACCAGCACACTGGAGATATACCAGCACACTGGAGATATACCAGCAGATTGGACACACTGGAGATATACCAGCACACTGGAGATATACCAGCACACTGGAGATATACCAGCACACTGGAGATATACCAGCACACTGGAGATATACCAGCACACTGTAGATATACCAGCACACTGGAGATATACCAGCACACTGGAGATATACCAGCACACTGGAGATATACCAGCACACTGGAGATATACCAGCACACTGGAGATAAGAGTAACTGGCAAAATTGCCAAAGACAGGAGACCTGCGGGAGTGTGAAAGTTGTATTAACGCAGGATTGATCTGGATAAGAGATGCCATTGAGAAACAACTGAAGTTATGGACAAATACTACAGAACTTTTTTTAAAGTAGCTATTTCATGAAAAGATCAAAGATCCAATGTAATTATGAAATCCTGGGGGTAGAGCGAGATGCCACTCTGGATGATTTGAAGAAATCATATCGAAAATTGGCACTGAAATAAAACGGTCTCTGTGGCTAATGGCTTGCGAACGCGGTTTGTGAGCCCGTATACCCAGGTTTGAAACACAGAGGTGCTGGATTTTTTCGAAAAGGTATAGGAGCCAGTCGTTCAGAAAGCTACTGAACGTAAAATTTGCCCAGGAATCACGAACAGCGAAAATGCTGGGGTTGACTGCTACGTCCTGTGAAGGACATGCAACTTAATTTTTTTTTTTATTTCATGAAATGTTTTTGTTGAAGGACTAAGATCTATCAGCAGCACTGGGTTGAATAACGGCATTAGTATTTCCTTTTATTTCACATATATTCTCTGATCGCAACCACATTATTTGAGCTTCCATGAACAATTTTTTTAATAGGTGTTTTTCTTCAAGTGTTTGGGCTAACTCTTCAATATGGCTTCAAAGATGCAATGTAATTATGAAATCCTGGGGGTAGAGCGAGATGCCACTCTGGACGATTTGAAGAAATCATATCGAAAATTGGCACTGAAGTTCCATCCAGGTATGTCTGTTTCTTTTCACTAAAGTTTATTTAGATTCCTTCTTTCTTCTGCCCTTTATCGCTCATTGGAACATTGGCCGTCAACCTTCTCACATCAAGCTATATTGTCTTTTGCTTTCTCCTACAGCCCCAGCCATGTCCTTATATTATTCATCTTTATCTGTAATTCTCTTCTCTATGTGCTGTTGTCTGACACACACACTCCCCCTACCCACCATATCAATCATCAGTGTGGATTCCAGAGTAGGACTTTCTGTTATACTATTATGTTTTCTCAATGTTTGTTTTATAAAATGAACATCTTATGCAATAAATCCCGGTCATTGCGGGTTAGAAGTAGAATGATTGCATGTTATATAGAACCAGTTTTCTTATATGGCTGTGAATCCTGGACATATAGTAAACATTTAAACAAAGATGTCATAAATAAAATATTTTACAATTTCTTGCCTGCAATATTTCACTGCATCTCATCAGGGGCATACTGCAGAGTTATATATCAAGTAATATGGAAAAAATGAATGGTACTTTGGTTGAAATGTGGTGTACATTGTTGCTGACATTGTATGAATCTGTAGGACGTTATATCTATGGAAGTTTGCTTTACTTCTATTTTTCTTTTTGCACTCGCTTGCTTTGACCTCAAACGTAGTCCATACCCATTATTTATAGTAGTGATGGACTGAATTTTGCATGTGGATTAGCTTTCCCTATTAACAGTGCCCCTCGCCATCAGGCGAACCCACTCCGACTTCAGGGGTACTTGTAATTTACATCCCCAAGTCAAGGACGACAGGTCAACATTTTAGCCCTGCTGTCCGGTGTAGGGATTGAACCACTTACCTCGGCATCAGCACACCGTATATTTAAGAACACGCGTTCTTACCCATTCGACCATGTGGACCTGCAGTTTGTTTTCTGATTCTGTTTACATATGCCAGGAAAGCAATTATGCAATATTTTATTTATGGCGTCTTTGTTTAAATTCACTAACAAAATACATTGTTTTGAATTTAGTAAACAGGCTTCAGAGATGTGATTTTACAGAAGAGTGCTGAAAATTACTTGGACAAGCAAATTGAGAGTCATCTAATTGTTTTGAAAGAGATTAAGACACAAAGACAACTTATTACAAACATCAGAAGGATGCAGTTGTCATTTTTTGGTCACATTATGTTGAGAGAAAAACTGGAAAAAGTTGTCACAACTGGACAGATTTGAGGAAAGAGACCCAGCTTTAAATGGATGCAGGAAATATTTAAGAAAGTAAAGGCGTCCGTGTGATATTGTCCACAATACCCCTCGATTGCCAGTTGGTCTATACAAATATGGCTCTAGTACCAAATGCCCAATGCATTCTCAGGCGTGTGAATGAGTCCTACGTATGTCGTGGAACAATAATCTGGACATGTTTCTCATTGTACTCTCATATGGTATTTTTTTCATACTTGAGCACCTTTTTTTGACAGTGAAGCATAGCGTCAGAAATGTATTATCCGTTATTGCATATCTTGCTAACTGGAATTCATGCGGGATATCCAGTTAAACAATATCTGTGAAAATAAGCTATAAGCCAGCAGAGAGGTATGCCTGTGATTGATGATAGCATGTTACTTATGTTGTGTACTATGTGTGTTATGTGCTGTGATGTTTGGGTTGTGTGCTGTAATGTGTGGGTTGTGTAATGTAATGTGTGTAAATTATGATGTGCTGGTAATGTAGTGTCAAGGGTAAAGGTCCTGGGAAGTGAAGATGATCGGCATGATATTGACCACATCACCCATTGAGTGCCGATTGGTCTCTTCAAATGTGGAGTGGGCGTCGTATGTCCCTTATGCCTCAAGGTGTGGGAAAGGGTCCTTTATTTCTTCTTCTGCTTCATCCGGAGAGTTTTTTTGGACGTTAATGCGTTGTGCCTGTTTACAGCAGAGCTGCGTTCTTGCGCCGTTAGGCTGATACATCCGACTTCTGTGGGCATTTGTTGACCGGATTAACCTTCCCGGGGGTCCTTTATTTTATTTTACTTATTTTGTGAGGCCAGGTCAATTTCAGCGCCATAATGGTCAGACAAAACAAATTCTGTCACAATTGAGGATTAAAACCTGAACTTTGGTGTGTTGTGGTGAAACAGTATGCGTGCTAACCACTTGTCGGGTTTTTCAGACCAAAGCCTAGTAGCATTTCGATCCACCATTTCAGATGTGTGACCTGCTCAGAGACTCATTCTTAGGAAAAATATGTGGCGGTTTCCCCTTTCCTTTTCACATCCTTTGACAGCAGTGTTCAGTTGTCAGGTCAAGTGAATGCCGTGAAGTGTTCAGTTGTCAGGTCAAGTGAATGCCGTGAAGTGTTCAGTTGTCAGGTCAAGTGAATGCCGTGCTGTGTTCAGTTGTCAGGTCAAGTGAATGCCGTGCAGTGTTCAGTTGTCAGGTCAAGTGAATGCCGTGCAGTGTTCAGTTGTCAGGTCAAGTGAATGCCGTGCAGTGTTCAGTTGTCAGGTCAAGTGAATGCCGTGCAGTGTTCAGTTGCCAGGACAAGTGAATGCCGTGCAGTGTTCAGTTGTCAGGTCAAGTGAATGCCGTGAAGTGTTCAGTTGTCAGGTCAAGTGAATGCCGTGCTGTGTTCAGTTGTCAGGTCAAGTGAATGCCGTGCAGTGTTCAGTTGTCAGGTCAAGTGAATGCCGTGCAGTGTTCAGTTGTCAGGTCAAGTGAATGCCGTGCAGTGTTCAGTTGTCAGGTCAAGTGAATGCCGTGCAGTGTTCAGTTGCCAGGACAAGTGAATGCCGTGCAGTGTTCAGTTGTCAGGTCAAGTGAATGCCGTGCAGTGTTCAGTTGTCAGGTCAAGTGAATGCCGTGCAGTATTCAGTTGTCAGGTCAAGTGAATGCCGTGAAGTGTTCAGTTGTCAGGTCAAGTGAATGCTGTGCAGTGTTCAGTTGTCAGGTCAAGTTAATGCCGTGCAGTGTTCAGTTGTCAGGTCAAGTGAATGCCGTGCAGTGTTCAGTTGTCAGGTCAAGTGAATGCTGTGCAGTGTTCAGTTGTCAGGTCAAGTGAATGCCGTGCAGTGTTCAGTTGTCAGGTCAAGTGAATGCCGTGCAGTGTTCAGTTGTCAGGTCAAGTGAATGCCGTGCAGTGTTCAGTTGTCAGGTCAAGTGAATGCTGTGCAGTGTTCAGTTGTCAGGTCAAGTGAATGCCGTGCAGTGTTCAGTTGTCAGGTCAAGTGAATGCCGTGCAGTGTTCAGTTGCCAGGACAAGTGAATGCCGTGAAGTGTTCAGTTGTCAGGTCAAGTGAATGCCGTGAAGTGTTCAGTTGTCAGGTCAAGTGAATGCCGTGCAGTGTTCAGTTGTCAGGTCAAGTGAATGCCGTGCAGTGTTCAGTTGTCAGGTCAAGTGAATGCCGTGCAGTGTTCAGTTGCCAGGACAGAATGCCGTGAAGTGTTCAGTTGTCAGGTCAAGTGAATGCCGTGAAGTGTTCAGTTGTCAGGTCAAGTGAATGCCGTGCAGTGTTCAGTTGTCAGGTCAAGTGAATGCCGTGCAGTGTTCAGTTGTCAGGTCAAGTGAATGCCGTGCAGTGTTCAGACGTAGAGCTGTCCACTTATGGAGGTGCATATCAGTCACTAACCACTACTCTACTTATAATTAATAACTTTTATAATATAATATATTATTATATTATATACTGGTAATGTAATGTAGCAACACACAGTAATGATGTAATACACAATGTTTACTGTTTCTTTGAACTAGACAAAAATCCGGACAATATAGAAGAAGCTACAGCTCAGTTCAGATTGGTGCAGCAAGCTTATGAAGTCCTGAGTGATCCACAAGAGAGAGCTTGGTATGATAAGCACAGAGATGCTATTCTTAGAGGAGGTGCGTGTCAATGTGTTTGATGGTGTTCTGTGGTTCATTTTAAAGTGTATGTTTGATTGAGTTCTATGGTTCATTTTAAAGTATGTTTGATGGCATCCTATGGTTCATTTTAAAATATATGCGTGATGGAGTTCTATGGTTCATTTTAAAGTGTATGTTTGATGATGTTCTGTAGTGACATTTTAAAGTGTATGTTTGATGGTTTTCTATGGTTACAAAATTGTTGCTGTAGGTTAGCGTTTAGATTAGAATTGGTGAGTTTCAAGTCATGTGTCTGAATGTTTACAAAGCAGGTCTAAGAGACGTGGCAAAGGCGCTGGCGCTCATTAGAGCACACACTGAGAACACCTGCAAATAGTTTGACTAAAAGACCTTTGTCTGGAACCCACAGGGCAGACAAAATAGAGGGAGCCTTAATAAAAAATAGAGAAGAGAATTAGAGGAAGATAATATGGGAGGACATGGATAGAGCTGTAGAGAATTAGAGGCAGATAATATGGGAGGACATGGATAGAGCTGTAGAGAATTAGAGGCAGATAATATGGGAGGACATGGATAGAGCTGTACAAGATAGCAAAAGATAGGACAGCTTGAAGTAAGTTGGTTGAGGGCTTATTCTCCAGTGTGGGATAATGGACAGAAGAGGAAGGAAGAAGAAGGTCCACATTGCCATACTCTCTCTCTCTTTCTCTCTCTCTCTCTCTCTCTCTCTCTCTCTCTCTCTCTCTCTCTCTCTCTCTCTCTCTCTCTCTCTCTCTCTCTCTCTCTCTCTCTCTCTCTCTCTCTGTGCATGAATAGGACAGGGGCAGGCATAACTTCTAAGCACAGGTAAATCAGTGATTTTGTCACATAGAATATTTTATATATGCCATGGGACAGGAGCTATATGCAATGTTTTATACATACAGTTGTGGTATGATAAAATATAAATGGGAGATCAATGTCCCCAATTCTCAGTTGCCAACTATTATAGGAAAACCAGGAATTGGCTCATAAGATTCCCTAGTGATAAAACAGATTCCACTAGGTATAAGTCAGGTTTTCTAATAGAAGGCCAAGAGAGCACAGGGAACTCACTGCTTTAGAGAGAAAATAAAGATCACTCTGCTTAGAGTACAAGCGAGTTGTATACCCCGCCACCGGCTCTCTCTCTGGATCTTATTGTCAAATGAAGTAACCCTAACACCCTAATATTAAACACAGGAATTCACATATGTCACTAATGAACTTAGAGAGCACCGTATGAGAAGTTTACAATATTGTAATAGAAGAAAAGGGGGAGGGGTAAGCTCCATGGGCATAACAATATTAATTACACAGTATTATTATACACTGATACAATGGTTCTTAATTGTTATACACGGGTAACTATCTCAATTGTTATATCTTAAAACAAAACAAATTCTGGAAACACCAGGCAATGGTCTAGCACAACTAACGTATGACTGTTCATATGTCTCTAGTTAATATAAACATTGTTTATAAATGTTTATTTCCTGGGCAGATCAGGCACTAGTTAATCTTGACACGGTGGCTTTCCATTTGCTATACTAGGGTTCAGGTTTCCTTGTAGAAGGATCTCTGTAGGTATCAATGAAGACTAATTGGAGTTGTGTAAAGGTTGTTGGCCTCAGGGTGGAATTGAGTAATGTGTTTACATGGGTTGGTCAAGCGACTTAGCTTCATACTCATGTGGCAAGGGGCCATCCTGAGTGACAAACATTAAAGAACGTCCTCTGCTCCTCATGGCAATTCACTGAGGATTACACCACTCGGTCCAGAGAGGTTCCCAGTCCCAGAAGTACCACATGCACCAACCGACCACCACCCATCATCATCTGTATTAACAGACAGGACCAGAAAAAAAAAATATCCACCAAAAGAAATTCACAACTGCTCTTAACACTTCATTCTTCTCTAATACCCAAATTATAATTATGTTCTGTTGAAACAAAATGGCGACGCCTACATTCTTCCTCAGAAGTGTCTGCTATTCCAGTCAAAGGTCACCTACCGCCCTGTGTCAATTACACTGGCGTACTGTGTTATTGGTAACAGAATCAACTGGCGTTTATATTAGCTGGTGCTAATACCTAAGTTTGTAAAATTTAATTCTCCAGCGTGCTAGTTAGAAAATGGACTCTTGGGTGATGCCAAATTTGCAAAATGTCACAACAGTAGACCTTTGATTACTCTCTTGTTTAACCGTCAGTTTCTGTTTTCCATCATATTATTTTTTTATTTTTTTTAAACATTGAAAACATTACACCAGAAGAAATAACAGATTGGTTGGAATGTGACAAAATGGATGGAGCCTTTGAAATTTTGAATGATGATGACATTGTTTTTAGTGTGACTACCATTGAAGAAAAAGAAATTGATGACGATGATGGATCAGTTCTGAACCAAAACCCTACAACTAGCCACTCAGAAGCAGAAATAATTTAATCAAAGTGCATCGACAGGTTTGAAATGCAAGAGAAGGCAAATGCAACATAGATCCTACTTCTGCGTAAGGTACGGAACATCACCACGCAGATCGAGCCTCAAAGACATAGAAGGAAATGACAGATTATTTTTAAGTAACGTAGGTTTATAGTATTACAATACTTTTCTGTACATTACTACTTGTATATTGAAGTTTATATTGATCGTTTTGTAAAATTAAATACAGTATGTATTATTCACTTTTAAAGACTTTATTTTTATTTTCGTCCAAAGCCTGCAGTGAAATCACGTTATTGTACATATGTGTGAAGATATTTCTGTTATCCGTCTATATAGTCATCCACCACAGCCCAGATCCCGGCGGTGACGGTTATTCACAGTTTTACTGTACTTGAAAAGCAACATGCCATAAACCCCATACAAGAGCTTGAAAATACATTACAAAATTGATAGTAACCAGAGTACTGAGCATTTCCCTCCTTTGATGCAGTATCTGTCAGGGAATTTTGTTTGTTTGTTGTTTTTTGTTGGGTCTAATCTATTGCAAAATGAATATTTATTCCACTTTTGTGCTCTTCAGGTTTAGGCAGGGGAGACAAGTATGATGACAACAGTTTGGATATTTTCCCCTACTTCAACTCATCCTGCTACACAGGATTCGAGGACGATGAAAATGTAATTTATGTCTTGTGTTTTGAATTTGGTGTATTGTTGTAGCTTTTCATAGCTCGTACACTATTACAAAATGTTATTTTTAATACTTTAGATCATTGGTTATCCCTTCCTGTGTGTCATGATTGAAAAGGCCAGTTTGTCATTTTCTACAGTTTTTTTGGCTATAGTGGGAATGTGTCATTTTTGTTATAAGTAAAGACATAAATTGTTGTTTTGATTGCATTATTTAAATGTCATATACCTACACCAACCTCATACCAGTAGACTCAAGCCCAATTTGGATCTCGGGGGAACTGAACACAAGTGCATCAGATTTAAAGAGTTAAAGCTCATCTTCAAGAGGATTCACAACCAAGCAACCATCTAATTATATGATAATTTATTACTGATTTTTGTTTTATCCTTGTTCATGTCTTCATATCTAAAATACGCAATTAGTTCATTTAGTCTATTTTCTTTGAACAAAATTACAACAGGGATTCTATGCTGTGTATAACAAAGTGTTTCAATCTCTGGCCGAGGAGGATTATACTTTCATGCCAGACAGAAAAGCAGATGAAGAGTTCCCCAAGTTTGGCAATTCACAATCAGATTACGATGAGGTAAGGTTTAATGTTCATTAGCAAATTTGTTAGTATGGAAACTGTTGGCGGTGGGAAGGAGAGAAAGGTCTTATGGCACACATACCTGTAAACCAGTTGGAGAGAAAGGTCTTGTGGCACACGCATGTCTGTAAACCAGTTGGAGAGAAAGGTCTTGTGGCACACATGTCTGTAAACCAGTTGGAGAGAAAGGTCTTGTGGTGCACATGCCTGTAAACCAGTTGGAGAGAGAGGTCTTGTGGCACACATGCCTGTAAACCATTTGGAGAGAAAGGTCTTGTGGCACACATGTTTGTAAACCAGTTGGAGAGAAAGGTCTTGTGGCACAAATGTTTGTAAACCAGTTGGAGAGAAAGGTCTTGTGGCACACATGTCTGTAAACCAGTTGGAGAGAAAGGTCTTGTGGCACACATGTCTGTAAACCAGTTGGAGAAAAAGGTCTTGTGGCACACATGCCTGTAAACCAGTTGGAGAGAAAGGTCTTGTGGCACACATGCCTGTAAACCAGTTGGAGAGAAAGGTCTTGTGGCACACATGCCTGTAAACCAGTTGGAGAGAAAGGTCTTGTGGCACACATGCCTGTAAACCAGTTGGAGTGAAAGATCTTGTGGCACACACATCTGTAAACCAGTTGAAGAAAAAGGTCTTGTGGCACACATGCCTGTAAACCAGTTGGAGAGAAAGGTCTTGTGGCACACATGCCTGTAAACCAGTTGGAGTGAAAGATCTTGTGGCACACATGTTTGTAAACCAGTTGGAGAGAAAGGTTTTGTGGCACACATGTCTGTAAACCAGATGGAGAGAAAGGTCTTGTGCCACACATGCCTGTAAACCAGTTGGAGAGAAAGGTCTTGTGGCACACATGTCTGTAAACCAGTTGGAGAGAAAGGTCTTGTGGCACACATGCCTGTAAACCAGTTGGAGAGAAAGGTCTTGTGGCACACATGCCTGTAAACCAGTTGGAGAGAAAGGTCTTGTGGCACACATGTTTGTAAACCAGTTGGAGAGAAAGGTCTTGTGGCACACATGCCTGTAAACCAGTTGGAGAGAAAGATCTTGTGGCACACATGCCTGTAAACCAGTTGGTCAGAACAGCTCTAGCTTGTTAGTTATATTTCCTTTTTAAATTATCACAATCAATCCAGCATTTTAGCCGTTTGTGATTTACTAGACACATTTTACGGTCCGTACTTTGCTATTTTCTGAACGACAGATGCTCATATCATCAAAATCAACACAGGATGGTCTGCTTACAAATCGTCAGGGGCTGGTTTCGAAACCTCAGTCCTGTATGTCCAGGAGTTGTGGAACACTTTCACTGTCCCTAAGCCACAGAGCCAGCTCTACTAAACAAAAATAACAGTTACATAACCTGGAAGAGGCACTAAAGTTCCAAGCAGTGAAAGTATTTTAGGTTGGAATCTGTTGACACTGAAATACCTCAAACTCACGGAGGAAACATTACCAGTCTAGACCCAAACCCATTGCACACCCTGAAGTTTCTGAGCTTGATTACATTCTAATATCTCTCCACAGATGTGAAGTTTTAGTTTTGTTCTTGTACACCCTGAGTGGGAAGACTGAGACAGATTGCCAGCTCTGTAATAAAAATAAAGAAAAGTAGATGTGGTTTTAGGGTTAGATGACATGAACAAGGTCATTCATGTTAGTTGAAAACACAAGTGAATGGTGGCAACCTAGTCTTCCATGTAACACTTCATACAAGTTCACCTTTTTCAAGCAATTCAGTTGATGAGAGTATATCTGACTTTTGTATCACTTAATGTCCAGAGTCAATCAGTTTACTTATCATTTGATATAAATCAGACATTCTAGAATTGTCAGTTGCCAAAACTATATCCCTGCAATATACCAATATTCTTTTCCAAAACACCTTGCATAGTAAAATTTCCAGCTAAATGTCACACTTTAATAACATTATGAGCTGTAAATTGTATTTGTTTTTAAAATTGAGGAATTGATGTATATGCTGAGTTTAATCATTCATTTCTACATCTTGTAGGTTGTTGGTCCCTTTTATGCATTTTGGTCAAGTTTTTGCACGAGCAAGTCGTACGTGTGGGAAGAAAAGTATGACACACGTGAGGCACCTGACAGGCGATGCAGAAGAGCCATGGAGGCTGAGAACAAGAAATTGAGGGAAGCTGCCAAAAAAGAAAGAAATGAAGAAATTCGGGTGAGGATGATGAGAAATGATCCAGATTTAGTTTATATGTTTGGTTTCCATTTTGTTGTGGTTTCAAGTACCCCATATTGTTCGCTCTTGCACAAATTGATGGGATCAAGGTCTGGTGATGAGTAACTTAGTCCATCCTAATTGGCAATCAGAATACTCGTTATATAACTCATGAGGTCTCCACGTAGAGCGTGCAATATGTAGGTGTTAATATTCTACCAACGTTTGTGGGGGATTACTGTACTGTGCGCTAAGTCTAGTATTCAGCAGGTTTTATCACATTATTCGATCTTGATCAAATCTCCCTTCTTTAGCCAGACAAGTGTCTTGCAGTATACAAGGTTTGTAGCATTCAGCAGGTTTCATCACATAATTGATCTTGGTAAAATCTCCCTTCATTAGCCAGACAAGGGTCATGACCCTTGCCATGTGCAAAGTCTAGGATTCAGTGGGTTTCCTGGGCAGCAGACTCAGCCTAGTCTTTTCAATTTCCAACTGCCAATGTCTGCAATGTGCACACAGGTCCTCTTTTGTTGCCCTTCTGAGAAGGTTAGACATCTGATCCACTGCCCCAGGATCACTGGGGAAGTGTACACATCCACACTGTGAATTGTACTAGATGTCCTCAAGTTAGAGGCAGACATCTTACTTCTAAGCCACATAGTTCTCATGAAGTCTTGGGTTCTTAGAATCAAACAGCTGACATTCTCCTCATTTTATTCTACTTTTTCTGCTGCCTTTTGTCTCTCAATGAAACATATGCCCTCAAACAGCTTACACCAAGTCCTTTGTAGACTTGGTCATGAGTGGTTGGAATTTGCAACTAAATTTTATATGTGGTAAGGAGCCATTTTCATGCCATTCTTAGTTGCCCCTTATGACATGCATGATAGTTTACAGTGTTATAATTATTTTCTTCCCTTGTGGGCCTGTGTAACACTCCGGCGTCTTGTCATTTATTGTACCTTAAATGTTGTGTGTGTGTTTTTTTGTTTTTTTAATGTATACATATATCATGGCACCCTAGGTCGACCTGGCAGCCTAGGTCAATTTTCAAAATCTGCCTCAATTCAGATTCAAACCCAGGACCACCCGGGAAGGTAACCTGGTCAACAAATGCCCGCAGATTTTGGATGTGTCTGCCTAATGGCGCAAGAACACCGCTCTGCTGTAAAAAGGCACAACGTCCAAAAAACTCTCCGGATGAGCGCAGAAGAAGAAGAAGAAGAAACCCATGACCAAAGAACCAGCAGGTAAGCATCTAGTCGCTACGCTACCCTGGCTTTCAGTGGAAATGTCTTGGGAGGTCAAGGTGGTTCCTTGATACAGAACACATCACCCACTGAGTGCTGATTGGGCAATGAAAATATGGGTCTAGCACCACTTGTCCAGTGTGCCTTATGGTATGTGAAAGGGTACTTTGTTGTGGGTGCATTTATGTGCTTGTGTTCATGTTTATTTTACATGTGACTCGTGCACTATTTCTCAGGCACTAAAGAAGAAAATTGGGGCTTTTGAGCTTAATTGTTACAGAACAGTTTTTAAAATATCATTCACCAGAAAGATGGAAAATAGTGACATTCTACCAGATCTGGAAATCTGAAGAAACCTGGCTCATAAACAATAACACGTTTTGGAAACTGAAATACTTTGGCCATTAAATGATACAATGGCTTGGAGAGAACAGAGGTGGAAGGTGTGGTTCCTGGAAATAGAGGCAGGGGTCAGCCAGAAAAAAGATGGGCATATTGCAGACACTTTGGACATGAGAGTGTGTGAAGCAGGAGAAACAGCAAGAGATTGAGACTTGTCAATGGGCCGTAATGAGGGGGACATTCTGCAAAGAACCTGATACATGATGGTGGTTACTTTTACAACATAAATAACCATTTTATATTTCAAATCTGTATTTTCTTTCAGAGTCTTGTTGAATTTGTGAGAAAGAGAGACAAAAGAGTTCAGGCATACAAAGTAAGATTGTAATGGTCACTGTCATTAATGAAATATTTAATATGGGCTTAAAACAAATCATCAGTTTACATGTTACACGTTATTTGTGACAAATATAGTCTGGTTCAGGCAAATGTTTAAACGTCATTTTTTGTAACACTGTAACTAAAGACATATATATTCTTTTATCTATGCGTTTTGAGGTGCAGTGGTGGATGTATTGACTTCCACAAATTCCCTAGTGCTGTAAAGAGAGAAGTAGAAACAGTATTTGTGAATAATACGGAGAGGTCACAGACGGAGCTGCGTGGGATAGTTGAGGATAGGAGGGCTTGGGGTGAGTTTATTGAGGACCTATACCCCCTCTAGGGGAATAAAGGGCAAAAGAAGACGATGGATGTATTGGCAGTTCAGAATTTCTTCATTTCCTTATCTTCAGCATTATGCATAAGTACAGTGCTTTAGCCTCTGTAGTCTTTTTTTGTATGTCATTGCCAGTAGTAACAGTAAAGATAGTCCTATGGCAGATACTGCCTTTGTGGTGTAAAGACAGGCTTTGACATATACTAGACTATGATGAGGTGGGGTGGCCAGTTTCCTTCCTCACCACGTTTCCTTTGCAGACAGTGCCCAGAAAATTATGAAAATTATCTACTATCCATTTTATTAGGCTGGATCGAACCCAGACTGTTCGTAGGAAGCAAACATAACCACAGTGTCACTGCATCTCAATTGAAATAAATGCAACCACCAGCTATCAGTATAAGATCACAGGATCATCTGGGCTAAAATGTCCTGCGGCCACCATCTACTTTGTGGAATTAAACCTAACACCACCTCTGAAGTCGAAGTGGGGTCATCTGATGGCGAGGGGCGCTGGTAATAAGGAAAGCTAATCCGCACGATAAAATCAGTCCTGTGCTGCTAGAAGTAGTATTAGTAGCATATGATGGACTACGCTAGAGTTAAAAGCGAGCTAGTGCCGAACAAAAAATCTCACACCCTTTGTGTTACTGGTGGACATTGTGACTGCAGTATGGTGTCTCATTTCGGTACCATACCAGAAACTTGCACCATTTGTGTTACTGATGGACTCTCTACGTTCATATCACTCTCGTTTATTTTCTTCTTTTCCTGTGTTCATCCATTAGGTTTTGTCTTTTGAATGGTATTTCCGAGGAAGGCTAACCTCATTAAAAATGCCTGCTGAAGTCGGAAGTGCTGTCCTACGGGTGGCAAACTAAAAATTGGCACTACGCATTTACGTTCGAGTGAAATGTCTCGTCCGAATGTCTCTCGTGCTAGGAACAGCTCTGACTACCTAGTTTCCGATTGCCGCTCTTGTTCGGATCAGCTCTGACTAGGTAGTTTTCCGAATGTCTGTCGTGCCTGGAACAGCTCTGACGGGCGCAACGACAAGCACATGTCCGAAAACTCGCTGAGTGAATACCGTCTGCAGACCTGTCTGGTTTGTGCGGGAACGGACCGGGACGAACGAAATGCTTAATATATTGAAGTGAGGAATTAAAGCAGTCATGAGCAGGACGTGACGATTCCCTCGGTGAGCCCAGCACCAGAGCGTTATGTGTCGGCTCTGCAATTATGGAAGCCACCCAGGATGGCGGAAAATGCTATGGACTGTCCCTGCCTTCATTTGAGGGATAAACATGCAGTCTTCGGCTGTTCCAACTTGACCAGCTGGGAGGTGGACGGTACCACAAAAGTGAGAGTCTCCCAGGAATGCTAACCTGGTCAAAAATGCACGCTAAAAGTTGGATGTGTTGGCCTACGGGTTTCGGCCCAAGGGCGCATAACAGACACCCCGCAATCACATATAAAAAAACACTCCGGATGAATGCAAAGAAGAAGCAGAAGAATGGTATTTATGTTGTGTCTGTTTACATCACAGACTTCTCCAAGACACTTGTTGACCCATTTCTGTTGCCTGTAGATTCTTTCTAGCTTGTTTGTTCATGTTCTTTTAGTCTTAACCCTTGGTTGTTATTCTTGCACAGTTGTTAGTAATTAAGTCAGTAGTCCCCTCTGCCGTGCGTCCACCTTGACGAGGTAGAGGGGCTTGAGCGTTCCAATGACCCCAAGAGCTATGCCGACGGTAGCACAGCTACTGGTAGGGTCACCCATGTCGGACAGGTCAAGGGAGAGGGACCAGACGAAGTGACGCACAAACCTGCTGCCTTGTAGGTAGACTGGGGACAGTCAAAGGCTAGGGAAAGCATCCCGAACAAATGCTTGTCGAAATCGGATGTACTGAGCCACAGGCTTGACAAAGAAGTGCAACGTAACTTTATCATTTCATGATGCCACAGATGAAAGTTAATCGATATGGTGCTAATCCCGTGAAGTCCCATCAGGCGGTGATAGTGCCGGGCCCCCTGCCTCGAGGGGGTCCACCCATGACTACTGGTGGTCACCTTCCCCTGTGCTGTGGAGTCAAGGCACAGAGGAGTAGGTTAAGAGCTATTGACCAAACACCCCGGACACTCAACATACTACAATGGAATGCAGAAGGAGTTTATAACAAGAAAGCCTCCCTAACACAGCGTCTTCATAAAGATAGAATAGATGTGGCATGCATTCAAGAGACACACCTCAACGCCAATCGCACATTTTCAGTCGAGGGATATCAGGCCACACGTTTCGACCGCGAAGGACATAAAGGAGGAGTTGTAATACTTACACGAAATACAATACCTTGCAGCGAAGTATCTGTGATCTCTGACAACCAAACGGAAATTATAGGTGTTGATATAATGATAAAGGACGTGAAAATAAGAATTTACAATCTATATAGCCCGGCAGATAAGGATCTTACACTCTCAAACATGGAAATAACTGACACAAATTGCATTGTTGTCGGAGACTTTAATAGCCGTTCAGAAAGATGGGGATACCCAGATACTGACAAAAGAGGAGATGAAGTGGAGGACTGGGAAATAGACTCAAATCTCCATCTACTCAACAAAGCGGATGACACACCGAGCTTCTACTCCAGAAGATGGATTACCACTTCTACTCCAGACTTAGCTTTCTGCACAGGAGACATCCTCCACAAAATCGATCGCCATGTGCTGGACCAATTAGCAGGTAGTGACCACAGACCAATCAAGCTTGTAATAAATATGGAGTATGTTCCACAGGAGCAAAAGCCTTTGCCCCGTTGGAATTACAAACGAGCAGATTGGGACAGATTTGCCATACTAACAGACAAATATTGTGAAAACGTAAATACACGATATGGCAACATGAAGCAAATGGTGGAAAGTCTAAACAGAGCAATAATACAGGCAGCCACTGAGTCTATTCCAAGAGGAGCAAGGAAAAATTACAAACCATACTGGACTGAAGAACTACAATTTTTGGAGGACAAAGTTGAAGATGCTAGGAAGACCGCAGAGAGAGAACAAACAACTGAAGCGAACATCTCTCTCAAAGCCATCTCAGCAAAATATAAAAGAACAGTAAATCAAACAACAAGAGATTGTTGGAGGGAAAAAACAGAAAACCTGAATTTTGACAGGGATGGAAACAAACTATGGAAACTAGTGAAAGCCATGAACAATGAAGGACCTAGAAACAAACAAATAACAATTAAACAAGGAAATTCCTTGCTTACAGGAAAAAAGGCTGCAAATGCACTAATGGAACACTATGCCAGTGCAAACCACATTGATATTACAGCCGAACAGAAGAAAGCAATCAAAGATAAACAGATGCATCATACATATACAGAGACAGCAGCAGAATATATGATGGCAAATCTAAAAATGGAAGAAATGGAACAGGCAATGAATACCCTAAAAAAGAAGACATCACCAGGAAAGGATGGAATCACAAATGAAATGCTAATAGGACTAGGCACTAAGGCAAAAAAGAAACTACTAGCAGTCCTAAATTACAGCTGGAAGAGGGGAATAGTCCCACAGGCATGGAAGGAAGCTATACTAATACCAGTCCCAAAGAAAGGAAAAGACCTGGAAGAACCAAATGGCTATCGACCTATCAGTCTTCTTAGCTGTGTAGGAAAATTAATGGAACGCATTATCAATGGCAGGCTAACATGGCATCTGGAAGAAAACCAACTCTTAACACCTCACCAAGCAGGATTCAGAAAGTACAGATCTACTGAAGATCAAATAACCTATATAGCTCAGGAAATAGAGGATGCCTTCCAAGAGAAAAAGCACACACTAGCAGTCTGGATAGATTTAGAAAAAGCATTTGATAAAGTATGGAAGGAAGGACTGAAAGTAAAACTGCAAAAAATGCATGTTTGCGGGAAAATGTACAAATGGATCAGCCACTACCTTGAGAACAGAACTGCCAGGACAAAAGTACAAGGACAAACCAGCAAAATGATGCTGTTGGAGCAAGGTGTCCCCCAAGGAGGAGTTCTTTCACCAACATTATTCCTAGCATATATAAACGACATCACGGAAAATTTTCCAGCCAGAGTACACACATCATCCTTTGCAGATGACCTAGCCATATGGACATCTGAAGAATATATTAGTACAGCTAACAGCAGAATACAGCAAGCCCTATTAGCGCTAGAGGACTGGTCAAAATCATGGCTAGTGAAGATAAGTGAGGAGAAAACAACATGCACAGTGTTCTCCCTCTCAACTAAAACTCAGCAACCTAAGCTGGTATTGAATGGAAAAATATTGCGCCATGAAGAAAATCCAAACTATCTAGGAGTCACCTTTGATCGTCGCCTGACATGGAAGACACAGGTTGAGAAAAATCGAACAAGAGCAAGGCAAAGAATGGCAATCATGAAAAAGCTTGCTGGTACAACATGGGGAGCAGATGAGAAAGTTCTCAAGAAGTTATATACTGGGCGGGTGAGGCCAGTACTGGAATATGGCATTGCAGCTTGGGCAACAGCAGCTAAGTCAAACTTTAACAAAATAAGTAGAGTCCAAAATCAAGGAATGCGAATCATAACTGGAAGCCTGAAGACAACACCTATTAATGAATTAGAAAAGATCACTTGTTTACAACCAATGCAGGATAGAAGAGATAGCAGAGCCCAGCAACAAGCAGAAAAATTTAGAAGATTGACAGACCACCCTATGTACAACAGATTTAATGGTTTTGGAAAGGGAAGACTGAAGCGTAGCAACTTTGTAGAAACTGCAAAACGAAGGATTAGGTCAGATCCTATTCTTAACATATCAACAGTCAAGCCCATACACAATGCACACAAGTTCCCAGCTTGGAGACAGCAGCAACTGCCTGAGATGATAGAAAACATTCCTGGTATTGAGAAAAAGAACACTCAGCATGAAACCGAAAGAAGAGAAATAACCCTAAACTACATAAAAGAACATTACCCAAGCAGGAATTGGACCCATGCATATACAGATGGATCAGCCAAAAATTCAATAGAGAATGGAGGAGGAGGAATTCTCCTAAATTTAAAAAATGGAGCGAAAAAAACACATTCAATGGCAACTGGAAAATTTTCAAGTAACTTCAAAGCGGAGGTAGAGGCTCTGAAAACTGCAGCAGAAATGCTCCTGATGGAGGAAAATAAAGAGAAGCAAATAGCTATCTTCACAGATGCAAAGTCAGCTGTCTCAATACTGAAGAGCAATAACAGCACAGAACTAACTGACCTAAGAGCAGCACTCCATGGTCTATGCCAGAAATCCAAAAAAGTTGTAATACAGTGGATCCCATCACATTGCAGTATACCTGGAAACGAAGAGGCTGACAGACTGGCAAAAGAGGGCGGACGACTACCACAGCCTGACATAGACATAACCTATAATGAGGCAAAGAGGTTGATAAAAAGCACTTATAGAACCAAATGGGAATCAGAGCATCCAGGCCATCAGAAGGATGATGCATATTACAAACTCGACAGAAGAGAACAAGTAGCAATCTTCAGACTCCGCACAGGACACAACAGGCTGAAATACCACTTGTTCAATAAACTAAAGATAGGAGATACCGATGAATGTAATTGTAGAACTGGAAAAATGACAGCAAAACATTTGCTGCAGGATTGCCCAACGTATGCAGAACAGAGAAAGATATTTTGGCCCACACCTGCTTCATTTGAGGACAAGCTCTATGGAGATATCAACAAGCTAAAGTTGACCGCAGATTACTTTAACTATATACAGGTTGACATTTAAAGGTGCATGAAGACCCAGAGGCATGAAATGGAATATTGCTTGGATAGCAAATCCATTACGTGGAAAGTCCAAATCAAAAGCCCATTGTGTGGGCTTCATAAAAGGTGGAAAAGTGTCCTAGTGGCACGAAATGGAATATTGCTTGGATAGCAAATCCATTACGTGGAAAGTCCGAATCAAAAGCCCACTGTGTGGGCTTCATAAAAGGTGGAAAAGTGTCCTAGTGGCACGAAATGGAATATTTCTTGGATAGCAAATCCATTACGTGGAAAGTCTGAATCAAAAGCCCACTGTGTGGGCTTCATAAAAGATGGAAAAGTGTCCTAGTGGCACGAAATGGAATATTGCTTGGCTAGCAAATCCATTACATGGAAAGTCCGAATCGAAAGCTCACTGTGTGGATGTCATCTGCAGACTGCATACTTCTGGTTTCCGGAAGAACAGCCTATGGTGAACGGAAGGCCCAATATACGGAAGTGAGGCTAAGCAGCCATGTGCAGGACGTGACGATTCCTTGGGTGAGCCCAGTACCAGAGCGCTATGTATCGGCTCTGCAAGTATGGAAGCCTCCTTGGATGGCGGGGAATGCCCATGGTCTGCCCCTGCCTTCCCTTGAGGGCTGACCAGGATCTTTGGCTGTTCTATATGGACCAGCTGGGATGGGGGATAACACCACAACAGTGAGAGTCAAACGTCCTAAGAAACCCCCGGGAAGGTTAACCCGGTCAACAAATGCCCGCAGAAGTCGGATGTGTCGGCCTAACGGCGCAAGAACGCAGCTCTGCTGTAAACAGGCACAACGCAATCACATCCGAAAAAAAACTCTGGATGAACGAAGAAGAAGAAGAAGTCAGTAGTTAGGTGTGAGACTTGGGGCTGAATAACTAGCCATAGTTAAATCAGATATCATAGGATAGGAATTGGTGTTTACTGATGGTAACTTCCAGAGGAAGTATCTAGTTGTCTGTATTTTCTGTCTAGATGGATGCAAACAGAAAAGGACGTGCAGAAATCTGTTGGCACTTGTACCCACTCCTCACCAGGTTCTAAGTCCTTAAATCCTTATATGATATATTTAAAGACTGCTCAGCTGGGATTGGGAACTGCGGTGGCTCAGTGCCAAGCATGCTTGCCTGCTGGCCTGATCATCATGTCTTCTAATCCCCATTATGGGTCTCTAAGCTGAAAATGAGTACCATGAAATTTCTTGGAAAGTAAAGGTGGTGAGTGTAATTATGATGTCTACATCACCCATTCAGTGCCACTTGGTCTATAGAAATATGGTCTGGCACCATTTCTCCAATATGCTTCATGGGTTTAAAAGGGGTCCTTTGCTTACATTTTTACATTCGGGATTACAAGCTTAGCAAGTGCTCAGCCATAAACCCTTGGAACTATTTTCTTGTTCATTGAGTTTCTTGTATTTCAATAGCAAGGTATGTGATAACTCAAGGCTGATGTTTATTTGTGTATGTAATTGGTTGCCAATTTACTTCTTCTTATAGTCCATGCCATGTGGCATTGGTGATCATGTCTGTCCACAGTGTTGTGTGTACTGCCAGTCATTTCTGATACTGATGTGACTCTGTGCCATGATGTCAAATGCTTATTGACTAAATGTAACCATTTCCTTTTGTGATATTCTTATTCCTTGATGTTTTTATCTCATCAGAGAAAGTTGGAGGAAAGACATGCTGAAATTGAAAAGAAAACTCGTGAGAAAAGAGAAGAGGAGCTGAGAAATCAAATGAGGTAATGCTTGCTTGTTAATATTCTTTGTGTTGATCTGAGTTGAGTTGAGTCAAGAACCAACATCACAGCACTTGGGACATTCCCACACATTCTCTATCTTCATCCTCAACAGCCAGGGAAGGGTCCCAATACTAATTGTACCAGTTGCAGTCTAATTATGTGTCTGTCTGGCCTTTCCTTTGAGTATCGAATATCAGCCGATCTTCTGGTCATTCCCTGCTGCACCATTCTCTCCAGGCCTTGTATTTCTTCCACACTATATTCATGATCTGCCTTATGTGTTCTTAGTGTTCAGGGCGCAGTAGCTCGGAGGTTTCCATGTCTGCTTCTATCAGCGCAGGTATGGTTGATTCATGTTATGGGCTGTGTGGTGTGTTATAAATCAGAAAAAAATGCTTTATTCTCCCTAATCCAGGGGTAGTGAATCAGCTCTAATTTTTTCAGAGGACTAAAAACTCGGAGGACCCTTGTACACATAAAAATCCTTCGGCAGTTGGAAATTGAAAAGAGCAAGCTGAATTGGCCTTTATCCAAGCAAAATTTAAAAGTTACAAAAACCCACCCACTAATTAAAATGTATAGCAAATATGATTATGCTAAACACGCATTTAGTATTTGTCATAGACCTAGCGTGAATGATTCATGCACACGACGGTTGTTGACAGGTAAATTATACTTTCTCACCAAAAGAACTGCACACAGAGAAGGGCTCTTGGTCCATCCCAGTCGGGAACATTTATTTCCTTAATCGAGCGTCACAACAATATCACGTAGCGCTCGCTATACAAATGAAGTACCAACGTAACACAATCATGTCCGTACTCGAAACATAGTCTCAATACAAATATGCACACTCAACCATCTATGTACAAGCACTCAATCTGCTAGCATAACGTCTAGCCATCTCACTCAAGCTGCATACACGTCGTCACCATCCCACTTAATCATAGCCCGCTCTTCTTCTCTCAATTATACAGTTCGTCATTCCTAATAGCTTTCACTCGTCTCTCATGTCAGATACAATCCATCCTCTCTAGCACGTCCGTCCAAGTCGCTAGTCTCACACTGTCTGTCTGCTCCCTTGTCCAGTCGTTTCTATGATGTGTCTCATGGCCATGTGTTTCCCACCTGAACTCCCTTTAGTCCGTGCATGTCGAGTCTCTACTACGTCGCAATCTAACTGTCCCTGACCTCGGGTTTGGGTGTCTGTCCACAGTCGTGACCTGTCCCTGCACTTTCATACCTGTCTCACATTCAAGTCTCTGTCGACTGACTGTCTTTCTTCTATGCCTGTCCTGTCGGCTGAGTCTGTTGCGTCTACGTCTACATTTAGGTCTCTGACAGTATTTTATATTATTAGATACCAGAGATTTTTGGAAAATGTCTAGCCATGTACTCAGATCGAACTTGGGACTTTATGAGCCTGAAGCAGACACTGTAACCTCTCAGCCACGGCTTCCCCTCAGTGTTCATTTCAACCTTTCATATATTCCTAGTCCATCATTCTCAAATTTAGCAGTGCTGTTAAAAAATTAGCTGGAGGAATGTCCTTTCATAAATCTGACTGATATGTTACACTGAAGTCAGCTATTTCTGAAATGATGCTGATTATGAATCCATCTGCTTTACTTGCTTACTTTATCCGACATTTAAATAACCACACAAACAGAACTGTTTTCAGTAACAACACAAGGACGCAGAGGTGTCTCCAAGGCACCAGGACGAGGTTTTATATTGGCCAAGACCTACTAACACGTCCTAGTCGTGCGTCCTGGGCAACAGGTCCCTTCGGGGTCCCGGCTAACGTAGTAGGATTGCTGATTCTTCTGAAGTCGGAGAGTGTCTTCCTGCACGGAGAGGAACCACCAGTCTGCACACCAATAAACCAGACATGGGACAATGGATACTCACGCAAACCACAGTCCGGTATGACATCACACTGATGTTGGATAACAGGATGTCTTCATCCAACATACAGGACTTCACACTGGAGTTCACAGCCAGTGAACACAAGCAAGCAATAACTACACAATCATAACTATTTTTCAATAGCCACATGACCAGAACTGTATTTGTGTTGGTAATATAGACCAGAAAGCTGTGGTAGCATAGTGACTAGATGCTTGCTTGCCAGAACAGTGGTGATGAGTTCAATCCCACATTAAGATGGATTTGTAAAAGTGACCGGGGCTCCCCGATCGATCCAGTCTTAGATGGTTACCAGGAAATGTTAATGGAAAGGGGAGTCGGCTGGTGTGATACTGACCACATCATCCCTGGAGTGCTTAAGGGATCTAGCACCGTATGTCTATGTGGTCTAAGGCACAAGGGCACTTTGCTTTACATTGTAACATAGTTCAGTTTCATAGCATCATGTATTGTTAACAATCATCTTAAGTTTTGGTAACTTTGTTTCTTTAATGCAGGAGGTTGGAAAACTACCAGGAAGTTGGTTGGTCATCCATGTCTGGGCTTGAAAATGACTTGCGGCAGTTAGAGGCACATCTAGACGAGCATTTTGGGGAGAATGATAATGGTTTGTAGTTGTTACTGTTTGGTTTGGTTTATACAGGATCGCTTTTGTTGCGTACAGATATCTCTATAAGTGCTTCCATCTCCTCACACAGATCACACAAGGAGAGTCACAGCAGACTGCATGAACTCTGCAGCACTGGTGAGGATTAAAATATGTGTATACAGAATCACACATGCTATATACAGAGTCACACCTGCCTTATGCAGAATCACATGTGATATATACAGAATCACACCTGCTATATGCAGAATCACACATGCTATATATAGAATCAGAGCGCTATTTACAGAATCATGCAAGCTATGTGCAGAATCACACATGCTATATACAAAATCACACCTGCTATATGTAGAGTCGCATCCTCCTTATGCAGAATCACATGTGCTATATGCAGAATCACATGTGCTATATGCAGAATCACACCTGCTATATACAGAATCATGTGCTATATGCAGAATCACGCATATTATATACAGAATCACATGTGCTATATACAGAATCACATGAGCTATATACAGAATCACATGTGCTATACATCTGCTATATACAGAATCACACATGCTATAAACAGAATCCCGCATGCTGTACATTATTTGTGTTTAGCTTGTCATATTTTGATAATTTGCCTGGGAAGTGGCCTATTCAATATCAAAATGGTCAGCATTGAAACAAGTGTCCGAATGCTTTATTGTCAATTCTTGACTCACCTCAACTCAATGTTGTTAGGCAAACTTGGTCTGCTTGAGCTGAGGCAGACGTTGTTACCTCTGCTCTTCTCCATCCCCAGTTGTTGTTACTGCTTGACCGAAAAGAATATATTATATACTTTTGTTGCAAGTCTATTGTTCTTTAACAGAAGTGACGTCATGACACCTGAGACATGCCCATAGATGCTCAGTCTCCCACAGCAGATATAAAAAGTGTATGGATGCTATCTACATCATCGCCCTGTGGTTGGGTGCACAGCTAACACGTCCACACAATCAAACTATAACACTAGTTTCTGTTTATATTTTACTGCCCTTTAGTCCGTGCATTGTCATCACATTGCATGCTGTATCATTACATGAAAGTCTTCCTTGATCATTTGCACCATTGAAGATGTTTCCATTTGAATACTGCCTAACAAAGTTCTAGAGGCCAAATTGTCTTTCCTCTTATTGCCATTTCTGCAGACACACTACTTTGTTCATGTTTATATGAACTGTTCATATTTATAATTATCCATGTACAGTGTTTGTGTACTTAGTTATTGTTTACATAAGTTATTCATATTTATATTTCTCCAGACATAGTACTTAGTTAATATTTCATATTTATATTTCTGCAGTCATGGACGAGCAGTTGGAAAATGGCTTTGAAGCAGAAGACAATGAAGAAGGAGAAGAAACAATATACTATGATGATCTGTACTGTGTGGCTTGCAATAAAGCCTTCAAAAGTGACAAAGCGTGAGTTAACAAAAATTTTCTGTGATACTAAAAATTTGCTGTACTCTGTATTAACTCATTATCACATTGTCTAGTTCTTGCCAGCTTATATTTTTTGTGGGGTATTCCCTGTCAATTGTTTTGTAAAAATAGTGTTACCTGGTCTGTGTGAAACATTAATATTTGACACGTTTGCATTATTTACCGTGGAATCGGTCGGGTCCTATCTTTTTATATCTCTTCCGGTTTCCTCCATCTCCCCTTTCCATAGTATTCGTCTGTTTCTAGTTCTCTTCATGTGAGAACAGGAGGACAAAGCCATACATAGTTCACTCCTCTTTCTCTACATCGCATCATGCCTCTTTCAGAAGAGCCTCCTGTCATCTTCATTAGATGAGTTATTCTTGTTTTATTAATACTTGCTCTTGGTTGTTGCATTCTGCAGCTAATGGGATGGGGTAGCCAGCCAGGGTTGCCTGATCACTGTGATAAAAAAGCCAAGCCATGAAATAAAAAAGCCAAACATTGCCCAATAAAAATATCTATTAAAAATATATTTACATCACATGAAAACCTCTTCTTCAAATAAGTATTCCTCTTCATTGTTGAGAAATTCAGTACAGGATTCCTTATTAGTGATATGCACTTCGTTCGCTGCAAATTTATCTGACCAAGAGTGCTGCCACATCCATGGGCTACCATTATTTCACCTAAGTGATCGATGGTGCATATGGCACTATGGCAGGCCATGCTAAAAGCAATTTGTAACTCTGCTAATTTGACTTTATCATCAATTTTCTTACTTATTTTCATCACTGACAGTATTTTCTTGTGAAGAAGATGACGTGCTCCGCTTGTGTTTTTCTGTTGTTTCATGATTTGCAAGATTTGAAAGTCTTGGAACAATATTACACCAGCACAATTTGCAATATATGCCTATTAAGAACCATCAGTGGATTTCTTGAGCCACACAAATGTCTTTTCCCATTGGTCATTATATTTCCGATTAGTATCATAAGATGGTTTCCACTTGGACATGTTAATGGGCTCAATAATAAGAAATACTTGCCATGAAAGTATAATGAATTTGAAAACTTAACTGAACAGTAAGGTGGCTGCACAGTGCGTGAGTGTGCATAGAACAATACAAACAGTACGAAAACCATACATGTTTACTACTTGTTAGTTCATTCTCGAGAATGAACAAAAGGCAGTATAAGCTAAGCTTATTGTTTTGCATTTGTTTTAGCTAAAAAGGGGTAAAACAAGATAAAAATTACCTAGACCGGTTCAAAAAAGAGGCATTTATAGCTAACTAGCTGACCCTGCCCGGCTTCGCCCAGACCCTGGTGGGGAGCATCTCATTTAATTCATATAAGTAGTCATATAAGTTCTCGTTCCCGTTACCGACTGTCTGTCTGTCTGTCTGTCTGTCTGTCTGTCTGTCTGTCTGTCTGTCTGTCTGTCTGTCTGTCTGTCTGTCTGTCTGACCCGGCCCGGCATTGCCCAGCTCCTGGTGTGGAGCATCTCATTTAATTCATATAAGTAGTCATATAAGTTCCCGTTCCCGACTGTCTGTCTGTCTGACCCGGCCCGACATCGCCCAGCTCCTGGTGTGAAGCATCTCATTTAATTTATATAAGTAGTCGTATAAGTTCCTGTTCCCGACTGTCTATCTGTCTGTCTGTCTGTCTATCTGTCTGCCTGACCCTGTCCGGCTTCATTAAATTCATACAACAAAAAAAATGTAACTTAAAAGAACGTTCTACCACACACCATCCATTATTTTTAATGAAAACTCTTTCTAATCACCTGCATGACTACAGTAACTTCTTAAGCAAAAAAAGATGAGTTACAATGTTATGCATTGTGCATCATTTTTATGAAAACTTTGAAAATGCCTTACAGTTTGTATCATTATTTATTATAACTCATATGCCGGTACATAACTATGGACAAAGAGTTTATAAATCTTTGAAAACGATGCCACAATATGACTATAAGTTATACAGAAAAGTTATGCCCCTTGAAATAACTTTTACGAGTTAGATCCCCTGAAATATATGACATTATGATGAAAAATGAAAAATGAAATAATACTGAGTAAGCAGGCGATTTCACACTAACAAAATATCACAGTTGGCTGCTCTGGACTGAAAGGAAGGCGTGTAGAAAATTTCATCTCAATCGGATGGGCCGTTCGCGAACAAATAAAGGACATACGGAGATACATAAATACATACAGAGATACGCTCCTTTTTTATATATAAGATTATTATGCAATTATAATTTTTTTAAGCCAAGAAAAAAGCCAAAACGCCAAACTGCTATTTTGACGCCAAACCTGTTTTTAGAAAGCCACATTTATCAGATTTGGCATTAAAAAAGCCAATCTGGCAACCCTGTAGCCAGCCCCAAGACCAACCCTCCTTAGCCACCTCTTACATGTCAGGTTACATTGTTAATGTTCTTTGCTGCCCTCAAAGGGACTAGTAACACACTCATGTGTTTGCAATAATTAATGGTTAAAGAGTTGATAATGAGGATATTCTTTCTGTCTTCAGTTTTTCAAACCATGAAAATTCACGCAAGCACAAGGAGATGATGGCTATACTAGCTGAAGAAATGCAACGAGAGGATGCTGAAGATCAGGATACGGCCGGTGGAAATATAGAAGACAAAGGTGATGCGGCTGGGAAAACAGAAGCGCCAACTGAAAGTGATCGGCTCGCTGCTAATGGTATTGAAGATAAACTTGTGTCTTCAGAAGATGAACAGTTTGACCAAAAACAAAAGTTAGTTACATTATCTTCAGTTTCTCAGTTTTGTTTGCAGTCACTCTTAGGTCACTTTTGGCATTTGTAATATTGTATATTTCATTGTTTTCTTTATTGATCACAGCTAGGTCACCATTCACATTAGTAAAATTGTCTTTACTGGTCACTATAGGTCAGTATTCACATTAGTAAAATTGTCTTCATTGGTCACTATTATGTCACTAATCACACTAGTAAAATTATCTGCACTGGTTACTGTAAGATCAGTATTCAAATAGTAAAACTGTCTTCACTGATCATGGTTACATTGCTGTTCACATTAGTACACTTGTCTTCACTGATCACTGTTTGATCACTATTTACATTAGTAAAGTTGTCTTCACTGATCACTGTTTGGTCACTATTTACATTAGTATACTTGTCTTCACTCGTCACTGTTAGGTCACTATTCATATTAGTAAAATTGTATTCACTGTTGGGTTACTATTCACATTAATACACTTGTCTTCACTGGTCACTGTTACGTCACTATTCACATTAGTACAATTGTCTTCACTGGTCTCTATTCATATTAACACAATTGTCTTTGCTATTAGGTCACTATTTACATGTTACTGTTTTCTTTACTGAACATTAATGACGTTAGTAAAATTGTCTGAAGATGTGCGCCTACTGGTGACACATGGGTTGCATGTCACTTACTGATGACATTTGGGTTGCATGTCACTTACTGGTGACACAGATCACATTGTTAGGTCACATTGTGCTCATGCATATCTCAAATTATATGGTAAACTATAAAATGTCCACTATTCCTATCCGAAATGAATACTTCATTTCAAAAGAGTTTTCCCAAAGTGACTTAGAATAATAAAGACACAAACAATATGCTGCACAGTTGAGTTGAGTGAAGAACCGACATCACTGCCCTCAGGACATTCCCACATGTGCTCCATCCTCTCATTCAACAGCAGTGAAGAATCATACTACTAATCATTCCCACCGCAATCTGATTGAAAGTTCTCCTGGTCTTCCCTCTCAGTTTTGAGATTCTTCCAGAACCTCTGCCGATCCCCTGCAATCAAATGCATACGGGTTCTCAATCTGTTCCCCTACCATCTCCACCTGGTCCCACAGGCGCAATTTATTGCCTGGCATTTTCTTCTTCTTCTTCTTTCGTTCGCTTGAAATATGTCTATAACTGCAATGCTGTCTCTTGTATGAATTGAACTGTCTTTTTCAGTTCACACATCGGTCCATAGAGTTTATCTTCCACTGTCGTCTCTCTAGGCCAGAAGGTTTGCCTAGATATGTTATATTTTGGGCAGTCTTGGAGTATGTGCTGTGCTGTCTGCGACGCCAATCCACATGTGCACATGGCTGTTTCACCAATCTTGAATTTTGTATACATGTGGTTGCGTAATCTATTGTGCCCTGTTCTGAGGCGCAGAATAATGACTTGTTCTGGTCTATCCATAACGTGGTAGTCATCTTGAGCAGGTTTTGGTGGCTTTCTGACTGATTTGATCATTCTTTTCTTTTGATGGTATGTAACGGGCACATCAGGCTGTTCTTCTTTGGCTCCTTCCTTAGCCAATTGATCAGCTCTGTCGTTTCTGGGTACTCCACAGTGGGATGGTATCCACTGTATGGTGACCTTATGCTGACTGCTAAGTTCAGAAAGTGGTGTCCTTAGTACTGGCAATTTCCCAGACAGGAGCGCCTCGAGTACTGATTTTGCATCTGTCAATAGCACCACAGGTTGTGTACCATTGCTGGTATTTAGTAATTTCTCTGTTGCTATCTTGATTGCCTCAATTTCAGCATCGTAGTTATGGCAGTACTTTCCTGTCGGTACCCTAGCTGTGTCCCTGGTATTATTTGGGTATTCTATGTACACTCCCGCTCCTCCATTTCGAACAGCATTTTGTGCTGACCCATCTGTGTAGACTCGGATCCATAGGTCCTGTGGGTATTCTTCATCAAGGAAGCTGAGAGTGGCTGTTCTGCGCTGCACACTGTTCTGTTCTTCCTTGTCAAATATTCCTCTCTTTTGTCTGGATTTGTAATGATAGTCTATGCTCATGACTCTAAGTGCTTGATTTTGCACTTTGTTCAGCTCTTGTAGTGTGGTTTTTGATGCCGAACACCACGCAGTTGACCCGTATTCCAGGTGTGGTCGTATGCTCTGTTGATAAACTTTGCTAAGTATTTTCGCACTGGCTCCCCATGTGGTTCCACTTAGCTTTCTCAGGATGGCTATTTTCCTTCTGGCTTTTGCTACTGCTTTGTTGATGTGCTTTCTCCATGTCAGCCTGCCATCAAATGTTACTCCAAGGTATGTTGGTTCTTTATCTTCTCTTAGGGGTGTTCCATTTATCTGGATGGTCCCTGCCTTTTGTTTTGGAGAGAGGGTAAATAGGGTGGTGCTGCACTTGTCAGTGTTTATGCTGACACACCATCTATTTGCCCATGCAACAAATGTATCTACAGCTCTTTGTAGTAATCTGGTGGCCACTGATGCATGTTCATTTGTGCTCCATAGAACCAGGTCATCGGCGTACATTGCGGCTTTAATTCCATGCGGTAGATTAACAACGAGATCATTGATGAAGATTAGAAAGAGTGTGGGGGACAAGACTCCGCCCTGGGGAACACCGTGACGCAGAAGTACTTTCTTGCTCTTTAGTCCATCTATCTGTACTCGGGCTCATCTGTTGTGCAAGTATGCTTTCACCCATTTGTACATTCTTCCATTGACTTTGCAGTTTCTCAGTTTATTCATCAGACCTTCTTTCCAGACTTTGTCAAAGGCTTTCTTCAAATCTATCCATGCCGCAAGCACCAGCTTCTTCTCTTGGAATGCATCCTCAATTTCTTGAGAGAGGTAGGTTGTCTGATCTTCCGTAGAGTAGCACTGCCTAAAGCCAGCCTGCTGTGGCACACGGATGTTTTTACTTTCAATATACCACTGCAGTCTGTGATTGATGATGCGCTCCAGTGTTTTGCAGAGACAGCTGGTGAGGCTAATTGGTCTGTAGCTAGAGGCAATGGAACTATCTTTCCCTGATTTTAGGAGGGGTATCATGATTGCTTCTCTCCAGGCTTGTGGAACACTGCCTAAGGTCCAACTGTTATTGAAGATCTGCAACAGCTTTGCTTTGGCCTCTGTTCCTAGGTTCCTGATCATTTCATTGGAGATACCATCAGCTCCTGATGACTTTCTCATTTTCAGTTTTGATCTGGCTAGGTCCAGTTCGCTGATTGTGATGGATGCCTCCAGAACCTCATGTACTATTTCCTTCTGTCCTGTATGTTGCCGTTTCTCTCGAATCTCTTGTTGTTTCTCTGGACTAATTTTGATATTGTTATCTCGTGCGAATGAGTCCGTAAAATGGTCAGCTGCTTGCTTTCTTGTTAAGATGTTTCCATCTTTATGTAGTGCAATTTTTTGGTTTCTCCCTGTGCCCTCATCGTTAAGTTGTTTTATTAGCTTCCACAATTTCTTTGTGTCTCTTTCAAAGTTCAGAGACTTTGTTTTTTCCTGCCAGCTTTTCCCTCTAGCCTGCAGCTTGGCCCTTTGAAATTTGGCTTTTGCATGCTGGAATTTATTGTGGTGCTCTTGGCTGGGTGTGACCTCTGCTTGCTTTCTACATACTTCCATGTCATTATGCAACTGTTCCAGTTCACTACTCCAGTAGGGTTTATATTGTTTACGGGCTCCTCTTGGTACTGTTTCTCGCGCTGCCTGTAGTATGCATTTCCCAAACTCTTCAACTACTTTATTTATGTCTTTCTCAGTGTTCAGGTTTCTAACCAGTCTGCTGGTGCGATTCTTGTACATTGCCCAGTCTGCTTTCTTGTAGTTCCACCTCGAGAGGGTGCTGCTTTCACTTACAAGCTCATTTTCTACAGTTTGAAAGACTGGTCGTTGGTCGCTGCCACCAAGTTGTTTCCCAACAATTCGTGTAATGTTCCACTCCAGGTCTGGTGAATGAAAAGCCAGGTCAGGTGTAGTTGTAGAGTGCCATGATCTCGAGTAGAAAGTATGTGGGTCAGACGGCTTGTTAACCAAGATGAATCTATTCTCATCCTGCCAGTCTTCCAGTCTCTCTCCTCTCTGGTCCATGTGATCATAGCCCCAACTCTGCGAGTGGCTGTTGAAATCGCCACACACAATCATTTTTTCTGTTAATGGTAGTGTGTCCAGTGCCTGTGGGCGGTCACTTGGACAGTAGTAATTGATCAGATGTAGGTCTGTATAGCCTGTTTTAAGTTTAAGTGTCTGATACTCAGCCCCTTCCATATAGACTTCGATTTGGGAAGCAGTGATGTTATTTTTTACAAGGGTAAGTGTCCCACCTTTTCGCCTGTCCTTTCGGTCAGATCGGTAACACTGGTAGCCTCTGATTTTGAAGGCTATATTTTCGTTGAGGTGAGTTTCTTGCAAGCAACATATGCTTACTTTTTCTTGGTCCAGGATGTTTTCTAATTCTACTTTTTTGTTGTTGACTCCCTCCGCATTCCAGTGCATTATTTTAAGTCTTTGTTTAGTATGGCCAGCTGTTCTATTCTTATGTCCCCTGGCTCCACAGGACATCTGAGAAGGACCTCCAGTAGTTGGGGTTGGACCCTTTCGAGACATAGGGCCCGGCACTGCACCTGCCTGGGGGTCCAAAGCAGGGCGAGCACCATAACTTTTAGCAGTAGTCGACATATTCCATTTTGCGTAATTGCGTGGCATCCTGATTTCTGTGGTGCACCTCCTGGCTGGTTGCCTCCGTCTTCAGCACCTTTCCTTTGCTAGAGCAGACTGTGGTCTCACTCGAGTTTAGATGTGTACACACTCACACACGTGTCTGCACATGCATGTATGTGTATACACATCTAGAGCACACTGGTTATTTTCCGGCGCCAGATACTCACTGTCGCCCCTTCTCCTGTTAGTAGAAACAGTTCCGCCACGTGAAGGCCAGGAGTTGGACTTTTGCTGCATAGGTTATGTATTCATGAGCCATTGGGGTATTTAAGCAATGTTGGGCGCTCACCCCAACACTGCGCCCCAGCTACATACAGCAACATTTGGAACCATTGCCTGGCATATTTTGCTGCATCTTGTTCAAGTACTTATTGCAGAAGTCATACAGCATACACTGCAGAAAAACAAGAATCCTTCAAACAGTTTTGAATTGCATACGTAACCCCTGCTCCACAGAGCTAGAGAATAGTAACACAGTCAAATGAACGCTCATAAATAATGTTGTTTTCAAATGTAAAAACCTGTTTATGAGAATGTTTGAAGGACCAGTTTACACAATGTGAGTATATGCCATGGAGCTGAATCTTACTGGCTCGCTTTCTCAGCCTCGATGACAGATTCAGCAGGATCATTCATCTGACAGACTTGGTAGAATCATTCATACGAGATCAACAATGAACAGCATGTCGTCCTTGACACATCGCAATGTTTATTGTGGACGATTATCACAGCACTGACGATCACAAGTTCCCGTAAACGTGGGATAACATGTGATGAATATATTTACACTTGCTGACTACTGTTCAGTACTTTAACAAAAGGCAATCGTTCATCTGCCTAATACTGGCTACCACAATGTCTGACTAGCTTACGGTCACAACTTACGCTTGGCTGCCCTTGATGCCTGGCGGAGAGCATTGCTGGGTCGTCTTCAAATCAGCGCACTGCACTAAGCGTTGACTGGCTACACTTGGCCTCACAACTGGACGAACACTTTCACTGTTGGTAAAGAATCATTGCACTAACCATGCTTATCTTCGTTCAGAACTTCACCACAAGCTTACGTCCTTCTTTCACCGCGACCCTGGCCTGACTGACTCTGGCTGCCCCGGATTCACGAGAACTACCCTACTCGGGTCACGTGATACACAACTTCTTTGAATAACCTCCCTTCATCATTCATCATCATCATGTGTTCCGCACTGACTATCCTTGATTTATCCGCGCGTGTTAACTCATTGTGATCGCGTGAATTGCTCTCACTACGGCAATTCTTCTTCTATGTTAAACCTACTCTTAATCTATCTGTTTACTGCTGTCTGCCTCATATCGGCACATGGCAGTATATTAGCAAAAAGATATATTAGTGACAACAGTGTTATGATTTTGTCTTGTCGAATGTTAGAAAAATAACAGTCCAGAAATAATGATTAGTGCCTGTAGAAGCAGAAGAACAGTTTTAATTTGAAATAAATATAATTAATATTAATTTAACAAAGCTCACATTTGTTCTCTGTCCAGACTGTCTAAAAAAGAGAAGAAGAAACGACGACAAAAAATTCTGCTTGATGTGAGTATATTTAATTGATTAATTCTTTCTTTAATTATTGGGGAATAAAAATACAATAGGAAAATAAATATTTTATTTGCATTATTGGTTTAATTTTTCTGACTGCTCATTTTCTTTACTTCCTTCTTTATCCTCTTCTTCCTTGTTTGTCTTGAAAATGACCTTGATTGTATGTTATCCTCCATTTACAGCAAAGCTGCGGTATTTGTACCTGTTTGTCCAATAGATCTGTTGGATGACCAGCACGAATTTGGACTTGGGAAATTGCAGACACCTTGGGCAGTGAGGGTGTAAGAAGTGGGAGAAATGGCCAGAGATAGAGATGTGTTGATGTGCCTGTGATGGCAGCAACATTCTACGCAGGACCTGCCACTTGACAGACTCCCATGCATCTGACCTTAGCCAGGAGAAATTTTTGGGCATTGTGTTCGCCTCCTCTCTTCAGTCCCTACCCTCTCAGCCAGACGGCTAATTCTGTGTTTCTAGGACGTCCACTTGAAAGTTTAATGGGATTTGGTCAGCTCGAGTTTTCACACACTGCACCAAATAGTCGAGCTATTGGTCCCTGATACATTTCATATTTTTGGCTGCGTCTTTGGTCATACCATCCACTTTGTTCAGTCACAGCTACATTCAAATAAGCTCGTTTGTTTTGTTGTGAGAGATAGGATGAACATATTTTATTTTCAAAGGGTTAAGAATTGGACAAGCCAGCCTGTCAAACATTCTAATAGTTTTATCTCTCTCCTTTCATTCATTATTTCTCGGTGCATAAATGATGCAAGCTCCATATTTGTATAAACCAATCATCAGGTGGTAGATAATGTGGTCTATATCACACCGGCTGTCTTCACTTCCCAAGACATCTTCCTGGTACCCATTTTAGGCCTAGGTAAATTTTTTTTACATCCGTCTTGATGAAGATTTAAACACATGACCACCCAGTCAGCAGGAAAGTGAGTTCTGGGTGCTGGTAGTAATACATGTCCTGGCATTGTTTGCTGGTCTTTAACTATTAAGTGTTAATATCAGTGCTTTGTTTGTTTTCAGGCAGAAGAAGATATTTTGTCTGAGGAAATAGCAGAAATTAGTCTTTCCAGTGGCATTCTAGACACCAGGTAATTTGTTCACGTTTTATGTTTTTTGGGGGGAAAGTAGTTTGTCATTGTGCTGTCTCCAGCTGGGATAGTGCAGTCTATCAGAGTGGATTAGGTGCCAGGAAATATGTGCAGTCTGTCAGAGTGGATCTGTTGTCAGGGAATATGTGCAGTCAGTCAGAGTGGATCAGTTGCCAGGGAATATGTGCAGTCTGTCAGAGTGGATCAGTTGCCAGGGAATATGTGCAGTCTGTCTAGCAGAGTGGATCAGTTGCCAGGGAATATGTGCAGTCTGTCTATCAGAGTGGATCAGTTGCCAGGGAATATGTAGTCTGTCAGAGTGGATCAGTTACCAGGGAATCTGTGCATTCTGTCAGAGTGGATCAGTTGCCAGGGAATATGTGCAGTCTGTCTAGCAGAGTGGATCAGTTGCCAGGGAATATGTGCAGTCTGTCTATCAGAGTGGATCAGTTGCCAGGGAATATGTAGTCTGTCAGAGTGGATCAGTTACCAGGGAATCTGTGCATTCTGTCAGAGTGGATCAGTTGCCAGGGAATATGTGCAGTCTGTCAGAGTGGATCAGTTACCAGGGAATCTGTGCATTCTGTCAGAGTGGATTAGTTGCCAGGAATATGTGCATTCTGTCAGAGTGGATCAGTTGCCAGGGAATATGTGCAGTCTGTCAGAGTGGATTATGTCAGAGTCTTGCTTAGAGCAAGATAAGTAGCTCGTTTTCTGGCAAGTGTGAAGCAATATCAAACTATCAAATCACACGAAGTGAATATCCGAAAGTATTATTCACAAGCTTTATTTACGCGCTGCATTTATTATCGCACAAACCTCGCACAATAACAATCCATAGCAATCATTACGGCATGAACAATATCACTACAATACATAATAATACATGCAAGCAATAAACATCTCACTTACAAGTCACACTATTCAAGCGTTCGAACCAGTCTCCCACTGTCGTACAGGCTAGCTCTCAATGCAGATTCAAACACCACTCGCAGACCCATGCGACCTGTCCATTCAAACACGTAAACCCGTCTGCCAGATCTGGCGTTCTACACGCTACACGCCAGTCGGCGCTCACGTCAGCTGGTGTGACCCCTGCCAGGTTCACGGGGTGTACTGCTGACCAGCTGTCGTTTAAGCGTCGCTCAATTGCTGTGCTTGGCTGCTTATACGGGCGGCGTCGAAGACGCCGCATTCCCTCTGCAGTGTTTAACATCACTCAGGGTTGCGTGTTGTTATGTTGTCTGGCGTTGGTACAGACAACGCGTCGCAACCTTGGATGTGAGACCTTGCCAGATTAGTTGCCAGGGAATATGTGCAGTTTAGTTACAAGGCTATCATAGTCATTGAACAGATAGCAACAGTATTGTAGAACAAACGTGTGAGAAGATACAATAAGGCAGATGGGTTATTGGACAGAAGGCACCAGTATTAGTGAACAAATACAAGGCAAACAGAGTCAGTGGACAGACACCAGTACTGAAGAACAAACATGTGTCAAAAGATACAATAAAGCATATTGGGTTATTGGTGTCAATAGATGCATAAAGAGCATAGTTCAGTGCTGCATTCTCACCAAAATTATGCTACCCATTCCAGAATTGGAGACTGACTATAATAGATAACAGCATAATTGTGACAATAGAGATGAATTGCCTATAAAGAATACTACATTTGACAAAAATTACAAAAGTATGCATGTAAAATAGAACTTGGTATGTTCCGAAGGGGGTGGCTTGCATTACCCAATAAGATGAAGATCTCTAAACTATCATGGGTTTTCTGCTCGGGGCATGCAGGCATGTGAGGAAATTAACTGGCTGATAGATTGGCAGCTGTCGCTCCTTTTGAGTGGCAAGCTACATTTGACCAGGCCGATGTGGTGATTTATTGCCTAAAATGTTCTTCACTGCATTCTATCAAATTAAGAATATTGTATGCATTAAGTCTTTGTAATTGAAGGTTAGAAAAAGAATTCTTGCATGATACATAGAAACAGTTCTAACATATTGCTGAAAATCCTGAAAAATTAATAAAGAAGCAAAATAAAACTGGAGGTGTGGTTTTATAGAACGCCGAAAATTCCTTGGACAGCCAAAATGAGTAATCTGGACATTTTGAGAAAGGCTAAGTCGCAAAGACAGCTTATCACAAACATCAGATAGAGGCGGTCTTTATTTTGCAACATAATGAAAAGACAAAATCTGGAACATGTTGTGACAGCTGAAAAGATTTGTGGAAAGAGAGATAGAGGAAGACAGCGAGAGAAAATTCTTGGCAATTTTGTGTCATGGCATGGAAGGGATCATCACTCGAATTGATACATGTCATTGGAGAGCACAAGATGAGAAGTAGTATGACCGCCCACGCCGGTTAATATGGCACTTGATTATGACAGTGCTCTCTAGAGCTGATTGGACAAACAGAAGATCTACACTGGGAGGGACTGATTCAGCCAGGAGTGAGCAGAGGGTCTGGATGACACTAAATGCGGAGATGTTTTTTTTTTAAACATAACCACACCATCTTAATCTGTAAAACAACTGTTTATGGATTGCTTGTACGGTGGTCATGGGTTTGAATCCACATCTAGGCAGATTGTTTTATTAACCTGGGTTCAAAGGTCAACCCAGTCTAAAATGGGTACCAGGAAATGTCTTGGGAAATAAGGACGGTTGGTGTAACACTAACCACATCACCCCTCATGTGCTGATTGGTCCTTACAAATATGGGGACGTTTGGTGTAACACTAACCACATCACCCCTCACATGCTGATTGGTCCTTACAAATATGGGGACGTTTGGTGTAACACTAACCACATCACCCCTCACATGCTGATTGGTCCTTACAAATATGGGGACGTTTGGTGTAACACTAACCACATCACCCCTCACATGCTGATTGGTCCTTACAAATATGGGGACGTTTGGTGTAACACTAACCACATCACCCCTCACGTGCTGATTGGTCCTTACAAATATGGGGACGGTTGGTGTAACACTAACCACATCACCCCTCACGTGCTGATTGGTCCTTACAAATATGGGGACGGTTGGTGTAACACTAACCACATCACCACTCACGTGCTGATTGGTCCTTACAAATATGGGGACGGTTGGTGTAACACTAACCACATCACCCCTCACGTGCTGATTGGTCCTTACAAATATGGGGACGGTTGGTGTAACACTAACCACATCACCACTCACGTGCTGATTGGTCCTTACAAATATGGGGACGTTTGGTGTAACACTAACCACATCACCCCTCACGTGCTGATTGGTACTTACAAATATGGGGATGTTTGGTGTAACACTAACCACATCACCCCTCACGTGCTGATTGGTCTTTACAAATATGGGGACGGTTGGTGTAACACTAACTACATCACCCCTCACGTGCTGATTGGTCCTTACAAATATGGGGACGTTTGGTGTAACACTAACCACATCACCCCTCACATGCTGATTGGTCCTTACAAATATGGGGACGTTTGGTGTAACACAAACCACATCACCCCTCACGTGCTGATTGGTCTTTACAAATATGGGGACGGTTGGTGTTACACTAACCACATCACCCCTCACGTGCTGATTGGTCCTTACAAATATGGGGACGGTTGGTGTAACACTAACCACATCACCCCTCACGTGCTGATTGGTCCTTACAAATATGGGGACGTTTGGTGTAACACTAACCACATCACCCCTCACGTGCTGATTGGTCCTTACAAATATGGGGACGTTTGGTGTAACACTAACCACATCACCCCTCACGTGCTGATTGGTCTTTACAAATATGGGGACGGTTGGTGTAATACTAACCACATCACCCCTCACGTGCTGATTGGTCTTTACAAATATGGGGACGGTTGGTGTAACACTAACCACATCACCCCTCACGTGCTGATTGGTCTTTACAAATATGGGGACGGTTGGTGTAACACTAACCACATCAGCCCTCACGTGCTGATTGGTCTTTACAAATATGGGGACGGTTGGTGTAACACTAACCACATCACCCCTCACGTGCTGATTGGTCCTTACAAATATGGGGCCAGCATATGCCTCAAGGAGTGTAGAAGGATCCTTTACTTGTACTTATATATTACACTGGTTCTTTACTTGTTTTACTACCTTTGACGGGGCTATAGATTCATGTGAACATTCAGTTTTCAGGGTGTTGCATTCGAGGCATATGTTGAAAAAGGATTTTCAGTTAGATTGGAATCATGTGTGTCATATATGATGTCTATTTATTTACGCTTTAATGTTTTTTTTTTCCTTTCTTACATTTAGTTCCAAGAAGCAGAAAAAGAAGGCTGCAAAGATGAATTCTGTGAAGGTAATTTTTGACTGCTGAGAATTAAATTAAGACATGAATGGTGAAAATATGAGAGAGAGAGAGAGAGATATGGGGGGGGGGGGGGGGGGGGGGGAGAGAAATAGAGACTTAATTCTTTGTGTTCCATCAATGCACCTTATGTTTGTTTTTTGTATTTTCGTTCGCTCACTTTGAACTAAAGCGTTGTCCATACACATGCTACCACTTTTAAGCCACTGGACTTGATTTTTGTGTGTGGATTAGCTTCTCCTATTACCAGTGTCCCTTGCCATCAGGTGAACCCTTTCCTACCTCTATTGTACTTGCAATTTATGCCCCAAAGTCAAGGATAAGAAGTCAACAATTTAGCCCAAATGACCAGTGTAGGGGTTGAACCCGCTATCTTGGCATCAGCAAACCGGAAGTTTAATATCAAGTGCTCTTATCCATTCTACCATGTTGACCTTCTGCATCTTGAATGATAAGCTAATCTTCATGAATACTAAGGAACACATCATGTGTCTTCTTGCGTTTAGTCAGAGCTTACTAAAGAAATCTGGCAACATTTTTTTGTACATGGTGTGTGTAAATTTGGTCCCTTTGAGAGTGATACACTTGTGATTTTGTGGTTAGCATTATTTTTCCCATTGAGGAGGTGCGGTCATCTTCAGAGACTGCAGGAATATAATGTAAGGGGGATGGGAGTTGAGTTGAGTTAAGAACCGACATCACTGTACTCAGGACATTCCCATACGTGCTCCGTCCCCTCGTTCAACAGCCAGTGAAGAGTCATACTACTAATCGTTCCACCGCTATCTGATTAAAAATTCTCCTGGTCTTCCCTCTCAGTTTTGAGATTCTTCCAGAACCCGTGCTGATCTCCCGCAATCTCATTCTTTCCACATATGGGTTCTCAATCTGTTCCTCCGCCTTCTCCACCTGGTAGGGGGATAGGAATGTAAAAGTAATGAGTGAGACTGTTCTTCTTGAAAGAGATTGAGAGAGGGAGAGTATGTGTGTAAGAGTAAAGAGAGAGACTGCTTCTTGAAGAGGGGAGAATGTAAGAGTAATGAGTAAGATTGTGCTTTTTGAGAGAGAGATGAGTGGGGATGTAAGATTAATGAGTGGTATATATTCTTCTTGAAATAGTGAGAGGAATAATGTATTGTATTCTCTTCCATGTGTATTTGTTCTAATATTTGCAATAAACTTCCACAGAAATGTGAAGCCAGCAAGGTTACAGATGACTCAGAAGACAAACCAGATGACAGTGCAGGCAAAGAGACAACAGATGATCAAGGGGATGAAGAACCAGCTGCTGCCTCAAAGGAGGTGCTAGCAGAGAACTCAGTGAATACACAAGAAGATAGCCTTACTCAAGATGTAGGAGATGAAGGTGGCAAACCCAGGGGGAAAAGTAAAACACAAAAGGTATGTGTAATTCAACATGTTTTTTGCTTTTGCTGACTTTTGAACTCAAGCGTAATCCACACACATGCTGCTGTATCTAGTGCACTGGACTGATTTTTATATATGGATTAGCTTTTCTTATGACCACCCTCGCCTTCAGGCGAACCCACTCTAACATCTAAGGTACTTGTAGCTTCATAAGTGATGTTGAATGAAATAACATATGAGAGTAGAAAGGCAGAATATCAGACAGCCCTGAGTGCCCAATTCTTAACCCTTTGAAAATAAAGTACGTTCGTTCGTTCGTCTCCAAGTCAATGAGGAGAAGTCAACATTTTAGTCCAACGGCCCGGTGTAGAGTATCTGTAGGGGTTGAACCCGCTACCTCGACATCAGCACACCAGAAGTTTAAGAATGTATGCTCTTATCCATTCAGCCATAGGGACCTCCAGAAGAAAGTTTAGTGACCTAGTTTCCATTTGTTCTGATTGTAGTCTTCTGTGTGTATGCATCTTTCTTTCTCACACACACAGGGATATGCATGGCCTGCTGTTTGTGTTTTCATAACAATGTATGTTACTTTATATCTGTCTTTAGCTTTTTATGATTGCTTCACATTCATGTTTCTGCTACTTTAGATCCTTTCATTGCCATGTGCAGGACGTGACGATTCCTTGGGTGAGCCCAATATCAGAGCGCTATGTGTCGGCTCTGCAAATATGGAAGCCTTCTTGGATGGCGGGGAATGCCCATGGCCTGCACCTGCCATCCCTTGAGGGCTGACCGGGATGTCTTCGGCTGTTTTAAATGGGCCAGCTGGCATGGGGGATAACACAACAAAAACCCTGGGAAGGTTAACCCGGTCAACAAATGCCAGCAGAAGTCGGATGTGTCGTCCTAACAGCGCAAGAGCGCAGCTCTACTGTAAACAGGCACAACGCAGTCACGTTTGAAAAAACCCTCCGGATGAACGCAGAAGAAGAAGACAATCCTTTCATTTATACATTAACATTCTTTTTGTTAAGTTACTTAAAATTATTTGTTTTCTATGTGAAATTTTGCCTCAGAATTCTGACATTGCCTACTAGTTAGATTACCTATAGTACTTAAAATCCCTCAACTGATTCATCCTTATCATTTGTTAATGCATAACACTGGATCACTTTCATGCTTTCTTTTTGTGGTTGTGAATGTTGCTTTTATTATTCTAGAACTCACTGCTTCCCATTCTATTAGTGCTTTCTCTGCCTCTTCAGATAGCATAAGAGCCATTCCTTCACTGTGAGGGGCATTTTCTTGTGTGTGGCTCAATAACAGTACGTTTCACATGTGTTTACAAGCTTTTTGTCTGCCTTCCATCTTGCTCTGCATAATCCAAAGTGCTGATTTTTTACATATTTCATCTCCCTTACTACTTGCACTGTTTTAAAAAATGTCCTGGGTGAAAGAGGGTAAGCCAGCGATCCAGACCCATCGTGACTTTCTTCACACCAAATCATACATTTCTAGGAAAAGTCTCCTTTCATCTTGGTTGCTGAGTTTTGAGTTTCTTTCTTTCTTTACTGATTTGTGTATTTTGCAGCTGAAGTCTTCTACTGGCTGAGGTGAGTCTAACACCAGGCCTCCTGTAGCCTACCATGCATGCTGTAAGAGGTCATTAAGGAGGGTTGGCACGGGACAGGTTACCTCATCCAGTAGAAAACTTTAGCTGAAAAATCCAGCCAATCATAACTAACTCTACAAAGGGCTTACTATAAGTTGTTTGAGGACCTGTGCTCAATTGGGAGATGAAAGGCAGAAATTGTGCTTGCTTGCATTCACTGGCTGTCAACTCCAGCATGTTGGATGAAGACATCCTGTTGTCCAACATCAGTGTCATGTCATACAGGACCTGAGGTTTGCGTGGGTATCCGTTGTCCCATGTCTGGCTTATTGGTGTGCAGACTGGTGGTTCCTCACCGTGCAGGCAGATACTCTCCGACTTCGGAAGAATTAGCGATCGTACTACGTTAGCCAGGACCCCAAAGGGACCTGTTGCCCAGGAAGCACGACTAGGACGTGTTAGTGGTGTCTTGGCCAGTATAGAACCTGGCCCTGGTGCCTTGGAAACACCTCTGCCCCCGCAGAAATTATGAAAGAGGTTACGCCAATATATTGCAACCGTGCAATCTTAAAGTCTTAATTATATATATATATATATATATATTGCCTGGCATATTTCGCTGCATCTCGTCAGGTACATACTGCAGAAGTCACACAACGTAGATTAAAATAACTAGAATCATCGTTTAAGATTAAATGTACACATGTTCACACAGTAATATCAATTGTTTACCATGGTAATTTTAAATTGACTACCATGTCGTTCTGTTTGCACAAAATTGGCCTATGTAGATGAATCATTAGGGCTTCTGCAAACTTTAACAAACAACTATTTTGTGTATGAAAAAAACAGCGCCGTCTCTATCAGTTACATGACCGGTTTCCAGTAAATCGTACAATCTATGGTTTGTGTCTTCGTTATTCAAATTCACTACGGGAAAACATTGTTTTGATTCCAAAGATTTTTTTTTTCCTGGAACAAATTAATTTTCTACATCATTTTTGTTTTATTCTGTAGCCCAAAGAAACAGTCAGATGTCATGTTTGCCAGCGAAGCTATGCATCCAGGAACAAACTGTTCGAACATATAAACCAGACAGGTCATGCCATGAAAGTAGATGCCGTGGAAGATAGTGGTGCTGCAGATATGGACGATGGCAGAGGGAAGAAAGGGAAAAGAAGGAACAGAAGATGATGATAATTAAATGTTACTTATTTAGAAAATATATTGTACATTGTTGTAGCATGTATGTTCTGTGTGAAATTGTGGATCCAATCTCAGCTGTGTGTGGCAAAATGAACTCCAATAAATGAAACTGTTATCAGATGATATACTTCTATTTTAAATTCTTCTTCTTGAGCAGTCAACATTTGCTGTCTGCCTATTCCAACATGGGTCATGAACAGGATGGTTCACTTAAGGTCTTCACCAGTCCTCCAGAGTTTGTCTCTGAGAGTCATTCCTGTGGGTCAGATTTCCTCTCTCTGTTCAGAAAAGTCAGGACAGTCTTGTTGGACATAATCTGGGGTTTGTTTTGGCACTTGACATTTGTTAAGTGGCTGTCTCAATGATATCCATCTGTTTAAAATTCAATTTGACTGGACTGTATGTTTCTGATCAGTGAGAATGACTCGATAGTATGTTTAGTCTTGTCACTGGGTTATGGCAGTTGGAGTTGGTATGACAGAAGCACCAATGTGAAGCTTGTGGAGAGAACTAAACAAATACTAGTTGCTGGGTTATGGCAGTTGGAGTTGGTATGACAGAAGCACCAATGTGAAGCTCATGGAGAGAACTAAACAAATACTTGTTACTGGGGTATAGCAGTTGGAGTTGGTATGACAGAAGCACCAATGTGAAGCCTGTGGAGAGAACTAAACAAATACTTGTTACTGGGGTACGGCAGTTGGAGTTGGTATGACAGAAGCACCAATGTGAAGCTCGTGGAGAGAACTACACAAATACTAGTCAGTCAGGAGGTGAAGAAAAGACACCTAGTGTTCTATAGGACATACAGAGAAAAAAAAATGGCATGTTCTTTACATGACGTTGTAATTCATACAAGAGCCAACAGTGCAGATATAGACACATTTCAGCGAACAAAAGAGGAACCGGGGGTTAACTTTCTAGGCAATTATTTTACATTCAGTAGTTTGCCATTGCTATCTGAACAACAAGTCAATATTTAAATAGTTTGCCATTACTATCTGAACGACAAGTTGCTCGCACGCTCGCTTTGAACTCAAGCGTAGTCCCTACACACTACTTCTAGTAGCGCTGACTGAATTCTGCATGTGGATTAGCTTTCCCTATTACCAGTGTCCCTCACCATCAGGCGAACCCACTCTTAACTTCAGAGATAGTAACGACAAGTCAGTGTTTAAGCAGTTTGCCATTGCTCTCTGAACGACCAGTCAATGTTTAAGTAACGTGTATAGGATGAAACCGCCTAGCACACCAGACATTTAACAGTGCTCTGATCCATTTGGCCACATTGACTGTTAGATATACACTTTTTATTAAATAAACCACCACCAAAATATTTCAGGGCAAATTGGTCTCCAAATTAACACTACAAAAACAAAGACTATTGATCTTACCAACAGTTCAGATGACACCAAATTGAACAGCTACGTTCTTGAAAAAGTCAACAGCTTCACATACCTAGGAAGCAAAATGACATCTACAGGGGACTCAACACCAGAAATATCATCTAGAATCGCACTGGCATCTGGTGCCTTCAATAAACTGGCAAACATCTGGAAGTCAAAGACACTCAGCAAACACACAAAACTTAAAATCTTCAACTCTTGTGTGATTCCAGTGTTAACGTATGGATGTGAAAGTTGGAAATCAACGGTAGCTTTAGATAAAAAATTAGATAATTTTGAGAACAAATGTCTTAGAAGACTTCTAAACATCCACTGGACAGACTTCAGAACCAATACGCAAATAAGACAAGAGACTAAGCAAGATACAGTATCCAATTTCATAAGAAGACGCCGTTGGAACTACATCGGCCATGTACTCAGAATGGACAAGACAAGACTCCCCTACCAAGCCCTCATATGGTCACCAGTAGGGAAAAGAAAACGGGGAAGACCAAGAGAGACCCTGCATAGAACCATCATCAGAGAAGGCTCATTCAATGGCCAAGTAAATATCCAAGATCTACAACAGGTAGCAGCGAACCGCCAAGCATGGAAAGACAGGACTTCTGCCCTATGCGCCGCCTTAGGCTCAAGAGGAAAGACTAACTAACTAACTGTTAGATAGGATATATATTGAGAACACCTGAGAATAGTGTAACTAGACAGGCGTTTGGAATTCACAAGGTAAAAGAAATAGCGGAAGACCTAAATACACCTGGGGAAGATTTAGCAGAGGCAGAAATTAATAGTATGGGAAGAATATAGATGGAACTACATGAGATGGCCAAGGCTAGGACAGCTCCATCCTCATCTTCAATAACCAGCGTCCTAATACTAATGGCACCAGTTGCAACCTGATTGTGGTCCGTCAGCCTTTCCTCAGTGTAGAGAGGGTTGGCCAGATCCTCTGGTCACTCCTCGTGGCACCACTCTCTCCAGACTATAATGGTGCATCTATTCTTCCATATTATACACATGATTGCAAAGGGTGCTGACTACATCATTGATAGGGAATTTCACAGCAAAAGTGTTCATCACTTGTTGTTTCTCTATATGACTATGAAGCTGTGCTTCGACGATCAAAAAACAGTGCTCCAGGTCCTGATGGCATAAGATACGACGACATAAATAGGTGTACCGACAATGAGCTAGAGAAACTAGCAGACATGTACAACAACAGTATAGGGAGTGCTAGCATCAAGGAGGAATGGTTACACAGCTATCTGATTCCCTTGCCGAAGCCTGACAAAGACCACAAAAAAATTCAGGGATATCGAATTATAACCATGCAGAATACAATAGGCAAGCTGCTGGAGAAGGTAATTGCCAGGAAAATATCAAGCCTAGAGTGGCAAGGTGTTTTCCCACCTACCCTGGGTGGGTACCGTCCAAAAAGAGAAACCTGGACCAATGCAGCAGTCTTTGCCCACGATGTCTATGAAGGTTTCCACTCAGGCACTGAAACCGTTGCTGCAGCGATTGATCTTGAGGACGCATACAACAGAGTACCACTGGATTTTTTAATGTTTCAGCTTCTTGAACTAAACGTAAGTCCATTCCTCCTTAGTTGGATCGCTGCAGCCCTCTTCCAACGGAAAGTAGTTTTTAGATGTGGCAGTTGGACTTCGGAACCAACAACAATATATCCTGGCCTACCACAGGGATCACCATTATCTCCGGTACTGTTCAACGCCTACACAGTGAGAATCACCAGTGAGCAGATCACTGGACCTGGCAGGACATTGTCATATGCCGATGATGTTTTAGTGTATCGTCAGGGTAAGGATAGAGAGGAGGTTGCTGTGGAACTACAAACCGAACTCAATCGCATAAGTACTTGGTGTGATGAAGCTGGGGCAATGGTCAACCCAACAAAGGCAACAGTGACTTGGTTCTCGTTGAATAATCATATTGTCAACAATCCAACACCAACTGTAATGCTGTGTTCAGAGACGGTGGAAAGAACGCAGGCAATGAATTACCTGGGGATACGGTTTGATCGAAGCCTTGCTTATAATGTGCACATAGACCAGGTGATAACAAAGGCCAAGCGGGGTTTGGCAGCGATGCGGGTGATGGCGGCAGCAAACTGTGAGCAGCGCCATCTATGTCTTCTGTACGAGGGGCTGGTCATGTCTGTTTTGGAGTATGCAATGGCAATCCTTACTCTCAGCCATAAGCAGATAGAAAGGATGGAAAGGATACAGAATGAAGCTATGCGCATTATTCTTGGATGTACAAGAGATACAGCATGCAGGGCGATGCGCTACCTTCTTGATTTTCCAACCATTGAAGAGAGAATGCAAGTTTGCAGGGCACGCGCCTACCTCAGAATTAACGCAAACACACAGCATCCACTGCATAGTGAAATTAGGAAGGTGAAGGGCAGCAGGTTAAAAAGAGGACGGTCGTGGATGGGTCAAGCCGAAGACATTCTTCAACAGGTGTGTTCACTTGAGGACTTAGAACCTGGCGAGGAGTGGGTGCAAGTGCCAACAGACTTCTGCACATCCTTTTCAGTTTGCATCCAACTAGATAGAAAATGCAGACAAGAAAATCCGGCTGCTGTGGAGGCTGAAGTACAAGCGTTGATTTTCGAGAATTCACTAGACAGTGACGCGGTCATCTACACAGATGGGTCGGTCGTCCGACATGTGAGAAGCTCATGGGCCTTTACAGCTCGGGCCGGAGGGAGAATTGTGAAGGAGGACTCTGGTGCTTTCACTGAAACCACAAGTAGCCTGACCATGGAAGTCATGGCAGTAAGTAAAGCAATAACATGGCTCGAGACACAGACATTCACTAGGGCTTGTTTCCTTAGCGACTCAATGAACATGATCAAGAGGATAGAGGAGGGGTCGATCCGAAGAGAATGGTTGCTGCCTCTGAAGCGGTCTCGGCTGGCAAAGATTAGTTTCATCTTCGTGCCAGGGCATGCGGGAGTACAAGGAAATGAGCGGGCTGACAAGCTCGCAGGTGAGGCTACTGTGGAGGGCGGACGCGCCATGGACCAGGCTGACATTCTGAATGCTCTACGAGAAGTGAGACTTTTGCAAGAACCAAGTGATGACTGTGAATCTACAACAATGGCCAGACTGCGAGAGCAGCAAATTAAAAGAGGGGTGGCCAAACAAGAACACTACGCAGGAAGCCAAAGAAGATTGATAAACCAACACAGAACTGGCGTCGTTAGCCGCTACACGCTGCGGGATTTGCTGAGGAGGGGATCCGAGCACTTATGGACTGAATGGTCCGATGTGCAGCGAGGATGATCTGTCGACTAACTAACTAACTAACTAACTATATTACTACAGTTCAGCTTCCATTCTAGACTGTACTTGTAACACTGATATTTGATCAATGAATCAATGTGACATTAGTTTCACAAAGGCTTTCACACCTCAACATCTATTCTTCTTCTTCTTCTTCTGCGTTCATCCGGAGTTGTTTTTTTCCGGATGTGATTGCGTTGTGCCTGTTTACAGCAGAGCTGCGTTCTTGCGCCATTAGGCTGACACATCCGACTTCTGCGGGCATTTGTTGACCGGGTTAACCTTCCCAGGAACATCTGTCACTCGTGATTGTGTTCTTGTAAAGCTGACCAGTTCCACTTCTTGTTTTCATTTATTTCCTCAAGAGGTGACTGCCAGGAATGTCCCCTGGGAGAACAGCTAGCATTTAGTTAACTTCATTGTGGCTGAATAGATCGGAATTCTTCATGTACATTTACAGGGTGGTTCATACCCACATGAAGACCAATAGTCTAAATACAGAACTGATCCTGTGCCTGCACTTTATCTCTGGGTGGTGGATCAGATAAGGGTGAAAAATATGAGGCCTTGTGTGCAGTATATCTAAAGCTGGATGCACCAGGCTACCTGAGAACACCATAGGGGGCTGAGTGGTCTCGAGGTATGGTGTCCGCCTCGAGTGCTGGAGGTCCCGGGTTCAGGCTCTGGTGAGGACCGGGATTTATTTTAAAAAATCCATCTGGACTTCCAGTAATAAAATTTCCCCTGGTCTCTGGGTAGTGAGATCGGACGCCCGTGTGTATTGTTGCGCATGTAAAAGATCCCTTGGCAGTTTGAAACCGAAAAAGAGTAGCCTAACGGCGCTGCCCGGGAAAAAATTTTGAGTTAAAAATCTACCCAAAGTATTTCAGGATCCTCGCCGATGCAACGGAGTTCGTGCATTGAGCTGAGTTTCTCCAGACACAGGTTTGAGTTAGGAGGAAAATGGAGCACTTATGGGTTAAACCGTTGATCCAACGACTAAACTAAACTAGCACCAGGCTACATGTCTGATGAACAAGATTACCTAACTTTATGACGTTGCATGTCCTTTGCAGGACGTGGCCATCAACCCCAGGTTGATATTCTAGACAATTATACGTTCAGCAGTTTGCCATTGCTTTATGAACAAGAAGTCAACATTAAAGTCTGTCTGACCAGTGTAGGGGTTGCCCGCCGTCAGCGCACCAAACATGTCAGCGCATGTACATTCAGCCCTGCGAACATGTAGACTTCAAGCTTTATCAGGTGAATAAATAAAACAAGAAAACATTCACAATGTGAGCTGTAAATATACATTATTATTGTTGTGACACAATACATCATCAAAGAGTTTGCCAGCCATTATCCAAAATAGAAAATCAAAGAAACAAATAGTCCATATATGTGCAATAAAGCTGTATGACTTAATATGGTTACAATCACCAAACAAACTCTATATAACCTTCCAATATCTTCACTTATCAAGACACTTTATTGTATTTATGTGTGTATCTGTAGAAATAAATAGTAACTAGCAGCCAATGCCTGCGAGTTACCAAATCCACATGAGAAACAAACTATAGCAGCAGTATATCCTACTAGGCGCCTCACAAGAGGCAACTAAGGCAAGCTGGTGTGGGACTGGCTTCCTGAACCCATAGAAAACCTTAGCTGCAATATCCAACCAGCCATGAAAAAGTCTGTGAATGAATCACTGAAAAATGAGTAGTAGATTGAGAGCTTCACCAAAGCACGACTACAAAAAACAATGGACGTTGCAGCCAAAGCCTTCTTCAGCACAGAACAAACAAACAAAAATAGATTAACAAATACACGATCGACACTACATGAAAGTATAAATTTCAACTTATCTGTGTCCTAGCATGAAAGGCTATCCATGGATGGAATAAAACGGATGTCGTGGTTAACGGGGTCAACTGACTAAAGGTCAGTACAGCCAGAAACTCAGTGATTGGCTAAGTCAACCGGTGAGGGAACCCGCGATGGGGGGATGGGGGTGCGCCCAGGAGAGTGAATGGAAAAATATGGATATGTAGAGCACTGTAGCTAACTCTGGGGTGATGTAACAGATGCAGTTCGCAATTCCACACGCCAAGTTTGAAACGCTGCTGTGGGCAATATGGATGCAGACCAACAAGCATTTGCTATCATAAAGTAGCACAAGTGACAGTTGTTCCGAACGCAATGAGAAGCAACCCACGCAAACCAATCAGGAAGTCACAGAAGGCAGAGATAATGCTGGTGTTGACTACCACGTCCTGCGAAGGACATGCAACTGGCTTGGAAGTGGACTATACGACTACGGAGATGGGGGAGGGGAGAGATAAGGGGCATTAGGGACTTAAATAAAACAGTGTTGCACATTGAGGCCGTGAGGGGAGAGTGAACCCATCTGGAAGATAAGACGGTTTTCCAATGTCTTGCGATCACGTTCGTGAGATGTGCACGATTTTATCGCCGTAACACGTATGTCGGCAACTCCACAGTGGTCGGAACTGTTGAAGTGTAGGGGTACCGGTTTCTTGGCACCACTGTTGATATCGGATAAATGTTGTCTAAATCTGTCTGCCAGACGAAGGCCTGTCTTACCAAGATACCTCATGTCGCAACGTGTGCAGATGATCGCATAGATAACGTTAGTTAGTTAGTTAGTTAGTTAGTCACGGTTCCAACTTCACAGCAACGGGTCTTCCCCATTATGCTCCGTTCCTGTGCCAGTGAATATCACATAAAACGCTCCCCACTGCCCAATGTGAAAAGTGAAAAAGACAGGAGTCTCGACAAACAACAGCCCGCACAGATACACTGTGCATAATGCCGCTGCCAGAATGTCAACACAATAGTCCCCAACGAAACATCCAGTTTATCTCTGATGGAATCGGCAGTCATTTTCCCATCTGGATGTTTCCTAGATGTTCACCCACACAGTCCTCGAAAATACAGTTCATCGTCGATGGCAGTGGCAGTCAACCAGAAGCCCAGCAGCCACGCATTTCTGCATAAGGCAAAAACCGGTCATCTCTGGGACATAGCCAGCTGCCATCGCTCCGAACATGCAGTCACGTTCCAAAAAAAACCTCAGGCAGATTCAAAAGCATTTCACACGAAACTCACAGCTCACAGAGTCGCGCCACGCACTCACTCAGTAGCAGGGCGACGGAACCATAGCCTCCTTAGTCGCCTCTTACGACATGCGTGGTAGGCTACAGTGTTGCTATTCTTTGCTTCCCTTATGGGCCCCGGCAACACACGGGAGTTAACGTTGTGACTCATACATGAGAAACCCTCCTGGATGTGGAAAGTAGTCTTAGGGAAAGTCAGACTTGTGGTTTGAAGGACATATGGACAAGTCTTACAACGAGATCGAAGACATGCAGTCATGCCAGAAAGAGACTTGTGAGATTGGGATGAGTGCTTTGGGCCAGCACATCCCTCAGGTTATGATCCTCCTATATGCCACCAGTGGGGCTTCTGAGAAGACATCGCGAGTGACCGGGTCTGCCTGGAGGATGGGTAGATGCCTCATGAGAATATTCTTGGCAGCAATATTATGAGGATGGTAGGTAAGTGAGAGAATAGGTCTATTATTACGTGGTTTCGGCCTGGAAGAGAGCCTCGGCACGACTAATAGACTGGCAGCGGTGAAGAGCTGTAGACAGAACATTCTCAGGGTAACCTCGAAGGCGGAAGAAATCCAACATGTCGTGGGCTTTTTGACGGAAGTCGTTATTATGACAAAGCCGTCGGAGACGTAACAGTTGTGAGAAAGGAATGGAATCCTTGCAAGAGGGAGGATGGGAGAAGGAATGCATGTGAGTCGGTCAGTTTATAGTAAACTGTCGTGCATAGGCCAGCAGAACCTAAGGAAACTGTTATGTCTAAGAAATTAACAGCCGATGAGGAAATAGTGGAGGTGAGTCTGATGCTAGGATGAAAGTTAGAGAAAAAGGCAATGAAGTCCTGGAGATCAGACAATGGCATGTCTGAAACACCAAAACAGTCATCGATATACCTCCTATAGAGCTCCGGGAGCCTACCAGTGTATTGACTCCATACCTGGTGTTCAAGATAGCCCATGAACAGACAGGCATAACTCGGACCCATCTTAGTACCCATGGCAACCCCGCTGATCTGGTCAAAATAGTCCCCATTAAACTCAAATGAATTGAGGTTAAGGACTAACTCTGCCAGACGCAGCAATGGTCCGGTGGCTATGGTGGGGCCGTGTCTTTTGTCTAAGAAAAATTCCAAGACTTTAAGGCCGTCAGAGTGAGGTGTAGAGTGAAGTCACATCTAAAGTAAAGATGTGGTGCTGAGAAGGGGTGGTGAAGCTGATGGAATTGAAGATAGAGATAGCGTGGTTGGTGTCTTTGATATAAGAAAAAGTCTAGAGAAGAGTGCAGAAAAATAACTTGATCGACCATGATGAAAGGAGGCTAATCTCTTAGAAGGAAGTATGTGATGCACATAAAGCCATGAGGAATCTGGATCATCAACTTAACCACCTTCAACTTAGGAAAATCTGGGCTGTTAGAAATGTGTTTTGTTTTTTTTCCACTCGCTTACTTTGAACTCAAGTGTAGTCCGTACACACTACTTCTGGTAGTGCTGGACTGAATTTTGCGTGTGGATTAGCTTTCCCTATTAACAGTGTCCCTCGCCATCAGGCGAACCCATTCCGACTTCAGAGGTACTTGTAATTTATGTCCCCAAGTCAAAAACGGTAGGTCAACATTTTAGTCCGACTGTCCAGTGTACGGGTTGAACCCTTTACTTCGACATCAGCACACCAGATGTTTAAGAACACGTTCTTATACATTCGGCCATGCTTACCTATGAACTATGTATGAATTGTTAAAGACAGTACACATAAAAGGGAAGTGAAATACAAACTAGCATTTTGGGATTATAAGAAACAAGATGGAAGAGGGCAGACAAAAAACTTCTAAAAGTAAAAACAGTGCTGTTCTCAGACCATACAGAGGAGAATGTTCCTCACTGTGAAGGAGTGGCCCTAGTGCTATCTAAACAGGCAGAGAAAGCACTAATAGAGTTGGAAGCAGCTCTAGAATAATAGCAATATTCAGAACCACAAAAAAAAAGGAATAAACCTGTCGCAAATGATAACCCCCTTCCCCCCTTCCAGATAAGACAGCAGGCCAGGTTAGAGATGGATGTCAACTGTGATGAACCATTTAAAGAAGAAATTAGACAAGCTATCAAACTCTTGATGGATGGGTAAACTGCTGGTCCAGATGGTATACCTCTAGGAAGTTGTTAATGCCAATAAACATGCTCCAACTGAATTACTGCACAAATTATTTAGCTGTCTGGGATTTGTGGACTATGAAAAGATTTGTGACAATCGTAGTAATATGGAGACTCTGGAGCTAGATAGGTCACGCACTGAGAAGTAAATGCTTATAATACAGTCAATTTGGAGGTCAACGTGGCAGAATGGATAAGAGCACCTGTTCTTAAACACCCAATGTGCAGATGCTGAAGTAGAGGGTTCAATCCCTACACTGGTCAGTTGGACTAAAATGTTGACTTCTCATCCTTGATTCGGGGACATAAATTACAAGTACCTAAGTCGGCATGGTGAGGGACACTGGTAATAGGAAAAGCTAATCCACACACAAAATTCAGTCCAGAGCTACTTGAAGTAGTGTGTATGGACTATGCTTGAGTTTAAAGCGAGCAAGTGCCAAAAAAAAAAAATTAAAAAAGTTATTTCTCTGGACCCCAGTGGGATAATATAATCAGTGTTACGCCGGCCACCTTTTCTTTTGCAGAATTTAAAAATTTAAACATCAGAGAATCGACTTCATTTCACCTGGTTTTACCCCATCGGGCTCAGCTTCTCTCTGGTAAATGACAAGCCACCTGCCGAGAGCACTGCACAAAACAGTAATTCTGTAGCTCCATCGATTACCCCTATAGGTCTCCAGAAAAGTTGCACTTATGATCCGAACAATGCAGTCCAAAAATAAACCCAAGACCTTTGGAGTGTAATGTGTAATATAGATGTGGGAATACTTAACCATGGAGGCCCTTTAACCTTTAGCAGAAATCTGATCAGCAAAGACTCAAACCTGCCACCACAGGGCATCGAACCATAGACCACTATGTTGGTGGGTGAGTCTGACCATAGCTCATAATCAATCATTAGGACATAAATATCTTCATGTTGTCTTGTGCAGAAATACCTGTCACATTCTTTCAAACAATTACTGTATCTCTATTTTGTTTACTATACAGATGGCATCACCCAAGGTGCACTTTTTAATGGAAACCAAGTTTTGTAAAACATACACAAACAGGTTTTAAAAATAACAATTACATACTCATAAAAAATACCCAAACATGTTTGAAACATTACAATTAAATAACCAACTATGATGAAAAATCTTTAAACATGTCTGACCTCGAAACAAAAGTGACAAGTAACTGTTATTCACAGCCAAAGAGTATAAAGATACTGGGGAGGGGATGTGAAATCTGTACATGATGATATGGTAAAAATTCTCACTTTAGAGTATTTTCCGTCAACCGGTTTTATAATTTTGAGTCATAGAAAACCAGTTTAGTTTTTAAAAACACTTATATTTTTCACAAATGATCAGTGGTTGTTAATATCCTCACCATTTCACTTTCACAACAATACAAATCAGTATAAGACATTTTGTGTTATAATGTTTGAAGAAAACAAAGCAATAAAGAAATAAGCAAAAATTGTTTCTGGGGGGAGGGTTAAAGGAAAAGGTTAGCAGCTGCACTCTCAAATACAGCCATGTTTAATATAGTACACATAGTCTCGATTAAGAGTTCATGAATATACCATTTGATTTAAACAAAGCATGAATCTGCTAGTGCCAGGTTGTTATAAGGGCATGTAAAACACAAGATACAACCATGGAGGTAAAAATCTGGACATAACAATAAAGAAGCTAAAAATTGGGGCACAAACCAAGCAAAATGCTTCAGTGAAGGTAATATCACATTCACTTGTATATAGACACATCCATATGGTACATGCAGATCTGTTAACCTATTTCACTAAGTTAAACATAAAATTGCCAAGTCAGCAAACATGAATACCGTAACATAAAAATCGCTTAAAAGTCTACAGGGTCAACTTCATTGCACCAGGTTTTATCCCATATGGCTCAGTCTCTTTCCGCAGTGCGGAAAGCGTCGCATGAAGCCCGTAGCTCGAGCGACGACCCTCAGAAGTCTCCAAAATATGCACTCGTGAACCGAAGGACGCTGCCCAAAATCAAACCCACAACCTTTGGAGCCTGAATCAGACGGCTTGACCACTTCGCCATGGAGACTCCCATGCCATCAGATATCAAATAATACATAAATACAAACAGCTACTTATGCTCTCTCTCTCTCTCTCTCTCTCTCTCTCTCTCTCTCTCTCTCTCTCTCTCTCTCTCTCTCTCTCTCTCTCTCTCTCTCTCTCTGTTATACACATATACACACACACAGTGGTTATAGCAGTTTTAAAACTGTATATGATATAATATACATCACAAAAGTTACAGAACCCTAATTTCATACTATCATAGCGTATTGGGGATGTGATGTTAGGCCCATATGTTCTTTGACAATCTTCACTTCATGGACCGGGTACTGCCATGGTTAACACTGGTGGTCATGTGTTTGAATCTCCTCAAGGCCCATATCGACCCATCCATGGGTACCAGGACATTTTCTGGGAAGTAAAGGAGTCCTTGACTTGATGGATCACATGGTCAGATACTTTGACTTGATGGATCATGTGGTCAGATACTTTGACTTGATGGATCACGTGGTCAGATACTTTGACTTGATGGATCACGTGGTCAGATACTTTGACTTGATGGATCACGTGGTCAGATACTTTGACTTGATGGATCACGTGGTCAGATACTTTGACTTGATGGATCACGTGGTCAGATACTTTGACTTGATGGATCACGTGGTCAGATACTTTGACTTGATGGATCACGTGGTCAGATACTTTGACTTGATGGATCACGTGGTCAGATACTTTGACTTGATGGATCACGTGGTCAGATACTTTGACTTGATGGATCACGTGGTCAGATACTTTGACTTCCAGAAAATCTGATACCCAATTTACAGGACTGGATCAACCCCGGAGTCATGACTTTTCACCTCAAGGGGGTTCTGAGCCCAGTGTCAGCAAATGAATACCCTAGCCACTATGCCAGCACAGAATGTTTTACACAGAAGTAGGATATTTGCAATAAATTAACTTACAGACTGGCAATACTCTTATTGCACTTTACTCTAATGATAGAAATTAGCAGATTTCCTTTGCTGTAAACATTTTCAGCAATATCTTATAGTGTGCTATTAACTCAGAGAATGACAACTTACAGCCCACCTTGTTATTTATGTCTATCTCTATTAACTGCAAGAATGACAACTTACAGCCTACCTTGTTATCTACATCTATCTCTATTAACTGCTAGAGCAGTGGTTCTCAACCTTTTTTGGCCCGTGGCCCCCTTCACCATATTTTCATAACGTCATCCCCCCCCCCCTTCGTATTTCCTACCTAAAAATCCCTCCTCCCGCCCCTACACAGTATACGTAATAATGGAAGCACATGCTAAAACAAGTCTAGACGTCCACATAAAACGTGATTTGTGGGTCTACTTACTTTATAAAATGAATTTTAGAAGGGTAAGACGTACAGAACCGTAAAGTATGAAGGGAAAAACAAGATCAAGTAATCAGTTCTCATTCCTCCCCCCCCCCCTGGAAACCCCAAAATTTCCCCCTAGTGGGGAATTCCCCACCGGTTGAGAGCCACTGTGTTAGAGTGACAATTTGCAGCCCACCTTGTTATTTATGTCTATCTCTATTAACTGCTAGAGTTAAATATTGAGCACAACCCACTACTGGCAACGCTGATCATATTCTGGTATGAACCTAAGGCCTATCCAGGTCAATGTGGAAGCACTAGACTCAAGTTTCGCTCTCGTTTGAGCTCGTCAGTAGTGCATATCCTTGACCGGACCCGGCAACAAACCCCGGATCACTGGCGTGTGAAGCGGGTGTGTAACCACTAGACCACGCGGCACACACTGGACATGGCCAAATTATCACAACAGAATATTACGTCACCCATCGTAGGCTGTAGCTCAAGATTTGCCCGATCGCCGCTACTGACGTTCTTCAATCGATGTGGACCCGAACGATCAGGTAGCCAAGCAGTTCACAGTCCTATTGCAGTATGTGCTGTGGAACTACCTTTACCTTTAATTCCATATTTACCCCTCTGCTGTGCCTCCACCTTGTAACAGTAGAGCGGCTTGTGCGTTCCAATGAACATAAGAGCTATGTCGATGGCAGTGCAGGTGCTGATAGGATCTCTCATGTCGGACAAGGGTTTGGAGCCAAACAATGTGATACACAAAACCTGCTGCCTTGTAGGTAGACTAGGGACAGCTAAAAGTCGGAGAAATCAAAACTGAAAAAAATGCTGGTCAAAGTCAGAAGATGTACTGAGCCACAGGCATAATGAAATCATGCAGCGAAGTGCACTCTATGATGATTCTATGGCTGTGAGTTCAGGTGAATGACAGACCTGACTAATGATGAACAATCAAAATCAAATCAAATCAACTTTATTTTAAAAGGGTCACAAATTGGGCACGCAGGCCCATCTTACATTCGGCCCTTCCAATCACTCATCTTTCGTTCATCAATGGTGCATTATACATTTACATAGGAAGAAAAAAAACATTGTCAAATGAATGTTTTAAACATAATGCAAATTACCATGTTATGAGGCACATCTCACACACCCACCCAGGGACACATAATACCCCACCAACCGACCCATCCCACAATCCCCCATCCACACACACTGCCCTCACCCGTTCCCCCAACCCACACACACTCACCACCCACACAAATATCCTCCACCAACTCACACAACCCGCACCCACCCACATACACATCCTAACCCACACACCCATCCCCCACTCACACATCCTTTTTGAGGTGTCTAGTTGGCAGTGCTTTAAGCATGCTTGTTCATTTTGTTAGGTACATCAATATTTGGAGGCAGCAGTTCAAATCCTGATACATCTACAGCCTGAAATGTTTATGTTATCTAATCTGTTCTCTGCCCTCTATTTCTTTCTTTTACTTCCACAAGTGCCGATCAATACTGTGAATTTATTTCTCATGCTGTTTGAATGACCTACAGGTTTCCCCAGCAATAAACATATTATACAATTGCCCCTATAATTTGGCAAAGAGGATTATAAGAAGCCCTTATAGAACCAAGTGGGAATCAGAGCATCCAGGACACCAGAAGAATATTGAATTTACCAACTGAAGTGAGCAAGCAGCAATCTTCAGACCCTGCACAAAACATAATAGGTTGAAGTACCACATGTTCAATAAACTAAAGATTGGACATACTTTTCAATGTAACTGTAATTAGACAAATGACAGCCAAACATCTGCTGCAAGAACATATACAGAACAGAGAAAACTACTTTGACCAACACCAGCTCCATTCAGGACAAACTCTATGGAGATGTCACCAAGCTCAAGTTGACTGCAGCTTTCTTTAATTATATTCAGGTTGATGTCTGAAGGTGTACAAAGAAGAATATCACTGTCCATTTCTGTCAAGAGACTTGTGTATCCAAGCTGTCACCATGTGGTATAAAAGGATTTGTGTATGACCTCCAACAGATAAAATGCCCTGCCTTACTGAGGATCAGAACCTGTGTCCCACGATGTGAAAGACCATTATCCTAATTACTCAGCCACCCACTTCACAATTACATGATTATATGTAATAAAAACATCAATTTACCATTTTGTAACGTCTGAAGCAGTTGCAGCAATAAAATAAAACAGCCATTATTTTGCAATTTTTTGTGCATAAACTGCACAATAAAATCAAAGTCACAGACACTTAAACTGCTCAACCATGTGTGACATGAAGATATTTTGATGAACTAGGAAATTACCAATAAAATCTAGCCAGTAAAATTACATCACAAATCCAAGCAGTACAAAAAGTAAAGTTAGAGCAAACAGCAAGAATTTTGTGCACCATTTCTTGAAACCTTGAAATCAAAGTATTTGTCTAGATCGCAAATGCTATTCTGAACATTTACAAGCTCAAAAGACTAAAATATTAGCATTGAGGAATCTGGTTCATCACTGTTCACATCAACGGTGGAATCTTTAATTTGTTCATATGGATCTTTGCCTCGATACAAGCAGTAATGTTGAACAATAAACAAAATGTCAAATAGGATGGAGAACAATCCTAATCCGAATTTAGTTGGGTCACCAAAGATTGAACCCCAGTCATCTAGAGTAAAGAAAAACAAAACAGTAATATAAATTTATATTGCCAATTTTGTTACAATTGGCATTATGCAGGGTGTTTGTAAAGTCTCACTATACTTTGTAAATAGAACAATTTTGAAAAATGAAATACATGACACCATAAAAAAAACGTGCTCCACAGTCCATCATGAAGCAATATGCAGCAACTGGCTGTTGTTTGCTGGAGTAATTATTTGCACTCCAAACAGAGTGGTGTTATCAACGGAAGAAAGCATTTTTGTCGTTGAACAAGTGCTTCGAAATGGCGGTCGATACACACGGATGGTTGTTCAACGATTTATAGCAAGATGTCCTGATAAACAATCTCCTCATTGCATTATGGTTAGAAATTTATTGAATAAGTTATAATGAATAATTTCATTGGTACTTTCCAGATTCCCCAAAACAGTGTTAGACCATAGCAGTGACTACTGTAATTAGTTTTATGGATTTTTTAGCACATGCTTTGATGAAATCATGTACTTACTTTTTCAAAATTGTTCTGCATACAAAGTGTAGTGAGACTTTACAAACACCCTGTATATACATCAGAGCAATTGCTTATGAGTAACAGCTCAAGGATCAACATCAATGCACTTACGACATTCCCACAAGTGCTCTGCCTCATTTTTTAGTAGCCAGCAGATGGTATACCTGACTCCTAATTAAACATCCGCCTGCACTTTACACTGTGTGTTGAGTGTCAACCAGACCCTCTGCTCACTCCCAGCTGAATCAGCCCCTCCAGGTGTGGATCCTCTGTCTGTTTTGTTGCACATTCCACTCGGTTGCAGACAACCTTCATCACACCAGTCTTGTCATAAAATATCTCAGCACACAAAGGAGCATCAGCCTGTTCATTTCCTTGCATACAAACCTGCCCTGTGCAGAAAATCCATATGTTTTTTACCATATTCTTGTTGAGACATGCAAACGACTCCATGTGGAACATAGAAGTTTCTATTTTACCTAGCACACCCTGTGAGCCCATTACAAACACAGCATGCTGGGCGGTATTACTCTCCTGCAATAAGAACACCACCGTTAAGCTACCACCTCAAATCTCATGCTGGAAAATGCTTACGAAAGCTTTGTGACTGTTCCATTACATATACAACAATGCTGGCCTATGCAGCCACATAAAAAGAAAGTTATTATAGCAAAATTTACAAGTACCTATTTCTGGCTTCAGTCTCTCTCCCTTCCTTCCACCGTTTCTCACACACACAAAGAAGAAATAAATACTTTTTCTGTTCATATGTTTCCAACTGCAGCCTTCCTCCCTCCCTCCCTCCCTCCAACACACACAAAGAAGAAATAAATAATTTCTCTATTCATATATTTGTAACAAAAAGCATGCCATCTCTGTTTCCAAGTAATCACTTCTATCAACCCAAGATGCCATACTTACAGGTTTCATACACAATTGTGGTCCAGAAAAGTATGTTTCTAGATAACACCTAATAAACTAGAAGTACTGCATACTTACCACTATTATAAGACAGTAAAAACATCTGCACCAGGCTCAAAGCTCCACCAGTGAAATCTAAAAGCACATTACCAATGCTCCAGCCAACTGTACTTTTCCGTCTGAAATTCATGTAAGCCTAAGAAAGACAAATTAGGTCAGTAAGTATAATTACAAGACAGAAAAAACATTACAGCCAAATTAACTTTTTAGTGGGAAACTTAAAAACGCATGGAGAAGAGAATTACAGACAGAGATGAATAATATTGTGAGGACATGGAAAGAGCTGCAGAAGATAGCAAAAGAAAGGATGCCTCGGTGTGGTTTGGTTGTGGGCTTATGCCTCAATGGGGGATAAAAGGCAGAATAAGAAGAAGAAATTAAGTTTTTGTCTATGATGAACTGACATGGCACATGATTGATTGATTGAACTGACTAGCTAGAGTTAAGTCCAGTATATCTGAAAGACTGGACACAGGATTGTTACAGCTTGATTGCAGTAAGGTAACTAAAACATCTTGAATACAGTATATCTGAAATAAAGAACACATCAATGTGCAGTTTGATTAATGCTTCTGCCTCTAGTGAACTAACAACCTTAAGAACACAGAAAACACAGCAGATTGATTAAATATATTCATGTAAATGAACTAATTAGCAAGTTCAAAACAATGTATTCCCTTAGTGAATTTAAAAACAAGCCATAATCAATAATATTATAATACAATGAACAATAAAAATACACCGAGGCCATAGCAATTAGGCATCTAAAATCAGTGTTGTGCCGACAGAAAGATTTTACAGTGACTCTGCAATTACCATGGGGATAACGTTGCTCCACATTTTAATAGTACCAGAGATTATTATTTGTGTTATATATTTCAACCAAAACAGTAAGTCTAAAAATAAAACACAGAAGACACAGAAAATGTTCAACATTGATTTATTTTCTCCCTCTAAGTAAAATACCCAACAAGTATTGAGTTTGCCATACATATGTCTTCCCATAGTGAATTTCAATAACGAAGAAACAAACAATAGATTGCACAATTTATTGCCTGGCATATTTCGCTGCATCTCGTCAGGTACATACTGCAGAAATCACACAACTTACGTGAATTAACTAACTGGCCAATACCTAAATTTTCAGAGCTTCACACCTGTCCAGTACAAACGGGGCTTAGTACTGACCTTGTTTGACCGTGCTAGAAAGATATGCACCCAGGACACACTGACAGAGGAATTTGAAACTCTGAAGAATGTCTTAAACCTGAATGGGTACTCCACAGGATTTATAAAGCGCCACTGCCAACAGCCCAAACCCAAAGCAGACGTAACTACAGTCCCTAAACTCAAGGTATTCATCCAGCTAACCTTTCGAGGGGATGACGTAATGCAACGTCTACAAGACCGGCTTACTACAGCAGTAGGTCGAACATTCTGTGCGGCAACTCCAGTCATTAGATATAAAACCGTACCGATTCCTACACCAGCAGTCAAAGAGCCTGTTCCTCTGTACGCCACAAACAATTGTATTTACCAATTCACATGTAGATGCCAGGCCGTTTACATTGGTAGAACAGAGAGACAGCTTAACAAACGGGTGTCAGAACACATACCTCAATGGGTCAACAAGATACAACACACAGGAAATGCTAGCCTCATGGGGCCGACACTCCAGAAGCTCCCGGCGTCTTCAATCGGTAGGCACATTGTCGACAGTGACCATGTCGTGGACAGAGACACTGCATTTTGCGTGTTGTTTAACACACAAAATACTCGCTTGTTAAAATTTGCAGAAGCAATTATGATCTATCAACGCAAGCCAGAATTGTGTAAACAGAAAGACATGTTAGCCCTGCTACTGAGTGAGTGCGTGGCGCGACACTGTGAGCTGTGAGTTTCGTGTGAAATGCTTTTGAATCTGCCCAAGGTCTTTTGGAACGTGACTGCATGTTCTGAGCGATGGCAGATGGCTATGTCCCAGAGTTGACCGGTTTTTGCCTTATGCAGAAATGCGTGGCTGCTGGGCTTCTGGTTGACTGCCACTGCCATTGACGATGAACTGTATTTCGTGGACTGTGTGGGTGAACATCTAGGAAACATCCAGATGGGAAAATGACTGCCGATTCCATCAGAAATGAACTGGGTGCTTTGTGGGGGACTATTGTGTTGACATTCTGGTGGCGGCATTATGCACAGTGTATCTGTGCGGGCTGTTATTTGTCAAGACTCCTGTCTTTTCCACTTTTCACATTGGGCAGTGGGGAGCGTTTTGTGTGATATTCACTGGCACAGGAATGGAGCATAATGGGGACGACCCGTTGCTGTGAAGTTGGAACTGCGACTAACTAACTAACTAACTATGTTAGTCAGCTTAAAATTACCGTGGTAGATAAGTGACATTACTGTGCGAATATGTGTATATTTCAACTTGAAGGATTTATCTAGTTAATTCACGTAAGTTGTGTGATTTCTGCAGTATGTACCTGACGAGATGCAGTGAAATATGCCAGGCAATAAATTGTGCAATCTATTGTTTGTGTCTTCGTTATTCAAATACATATGTCTGTTCAGCATTTATGTTAGTGCATATTTGCACAGTGGCAGTGCCATAGCTAAAGAGGTTGTACCATGGTATGGTTATTGCTAGTTTACAACTATTTCCTGCCTGCATGTTACTGAGGTCTCAAAGGGGAAGTAAAGAGTAGTAACATTGTCAACCTTCGTTGCATATTGTAACAAGTGACGAAAGACTGGCTGTCTCACACCTTAGAAAAACATCAGCCAAAATCAAATTAACCATAACTGGCCTACAAAGGGCTTGGCATGCTTGGTTCTGGGTCTATACTCAAGTAGGTATCAAAATAGCAAAAGAGAAAGGAAACTGTGAATTGTGAAATCATACTGTACTAGGGATGTACAATGGTGGTTTTCCCTTGCTTCCCTCAGGTTTCTCTATGGTTTAACTTCACTAGCCTTTGTCTAGACAGACAAACCCTGCAAGACAGCAGAGAGGAGAGGTTATTATGGTGCCTCTTTCTTACCAATGGTCATGCCGCAAAGATTGTTAGGTATTTTAAAAAGATAGCTGTCTCACCAACTAACCAGACTCCTCTCAATGGCCACTGCCTATGTTGATCTGCAGCCACTATGGCTGGAGGATGTTTGACCATTCACCACACCTACTACTAGGCTTCTACCCTAGAAAACTATCTAAATCTCAGAAGATTTTCTTAAGATGTAAATGATGATTGCTCAAGTAGCCCTGGTTGTAAACACTTTGGATTTGTCACATGATATATCCCTCCCTTTTGGCCACGTTAAAAGACATGATGCTCTTATAAAAACCATACTGGAAGGCAAGGTTGAGGGCAAGCGAGCAAGAGGTAGACAATGATACAAGTGGGAGGATAACATCAAGAGATGGACGAACATCAGCCTGACAGAATGTTCAGTCAAGGCGAGAGACAGACAGTGTTGGAGATCCATTGCAGCCAACCTTCATTGTGGAGACGGCACTTGATTGATTGATTGATATCCCTCCTTGCCAGAACCGCATATGAATCTAAACTCAACCATTCTTAAACAAGTTGCCCCCCCCCCCACCCCCACCCCACTTTGTTTTCAAGATGAAATGTATACGTATTTCATTCTTTTTTTACACATGCCTTGTATAATTAATTAACATATCTTCCCAGGACATGCAGGTGTGCAGTGCAATAAACAATCTGATAGATTAGTTGCTGCTGCCTCTCTGGATGGAGAACTTTCTCTAGTCGGGTGGAGAGTCGGGTGAACAGACGACTGGAAAAACTGGCTCAGAAGGGAATGGACTGACAGTCTGGACAATACTCAAAGCATAGAGGAAAAACCAGGTTGACTTTTCATCAAATTGCTACTGGAATAATTAACATGGAAACTCTTCAGAGGCTTTTAATGAGGGGAAGGGAACATAAGTAGGAATGTCTCCAGTAACTGATGCTGATTCTTGTTTTGATGAGGGGAAGGGAACATAAGCGGGAATGTCTCCAGTAACTGATGCTGATTCTTGTTTTGATGAGGGGAATGGAACATAAGCGGGAATGTCTCCAGTAACTGATGCTGATTCTTGTTTTAATGAGGGGAACGGAACATAAGCGAGAATGTCTCCAGTAACTGATGCTGATTCTTGTTTTGATGAGGGGAAGGGAACATAAGTGGGAATGTCTCCAGTAACTGTTGCTGATTCTTGTTTTGATGAGGGGAATGGAACATAAGCGGGAATGTCTCCAGTAACTGATGCTGATTCTTGTTTTAATGAGGGGAACGGAACATAAGCGAGAATGTCTCCAGTAACTGATGCTGATTCTTGTTTTGATGAGGGGAATGGAACATAAGCGGGAATGTCTCCAGTAACTGATGTTGATTCTTGTTTTGATGAGGGGAACGGAACATAAGCGGGAATGTCTCCAGTAACTGATGTTGATTCTTGTTTTGATGAGGGGAACGGAACATAAGCGGGAATGTCTCCAGTAACTGATGTTGATTCTTGTTTTGATGAGGGGAATGGAACATAAGCGGGAATGTCTCCAGTAACTGTTGCTGATTCTTGTTTTGATGAGGGGAATGGAACATAAGCGGGAATGTCTCCAGTAACTGATGCTGATTCTTGTTTTGATGAGGGGAATGGAACATAAGCGGGAATGTCTCCAGTAATTGATGCTAATTCTTGTTTTGATGAGGGGAAGGGAACATAAGTGGGAATGTCTCCAGTAACTGTTGCTGATTCTTGTTTTGATGAGGGGAATAGAACATAAGCGGGAATGTCTCCAGTAACTGATGTTGATTCTTGTTTTGATGAGGGGAACGGAACATAAGCGGGAATGTCTCCAGTAACTGATGTTGATTCTTGTTTTGATGAGGGGAACGGAACATAAGCGGGAATGTCTCCAGTAACTGATGTTGATTCTTGTTTTGATGAGGGGAATGGAACATAAGCGGGAATGTCTCCAGTAACTGTTGCTGATTCTTGTTTTGATGAGGGGAATGGAACATAAGCGGGAATGTCTCCAGTAACTGATGCTGATTCTTGTTTTGATGAGGGGAATGGAACATAAGCGGGAATGTCTCCAGTAATTGATGCTAATTCTTGTTTTGATGAGGGGAAGGGAACATAAGTGGGAATGTCTCCAGTAACTGTTGCTGATTCTTGTTTTGATGAGGGGAATAGAACATAAGCGGGAATGTCTCCAGTAACTGATGCTGATTCTTGTTTTGATGAGGGGAAGAGAACATAAGCGGGAATGTCTCCAGTAACTGATGCTGATTCTTGTTTTAATGAGGGGAACAGAACATAAGTGAGAATGTCTCCAGTAACTGATGCTGATTCTTGTTTTGATGAGGGGAAGGGAACATAAGTGGGAATGTCTCCAGTAACTGTTGCTGATTCTTGTTTTGATGAGGGGAATGGAACATAAGCGGGAATGTCTCCAGTAATTGATGCTGATTCTTGTTTTAATGAGGGGAATGGAACATAAGCGAGAATGTCTCCAGTAACTGATGTTGATTCTTGTTTTGATGAGGGGAATGGAACATAAGCGGGAATGTCTCCAGTAACTGATGCTGATTCTTGTTTTGATGAGGGGAATGGAACATAAGCGGGAATGTCTCCAGTAACTGATGCTGATTCTTGTTTTGATGAGGGGAATGGAACATAAGTGGGAATGACTCCAGTAACTGATGCTGATTCTTGTTTTGATGAGGGGAAGGGAACATAAGTCGGAATGACTCCAGCAACTGATGCTGATTCTTGTTTTCTTTGTTTCTTTTGTTCACTTGCTTTGAGCTCGAGTGTAGTCTACGCATGTGCTACTTCTAGTGCACTGGACTGATTTTTGCGTGTGGATTAGTTTTCCCTATCACCAATGCCGATTCTTAAATTTAGTATTCTGAACCATTAACTAAAGTACTAAGAAAAAGTCATTATGAAGTTACAAAAGGCTGCCTACCTGAGGTATGTATTTAATAAGAGTAACCCCCAGCTTGATGTAGGAGAAGTAGTAGAGGTAAGTTAGCCAGGTGATCTTGTGAAGCAGGGCTACCACCAGTGAGGCACCAGCAAACAACCAGGCTGCAATCACAAGCACTATACAGACCTTGGATACTTTCTGGCTGCCTTTCTAGAAACATTAAAGACATAACATTAAATATAACATATTTCATGTCACTTGCGTAAACACTTTACTCACAATTATGAGAACTTTATGCAGATGTAGAAGACTATATTGTAGTGTGTTGTATTGCACTGTATTGTATTGTACTGAGTTGTTTTATACTGTATTGCATTCTATTACATTTATACCAAACAATTACCTCTTAAACCCTTCTGGATTATAACAGGGATATGCAGTGTCTATTGTTATTTCATTAATGGATATTTATGTTTTCCTAACTTATACCTTTGCTATTTCATATTGTGTAGATTATATAATTCTGTCTTTCAGACAATTGTGATATGCATATGGTGCTATCCATCTTCACTCCTATCAATATATATACAGCTTCTAAAAAAGTGACTTCAAATATTACTATGTTACTTTGCAATATTTATCTCCTTTATATGAATTTGTGTGTCTTGCAATAAAGTACTTAATTGTCCTTGTAGTTCTCAAGGGCTATCTATCTTTAATATATTTTCCTTGTCATAAGCTTACTGCAATGAGTCATTTATTCAATCAGTATTCTTTGGAGTTAATATTTCTTGCACTTCAGTAAGTAATGTTCTATATTTTTATGCTTCTGGTATTCAGTCCTGCTGTCTTCTTTTTAGTAAAATAATCCATTCCAAGATATAAGAGATGAATTAACACTTAAAGGATGTGAGAGTTACCCAATTTTTGTATTATATTTTTACCTCTTTGTGTTAATTTTTGTGTCCCTCTTTTGGGAAGAATGTTCATGCCTATTTATGCACCGCTCTAGGCATTGGGATAAAATCTGTTGACAATAGAATACCTAAAACATGCAAATGAAACCTAACTAACTTAGGCTTAATATCAGCTAGTCTGAATGTGCAGTGATGAATGGTGACATATTATCTTAATATGCCTCTCTGCAGATGTGAAGTTCCAGCACTGGTCTGACACACCCCACTAGTTTCTGAGCTGGCAACACAGTCCCTGTGGAGATTGGCAACAGGTCAGGCAGAGACCTCACTCTGATTGATGGAAGATTTATTCAGGGTCTAGACAACCTGAACATCAATGCCCTGGACTCACAAGTTAAAACATAATTTTCCAGAGTATTCATAATCAGTCAACCATGAACCTCGGTAACTCAGAGGTCAGATTTCAGCATGCATTTGCGTGACGTTTGTTTCCTCTAGACAAATCCCATCCAATGTGACAAACCATATCTGCCCATGGGCAGGGAATTTTTTCCCCTAACAATTCTGACATATGATATTACAAGCTAACTGTTTCTGTAAAAATGCCAAATATTATCATCATCATGTAGGCACTGATGACTCCCCACAGATCTCAGTTTTTGGTGTTCTGGATCAATCCTACAGCTGACATTTACCCATGCCATCATCTTAGAGAGCAACAAGCATTATTTCTATATCTGCACCTGCCTCTTCTAGCACTAATTTTTCCATTCATCACGATGTTTTCATTACATGACCAACGAACTCTGTCTTTTTCTTACAGTTGTGAATAAGGTTCTGCTTTCAACAGTCTCTTCCAAGTGCTCATTGATAATTACCCTTTCGGTCCAATAGTATGCTAAGAACAAATTTAGTAACTTTTGAACCAGAGGTGAATGTCAGAACCTCTCTGGCGTGTCACCTTACTCTCTTGTTGGGTTTACGTAAGCTGTTAAAGTTTAAGTGTTAGATATTTCCAAGCTATATTTTGTTCAAAATGATATCACTGCTATCTAAAGTCATAAAAGAAATAATTACAAAAACTGAAAAATTGTGTAGCAGGAACCTGTTGTGGGATTGTGAAGTGTAAGAACCATCATATTTTATTAGGCCTGAGTGCTCAGAGGATTAAGTGCCAAGTCATTTCCTCCCATAGCGAACATTGAGAGCTGGCAATAAACACTTGTCTGACAATGCCCATACCATTGTCAGCTTAACATCCTAACTCCTACACCAACATGCCCACTATTTAAAAATTGCGAGAACAAAATGTTTGATAAAATTATGCGACCATGAAAACTGATCTTTTATCATGAGAGCTTATAATCATCTCATACAAACATTGGTCTCGCATTTTTAGAATAAAAAGCGGGGGAAAAGAACTTGTCAAGCCATTTTGAAGCAGTTTTCACTATTCTATAGATCTTGAAGGAATTAAGACAAATCAATAAACACACAACTATACAGTGATGGTGGTCTTTTTACCTCTGCCTAAGGCAGAGGTAAAAAGACCACCATGTGAATGTGGAAGGCAAGGGGAAACCACCACATTATCTTCCCAAGACTTCATGGCAAAACATATATCATAGTTAGTGAACGACGTTAATGGATGTCTTAGGAAATCCCAGTCCGGTAGGGACAGTCATGAGCCACAGGTGACACCAGACCGTCATCAAGCTACTGATGGCAAAATCATAACTAAAATAAATAAATTTAGAGTAGGAACATGGAATGTTAGGACATTAAATGAGCTAGGAAAGTTGACCAATGTTCTAAGAGAGATGGATAGCATGAAAATGAATATACTAGGCGTTAGTGAGATGAGATGGAAGGGATCGGGCAAAATTATAGCTGACAATCACACAATAATTTATTCTGGAGGGGATACACATGAAAAAGGTGTAGGAATAATATTAGACGAAAAAACAGCCAAGTCAATTAATGGATACTGGTGTATTTCAGATAGAGTAGTTATGGTAAAAATCAAAGGCAAACCAATAGACATAAATATTATACAGGTATATGCACCAACAACAAGCAGTAGTGATGAAGAAATACAACACTTTTACGATGAAATAGAAATGGTGATGGCTCAAATTGGATCACAAGAAATAAAAATAATACTTGGTGATTTTAATGGAAAGTAGGAAAGGGGAAAATGGAGGATGTAGTGGGGAATTATGGTTTAGGTACAAGAAATGAAAGAGGGGGAAAGCTAATAGAATGGGCAAATATCAATGATATGATAATTGGAAACACATGGTTTAAACACCATAAAAGACGACTGTACACATGGAAAAGCCCTGATAAGAAAATACGCAACCAAATTGACTACATACTAATTAATAAAAGATATAGAAATTCTTTAGTTAATGTAAAGACAATGCCTGGTGCTGACTGTAATAGTGATCATGTACCACTATGTGGACAAATAAAAGTAAGATTAAAGAGAGGGGAAAAAATGGTTAAGAACATGAGACTTAATAAAGAGGTTCTGAAAATAGATAAAGAACTGCAAGAACAATACAGAGTGACTGTGAAAAATAGGTACAATGCGATAGCTAAAATACAGAATATAAATGAACAATGGGAAATGTTAAGGGACTCCATTCATCAAACTAGCAAAGAAGTATTACCAGAGAGAGGCAAAATAGCTAAGAAAAAATGGATGAATGAAGAAATCTTAAAACTGATGGACAAAAGAAAACAGAGTAAAAAGACAAACAAGAATACGCTAAGATAAATAAAGAAATAAAAGATAAATGTGGGAAGGCTAAAGAAAGTTGGTTAAACGAGCAATGCAAAAAAATTGAATTAAATTCCATTAATGATACAAAAAATATGTACAGACAAATCAGTGAGCTTACAGGAAGAAAAATAAGAATAAATACAGGGTGTTTGAAATCAAAAACAGGAAAGATATTATTAGAGGAAGGTGCTATAATGAAGAGGTGGAATGAGTATATAAGAGAATTATATGACGGAGAAAGGGAAGAATTAACAGAAGATAGTAACTTAGAAGGTCCACCTATTCTGAAAGAAGAAGTCGCTGACGCTATGAAATGTATGAAGAAAGGAAAAACAGCTGGGCCAGATGAAATCACAATAGAAGAATTAGAAGTGTTGGGAGAATTTGGAGTAGATATATTAACCAAAATGTTGAATGATATTTACAGTAGTGGATATTTACCCAGTGATATGCTGAAATATGTATTTATAGCTATACCAAAAAGACCAGGAGCAATTGATTGTGAAGATGTTCGTACAATTAACCTCATAAACCATATCACTAAGCTTCTACTCAGAATCATAATGAGAAGAAACAAAAAGAAAATAAAAATGGAAATTAGTGAAGAACAGTATGGATTTGTGGAAGGAAAGGGCACAAACAATGCAATTTATACATTACGGACACTAATAGAAAGGTCAATAGAGAAACAGAGAGACATATATTTGTGCTTCATAGATTATACTAAGGCATTTGATAAAGTAAAACATGATGAACTGATTAAAATGTTGGAAGATATCAACATTGATGGAAAAGATTTAAGAATAATAAAGAATGTTTACTGGAACCAAGTAGCAGCAATTAAAATGGGAAATAAAGAGGGTAGTTACGAACAGATAAAGCTAGGAGTACGACAGGGGTGTGTCTTGTCACCAGATCTTTTCTCCCTGTATAGCGAAGTAATAATGAGAGAGATCAAAGAGATGCCAGGAATACTAGTTGGAGGTTATAATATAAATAATATACGCTATGCAGATGACACAGTATTGGTGGCGGATAATTCAACAGACCTACAGCAATTATTAGACGTTGCAGTAACAGAGAGTGCAAGGAAAGAACTCTCCTTGAATATCAAGAAAACAGTAACAATGGTAATATCAAAGAAAATGGTGACACCAAAATGTGACATAGAAATAGAAGGAAAAATCCTTAACCAATTGGATAATTTTAGATTAGAGACCTAGGGGCATTTATAACATCAGATGGAAGATGTACAACAGAGATTAGGAGCAGAATAGGGCAGGCAAAAGCCGCATTTCAGAAAATGAAGAGTATCTTGTGCAATAAGTCACTATCACTGAATGTAAGAAAGAGAGTGCTGAAATGCTATGTAGAACCAGTTTTGCTGTATGGCAGTGAATCTTGGAATGTAAATGAGCAAAGTAAGAAGAAATTAGAAGCAACAGAGATGTGGTTCCTGAGACGAATGTTGCGAATTCCTTGGACTGCCAGAGTAACTAACGATGACTGCCTGAAGCAGGCTAATGAAACTAGAACATTATATACAACAATATGACAGAGACAAACATCTTTCTTCGGTCACGTGATGAGAAGAGAGGCATTGGAGAACATCGTAACAACTGGAAAGATCGAGGGGAAGAGAGGCAGAGGCAGACAAAGAGAAATGATGCTGGATGGATTGAGACGGTGGCATGGAGGAATATCAGCAGCAGAGTTGATCCAGAGGACCAAGGACCGAGATCTGTGGATAGCCATGAACGCCTATGCCGGCGGGCACGGCAATTGATGATGATGATACAATGATACATAATTTACTTCAGTAATGTAATTATATTGTCATAGTCTACAGACTCACCTCATATATGATACACTGGACAATCGTGAGTATAGTAATCACAATTGCATGCAAGGTAAAGATCACATCATTTAGCTGCACAGGATTTATTCCCCTTGGATGCTCTTCAATGTACTGGTCCTGCAACAAAAAGAAAATCCCACATGATACTGCGGGTACAGTTCCAAGCTAATGGCAAGAAAGTGAGTGTGGCAAGAAAGTGAATGTAGCAATGAAGCAAGTCACACCCATTTTCTTTTCTTCAGTGCACATAAAAGGCTAATTTGGTGATCTTGATTTGCTGAACCCAGGTGAGTGTGACTCCTCATGGAAGACATCAAAACCCAGACATCTTACATGGTATGTTACCACTTAACTCTCACACTGATGCTTTTCGCTGTAAATGCCAATTCATTTCTGAAAAACTATCTCATCAGTTTTTCTAATGCAGAATTTTACAGGGTGTTTGTAAAGTCTCATTACACTTTGTATGTAGAATAATTCTGAAAAATGAAGTACATGATGTCATAAAAACGTGCTCCACAGTCCATCGTGAAGCAATATGCAGCGAATGGCTGTCGTCTGCTGGAATAATTCTTAGCACTCCAAACAGAATGGTGTCATCAACGAAATAAAGCATTTTTTTGGTTGAACAAGTGTTTCGAAATGACGGTCGATAACACACTGATGGTTGTTCAAAGATTTATAGCAAGATTTCCTGATAAACAACCTCCTCATTGTATTACGGTTAGAAATTTATTGAATAAGTTATAATTAACACTTCATAGGTATTTTCCAGCTTCCCCAAAACAGTGTGACTATTGTAAACAATTTAATGAATTCTTTAGCACATATTTTGATGATGTCGTGTACTTAATTTTTCAGAATTGTTCTACACACAAAGTGTAGTGAGACTTTACAAACACCCTGTAAAATTCTGCAGGCAAAAAAAATATACTAGAAATATCATCATCATCATGTGCCCTTCCAAATGGTGTAGGCATTAATGTATCTCCACAGATCTCAATCCATGATGTTCTAGGTCAATTCTACTGATGATGATCTTCTATTCCATCATTTTAGGTCATTCAGCATCATTTCTCTCGCTCTGTCTCCACCTCTTTTACCACTAATCTTTCCAGGTCTCACATTATTTTCAGATGTTTTTCTTTCTATTACATGACTAAAGAATATTGTCTCTTTATTATAGTTGGATGTAATGTACTACTTTAATTAGCCTTTTCTAGGAAGCCGTTAATTACTCTGGCAGCCCAATGTATTCGCAACATTTATATCAGAAATCACAACTCAGCTGCTTCCAGTCTCTTCCTAATCTGTTCATTCAAATTCCACAGTTCATTGCTACACAGCAGAACAGACTCGACATAACATGTGACATTTAATGATAGGACTTCTTCTTCTTCTTCTTCTTCTTCTTCAGCGTTCCGAGCCATTGAGGTTCTTTGCTGCAAATACAATCCGTCTCCATTCGTCTCTCTGGTGGACCTTCTCTTGCCAGTCCTTGATTCCAAGTGCTTGTAGGTCTGTATATGTATTATCTCTCCACCTCCTTCTTGGTCTACCTCGGGGTCTACGGTCATTTATTTCCTGAGTGTAAGCGAGTTTTGTTTCCCTATTATCTTCCATTCTTTCTATATGCCCCAGCCATTGTAGTCTATTAGCCTTCATGATACCAGTGATTAGCGGGGACTTAAACAGATCATAAATGTCTTTGTTACTTCTTCTTTTCCACTCTCCACTTTGTGTATCCCTAATGGGTCCAAAGATGCGTCTTAAAATTTTGTTCTCAAAGGTTTGTAACAAGGCTTCGTCTCCTTTCGTTGTACTCCAGGTTTCAGAGCCATACAGCACAACTGGTCTGATCAGTGTTTTGTATATTGTGATTTTGGTGTTACGAGATAGCGCCTTTGATTTTAGTAGATGTTGTAGTGCATAGTATATCTTAATGATAGGACTTATTACATAAAATTGTTTTCATCTTTTGAAATGCAGATCTATTTTACTAGACCTATTATGCTTTTAACCTTTGTCACACATCTTCCACCTATGTTATGACTGCCCTTGATATTTGTATTTATTGACTTGATTAATTATTTTCCCTTCTATTGTAATTTAAGTCGGTCTCTCTGGCTGAGGGGTTACACCACTTTCTCCATAATCCGTTTATCACGCAGAGTCTCGTAGTGGGAGAGAACTGGGAGTGGTTCGACCCCCGCTGGTGACTTGCGGGATACTGAGCCGGCCGCTCAGAAAGCAATGGCGAACTACTGAGCGTAATCATGCCAAGAAATCAACAGACAGCTGAAAGATGCTGCTGTTGACAGCGATGTCCTGTAAAGGATATGCACACAACAACAAAAAATTATAATTTAACATTCTGTTATCTGTTTTTTTATATGATAATTGTTTCTGTTGTCCTGATATCCAAGAAGTCCTTTTTTGCATTCTGTTAATGCAGATTCTTTGCATTTTCAGCTATGAATGCTGTGTCATTTGCATCACATACATTCTTTGTATTATAACCTCCAATTAATATCCTGAGTCTATCTGCTATCTCTCTCATTATAATTTCATTATAGAAAGATAAGATCCAGTGACAAAACACACTAGAAATATAGACCCTTTTTACTGAGAATATGCTCAGTATTACACCGGCCACCAGAAGTCTATAACACCCATTTTATGAGACTGGGTTAATCCCACAAAATGATTCAACCCTGTCACTCTTAGGGATCAAATCCAAGATTACTGTATTTGTAATCAAGTGAACTAACCACTGAACCACCACGATTGTAATGTTAATTATACAGACATAAAAGATAGAACCCTGACCATTACTGTATAAAGAGTGAAGTGACAAATATTTACCTTAACTAAGGGTACCCAGTACATGCCCACGTTGAAGAAGCCATAGGCCAGAAAGCCGGTTATGTTGTAGCACAAGAAGTCAAAATTCAGACCCACAACACTGTCATAAAAGTGCAGGGAAAATGGTCAATAACACTTGTAAAACATGATATCTTATTTTTTTTTAAATCAGCATTGTTAATATATTATCCACAACCACACGTTATACTTTTTTGGACTGTAGGGATTGCATCTGGAGCTAGTCATAGCTTAAAATATTAATCAATCACAGTTAAACCTGGAATAGCTGTAGACAAGGATGCTGGACACAAACATTAAATTAACTGTGTGTATGTATGTGCATGTGTATAACAAGATGGATGATAACAGCTATTTAGATAAACACAGATACAATGGTAATTAAATCCTGAAAAGTAGATGTGACTAATATTAAATCAATAACACCCAGTATTTTAAACACAGGAGCCATAAACAATATGTTGCACAATTTATTGCCTGGCATATTTCACTGCATCTCATCAGGTGCATACTGCAGAGTTATATACCCTATGAAGTGAAGTGAACAGATGAATCACATTTTGGCTGACATATTTGTCACTGAGACTGTTCAAATGTAGAGTATTTGTTAACCTAACAGTAATCACAGATTAAAGTAACAATAAAGTCTTTCTGACTGCAAATCACTGGTTATAAACACATAATAGTTGAAGCTTCAGCATATTTGAGTAATTGTTTATTGTTCATTGAATACAATATACAAAATGCTTTTGCTTTGTTAATTTTAATTTAAGTCTAAAATGTAACAGATGTTAACAGGTGGACAATGCTGGGATTTTATGGACTGTCAAGTGCATGAGGTTTCCTTAAGATTGATTAACTCTCTTCACTAAGAGAATGCATTGTCTGAACACCCAATATAGTAGGGCAAGTAAAGTAATTCAAGTATTTAGGTATATTGGTAACATCAGTTAGAAGATGTATCACATAAATAAAGAACATAAATACACAAGAAAAAATGCATATTATAGTAATAAAGAAAAATAAGTCCTTGTCACTGGAAGTTAAACACAAATTCTTGCGTGTTACATAGAACCAATTTCAGCATATGACTGTGAATGCTGGATAATTAGACAACAAGCAAATAGTTCATAATGGAATACGATCAGCGTTGCCACTAGTGGGTTGTGCTCAATCTTTAAACTTCTAATCCCGAAACAACCAATTAAATCAAAAACAAGCCTGTCACAGTTTCACAATCAGTTATTCCATCTGAAGACTGATATGAACATTTTGAACATGTCAATCCACTATCACCCTAGTGTTACCACGACCATTATGGAAACAAAGAAAAGTAAGATGAATGTTATGTTACATTTAATGATGTCACTGCACATTGAGTATTCCCATATGTGCTCAATCCTCTGATGCAGCAATCATCCTACAGTATTTCTGCTCACTGTTCCCATAAGGAGTTGGTATTGATGTCTCCTCTCTTGACCTCGAAGACAGCATTAATGAATATGACCTGACTTCATTCTTAATTTGTGTAATCAAGTTAGCGTCAGTCTCCTTATTATCCATCAGCCTAGCCCATACTGCATTGACTACATCAGTGCCAGCGAGTGAGTTATTGTCGGGTGGGTCTTCCCTGGTGATCGCTGGCGAGTGACACTAAGTGTTTATCGTAGCTGTTGGCCAGTGACCATACATTATCAATGTTCGCTTATGACTTGCTGGCAAGACACTGCTTGGTGTGGCGCAAATACACATTCACCTGCGAGTATTATTTGCTGAACGTGTGAGTAGTAAAGGCTTGATTGCCTCTGGCAAATGAAATACCTCTTTGTAGTAACTCGGGTGAGCCGTAATATTGATATTGCTCGCCACCTTTAGTTAGAAGCTTGCAACCTTGAGTTTGACGGCTCGTTGGATCACTCACACTGGGTGCTGACAATATGTTATACAGGCTGGTGGCTTGAGGTTCTAATGGCGGCGCTCATACCCGTATAGCTTTCTCAGGTCCATCAATAATGTTCTATGAGCACCGATAATGTAGAATTAACAATAACTGCTTCTGTAAGCCAACTCAACGAAATACAATCAACCAACAGGACACACTTTGAATTTTCAAGTTCCTTTTTGACTCTAGGTAGGTAACAGCACATACTATTATTTACGCCACAAACAATTCCTAGAGTCTACAATAACTTCACAATAATACTACACAATCTAACCATAGATGTAGCGGCACATTTTGTGGCCGTGCTACGGAGGCAATAACCACGCCTGAACAAGACAGTGCCTAAGCCCAAACTGACTGCCTGTAGAGAGACGCTTTCTCCTGTTCCATAACCTGCCTCGATATTCTCATGTGACACATGATTTCACATCTTCTCATCTTCACACTGGGTTGCATGAAGGTGTAGGCTGTCTGTTTACACTGAGTGGCCCATGACCTACCTTTGGTCTATGGCAATCAGCCCTATCATTGCTTCTTCCCTTTGTAGTGTTGCATTATTCTCCAGCAGGTCTGCGCATTCATTACCATTTACTCCAACATGTCTGAGTGCATACTTCCTTCTTCTTCTGCGTTCATCGGGAGTTTTTTTCAGACGTTTTTGCGTTCTGCCTGTTTACAGCAGAGCTGCGTTCTTGTGCCATTAGGCCAACACATCCGATTTCTGCGGGCATTTGTTGACAGGGTTAACCTTCCCGGGTGGGGGGGGTTGCATACATCCAGATGAGATTTGTGAACAGCAACTTTTAAAAGCTGTCTATCCAGCTGGTTGCGGTTTTCTGTAACGTTTTCTTGGAATCCATTATGAATATGGCATGTGTGGCTGCCTGTTCTGCTGCCCATACAAATTCTCTGGCGGCAGCAGTAATCTCCATATTCAGGTATAATGTAGATGTCTGAAACACACCGCTATCCACTTTGACCTTTCATGCATTTCATAAGAGGCAACTAAGGAGTGAGAATGGCTACTTCAGTCAGTAGAAACTAACTGAGAAATCCAACCAATCATGAACAAGGTATAGCGCTGAGTTGGTTGAGGATCTTTGGTCCAATGGGAGATGAAAGACAGAAGCAGAAGAAGAATCCACCATAAATCTAACTTAGTGACTACCCGTAAACCTACTATTTAGAAATTAATTTGATAGTTTCCCCTTGCATTCTTTATCAACATATTTCATGCTATAAATATTCTAGATACAATTACAATATCAAATAAATCTTCACCTTTTTCTCCTGAAGTTATACACTATTTGTGGGTAGAATGACACAGACCAGGCTGCAAAGTATATCCAGCCTATGACTGCATTGATGATGACCAAAATTGAACTGTGCACGACATCAATTCGTACAAAGGCATCACTGATGCTAGGAATCAAAAATATACTTTCAGATTAAAAGATGTTGAAATAAAATATAAACTGTATCAAGTAAATTTGTAATCAGCTAGAAAAAAATATTAAAAACATGTTTTGCTCACAAGAAATGGCATACACATAAAAAATGTAATGATCAAGATTTAAAGATCATTGCAAACAATATTAATTAGTGTTCACTTTGTTTCATTCTTTCCTTGTAATCCATTGGGTCACAAATTTTCATTCTGTTCATATTTGCCTGCCAAGACAGTATTCCAGGTTGAATCCCCAGAAGAGGAATGATCATTTTTTCTTAACACTGTGGCTCTAGGATTAACCCAACCTTGTACAGAATGGGGATATCCCAATAGTAACTTAGTATACGAGTTAGAAAGTGTCTAAGAATTTTATAGTCAGTGTCTTGTAATTACTTTATATAATTAGTTTTATTAGTACTGTGTGATTTTCATCACAAGCTAGAGGGAAAGTTAATACTATATGTTGCCCCGTGTTCTTGCCATGGGCAATAACTAGCTGTGAGCAGTAACTAGCTATGAGGTGGAAAAAGAAATGTGTCCTTGTTGATTTTAAGCAACCTTATGGTGGACTGATTTAAGAGGTATGTATTATAAGCTGAATTTAGTGTGTCATATAGATACCAGTTCATGCCCGTATATTGAGCACACATGCTAGATCACCGCAGTTCATATCTGCCCAACAGTAAAATATGATGCAGAACAGCAGTAGACAGCAATGTTTTTTAGACATGAACACTGGCTCAACAGCACATCTTGTTCACGTACCCATGGTCCAATAACTCTACAAATATATACAAGAACTTACATGTACTGGAAAATACACGTTACATCTATGCCAATCATACCTTGACAAAGAGTACTGCATACACACATTTAATTTTACCACATGCAAGGAGGGAAAGTGGTGTCTTACCTCCAGCTTAGTTATACTTAAAGTGACAATCATTCAGTCACTGCAGAACATACATTTCACACCATTAAGTGTACACAGTATAGTCATTTGGTCAAACCCAGCAGAGCACTATTTAATACCCCTGAAGTGTGAATTACTCATTCGTATACGATCCCTAACCTCCAGCTCGTTCCAGTCATGAAAGTCACAGACTGATAAGCCAAGATACAGCAAACCTCATGCACAACTTCTACCATATATTTATGGTGTACATCACATACACATTAGGGGCCTGAAGAGAATTACCAGAGGATGCTGGACTGAGTGGATCTTCAGAGATGCAGTAACATGAAAATAGTCCAGTAGTGAATACTGCCATTCAGGTGTGAAGTGTTAGACATTTTCATATTCTAAGCAATGACATAGAAGGTGGGGTGACTAGTTCCCTTCCTCATTAACTTTCCTTAAGTACTGCGGGCAAAGCTCTGGTCCTCACCAAGCCACTCATTTACCATGAATAAAACAATATTATTAGTGCTAGTCCATTGCTAAACTCTATCCTATAAATAACAATCTGTGGCCACTGTCAATCCTTTCCAAACATAATTTTCAGACAATCAGATTAGAATTAGCCACTGTCCAGTGGGGATGTTGAAGGGTTGATAAGGTAGAGCCAAGGTTCATACTGACCAAGAGTCTTTATATCTACAAGGGTGGAGTAGATAAAGATTATGGTGTTCACCTCTGGCTCAAGCAGACCGAATTCGCCTCCTGGTGTTTACTGTTTAGATTTTAACACAATAAAGTAAAGGATCTCTGATCCTACAACAGTGGATTGGATGCCTAGCCCTCTTGAACCAGAGTAAAATTCTTGGATCACCCATGTGCACATTGAACAAGTTAAAAATCCTTTGGCAACTGGAAATCAAAAAGAGCAGGCTGAATAGGCAACTGTCCAGGCAACATTTCCAGATTAGAAAAGCTACCCAGAATAAATGTATAATGTGTGATTCTAAGGCAGGCATGCTAGCGAAGTTGATAACAAACTGTGCTGGTAATGTCATGAGCATGGTCGGACGCAGGTTCAATGCCTTTCTTCTCATTTCATGACCAAAGAACGCTGTCTGTCTTTTTCTTATAGTTGTATATAATGTTCTAGTTTCATCAGCCTCTTCCAGGTAGTCAGTGTAATTAGTTTAAATCCCGCTGTTGCCAATATCTCCCAAATTAAAATATAACTGACACAGAAAGCAAATACAAGCCCTTTCTAAACACAACAATAAACATTCAAGGCTACTTACTTGACTATTTCAGAAGATGATGAGTTCACTCCCAGAATGACGTGCCCAGCATTTCTGCCAATTATTTCAACCGGCCACGATGTTTTGTTGTCTCGGGCCACAACACTGATATTTGGCACTAGTTGAATATATTCATGACTGTCTACATATTCATTCTCATAGGTAAACCGGAGAACTGTGTCTTCTGTCAGATGATCACTGTGGATATGTTTTAATGGAATACAGTATTTGAAAACAGAGCACTTCACAAGAAATCCAGTAACAACCAATATTACCTGCATCTTTTGTTTCTCAAACTCATGGTAACTTTCTTCTTCTGCTACAGGCCTTAATTCCCCCATTGAAGCATAGACAACCCTCAACCAACTCACTTTAAAACACCTATCCAATACAATTTCCTTCAGCAAGCTACACGTGCTTCCCATATTCTAGAATGCCCCCTTTCTTTTTGGCTGACTCAATTATTCTTGTTTTCCTTAACTTTAGACTTGTACATAGTCCAACTTCACAATAAAAATTATGTGAAAGTTAATAGAAATCAAACATAATAGCAAACCTGAGAGACAGAGTGAGATTTTTCTTGGCTCCAATTTCAATGCTGATACTGTCATCTGAGAATACCACTGTTACATTTGCACCTAAAAGTTAAAAGAATATTTATTTTCAGTCATAATGTAGCTTTAAATAATGAAAACGAAACTACTCTTATAATACTTAATAGAGAACAAACTCGCAATTCACCTGACATAAAAACACATACAATACAACATATCAAGATGAGATGATAGAAAACCAAATCAAGATGTTTCATGTATGTAGGGTATGTTGCTGCTGAAAATTACAATAAAATTAATGATCATACCAAAATGAAACATCAAAATCATTATGTAGCTGTTTGTTTTCAGAACGTCGTCCCCATTACAGCCTGACAAAAAAAATTCTCGAACCTTTGTCAGTTCCCCTGTCTCATTCATATTCAGTGTGGTTTCAGTGTCTGGTGTCCATCTTCATGCTGGCTGACCTCAGCCACTTCTTCCAGAACCACGCCTTCCATCACTGTTCTTTCCAAACCACTGTGATGTTTAATATGGCAAAAGTATTTCAGTTTCTTTTTCAGCTCTTGTAGAATGTTAGTATCCGGGAAGGTTAACCCGGTCAACAAATGCCCGCAGAAGTCGGATATGTCGGCCTAACGGAGCAAGAACACAGCTCTGCTGTAAACACGCACAACTCAATCATGTCCGGGAAAAAAACTTCAGATGAACGCAGAAGAATAAGAAGAAGAATGTCAGTATTTACTTGTGATTGGTCCACGGTATTCCAAGAATTGTTTGTAACATAATAAGTTCATTTTATTTGCTTTTTTTTCCTGTTGTGACATCAGTGTAGTTCCTACTAGCATATTATTCTACTGATACATCTGCAGCATTTTTCTCTATGAGCAAGTATACTGTCATCATATGCCATGCCGATAATCGTGGGCGGTCATGATTCACCCTCTCACTAGAGTCGTGCATCAGCTCAGTGTTCTTGTTTCGACCATACCATGTGGCCAAACCATCCAGGTATTTACTTCTCTGCCTTCCCCTTGTTCTCTTCCCCTCGATCCTGCCAGTTGTCATCAAGTTCTACAATTTATTTCTTCTCATAATGTGACCACATGTTGAGTGTCTACGTCTAATTTCTCTAATCAGTGTACAATTTTCATATGTTTCTTGTAGGACTTGGCCATAGGTAAGTATACTGTATCCTTGTTTAATTATCATTTATTACTGATTACTCTATCATTTACGGTTGTTACTAGTTGCCATAGCTTACTTCCAACCCAACTACAGTATTAGCCATCGAATGCTGATGCATATGTTGGGGGGGGGGGGGGGGGGGGGGGATCTGAGCACATGTGGATTTGTCCGGAATGCAAGGTTGATACTCCAACAGATAACAAGACAACTTCCAGCTGTGTCTACATTCTGACTATTTGATTTTTTTTTTCTTCCTAGTTATCTCTTGTTGTTTGATATAATGTTCTGTAGTAATCTGCTGAGATAGCTCTGAGCAAGATGTTTCAGTTCGTTTTTTCTTTGCTGTCGCCTGGTTTCTATGACTTTATCCTCCATAATCTGTAGTAAGAACAACTACAATACACTATGGTTTGTAATGTTTCTAGTTAGCTAGTCGACAGATCATCCTCATTGCACATCGAAACATTCAGTCCACGAGTGCTCGGATCCCCTCTTCAGTAAATCCTGCAGCGTGCAGCAGCTAACAACACCAGTTCTGTGTTGGTTTATTAATCTTCTTTGGCTTATTAGGTCACGAAAAAATGTCATTTTCTGTGGCGATTTCAACGCTAAAAGCAGGTCATGGGGAAACATTTCCTCCAACACACAAGGGGAGGAGTTAGAGACTGCACTTGAAACCATTGATCTGTTGTGTATCAACAGTGGCTGTGTCACCAGAACAGCAAGCCGCCCAGGTGATGAGGACAGTGCTATTGATCTGGCGCTGGTCTCTTCTGCACTCACAGTGTGTAGATGAGGTGTCCTAGGGTACCACAGCAGCGACCACCACCCTTGCAGCATATTGGTGGAGAAAGACAGAACCAGGCAGCACAAGTCAACGGTCAAGACTTTCCAGTATGACAGTACAGGGCAAGAAGTGGTGAATAAAATAAGGCGCGACAAGCGCAGAAAGTTTCAGGGCAGGAAAAAACGCTGGGAGCAGCCACCCTGGTGGAATTTTGAGGTGGAGAATGCTGGGAAGTTGCTCTGGCATAATATCAAATACAGGCTCAAATAGAAAACAGTCCAAAGGTGCCGACAACTGTCCAGCAAACGAAGTAAATGGAACTTGAATAAAAAGGACTCACTAGAAGGCTGGCAAACAAATTGATGCGGCTAAGTTTATTCGCCGATATTCTGGAGCAAATAATCAATCAGGCGATGAATACATTTCCATACATTTCGATTGGGTCTGTGACCGTCAGACAGGACGATCGTAATAAAATATCAATGATAACTATTCAATGGTTGACTATCCTAGCTCCCAAGAACTATTACATCATTAGTATTGCATTCCTTCATTTCTTCTATCCATCCAAGGTTATCGAACTGTCCTTTGGGTGCGACATGCTCAATGTCATTTCTAGATTCTGCATCTGTCCCAAAATCTTGATCCTGATATATAAGCTGCCATGATTCCGGTTCTCCTTTCTACTATCTATTAGCCATGACTACAATTGTCCTGCCAGAATATATCTCAATGTATTGGAGATGATCGAACGTGCTGCTTCTCCCGTTCAGCTCTATGATCTGACTGCCATAGTTATTGACAAACAAAACTGACGTGATCTCCATTATATGTCAGACGCTTAGATATCTCTGCATTTTGGTTCGGGAGTTTTGCTCCCTCTTACTTTTGCGTCATGGGCTCTGCTACAACTTGGCAGAGAAGGCCTGGATGGATAAGCGCAGTGCTGTAAGGAAATTGCAAAACGCCAAGAAGAACAGAGTTGCCCATCCTACTCCCTGCATGCACTTAGAAAGAGAGATGCACAAAAAAGTAAGCTATTTCAAAAAACTGGATACGGTGGTCAAAAGTGAAAAATGGGCAGAGGTATGTCATAGAGTAAGCACAGACAAGTCACTGAAATAGTTCTGGCGACTACATAACAGCAGGAGTGGGGTAGTCAAGAATAAGAGAATTTCTGACTTCCAAGGTGCTGACCTCATCTGGCAGAGGACTGATGAGAACAAGGGCAAAACCCTCTTCGAACGCTATCTAGAGCAGAACAACCAGATATTCATGAGAGGCTGATATATTGCCAAGGAGGTCACTCAGACAGGTGTAAGACCCAGAACATTTCGTATGAAGACACAGTGACAGTGAAAGAAATCATGGCTTTGCTTCGACGATCAAAAAATAGCGCTCCAGGGCCAGATGGCATAAGATATGACGACATCAATAGGTGTACTGACAACGAGCTAGAGAAACTAGCAGACATGTACAACAACAGTATAGGGAGCGCTAGCATCAAGGAGGAATGGTTACACAGCTATCTGATTCCCTTGCCGAAGCCTGGCAAAGACCACACAAAAATTCAGGGATATCGAGTAATAACCATGCAGAATACAATAGGCAAACTGCTGGAGAAATTAATTGCCAGAAAAATATCAAGCCAGCTAGAGAAGCAAGGTGTTTCCCACCCACCCTGGTAGAGTACCATCCCAAAAGAGAAACCTGGACCAATGCAGCAGTTTTTGCCCATGATGTTTATGAAGGTTTCCACTCAGGCATTGAAACCTTTGCTGCAGTGATTGATCTGGAGGATGCGTACAACAAAGTACCATTGGATTTCTTAATTCTTCAGCTTCTTGAACTCAAGATAAGTCTGTTCCTCCTTAGTTGGATCGCTGCAGCCCTCTTCCAACGGTAAGTAGTTTTCAGATGTGGCAGTTGGACTTCGGAACCAGCAACAATATATCCTGGAATACCACAGGGATCACCATTATCTCCGGTGCTGTTCAATGCCTACACTGTGAGAATTACCAGCGAGCAGATCAATGGACCGGGGAGGACACTGTCATATGCCAACGATGTTTTAGTGTATCGTCAGGGTAAGGATAGAGATCAGGTTGCTGTGGAACTACAAACCGAACTCAATCGCATAAGTACTTGGTGTGTTGATGCTGGGGCGATGGTCAACCCAACAAAGGCAACAGTGACATGGTTCTCTTTGAATAATCATATTGTCAACATGCCAACACCAACTGTTAATCTGTGTTCAGAGACAGTGGAAAGAACGCAGGCAATGAATTACCTGGGGATACGTTCTGATCGAAGCCTTGCTTATAATGAGCGCATAGACCAGGTGATAACAAAGGCCAAGCGGGGTTTGGCTGCAATGCGGGTGATGGCGGCAGCAAACTGTGAGCAGCGCCATCTATGCCTCCTATACGAGGGGCTGGTCATGTCTGTTTTTGAGTATGCGATGGAGATCCTGACTCTCAGCCGTAAGCAGATAGAAAGGATGGAAAGGATAAAAAATGAAGCTATGCGCATCATTCTTGGATGTACAAGAGATACAGCATGCAGGGCGATGCGCTACCTTCTTGATTTTCCAACTATTGAAGACAGACTACAAATTTGCAGAGTGTATGCCTACCTCAGAGTCAACGAAAACACACAACATCCACTGCATAGTGAAATTAGGAAGGTGAAGGGCAGCAGGTTACAAAGAGGAAGATCGTGGATGTTCAACAGGTGTGTTCACTGGAGGACTTAGAACCTGGCGAGGAGTGGGTACAAGTGCCAACAGATTTCTGTACGTCCTTTTCAGTTTGCATCAAACTAGACAGAAAACGCAGTCAAGAAAATCCGGCTGCTGTGGAGGCGGAAGTACAAGCGTTGATTTCTGAGAATTCATTAGACGGTGATGCTGTCATTTACACAGATGGGTCAGTCATCCGATATGTGAGAAGCTCATGGACCTTTACGGTGCGGGCCAGAGGGAGAATTGTGAAGGAGGACTCTGGTGCTTTTGTTGAGACCACAAGTAGCCTGACTATAGAAGTCATGGCAGTAAGTAAAGCAATAACATGGCTCAAGACACAGACATTCACTAGGGCATGTGTCCTTAGCGACTCAATGAGCATGCTCAAGAGGATAGGGACAGGGTGAATCCGAAGAGAGTGGTTGCTGTCTCTGTAGCGGTCTCAGCTTGCAAAGATTAGTTTCATCTTCATACCAGGGCATGCGGGAGTACAAGGAAATGAGCGGGCTGACAAGCTCGCAGGTATGGCCAATGTGGAGGGCGGATGCACCATGGACTCAAAAAAGATTGATAAACCAGCACAGAACTGGTGTCGATAGCCGCTACACGCTGCGGGATTTGCTGAGGAGGGGATCCGAGCATTTATGGGCTGAATGGTTCGGTGTGCAATGAGGATGATCTATCGACTAACTAACTAACTTTGGCTACCCATGTAGTGTTCTTGTTTGGCCACATCTCTTTTAATTTGTTATTCTTGTATCCTGACCATGGTTGTAGATTCAGTCATCACTTTGTTCTCGCAAAAGACTTACTTCTTGTAGAGTATTCAGAATATGAGCCTGGTCCATGGCTCATCAGCCTTCCACAATAGCCTTACCTGCAAGCTTGTCAGCCTGCTAATTTCCGTGTACACCTGTATGCCCTGGCACGAAAATTAAGCTAATCTTTGCCAGCCGAGATCGCTTCAGAGACAGAAACCACTCTCTTCGGATCCACCTCATATCTTCTTCAGCATACAAATTGAGTCACTAAGGAAACATGCCCTAGTGAATGTTTGTGTCTCGAGCTATGTTATTGCTTTACTTGCTCACACTTGCCGCCGCCATGACCCGTATTGCAGCCAAACCCCGCTTGGCTTTTGTTATCACTTGGTCTATGTGCTCATTATAATCAAGGCTTCGATCAAAACTTATCCCCAGGTAATTCATTGCCTGCGTTTTTACCACAGTCTTTGAACACAAATTTACAGTTGGTGTTAGAGTGTTGACAATATGGTTATTCAAAGAGAACCATGTCACTGCTGCCTTCGTTGGTAATGTTTCTTTGCCCCTCTAAATAAATAGGAAAAAAAGAAATGCCAGGAATATTTTTATTTACCAACAGAAGTTTACACTTACATGTTCACAATAATTATTAATTATAATTACCTTGGGTTGCAGAGGTACTTCCAAGTATCAATAAAATTGGCAGAAGTTGAAGCATCCAATTCACCATGTTTATCAGTAGGAGTGCCATTTGTCTTGTCTTAGTTGTCTGCACAATTAAACATTCTTAAATTTAAAAATGAGCAGTCGCATGAGTATGACTAAAATTGATTATCTGACAACGTAGTTATGTAGACTAAAGTTTTAAGAAGGAACGGAATAACTTCAATAACAAATAATATATTATTAAATATTACAGTAACAACTGAGTGAATTTGTCAACTTCTGCTACTGACTGCTACTGCACTGCTATGGATTCATAACAACTGTGGAAAGAATCTTATGCGGCAATGTAGATTATACTTGATTTGTAAACAAATATTTCCAGACACATAAATGAATTAAATGGGTACGCTGGAACACATGCGTAGATGGACTTGTAGAAAGTAACTAGTAAGAATCAACAAAAAGCAGGCTTGATCACATGAGCAGACGTGAATATATCATGTGACTTTTCCAAGGGCAACTACTGTCAAAAGAGTTCAAAATGGCAGCCTCCATTCACGCTTTGCGGTAAGACACTGCAGCAAATTAACGAGACTAACTAACATTAACATGTTGTTGGATAGGCATTCAACAATGTCATTTTCTTGAGAATCGCATTTAATACTTTATGGTTACAATACGGATAAAATAATCATGAGTATTGTTTACCCAATTAACCACTTTTGCTCTAGTTAAGGTCATTTTTCTTTTGGTCGGTCATTTATTTTCAGTTGTTAGTTAGTTAGTCTACAGATCATCCTCATTGCACATCGAACCATTCAGTCCCCCCCCCCCCCCTGTAGACGGCCAGCCCATGGATCGTGCCGATGTTATTAACGTCCTCAAAGATATGGCGAGAACAGAGGACTTTGACGTCAGTGATTCCACATCGTTGTCCAGGATGAAAGACTTGGGAGTAAGAATCGGCGCGGCCAGACGCGAGAGGTACATCGGGAAAACAAGGCGCCTCGTCAACCAACACAGAACTAGCACTATTAGCCACCGGACGCTGATGCATATGCTGGGGGGAGGATCTGAGCACCTATGGACATGTCCGGAGTGCAATGAAGATACCCCAACTGATAACGGATAACCATATAAGTGCTCCGATCCCCTCCTCAGCACATCCCGCAGCGTGTAGCGGCTAACGACGCCAGTTCTGTGTTGGTTTATCAATCTTCTTTGGCTTCCTGCGTAGTGTTCTTGTTTGGCCACCCCTCTTTTAATTTGCTGTTCTCGCAGTCTGACCATGGTTGTAGATTCACAGTCATCACTTGGTTCACGCAAAAGTCTTACTTCTCGTAGAGCATTCAGAATGTCCGCCCTCCACCGTAGCCTAACCTGCGAGCTTGTCAGCCCGCTCACTGCCTTGTACTCCCGCATGCCCTGGCACGAAGATGAAACTAATCTTTGCCAGCCGAGACCACTCAAGAGGCAGAAGCCATTCTCTTCTGATCGACCCCTCCTCTATCTTGATCATGTTCATTGAGTCGATAAGGAAACATGCCCTAGTGAAAGTCTGTGTCTCAAGCCATATTGTTGCTTTACTTACTGCCATGACTTCCATAGTCAGGCTACTTGTGGTTTCAGTGAAAGCACCAGTCCTCCTTCACAATTCTTCCTCCGGCCCGAGCCGTAAAGGCCCATGAGCTTCTCACATGTCGGACGACCGACCCATCTGTGTAGATGACAGCATCACCGTCTAGCGAATTCTCGAAAATCAACACTCGTACTTCAGCCTCCACAGCAGCCGGATTTTCTTGTCTGCATTTTCTATCTAGTTGGATGCAAACTGAAAAGGATGTGCAGAAATCTGTTGGCACTTGTACCCACTCCTCGCCAAGTTCTAAGTCCTCAAGTGAACACACCTGTTGAAGAATGTCTTCGGCTTGACCCATCCATGACCGTCCTCTTTTTAACCTGCTGCCCTTTACCTTCATAATTTCACTATGCAGTGGATGTTGTGTGTTTGCGTTAACTCTGAGGTAGGCGCGTGCTCTGCAAACTTGTATTCTCTCTTCAATGGTTGGAAAATCAAGAAGGTAGCGCATCGCCCTGCATGCTGTATCTCTTATACATCCAAGAATAATGTGCATAGCTTCATTCTGTATCCTTTCCATCCTTTCTATCTGCTTATGGCTGAGAGTCAGGATTGCCATTGCATACCCAAAAACAGACATGACCAGCCCCTTGTACAGAAGACATAGATGGCGCTGCTCACAGTTTGCTGCTGCCATCACCCGCATCACAGCCAAACCCCGCTTGGCTTTGTTATCACCTGGTCTATGTGCTCATTATAAGCAAGGCTTCAATCAAACTCTATCCCCAGGTAATTCATTGCCTGAGTTCTTTCCACCGTCTCTGAACACAGCTTTACAGTTGGTGTTGGAGTGTTGACAATATGATAATTCAATGAGAACCAAGTCACTGTTGCCTTTGTTGGGTTGACCATTGCCCCAGCTTCATCACACCAAGTACTTATGCAATTGAGTTCGGTTTGTAGTTCCACAGCAACCTGCTCTCTATCCTTACCCTGACGATACACTAAAACATCATCGGCATATGACAATGTCCTGCCAGGTCCAGTGATCTGCTCACTGGTGATTCTCACTGTGTAGGCGTTGAACAGTACCGGAGATAATGGTGATCCCTGTGGTAGGCCAGGATATATTGTTGTTGGTTCCGAAGTCCAAATGCCACATCTAAAAACTACTTTCCGTTGGAAGAGAGCTGCAGCGATCCAACTAAGGAGGAATGGACTTACTTTGAGTTCTTCTTCTTCTGCGTTCATCCGGAGTGTTTTTTTTCCGGATGTGATTGCGTTGTGCCTGTTTACAGCAGAGCTGCGTTCTTGCGCCGTTAGGCCGACACATCCGACTTCTGCGGGCATTTGTTGACCGGGTTAACCTTCCCGGGGGGTTTGAGTTCAAGAAGCTGAAGCATTAAAAAATCCAATGGTACTCTATTGTACGCATCCTCAAGGTCAATCGCTGCATCAAAGGTTTCAATGCCTGAGTGGAAACCTTCATAGACATCATGGGCAAAAACTGCTGCATTGGTCCAGGTTTCTCTTTTTGGATGGTACCCACCCAGGGTAGGTGGGAAAACACCACCTAATATTCGATATCCCTGAAGTGGAGTAGGTGGTCATTATTTTAAGGGAGGCTCTAATAAATAGAATTGCGAATAAAGAAAAATTATATTCGCAATAGAATTGCGAATAAAGATAAATTTTATTCGCAATAGAATTGTGGGAAGTAACAAACATGTCACAGTTCACAGCGTCTGCTCACTAGTCAATTTTAGTTTGAGCCAGTGTAACGGAGTGTTTCGGGTTCACCTTGGGTAGTGAGAGTGAACCACACCCGAGGTGTCTCTAGCACTCCCGTGTATTCTAGCCCCAGGGGTTGGACGAGCAGATACACTTTTTTTTTCTCTGTGGTTGATCTCAGGTTATTTAGTTACGTCTACACACCCCTCCAGATCCTAGACCCCTACTAACTACCTACACCTGTTGAACAATGAACACTTAGGCATCGTCCGAGACCACACTCAATCATTATACAAAGAGCAAGTCAACTTACATAAAGTTTATTCTACCCTTGAGAATATAGAACTGAAATGAACATCCTGATAGAAGAATCTATTTACACAAATAGAAGATAGAGTGGAGAAAGACTTAGAGATGTAGGTGTCTTCATCGAGTTGAGAAGTAGAGTGGATGCAGATGTCCCGTCCAGTCGGTCCGCCACTCACCCGGCTTCCTTCCAGTGAGATGACTAGAACCTTGGAGACCACTCCGTCTCCCGAACGTGGAACCACAACAATAGAGTCACTGCTGGACCACACTTCACTGGACCAACTGCATCTATAACACTCCCACGGAGTCACTGGTAATACAGTTCTCGAACACTACCGAGTTGGAGACAATCTTCCTGGACTTGGCTCCAAGTATTGGTTACTTCGATGAACTAAATAGTCACTGAACAACCGAATGGTCGGTCACTCCTAGCACAGTCCCTCTGCAGAACCGATATGGCATTGACCAATTCAATGGTCTCTTACAGTCACACTGTGTCGGATCAGATATGGCTACTGAAAAGTGTTACTGAGTCCTTCTAGAACACAGTTGATAATCTGGATACGGAAACAGTACATTAATAGAATCAGACATCTATTTTACGGAAACAATTCAGGTTGGACTATAATCCCTAGTCCCTTCCACCGGGTTACACTTGACACACGTCCATACTGGTGTAGTTCTTCTCAAGACCTGCCACTCGAGCTGTCCAAAGAACCATTCAAGTGTCTGAAGATTAGTTACTTCTGCGTTTAGGCAGAACCCCCGTCAAACCAGACGGACCGGTGTTCCCTGTCGAGCATGATTACTCAACATGCTGAAATGTTCCTGGCGAAACCAGAGTATCTTCTATTTTAAACGATCACAAACCATCTCTTCCCACACGTGCACCTTCAGGGCAGTGGTATGTCTTGAAGCAACCTTCACGCATGGTGAATCACATTGGGTACCGGGTGTGATGGAGTCTGGCGTGATAAGTAAAGAACTGAACCCTTCGCTCTGTCACACGAAGTGGTTTTCTGCCAACAACAATTATAGTTGACTGGTTCCTCAACAGGCAAACTCCTGAAAAGGAAGAGCGACCGGTGAGAGATACTGGCCCAAACATTAGTTCACATGCATCCTACCAAAACTACTCAACTCTCAGTCATGCTAGTTAGTTATTCATATAACCAAAGCATTATCTCTATATGGAGAGTAGTCAAGCATGGGTTCACAAATGTCAGCTGGCCTCACAGAACAGCCCGTCAAACAGAGCAAGAAATCAGAATGACGAGTCTGATCATTGGTCTCACCTATCCCTAATCATCTACCAGTCGTCGCTAACGTCAGTAATGATACAAGGCTGTTATTGTTCTAATTTAATCGAACTAAACAAATAGGTAAAGAGTCCCTAGACTCATTCCTAACATCATCAATGTACATTAAGAAACATAAACTTGATCAATATACCATCCCTCGGGATATAGGAATAGTACATGATCACCTCCAATATGTACACAAGCCTGTTTGCTGGTGGGACCACCTGCCCACGCCACAGCAAACTCTTCTTATCAGACTCTACCTTAGAGTCAAGAAGCCTTCTTGAGAATACATGTTCCCCCCCCCCCCTGTTCCAAGGGTACTGTTCCAGTTCTGTCCTCCCAAGTGGTTTAGCCTTGGCCTGGACTGAACTTCATCGTTGGTTTGGTCTACCAACACATACTTTCATAACTTGCTTTCACATCCCCCATATTCGATATTTCCCCAGTCTCATACAGCCTCCTGCATCCTTCCATACTTCCAGCACCTTAGCATTCACTCGCACTAGCGCCAGTATGAAAGAAACAGGATAGCTCAGACAAGATTTCAGAACGCATATTTATATCGCGACGGCACGCAGTGTGATCACGCGTCGAGCTATTCGGCGTTCGGAATTACCCCAGGAAGTATCCCATGCCATGAACTAATATATATACACAACGTCACATCATATATATATATATAGATATAGCACCAAAGCCACTTACCTTTCCACAGAAATCCGCTGTTCCACACAATGAATTCACTATTAAGTTTTTACACAATAGTTACAGCATTCCTGGTGGCACAGAACTAAGTTCTTCCTTTACTTAGTAACTAAGCACAATTTTGTCTGAATCTCCACCTACCAACTTACCTGGTTTTCTAACCGTTCTTCTGGCTTCAGCAACTGACTGACATAATCTAAGTTTCCATCCGGCACAAGTAACTAGGTTTTATTCTAACACAGCAACCTAATAGAATCAACGATTGGCAATATATGGTACATATATTTGGAACCCAAATCGCCCACATCACATTACGGCGTTCCTAACAGCTGATTCGCGAGCACACGGTAAACAAACCCACGAGTAATTGTCACCTGCGTTATCGATCGGTTTGCTAATTAGTATGCAAGGACATCCGCATAGGTAATGAGGTTAGAACAATGGCGTGTGGAACACACGTACAAAGTTAAATGATTTAACCAAATATCTACCTGGATGGTGAAACCAGCTCTCCAGTCAGCTTCCGAACTGTTCAAGGGCTTCTCAGCTTCCTTTTCATAACAGTCAGCCGAATCATGGTTGAGGTGAGACGCAACACAAAAATGGCTCACATTCAGGCCAGCGTCTGTTCTCTTCGAACAAAAGTAAGTGAATGGCTGGTTTAGCCAATTTCCCGCTTCGTGCCAACTCAATGCGCACAAGAAGCGAGTGCTTCTTGAGAAAAGATACTTTCTCGGGAAAACGTCATTCCCCGCCTAGAGTTTCTAGATCTCTCTGCACAGGAATTTAGAGCGATACCCAGCATCACGGGTTACTCGAATTCCGGTGTTTCGAGACGATTCTAGATAATAAGTCCTCCATCGGCTTCCCTCAGTCTATTTTTAGCTGGGAAAGTCCCCGATGACGCGCCAAAATAGTGCGGGAACTTGACGACCCAAGACAGATAAACGCGTTTCGTCACATAGGCCCCCACTTTAAGAGGATCGACCCCGTCGTTCCACTTCTACGCAGAAGCTGTCTATGTCGTTCGTTCTTCTTTCTAAGAGACCGGATGGCGGGTGAGGAAGTCTGACCCGTCAATATTGTATAGAATACTTTTACCACATTCGGTGGGGTGACAAGCTATTCAGTATCACGGGTGATCAACGCCTACTCCGCTACTGCGATCGGGCATCTCGCAGTATCCTGCGGACCAGAGCTCCCGTCTCGACCTGATTTAACGATCGTTCCTGCCAGAGTTTACTGGACTTCTGCAACTCCAGCTTCCCCTTTCGAGGACCCAGCTGGACTGCAGTCGGTCGGATTGAGGGACCAAGGGTATGTGTCCGTTCCGACACAACCCACCTCTTCCTACCACGGTTCTCAGTGTAGCTAGCACTGCGGGTGTTCCTTTGGCCGGTCATGTTCCCCCGAGCACCGGGCTGAACCGAAGAAGGTACCTGCACATACATATAGGACTTCCTATGGTGTGACAGGCTTTCCGCTACCTGACCTGAACCCCGAACCGTTCTTTCAGCGAATCTCTGCGCCCTTGGGCTGGTGGACTTATCATCGGGCTTCCCCTCATAGCGCATGAGGAGACTGGAATGGAAAGTAGTAGACTTTCCCAGGATCACCACTCCATAGTGCTTGTGGAGCCCCACTTTATCCACTAGGAATGGGCCCTGCCACCCGATTTCGAATTCGTTCCCCTCGATTGGGAGGAGTACTAGAACTCGGTCTCCAACCTCTAAGGATATCTTCGTCTTCGTCCGTTTCTCAGGTGTGCATTTACGGCACTCCGGACAAGACCTAATATACCTGCGCACGTCGCCTGTCATTCCCGGCCACCAATAGTACCGGGATAGACATTTACTGGTTGTCCCTACAGTCAGATGTCCGGTTGGGGACCTGACATGTACCGTTCGCAGCAGATTAGCTCTGAAGCTCTCAGGAACCAACTTACGTTCCCTCTGCCTTTTCTCTGTTCCAGTCTGAATTAACGGTGACTGGTTATCAGAGTTGAACTTACCCTGAGTTAACGGGTTTTCATTGTTGGGCAACCCTTCCGAACAAGGACACTCCGTCGCATCCTTGCTCCGAGCATTACTCATTCTATCCGGGTGAGGATTTCGGAGACTTACCTTTTCGAGACCCTCTTCCTCTGTATCTCTGACCTGCCTAGACTTATGGATGCTAGGGTGTTCTGGTTCGCCCAGAAACACGTACTTCCGGCCTAGAATTAGGGGATAGAGAGGATCCGGTACGACTGCCGCCTGAATGCGTCCAGTAACGTACTTGCTCCGAATCTCCACATTGGCAATCGGGCAACGTAACGCCACAGCACTCCTACTGGCTGGCTGTATCTCCGTCATCTCCCCGGTGAGTTGCTCTGGGCCTGTCAGGTGGGATGCAATTACAGCTGAAAATTGCAATCCCGTGTCGTAGAGGCACGACACCTGTTGCCCATTCACTTCTACTCTCTCAACCACTGGAGGTCGTCTAGTTTCTCCATTCCCATCAACCGACTTCACTTTCCTGCAAGATCTATCCCTAACCTCTGCAAGACAAGCAAAGTGAAAGTCCTTGGGCTTACTCTTACACTCACTCGTATTGTGAGTGCGGGACTTGCAGAATTTGCACCATCGTTCACTCCACTTCCTCTTTGGAGAACTAGGTGGGCTATTCTTACCTTGGTTGACGTTAGAGATCTTCTCTAAAGAGCCTACCTGTTTCTTTGGTTCCTCAGAACCTGTGGTCTTCTTTGACTTCTTCTTTGACTTACCTTGATCCGGATCTTTCGATCTCGGATCTGTTGGACTGGTGTCCCCAGTCTCGCCATAGACTTCAACGTATCTTTCGGCTAACTTGGTGACTATATCCAATCTCTCAGCCCCATTCTCACCTAAGAAGTTTCGCAAGGGTTTTGACATTTGCATTCGCATCTGATCTACAACCATCAACTCACGCAAACTTTCATACTCCTCCTTAAATCCGGCCAAGGCCATCCATTTAAGAAGGTATGAGTTCAATCTCACACTGTATGCTGAAAACAGTTCACCAGGTTCTCGCTTCGCCGTTCGAAACTTCCTTCGGTATGAGTGCGCTGTGATCTCGAATCTCTTCAAGAGAGCCGCTTTCAATGCCGGGTAATCATTCTGTAAACCCGGTGGTAAGCGTGCATACACCTCATAACCTTCGGCACGGAGTCCCTGGGAGAGTTTCAAACACCATTTCTGTTTGTCTAGACCCATGGCAATAGACATGGCTTCATACTTCTCTAAGTATTGGTCTATCCGTTCCTTCTCGGGTTCGAACGGCTGTAAAGGCCATTTCATAGCCTGGTAGTCACGTCTACTGGTTGACTCTGAGCCAGGAGGTACACCTCCTCCCATAGCTCCATCAGTTACACCTGTAGCAGGCACCTGTGCCTCAAGTAGCTTCATTCGATACTCATGGTCACGTTTTTCCTTCTCGGCTTCCAACTCAAGCCGTTTCATTTCAGTATCAGCCGCTATCCTCTTTTCCTCAAGAGCCACTTTACTGGCTTCCAGTTCTCTTTCTGCTCTCCTCCTCTCTCTTTCCTCTTGGCGAAAATTTCTTTCCACCTCTTGGACATAGGATTTCAAAGCATCTCCTTCAAGACCAGACTTACGTCCAGTTTCCTGAACTTTGTCCAAGTCTAACTCTTGGGTAGACATGTTGACTATGATAGGTGGGTACTCAAGTATGTGTGGGTGAAGCAATACAATGAATCAATAATCAATAGTACTAACTAATCACCACAACACAAATGTCCGTCAGACAGTTAGGAGATAGGTAGAAGTAGTAGAATCTTATGTAGACTGAAGTAGAGGATAAAGACTAAGTCCCTATCCCTATGTGAGAGGTCTACAACACACAAAGATCTTGGAATAATCCCGGACGGGCCCCCACTCTGTAACGGAGTGTTTCGGGTTCACCTTGGGTAGTGAGAGTGAACCACACCCGAGGTGTCTCTAGCACTCCCGTGTATTCTAGCCCCAGGGGTTGGACGAGCAGATACACTTTTTTTTTCTCTGTGGTTGATCTCAGATTATTTAGTTACGTCTACACACCCCTCCAGATCCTAGACCCCTACTAACTACCTACACCTGTTGAACAATGAACACTTAGGCATCGTCCGAGACCACACTCAATCATTATACAAAGAGCAAGTCAACTTACATAAAGTTTATTCTACCCTTGAGAATATAGAACTGAAATGAACATCCTGATAGAAGAATCTATTTACACAAATAGAAGATAGAGTGGAGAAAGACTTAGAGATGTAGGTGTCTTCATCGAGTTGAGAAGTAGAGTGGATGCAGATGTCCCGTCCAGTCGGTCCGCCACTCACCCGGCTTCCTTCCAGTGAGATGACTAGAACCTTGGAGACCACTCCGTCTCCCGAACGTGGAACCACAACAATAGAGTCACTGCTGGACCACACTTCACTGGACCAACTGCATCTATAACACTCCCACGGAGTCACTGGTAATACAGTTCTCGAACACTACCGAGTTGGAGACAATCTTCCTGGACTTGGCTCCAAGTATTGGTTACTTCGATGAACTAAATAGTCACTGAACAACCGAATGGTCGGTCACTCCTAGCACAGTCCCTCTGCAGAACCGATATGGCATTGACCAATTCAATGGTCTCTTACAGTCACACTGTGTCGGATCAGATATGGCTACTGAAAAGTGTTACTGAGTCCTTCTAGAACACAGTTGATAATCTGGATACGGAAACAGTACATTAATAGAATCAGACATCTATTTTACGGAAACAATTCAGGTTGGACTATAATCCCTAGTCCCTTCCACCGGGTTACACTTGACACACGTCCATACTGGTGTAGTTCTTCTCAAGACCTGCCACTCGAGCTGTCCAAAGAACCATTCAAGTGTCTGAAGATTAGTTACTTCTGCGTTTAGGCAGAACCCCCGTCAAACCAGACGGACCGGTGTTCCCTGTCGAGCATGATTACTCAACATGCTGAAATGTTCCTGGCGAAACCAGAGTATCTTCTATTTTAAACAATCACAAACCATCTCTTCCCACACGTGCACCTTCAGGGCAGTGGTATGTCTTGAAGCAACCTTCACGCATGGTGAATCACATTGGGTACCGGGTGTGATGGAGTCTGGCGTGATAAGTAAAGAACTGAACCCTTCGCTCTGTCACACGAAGTGGTTTTCTGCCAACAACAATTATAGTTGACTGGTTCCTCAACAGGCAAACTCCTGAAAAGGAAGAGCGACCGGTGAGAGATACTGGCCCAAACATTAGTTCACATGCATCCTACCAAAACTACTCAACTCTCAGTCATGCTAGTTAGTTATTCATATAACCAAAGCATTATCTCTATATGGAGAGTAGTCAAGCATGGGTTCACAAATGTCAGCTGGCCTCACAGAACAGCCCGTCAAACAGAGCAAGAAATCAGAATGACGAGTCTGATCATTGGTCTCACCTATCCCTAATCATCTACCAGTCGTCGCTAACGTCAGTAATGATACAAGGCTGTTATTGTTCTAATTTAATCGAACTAAACAAATAGGTAAAGAGTCCCTAGACTCATTCCTAACATCATCAATGTACATTAAGAAACATAAACTTGATCAATATACCATCCCTCGGGATATAGGAATAGTACATGATCACCTCCAATATGTACACAAGCCTGTTTGCTGGTGGGACCACCTGCCCACGCCACAGCAAACTCTTCTTATCAGACTCTACCTTAGAGTCAAGAAGCCTTCTTGAGAATACATGTTCCCCCCCCCCCTGTTCCAAGGGTACTGTTCCAGTTCTGTCCTCCCAAGTGGTTTAGCCTTGGCCTGGACTGAACTTCATCGTTGGTTTGGTCTACCAACACATACTTTCATAACTTGCTTTCACATCCCCCATATTCGATATTTCCCCAGTCTCATACAGCCTCCTGCATCCTTCCATACTTCCAGCACCTTAGCATTCACTCGCACTAGCGCCAGTATGAAAGAAACAGGATAGCTCAGACAAGATTTCAGAACGCATATTTATATCGCGACGGCACGCAGTGTGATCACGCGTCGAGCTATTCGGCGTTCGGAATTACCCCAGGAAGTATCCCATGCCATGAACTAATATATATACACAACGTCACATCATATATATATATATAGATATAGCACCAAAGCCACTTACCTTTCCACAGAAATCCGCTGTTCCACACAATGAATTCACTATTAAGTTTTTACACAATAGTTACAGCATTCCTGGTGGCACAGAACTAAGTTCTTCCTTTACTTAGTAACTAAGCACAATTTTGTCTGAATCTCCACCTACCAACTTACCTGGTTTTCTAACCGTTCTTCTGGCTTCAGCAACTGACTGACATAATCTAAGTTTCCATCCGGCACAAGTAACTAGGTTTTATTCTAACACAGCAACCTAATAGAATCAACGATTGGCAATATATGGTACATATATTTGGAACCCAAATCGCCCACATCACATTACGGCGTTCCTAACAGCTGATTCGCGAGCACACGGTAAACAAACCCACGAGTAATTGTCACCTGCGTTATCGATCGGTTTGCTAATTAGTATGCAAGGACATCCGCATAGGTAATGAGGTTAGAACAATGGCGTGTGGAACACACGTACAAAGTTAAATGATTTAACCAAATATCTACCTGGATGGTGAAACCAGCTCTCCAGTCAGCTTCCGAACTGTTCAAGGGCTTCTCAGCTTCCTTTTCATAACAGTCAGCCGAATCATGGTTGAGGTGAGACGCAACACAAAAATGGCTCACATTCAGGCCAGCGTCTGTTCTCTTCGAACAAAAGTAAGTGAATGGCTGGTTTAGCCAATTTCCCGCTTCGTGCCAACTCAATGCGCACAAGAAGCGAGTGCTTCTTGAGAAAAGATACTTTCTCGGGAAAACGTCATTCCCCGCCTAGAGTTTCTAGATCTCTCTGCACGGGAATTTAGAGCGATACCCAGCATCACGGGTTACTCGAATTCCGGTGTTTCGAGACGATTCTAGATAATAAGTCCTCCATCGGCTTCCCTCAGGCTATTTTTAGCTGGGAAAGTCCCCGATGACGCGCCAAAATAGTGCGGGAACTTGACGACCCAAGACAGATAAACGCGTTTCGTCACAGCCAGTAAGAAATCTAAGAAGATGGTTAATTTAAATAGGAATGTTCACTGTTGCAAGTTTAATTCTGCCGAATTCTCGGTAATTTTTAATGAATCACCCTTCTTCTTACTTATATCCGTTCTTCTAGCATCCCGTTTTATTTTTACAGTACGTTAGTCATGTTTAAATATCAAGAATAATTTTCCAGAATTGGTATCCCCTTACAAATAACGATCCCTGCAAATAATTGTGTCCCCAGGCGAGTTCAAGAATTGTTAACTTTTGTTTCTGTACACTTACTGTTACCAGGCATCCATGTGTAAATGCATATGTAAAAAAAAAAAACATATATTGGAAACAACAAACTGCCATCAGAATTGATAATAATGTAGATCAATATCAGCCTATTAAAAGTAATAAAAGAGGTGTGAGACAGGGATGTGTAATGTCTCCAGATCTTTTTCCCCTTACAGTGAAAGCGTTACAGCATCTGCTCACTAGTCAATTTTAGTTTGAGCCAGTATGAAGGTGGTTAATTAGGGGCGATATTTCAGTTGGCAAATAAAATTCATGTTAATCAAAGACATCTATTGGATCTGTCGATTCCGACACTCGATCACTCCGTCGCTGCCTGGGTGCTGAAAATGGAAAAGAAAAAATATTGCTTCCCCGGCGGAAAATCTAACCTCTATTCCGCGTGACATGTGGAGACACTTACCACTACGCTACTGACGACACGTTAACACATCAACGAAAAATTATAATATAGCCACATGCATAGGAATAATCACGTGACCTACTTCTACTGCGAATATAATTTTTCTCTATTCGCAATTCTATTGCGAATAGTCACTTCGTTATTTTAATATTTATCATATGTATTTGAAATATTTCTGGTTTCATCATTTTTAATTTTATTATATATAATACACATGTAACACTAGTCTCATGATATTGCCTTTGGTGTGTGAATTGTTAGGCCATCATATATTCTAGGCCACAGAATAACGAGTGGCCAGTTTCATTTTTCACCACCTTTGCCTCCCAAATAATTCCAAGAATATTCCGAAATTATCTCACACCTATGTTATAAGGTCGGGTCGACCACAGACCACTGTCATGTTAGATAAGAGACCACTAACCACTATGCCAATGTGGATCCATATAATATAATGTATGGGTTGACCAAAATAAGTATAATTTTTAAGTGCCATGGGATGATTAATCGCCTTAAGTAAGTAAGTTCCCATATCTGCCATGGGCTTATATATCGCCAAAATGTTGTCTCAGTTAAAATAACAAAACAGTAGTTCTTCCCAAGCAACCTGCTTTAATTTGATATATAATACAACATGTCTGCCACCATATTAACAATTTTTAGGTCTTTACTATGACACACCTCTACTTCCCATTTTCCGCAATCTATAAATGTGTGGTCCAAACCTACTTTTCATTTGGCACTGCATTTGTTAACTGTATACTACCATGAAAGTATACTTCCCACCTCCAACGTCATCTGTGAGGCATGTATTTCTATCCCTGTGTTAAAAACACATTGAAACTGGATGCTGAAACATATGATATATTGCTTTTGTAAATGATTTATTCCAATTATTTATTTACACAAAAAGGTGCACTTAACCCTCAGAGAAATGTAATGTGAGCATAATGTGGTCATGTGCCTAAATTAATTTAATAATAATGATTTGTATTCTTTTTTACAGATATTTGATACCTTCAGAGTTTGCCTGTTTATCTGTTGCACGATTGTCAACAATGGGGTTTATTTCTTGCGTTAGAAATGCCTCGACTGCTATTGCAGTTAGCAAAGTGAACAGACGTGTATACCCCAGGCAATATCATAATGTTCTGGTATTTCCTGATGGCAGCACAATTAACATCAAATATGCGGAACCTCGCAGAATAATTAAGGTATTTTTAAACAAAGCTTTCTTACTATTACATATACTGTGTATGTAAGAATTATATGAAAAGTACATGTGTTTTAATTAGAGAGAGAGAATCCTTTTTTGTTAGGCTGTTTGCTCCAAAGCCATGCTAGTAAGAAAACAATCCTCCTGCTGAGGATTGAACCTGGACCATACATTGTCTTGGTAAATAAACACACTAACTTCTATGCTTTCCCCGCTGCAAAAGACATATAGGAAGCAGACAAACCCCATGAGGCCTCAGAGATGTGATTTAACAGAGGATTGCCGAAAATTCTGTGGACAGCCAAAATTAGTAATCTAAATATTTTAAAAGAAGCTAAGACACAAAGAGAACTGATCACAAACAGAAAGAGGCAGTCGTCATTTTCAGCTACATTATAAGAAGAGAAAAACTGGAAAGATAAATAGAAATAGAGGAAGACAAGAAGAGAAGATTTTTGACGGCCTTTTGTCATGGCAAGTGATACATGCTGCTGGAGATCACAAGATGTTGCGATGCATGATCACCTAAGTCAAGTTGGTCATGGAGCTTACTACTACACATATGTGTACTTAGGACATTTGCCCTTAGTCTAATAATAGCGGGGTCACAGCCCAATGGTTAGTAGTTTATGGTTGATGTACTTTGTATCTACACAGTGAAGATGTGTGTATTTCATGTGATGATTTTTAAAGTGTTCAGCAATGAAGGATCTTGAAGAACTCTCTCTCTCTCTCTCTCTCTCTCTCTCTCTCTCTCTTTCTTTCTCTCTCTCTCTCTCTCTCTCTCTCTCTCTCTCTCTCTGTGTGTGTGTGTGTGAGAGAGAGAGAGAGTAAGTGTGTTTATGTGTGAGAGTGTGTGTGTGTGTGAAGTTGTTCCTTTACAGGATGTTGCAGTCCAGCATTTTTGTGCTGTTGTGATCTCTTAGCAAGTTTATATTCATTAGTTCATTAGTTTGCCATTGCTTGCTGGACGACCGGCACCCATACCATTTTTTTTTAATGCAACACGGTCTGCTGCCAAATCGTGCACAGCTGTGTTTTAAACAAAATCAAAACTGTTTTGCTATTACTGTACCAAAAGAAATTTCTTCTTCTTCTGCTTTTTATCACCCAGTGAAGCAAATGCACTCAGCCAACTTACTCAAGCCTTTTGCTTTCTTATGCAGCTCTGCCCATGTTCTCTCTAAATTATTAATGTTTCTAATTCTAATTCTCTTATTTCATTTCTTCTACCAACTGTACTTTCTTTCCCAGTTCATTCATACTTTTAACATTAAAGATTCCAGTTCTGAAGATTTTCCTAAGTGAAAGGAAGCTCATTAGTGATCCAGACTCCTTGCAGATTTCTGAACATCGCATATCTTTTCGGAAGAGCCGCCTTTCCTCTTGGTTGGCTGATTTATCCTTCTTCCATTATCTTTACACATGTTCATGGTTGATTGGATTTTGCGGCTAAAGATTTCTATTGTCTGGGAAAGGCAGCCCCAAACCCAACCCTCCTAAGTTGCCTCTTACAACATGCATGGCAGGTCACAGTGTTATTATTCTTTGTTTCCCTTGCATACACTGGTAACACACAGGTAGAACAGAAATAGAGGGAGATAAAATACACACACAGAGGATAATTAGAGATAGAGTAATATGAGAACACTTGGAAGGAACTACATGTGATGGCAAGTAACAGAAGAGCTTGGCATGATGCATTTGAGGGCCTATATTTCACTGGGAGATAAATAGCAAATGAAGAAAATATAGTTGTTTACGAAAGCTCTGTGACTATTCCATTTATAGTAGCAAATTTGGCCTATTCAGAAACAAGAAAGAATAATGGGTAGTCATAATAATCATGGGAAGCATGCACGCCCACATCATCTGGCAAGGCACTTTATGATGATAATGATGAATGGACTCATTATTTGTTTAAATGTTTTGCATATCCTTTACAGGACATCGCTGTCCACAACAGCATCTTTCAGCTGTATGTTGATTTCTTGGCAAGATTACGCTCAGTAGTTTGCCATTGCTTTCTGAGCGGCCGGCTCAGTTATCCCGCAAGTCACCAGCGGGGGTCGAACCACTCCCAGCTCTCGTCCTGCTACAAGACTCTGCGTGATAAACGGGATTACGGAGAAAGTGTTGTAACCCTTCGGCCAGAGAGACCGGCTCATTATTTGTATTGTGGCTAAATACACCAGAATTTCTATGTAAAAATTATTTTTGTAATGTTTCTTGCATGATTGTTTGCTTACATTTTTTATCCTATTCAGCAACCAGTAGATTTTTCAAAGTTATCTGAGGCGGAGAAGAAGGAAGTTTTGCTAAGCAGAAAACCAAAGCAAATACTGGAAAAAATTGAGGACTTTGGCGAAAGTATAGATATAAGTGAATACAGTAAATATTTCACACAGTGACCATTGGGAGTTTCTTCTAATGTTTGAAAGTGTTTTTATTGTGTGTGGTGTCATTGTATGTATTACTCCCACCCTGGCTTTCCTTGCTGTATTGAATTGTTTTTCAACACTGGTATATTACTGACATTAAGTTTTGATTTATTATAATTTTATTTCTTGATTTTAACATTATTTGAAAACTTCTTCTTTTGAGGGATGCATCACAACTAGTTATGCACCTCAAAGGTTCAGAGTGTCTGACTTCTGCGTGCATTTGTGTACTCTTCGCTCCCTCTAGACCAGTTTTTTTTTTTTTTTTTGGGGGGGGGGGGGTGAGGGGGGGGATGACATTCTGAACATATAAAGCAAAGACAACTCTTTTAGCATCACACTCTGTCAGGATGGAATTGCATTGGATTCCTGATCATTGACCTAATGGGACATGAGAAGTCAGATAGACTTTCTATGGAAGGAGCCGCAAAAAAACAAAAAAAAAGAGGGAGTGGCATCTTACAGAAATAGTGAAGTGGTGCATTGGCCAAAAAAGGTTGAGAACCACTGCTCTGGACAGATTCTTTCCAAGGTAACCGGCTCTATCTACCAATGGCTAGGTTCTCTTTCCTAATAATTTTGCCCTCTTTTTTTTTGGCGCTGGATTTGAACTCAAGCATAGTCCATACACACTTCTTCTCGTAGCACTGGACTTAATTTTGAATGTGGATTAGCTTTCCCTGTTACCAGTGTCCCTCGCCATCAGGCAAACCCACTCAGACTTCAGTGGTATTTTGCCCTTAAAGCCTACTCTGCGATTTCCAACTGCTGTGGGTTTTTTGGCATGCACAGCTTGCATACAGGACCTCCTGTTTGTCACTCTTATCCGGGAAAGCCAAGTATCCAATCTCACTAACCAAAAGATTAGAGGAATGTGTGAAATCATTAGATATCAATGGTTGTTGGAAATATTCCCAGCGATGTTCTTTGATAGAACCAAGTACTTACTGAGCCTGAAGCAAACATCGTAACCTCTCAGCCATGGCTTCCCCTGTTTAATAATTCAATACCAAGCAACTCACAAAACATGTCTTGATTACTCCATACATGATTATCTTTTTCTGTACAGACAGTTATTATCAAAACAATGTTTTTCCATAGTGAATTTGAATAACAAAGACACAAACAATAGATTGCACAATTTATTGCCTGGCATATTTTGCTGCATCTCGTTAGGGACATACTGCAGAAATCACACTCCATAAAATAAAGTAAGTAGATAAATCCTTCAAGCTGAAATATACACATATTCACACAGTAATTTCATGTCTACCATGGTAATTTTAAACTGACTATCATGTTTTTCTATTTGCACAGAATTGGCTGATGCAGACAGGTTTATAAGTTGAGACATTAATCAACTCTATTTCATCTGTTACTTTAGAACCTCAACCAACTCGTGTCAACTCTAAGGCTTGGTTCGGCCTCATGGTGTTGTTCTTTCAGGGAGGGATTCATCAGTCGACCCAAGATTGACTCCATCTGTTTCTCTTGTGTCTTGGTCTTTTGGTGTACCTCAGGGTCTCTTTTCTCTTTCATAACTTGTGTTATCTGCTCTTGTTCTTAGTGGCATGTAGTATCTTCTCCAGTTTTACTTTGTGACTTGGTTTCCTTCACCTTTACTTCTTGCTTTGTTTAGTTTTGTTTTGTCGACGGATCAACATCACGGCACACGGGTGTAACCCATAAGTGCTCCGTTCTTCTCCTAACTCAAGCCTGAGTCCCAAAAACTCAGCTCAGTGCACGAACTCCATAGCACCGGCGAGGATCCTGAAATACTTTGGGTAGATTTTTAACTCCGAATTTTGCCCGGGCAGCGCCTTAAGGCTACTCTTTTTCGATTTCCAACTGCCGAGGGATTTTTTACGTGCGCAAACAATACACATGGGCGTCCGATCTCACTACCCAGAGACCAGGGGAAATTTTATTACTAGAAGTCCACGTGAAAACATCCCGGGACCTCCAGCACTCGAGGCGGACACCACTCAACCCCCACTCAGTTCCTCTTGCTTTGTGAATCGCCCGTTTGAGCTGTTTGACCCTTGGTCTGTATTTTTGTTAGAACTTCGATCTATGTTCCTTCTTCTTGTACTTTATTCAGAGTTTCTTCTGTCTCCACCTTAATTTTGGCAATCCGAGCCACATCCTGATCGATTTTCTGTTGGACGAACTGAAGTTCATTCAGGATGCGCTATGCAGCTTCTTTTGTGGCTGTTCATTCTCTGTGCCATATTAGCTACATTTGACTTCAGTTCCATGCTGTTTTGCTTTATCTGTTTTTGCTAGTCTTTTGGTTTTCCCATACTGTCTTCTCACCCCTTTGTATGGCGGGTGGGCGTGATGGTTATCTTCATAGCTTCCTTGCTGTCTTGAAGACAGGTGAACCCGAGGTATACAAGGGGCTTCTCATAAGTCTTTAGCCTGACCATGAAGGAGTAGGCGGACAAAATTTTAATTTGGCATATGTGTAGCTCATTCAATTTGTAATGGACATATGAATTTCCCTCCTCTGTTAGTTTTCCCGATATGGTGCATGGCACAACACACCCTATTGACCAGATCTGAACATCCAACGGTTTGTCAGAACTATGGAGAAATTAGACGCCAGAACTGATAAAATTCTTGATGTTACAGGAAAAAAAAACACTTACAGACATACACAGGGAGATGGTGCCAGTGTTTTAGGAAGTCTGTCCTTCGTATGCTTCTGTAAAAAAAAAATTGATGTTTGCAGTTTAGTGTGGCTGTTCCCAAGTTGCTGATCTGCCAAGATCAGGACGACCGTCCTCAGAGTGCAGTGATGCAAATGCTGCAAAAGTGAAGAAAATCATAGACCAGGATAGGAAAATGACAATTGCAGAGATATCGGGTTCAGCAAAATTAAGTACAGTTTTTAGAATTTTACACAACAGACTGAACATGAGAAAAGTGTGTGCCCACTGGGTACCGCGCCTGCTGACATGTGAACAGAAACAAGCACGGGTTGATTGCTGTGGCCAGTTGTTCAACATGTGGCGGTCGAAAAACATGGTGACGGTAGATGAGACTTGGATTCACCATTATGATCCAAAATTGACAGCATGCAGTGGAAAACCGTGGGCTCGCCAACACGTCAAGCCAAGAGCACAAAAATCTGCAAGAAAAGTGATGCTGTTTTTTGGGACATCAGAGGTGTCATATTGAAAGATTGCATGCTTCATGGCAACACGGTTAATAGGCAGTAGGCTACTATGCAGATCTCCTTATCAAACTAAGAAAGGCTGTGACCAGAAAACGAGGGATAGAGTGCACAAATTCTGCCTTTGCTTCAAGACAATGCGCCCTCCCATAAAGTACAGCTTGTGCTGCAAACTGCCAACGATTTGAATATTGAAATTCTTCCACACCCACCATATTCTCCAGATTTGGCTCCATCAGACTTTTTTCGGTACTTCAATTTTAATTCACCGCAAACAAACAAGTATCCCTTAGAGCCTCATTTGCATCGGTCCGGCAATCACTTTCCGGTTTAGTGTTCGGTGGACTGCTGGACCGATTGATGGATGTTTTTTTAAGTTTTTGGGCCCGCAGAAGTCGGATGTGTCGGCCTAACGGCGCAAAAACGCAGCTCTGCTGTAAACCGGCACAACGCAATCACGTCCCAAAAAAAAAAAAAAACTCCGGATGAACGAAGAAGAAGAAGATTGCGAATTATGTTCGTAACTTCTTCGCCACAGCGCTGAAATAATATTTGAAGGTTATAATATAAACAGTCTACGTTATGCACAAACTGCAGTACTGATAGTGGGTAATGCAACATCTTTTAGACATTTTATTAATGGAGAGTTCATTAACATATACGTATAAACATAATATCAATAATATATGTGGATGATACTATATACCACTAGGATTAGAATTAAACTATAAGAACACAGAGATTATAGTCGTCTCCAAGAAGAAAGAAATGTTGCAATGCAACATCCAATTAAATTCTTAAACAGGTGAATCGGTACAACTATCTCGGAACAATTATGACATCTCATGGGAAGTGCTTTGGAGAGACGAGCAAGAATCGCTAAGGCAAATGTAGCTTTTGTCAGATGGAAAACATACTCACCAACAAAAAGCTTGCCAATTACAGTGAGGAAAAGAGTTTTTTGGGGTGCTATATTGGACCGGGACTTTTGTATGCTTGTAAAAAAAATTTACAATAAGCAGAAAAGCTTAGAAGCATCGAATGGTGGTGGAGATGTGGTTTCTGAGGAAATTGCAAAGAATATCATAGATTGACAGAAAACCCAGCGAGCAAGCCCTTCAAGTAACAAATACAAATAGTACATTGATTAGAAAAATTAGACGGTCGAGATTTGTTGTTCATGTTATGAAGAGAAAAAGATGAACTTGAAAACTTAGTGACGATTGGTGAGATTGATGGAAGGAGAGCATGTGGACAACGGTGAGAAAAATACATACCAGGATGACATAATGGGCACAGAAGCTCATCCCAAGACTTTGATGATTGTGTGAGAAGGCGAATCAGGACTGCCCATGCTTACCGGCAAAGCACATGATGAAGATTAAGATACCACGTTGCTTTATGTGTTCTTTTAAGTGAACATACTTGCTCCTGTGACATATTGTTTCAGTGCGCATAAATAAATGTATGGATAATTCTCCATTTTCATTCGCTTACTAAAATCCGTGATCTCTTCGTAGCCCGTATTGTCTTGTCATCCAAGTCACCCATAACAATGTTGTTATTACCAATTATTTGATGATTTCTAGTATTTGGAAGAGCATTCACGACTCAATGGCTAGAGGATTATCGCCCTTGCTCTTAATTGCAGGGAAGATACTCGCCAGAATTCTTCACAATCGCCTCACGGCCCATCTCGATCAAGGTCTTCTTCCTGAGAGTCAATGTGGCTTCAGAAAAGAATGGGGAGCTGTTGACATGATGATGCGAGGCAGCTGCAAGAGAAATGTCAGGAACAGAACTTCGAAATGTTCCCCACTTTCATTGATCTTACCAAGGCGTTTGATACAGTCAGCAGAGAAGGACTGGAAAATTATGGCGAAATATGGTTGTCCACGAAAGTTTGTCCAAATAGTGCGGCTATTTCACAATGGTACGCAGGCAAGAGTGCAGGAAAATAGTGAGCCGTGTGAGCCTTTTCCTGTCACCAATGGAGTGAAGCAAGGCTGTGTCCTGGAACCAACTCTTTTCAGCCTCATGTTTTCAGCTATGCTGACAAATGCCTTCGAGAACAATGACATTGGAATAGACATCAACTACCGCATGGATGGAAAGTTATTCAATCTCAGAAGGCTAAAAGCTAAACCCAAAACCCCCGGGAAGGTTAACCCGGTCAACAAATGCCCGCAGAAGTCGGATGTGTCGGCCTAACGGCGCAAGAACGCAGCTCTGCTGTAAACAGACACAACGCAATCACGTCCGAAAAAAAAACTCCGGATGAACGAAGAAGAAGAAGAAACCCAAAACTAACAGCGACACCATCAGAGCGTTCCTATTTGCTGATGATTGCGCTCTATATATAAACTCAGAGGCAAACATGCAACACGGTGTTTCTGCTTTCTCATATGTCTGTGCCAACTTTGGGCTCAATATCAACTTGTAGAAGACTATAGTAATGAACCAGCCAGCTCCGGAGATTAATCACACTGTGCCGAATATCAAAGTGAGTGGTCATAGACTAAATATTGTTGACAAATTCACCTATCTTGGCAGCATTGCGTCCAAAGCTGCTATAATTAATGATGAAGTGAATGCAAGAATCACCAAGGTCAGCGCGGCCTTTGGCAGACTGTACAAGAATGTATGGGACAGAACTGGAATAAGCATGCAAACAAAGCTGAACGTCTACAAAGCAGTCGTATTATCCACACTATATATGCTTGTGAAACCTGGACTGTTTATCAATATCAGCGACACGCTAGGAAATTAAACCACTTCCACACAGTCTGCCTAAGGAAGCTACTGAAGATTAAATGGCAAGACAAAATCCCAGACAGACACTGAAGTCCTAGAAAGAGCGTCCATGCTCAGTATTCACACTCTATTAATGAAGATTCAGATTCGCTGGGCTGGTCACTTGACTCGCATGCCAGATCACAGGCTCCCTAAACGAATATTTTTTACAGCGAGCTGCTTAGTGGTAAAAGCTCCCAAGGCGGTCAGAGGAACCGCTTTTAAGACTCTCTGAAGATCTCATTAAAAGCTTTTGGAATTCACCACGACACTTTTAGACTGCTGCCAAAGACCGAAATTCACGGCATACATCATTACGCAAGAGTGCAGTCACTTGTGAAGCAAACAGAACTGCAAGAGCTGTGGCAAAAAAAAAAAAAAAAAAAGGGCTGGACATAAAAGCCACTGCAGGAGATCCTCCTCCTTGAACGTCAAGCATTCTTTCCCCACATTGTCAAAGAACATTTCGAACCAAAATAGGCCTTACCGGCTATCTTAGAACTCACGGCTCCCTACTTTCAACCCCACTGGATGAAGTGAATGGTCACATCATTCTTGATGGACAAACAACAGATACGTCACAGTAATCCGCACTGTTGAAATGTGTAGAAACCGATTTATCAGCAGCACTGTTAACTCACAGAGTTGTTGCCTAAATCTGTCAGCCAAGCGTAAAAGCATTTCATCGATATATCACTCCCACTCGTGTCTTCTCTATGGAGATCACCCCAAACACTCATTTCGCATTAGCTTACTATGCTTACACTTTCCCCGCTGAATCACTTCCAGTCAGTTGACCTCCGGAGCTTGTGACACAAAGTTTGATTTGTGAGCCTTAGGATTTAGATAAGCCAAGATACTTTTTTGTCAATGTTTGATATAGAATAGATGTATCAGAGTGACTTTGTTTTTGTGTGCTGGCGAAGGCTTTCTAGCCGTAACGTCCATTCTGCCACTTGTTGTAAAGTTAACCAATTCCACTTTCCGTTTTTGCTGATTTATTCATTGTAGTATAACACAAGCCGGTCTTCCTGGCGAAGGTGTTAACGATTTTCTCTGTAATCCCGTATATCCACGTAGGGGAACACAGCTGTGCGAGATTCGGTAGCGGATCGCTTCGCGTTGGTTACTCACGGGGGAATGTGAGCCGGTCTCTCAGAAAGCAATGACAAACTACTGGGCGTAATCTTGCCAAGACATCAACAACAGCGATAAAATGCTGGTATTGCCAGCGATGTCCTGTAAATAGGATATGCGCGAAAAAAATATAACACAGACCATGTACTTGCGGGTGAGTAAAAAACAGTAACGCCGTAACCTCCTGTGATTGTCGTAAAAGGCTAGTAAAAGGGTTGGGGTGAGACTTCATAATGTAGAAAAAAAGCAGCCAACATCCAATCAGTCATGAACAGAGGACTTGGCATACGTGGATGTGCGGCTAGGACGCAGATTTACAACAAGCGGAAGACACATGGTTGTCAGGTGCCGAGTGGGCGCGCTCCCAGTAGAAATTGTTTATGTTGCATATCCCTTACAGGGCGTTGCAGTCAGCACCAGCATTTTTCAGCTGCTGTTGATGTACTAGGCAAGTTTTACTGTCAATAGTTTGCCATTGCTTTCTGAACGACCCGCTCACATACTCCCGTAAGTTACCAGCGAGGCGCGGTCCGCTGCCGAATCTCACGCAGCTGTTTTCCCCCATTTGGATATACGGGATTACGAACAATGTCGTAAACCCCTTTGCCAGGGATACCGGAGACCCAAGAGAGTGCAAAAAAATAAAGGGACCGAAGCACTGTGTAGCTGCACAGATATTTTAAAAACATTGACTTGTTTGATTTCTGCATCTTTACACGTAAAGATAATTGTCTATAGAGCATATTGTCTATAGGGCTTACTGACTCATATATGGTGTGTGGGAGGTGGGGGGAGAGAACCTCTTCATGTTTATGTAAAACATAACACGTCTAACAGTTCAGTTAAAATTGTAAACGTTGCCCATTTTAATGAAGAGCCTCCTATCATTATTATAATTAATTCAGGATCAATAAGTGAATCTATTTTAGTTTAGTCGACACATGAAAACATTTTCCATTTGATCATTATTCTACTTATCACCAGATGTTGTGGGTATGACAAGTGTTGATGGGCTAACTGTATAGCAATTGATACTGTAAGGCTACATGGCTGTATAACTGTAAAAAGGATGAGCAATGGATAGGGCTGTTATAGTGAATGCCCGTCAGAGAGGCAGGGCGATTAAACCAATGAAAAGAAGACTGCCAAGGTTGAAGCCAGACAAGATCGCCATTCAGGTGAATGAATAGTCAGCCAACACAAAACTTGTTCTCGTCGCCCACTAAACGATCAAGACCTGATCATTCGGGGTCACATCGATTGACGGATGTCAGTCGCGGCGATTGGGCAAATTTTGAGCTATAGCCTACGATGGGTTAGTTAGTTAGTCTATCCTCTTGAGCCTAAGGCGGCGCATAGGGCAGAAGTCCTGTTTCTCCATGTTTGGCGGTTCGCTGCTACCTGTTGTAGATCTTGGATATTTACTTGGCCATTGAATGAGCCTTCTCTAATGATGGTTCTACGAAGGGTCTCTCTTGGTCTTCCCCGTTTTCTTTTCCCTACTGGTGACCATATGAGGGTTTGGTAGGGGAGTCTTGACTTGTCCATTCTGAGTACATGGCCGATGTAGTTCCAACGGCGTCTTCTTATGAAATTGGATACTGTTTCTTGCTTAGTCTCTTGTCTTATTTGCGAATTGGTTCTGAAGTCTGTCCAGTGGATGTTTAGAAGTCTTCTAAGACATTTGTTCTCAAAATTGTCTAATTTTTTATCTAAAGCTACCGTTGATTTCCAACTTTCACATCCATACGTTAACACTGGAATCACACAAGAGTTGAAGATTTTAAGTTTTGTGTGTTTGCTGAGTGTCTTTGACTTCCAGATGTTTGACAGTTTATTGAAGGCACTAGATGCCAGTGCGATTCTAGATGATATTTCTGGTGTTGAGTCCCCTGTAGATGTCATTTTGCTTCCTAGGTATGTGAAGCTGTTGACTTTTTCAAGAACGTTGCTGTTCAATTTGGTGTCATCTGAACTGTTAGTCCGATGGGTGACGTTGCGATAATCTAGTGTGATAATTTGGTCGCGTCTAGTGATAGCCGTGTGGTCTAGTGATTACACAACCGCCTCACACGCCAGTGATCCGGGATTCGATCCCGGGTCCAGTCAGGGATATGCACTATTGACGAGCTCAAATGAGAGCGAAACTCGAGTCTAGTGCTTCCAATCTGACGTGGACAAAGCCTTAGGTTCGTACCGGAATACGATCAGCGTTGCCATGAGAGGGTTGTGCTTAATCTTTAAACGTCAGTGTCTGGGATCTCGTCTTGCCATCTAATCTTCTATAGCTTCCTACGGCAGCCTGTGTGGAAGTGGTTTAATTTCCTAGCGTGTCGCTAGTAAATCTAGCTGTATTTTCTGGCCACTTTAGCCAAGTCTAGCCAAAATAGCCTTGCGGGTATACCCATATGGGAAAGGCTTCGGGAGTAAACCCTGAGGACAAATCCGGAGATGGAGTCCCTAAGGCAGTTCCATGTTGTAAACAACATAGTTCTGGCAACTCCTGCGACGGCACCGATGCCAAGTTGCATTGGCTACTGCCTTTCCCTTGGTCAACATCGGCGACGTGGAGCGGGGAAACCTGCTACTGGGCAACAGCTGGTTCTCCGATTTCCATTGCCCAGGCTTGTGCCCTGAAGAGGTCTACTTCAGCACCGTGTAAAGCGGTGACACAACACGGGAAGCAGCATTTACCGGTTATAAGTCTTAATGCTCAATTGGCGTAGAGCAAGGCGCCAGGGGCTGCTTCCGACGGTGGAAGAGATCATCGCATCTCACTAGACAGCTACCGCCCGCCTAAGCTGGGCAGCCCCCCAGTCAATAAGATATTGTCTCGCAACGGTTCATCTGCTCCTGAGGGTGTGTGGAGCTTAGGGGAAAATCCTGACACATGGACTGCAATCTATACACCTAGCAACAAGAAAAAAGCAAAACAACCGGCCCTAAGGCTGGGAAATGGAACGTAAGAACCATGACCCCTGGCATCTCAGACGATCTAAATGAGACTGTGGATGCCCGCAAAACTGCAGTGATAAACAACGAACTACTAAGACTGGGGATAGACATTGTCGCCCTGCACGAGACCAGATTCCAAGAATCTGGAAGCATCAAGGAGAGGGACTTCACTTTCTACTGGCATGGCAAGCCGTGCGGAGAGACCAGGGAGCATGGAGTTGGCTTCGCTATCAGAAACAAGCTGCTTAATTCCATCATACCACCAAGTGATGACACTGAAAGAATACTGAAGCTCCAACTCCAGACAGAGGCAGGCCCAGTTCGTATTATAAGCGTTTACGCCCCAACCCTAACTGCAGCATCAGAATCTAAAGACAAGTTCTATCACGACCTTAGCAAAGAAGTCAGTGAAACACCAGAGAAACAACATCTTTTTATCCTGGGGGATTTCAATGCCAGGGTTGGCTCCGACCACGAATCTTGGCCTTCATGTCTAGGACAGTTTGGCGTTGGAAAGATCAATGACAATGGACAACGTCTCTTGGAATTCTGCAGCCACCATAATCTGTGCGTGACCAACACTTTCTTTGACACGAAACCTCAACACAAGGTGAAAGGAGGACCCCAGATCAAAGAACTGGCACCAACTCGACCTGGTGCTCACTAAACATCCGCAATGTACGGCTGACTCGCAGCTATCAGAGTGCTGACTGCGACACCGACCATTGACTCGTCTCCAGCAAGGTGAAGATAAAGCCCAAGAGAATCTACAGAAGCCGAACAGAAGGAAGACCACGCATTGACACCAGCGGCACCCAAAATAAAGAGAAGGTCAACAAATTCATGCAGGCGCTAGCGGATACTCTGCCTGGCCCCACAAATGGAAATTCCACCGAGAAATGGAATCATTTTCGCGACACCATCTACAATACAGCACTATCAACATTTGGTAAGAAGCAAACTAAGTCAACCGACTGGTTTGAAGCACACTCTGAAGAGATGCTCCCAGTCCTGGAGATAAAGAGACATGCATTCTCAATGTATAAAACATCACCTTCAGAGAAAACACTGCAGGCATTGCGGACCGTCAGAAATAGAGTACAACAGATGGCAAGAAGATGTGCGAACAGGTACTGGCTACAGCTCTGTGCTCAAATTCAAACTTGTGCAGACACTGGAAATATAAGAGGGCATCAAGCAAGCTGTCGGTCCATCAAAAAATAAGATGGCCCCTTTACGATCAACTGAGGGGGTAATCATAAAAGATCGAGCGAAACAAATGGATCGCTGGGTAGAACACTACTCAGAGCTATACTCAGTGGATAACACTGTCAGCGAAGAAGCTCTGGAAGCCATCGATCAACAGTCCGCCATGCATGCCTTGGATAACGAACCTTGCCTCACAGAAATCAGCGAAGCACTAGACTCTCTCAAATCCGGCAAGGCACCTGGAAAAGATAGTATTCCACCTGAAATTTTAAAATGTAGCAAAGAAACAATCATCCCAGAACTGTATGCAATATTTCAGCTCTGCTGGAGAGAAAAATCAATACCACAAGATATGAAAGACGCAAACATCGTTACCCTTTATAAATACAAAGGCGACAGAAGCGACTGCAACAACTATCGCGGCATTTCCCTACTCAGCATTACAGGCAAGATTTTTGCCAGAGTAATCCTTAAAAGATTACACATTCTTGCTGAAAGAATCTACCCCGAATTGCAGTGCGGATTTAGACCCAACAGGTCCACCATCGATATGATTTTCTCACTCCGGCAGCTCCAAGAGAAGTGCAGAGAACAGAGGAAGCCATTATATGTTGCCTTCATCGACCTCACAAAGGCATTTGACCTCGTGAGCAGAAGCGGCCTTTTTAAGGTCCTTGAAAATGTTGGATGTCCACCCACCCTTCTTAGTCTCGTGAAATCATTCCACGAAAACATGCAGGGGACCATTTTATTTGACGGCTCAACATCCCAGTCATTCAGCATCAGCAGCGGAGTAAAGCAGGGCTGCGTGCTTGCTCCTACACTCTTTGGTATCTTCTTCGCTGTTCTCTTAAGGCAGGCATTTGGGACTGCCACTGAAGGCATATACCTCCACACAAGATCTGATGGCAAACTTTTTAACCCATCAAGACTCAAGGCAAAGACCAAAATAAGATCAAGATGCGTAAGAGAACTACTTTTTGCAGATGATGCAGCACTGACTACTCATACAGCAGAAGATCTCCAAAGGCTCATAGATCGTTTTGCAGCCGCCTGCAAAGACTTTGGGCTCACCATCAGCCTAAATAAAACACAGGTGATGGAACAAGACGCTGGTGCGCCCCCGTCAATCAAAATTGCTAATTACGAATTGAAGGTCGTCCACGATTTTGTGTATTTGGGGTCGACAATATCAGATAATCTTTCTCCCCCGATGTGTCTCCACCTTGCCGTGGTGGAGGAGCTTGCGTGTCCCATCGACCCCATGTGCTTGCCGATGGGTGAAAACTACATATCGGACGGCTCGTGGGATAGGGACCAGACTAAGAGAGACACAACCTGCTGCTCTGCAGGTAAGACTGAGGATAGCAGTCAAAATCAGGCAAACGATCCCTAAATCTCAGTCCGGACATAACCTGTAAGACTCCCATCCGAGGTGTATGGCTGAACGTCTCTAAGCCATAAACTCTCGGAAGTGAGAGCCTGGCCGACACAAACCTACATCAAAATTGTGATGATGTGCTGAGAACGCTACATGCTCGGCGCAGATTTGTTCGATGGCTCTTAGCTGGGGGATTTGAGGTATCCCCGGATGAAAGGCCTGACCGTTACTCGCCCACAGACGCACGGAGGTAAGGTGCTGAGCCGGCAGCACATGTAGCCTACCTCGTGAGCGAGTACAAATGGTGGAAAAACACCTCGGTCGCACGTCTCGCAGACGTCCGATAGTCTGTAACCACACTCATGGAGTGAGTGTAGTCAAAGGTGGAAAATTGTCTCGCTGACACGAAATGGAACGCCTGTCTTGCGAATCCATTACGTGGCAGCCCGAAGCGAAAGCTTGCTGTGTGGAAGCCGAAACAAGAGTCTCGAAACCCGAGGAAGGCTAACCTCATTAAAAAATGCCCGCCGGAAGCCGGAAGTGTCGTCCTACAGGTGGCAAACTAAAAATTGACACTACGCAATTACGTCCGAGTGAAATGTCTCGTCCGAATGTCTCTCGTGCTAGGAACAGCTGTGACTACCTAGTTTCCGAATGCCGCTCTTGTTCGGAACAGCTCTGACTAGGTAGTTTTCGGAATGTCTGTCGTGCCTGGAACAGCTCTGACTGGCGCAACGACAAGCACATGTCCGAAAACTCGCTGAGTGGATACCGTCTGCAAACCTGTCTGGTTTGTGCGGGAATGGCCCGGGGCAAACGAAATGACCAATATATTGAAGTGAGGATTTAAAGCAGCCATGAGCAGGACGTGACGATTTCCCTCGGTGAGCCCAGATCCAGGGCGTTATGTGTCGGCCCTGCAACTATGGAAGCAACCTTGGATGGCGGAAAATGCTATGGACTGTCCCTGCCTTCCTTTGAGGGATGACCGTTGTCTTCGACCGTTCTAACTTGGCCAGCATGGTTGTAGATGGCACCACAAAAGTGAGAGTCTCCCAGGAATGCTACCTGGTCAAAAAAGCACGCTAAAGTCGATGTGTTGGCCTACGGGTTTCGGCCCAAGAGCGCATAACAGACACACCGCAATCACATCTGAAAAAACACTCCGGATGAACGAAAAGAAGAAGAAGATAATCTTTCATTAGAGACAGAAATCGATAGACGCATTGGAAAGGCGGCCACAACATTTTCCAGGCTAGCTAAAAGAGTTTGGGAGAATAATAGACTAACAGAGCGTACAAAAGCTCAAGTATATAAAGCTCGTATTGTTAGCACACTACTCTATGGGTCTGAATCCTGGACCTTGTACTCAAGACAGGAAAGGAAGTTGAATTCCTTCCACATGAGATGTCTGAGACGTATCCTGGGCATAACATGGAAAGACCACATAACAAACAAACAAGTGCTTGAACGAGCAGATATTACCACAGTGCACAACCTCCTCAAGCAGAGACGCCTCCGGTGGCTGGGCCACGTATCTCGAATGGAGGATGAACGTATTCCCAAAGATCTCCTTTACGGAGAACTAGCCACAGAAAAGAGGCCAACCGGAAGACCCCAAATGCGATATAGGGATGTGTGTAAACAAGATATGAAAACCCTTGGAATAGATCCAGACACGTGGGAGAGAGTTGCAACAGACAGATGCTCCCGGAGAAGAGATGTACGAAACGGACTGGTGCTCTTTGAGCGCAATCTGATCCAACAAACTGAGGATAGGCGGCACAGGCTCAAAGCGCAGTCACTTACTGCGGGACTTGCCTCGTCTTACAGATGCGGAAACTGTGACAGGGATTGTCACTCTCGCATTGGACTATACAGTCACCAGCGGCGCTGTCAGGTGCTTCCTCAGCGACACAACTCTATCGTCCTGCAGGACTGAAAGAGGCCTACTACTAGTTAGCCAGGATAAAGCATTACAGCAACACTAACACTTTCAATAACATGATAAATAAATTCATAGCTATTGATTTGCGCTCTAGCCGATATGGGAAAAGATGAGTATAAATACTAAAATAGAAAAACATATGAGACAACATAAAGCGTGAAAGTTAATGACAAAAGGGAACTCGAATTCCAAATGACGACGGCTGATAGAAAAAGTGTAACAACTCAACGTACGACCAGCTAGACCAGTGGTTCTCAACCGGTGGGGAATTCCCCCCAGGGGGGAATTTTAGGGTTTCCAGGGGGGGGGGGGGGGATGAAGACCATTTCAAGATCGCATTAATATAAGAACCGATTACTTGATATTGTTTTTCCCTTCATACTTTACAGTTAAGTACCTCTCATCCTTCTAAAATTCATTTTATAAAGTCAGTAGACCCACAAATCATGTTTTATGTGGATGTCTAGACTTGTTTTAGTATGTGCTATTAAATTTACCTTACATTTTTAGGTATACTGTATAGGGGTGGGGGGATTTTTAGATAGGAAATATTAAAGGGGGGAATGACGTTCTAAAAATATGGTGAAGGGGGGAATGGGCCAAAAAAGGTTGAGAACCACTGAGCTAGACCTTTATACAATAGTTCAAAGTTCACTTCCCTAAAAATATCGTCAAAATGTCTGCTCCATTGAAACCTTGGGAGAGACCAGAAGCAAATTACCGGAATAATTCTTCATTTCCTGTGAACAATATGTCAGCGTAAGTACACTTTTATAATTAGTGTATATTAATTATTATCCTGAATATTGCGAGATCGAGAATAATTGCAGTTAGTTATTTTTATTTTTATTTGGAACTTGAAATACTGAACGATGACATGTTCATCATCTACTAACTACTACGTACAAAGTAGAAAACTAGATTAGATTTCATTCAAGTTAAAGTTACATCATGATGAACATGTCACTTTAATTTGAAATGAAATCTAAGCTACGTTGTACGTAGGCTTTCTAAATTCTATAAAGATTCATTTCGTAGTTTGATTAGTTTGCAATTGTTTAAACGCAGGTGAATAACAATGTTTATCATAAATATTTATGTCCTACTGTTTATACTTCAAACTTCACCTCCACATCGCAAGGTACAAGAGGAACATGAGATGAGATGAGAATTAACAATGTTCATTGATTTATTATTTAAAAGCAGCATGTCACTCACTTGATTATTATTATTATTATTAATTAATGTCTTGTAAGTGTGCGATGATTTCAGAAAGTAAGTTGCACAGACATGATTGTTTTGAGTTTGGGTTATAAACAGTGACACTGTAAAGAATCGCCTTTATTGCATAAATAAAACATAGTTCTCTTCCGAATGACGGTCCCAAATTTAGTGTAAAAAGTATCCCTTACATGGCCTCATTAGTTGATGTTGTCGATCACCTCCGGTTCAGTGTGTCATGAACTGCTAGACCGATCGATGGATGAAATAAATGTTTCCCTCACTGTCGCCGGAGTGTATATCTATTTCCACATATAACTGATAGGTATACACTCCGACGACAAATGCCACTCACTTGCTATTATTATTAAGTAATGCTGTGTAAGTGTACGATGATTTCAGAAAGTAAGTTGCACAGACATGAACATGACATGATTGATTTGAGTTTGGGTTATAAACAGTGACACAGTAAAGAATCACTTTTATTTTCTTCTTCTTCTTCTTCTTCTTCTTCTTCTTCTTCTTCTTCTTCTTCTTCTTCTTCTTCTTCTTCTTCTTCTTCTTCAGCGTTCCAAGCCATTGAGGTTCTTTGCTGCAGATACAATCCATCTCCATTCGTCTCTCTGGTTGACCTTCTCTTGCCAGTCGTTGATTCCAAGTGCTTGTAGGTTTGTATATATATTATCTCTCCACCGTCTTCTTGGTCTACCTCGAGGTCTACGATAATGTTGTCCAAATAAGTCAGTCTGAATTCGATGCTTATGTATCTGTTTCATAACAAAATAGTTTTACAAAGGTGGGGATGTTAACCCCACGCTTCAACCCACAACCTGGAGGACCAGGGTGTTTCTCTTTGTCTGTTCTCTACCCTTTGACCTGTCCGGCTTGGGAGGCCCTGCTGGTAGCTACACTACTGCCGACATAGCTCTCAGGGTCATTGAGAAACTCAAGCTCCCCCACCACGACAAGGTGGAAACACCATCAGGGGAGAATCACTTTTATTGCATAAATAAAATATTAAACCGGTTATATACCTATATGACTGGGTTGGCTTAATTTATAAACAATAGAAAAATTATTTTCATTGCACACTAAGCCTTCTCAGACTAGGGCAAAAGAAAATGGGATCCCCATGTACATGAAGGCCACTCCATGTGTATTTACAAATCATCAAGATAGTCTGTAAGCGGCTGCTGTCCAGACAAATGGAGAAACTCTACACATAACATATTATATGAAATATATATGCTTCTGTTATTTAGATCCTCATCAGTTCCACATTATTTGTGCACTGGTCTGAATACCTCATAATATAATCTGAAGTGGGAATTGAAACACTAAAGAACCGTTTCACGTGTGATGAAGATAGTTACTGAATTAAATCAGTCAATTAAAATTCAGGCCAAAGTGCAATGAGAATAGCAAATGAGTTTACAAACTTACTTGAACTTAGTTTAGAGTATGGCAAGGATGTGTAATATCTCCACAATATCTTTATGATGGTTACAGGGCAAGAGGAAGTCTTTAAAATGCAGATTGGTGACGTTGATAAGAAAATAAAGCTATGGAGACTTACAGTATCAACAGCTATACAGAACGGAGATTCACTGTTTTTACTTATATAACAAAAGATTTGTCATAATGCACCAGGATGTCTTTTATTACCCACAGCATATCTTCTCTGTCTGTGTCAGGTCTTAGTCAGATATGACTTAGCTACCGTATGACAGTAGAAGGTACTACCTGCTTTCTGTAAGCGCCGAATGTTGGGCGGCGCTCACCAAACCCAACACCATTGTGCCAACAGCTTTGGGCAGAGGAGTGCAATTGGGAGGGTACAAGCTTTACCCTAGTGCAAGGAAATGCAACCTAAAGACTAAATGTCATGGCAGGACAGACCAGGTCCTAAGCCTTTGTCAGCAACTGGTCTAGGATGGAAGCTCTGACAGGCGGACAGTGAGTATTGCTTTGCTGATCCGGCAGCTTCTGCAGCTTGCCTTGTTCCAGACGTATTGGTTTACCTTTCCTCTGGAGTAAACTAGACAGGCCGAGAGAGGAATCATGCTGCATGTGCAACACATGGTCTCTAAATTCAGCCCAGGCTTTGTGTTACGGAGAGGACTCCATTTTACAAACTATCGTCTGTCAAGACGGCAAGGTGCCAGTCAATCAGTCAGTCATATCCTCTGTGTATTCTATGTCCCAATGATCTGTGTATTTGAAGATATCACATCAGTTTTCTTGTTTCCAGCATCCCTGTATGACTTGGGCAGTAGATCCACACAAGTTCTTGACAATTTGAAACCTCAACAAAATCTCTGTCATTGTCAGAAAACTGTATTCTTTTTTTAAATATTTTTTTTCTTTAGTCCATGCCGTGTATCATTGATGATTGTGTCTGTCCACAGCCTTCTATCTTGTGTACTGCCAATCATTTCTGATAGTGATGTTCCTCCATGATGTAATATCAAACTTTCCAGCCCCGGGAAGGTTAACCCGGTCAACAAATGCCCGCAGAAGTCGGATGTGTCGGCCTAACGGTGCAAGAACGCAGCTCTGCTGTAAACAGGCACAACGCAATCACATCCGAAAAAAAAATCCGGATGAACGCAGAAGAAGAAGAACTATCTTGGTCTCTCCCTGCCTTTCCTCCCCTCCAATTTTCCTATTATGACGGCATGCTCCAACTTTTACTTTCTCATGATATGCCCAAAGAATGCGGACTGGCTTCATCTGATGCAAGTAACAAGTTCTCTTTGTGAGCTAACTTCTTAGGCCCGCCACCCCCGAAAACCTTTCTAAATTCTTTATTATTATAGGTCACAATAAGTCAGTCTAAATATTCATAGCGGAAAGACAGAGATATGACTAAATTATGCGAATGACAACCCATCTACCTTGGTGAAATATCACTTCAGAAAATGGAATCCTACACATGCTTATGTAGCATTGCAGACAAAGATGGGGAAACAAAAAGAGATATTAAAATGAGAATACAAAAAGCAAGAGAGGCTTTCATAGCATTAGATAATATTTAGAAGTGAAAGGAAGCTAAATTTAGCACCAAATTTAGGGTATTTAACTATTGTTAAATCGGAGGAATGACTGGCCGAGTGGCTAAGAACACCGGATTCTCCTTCAGGAGACCCGGGTTTGAATCCTCGGTAAGATGTGGGATTTTTTTTCTGTCGGGGTCAAAAGGAAAGTATTAACCTGCACAGTTTGTGGCGACTGCACTAGCCAGGTGGCCTTAATTCCTCAGGCTCAAAGACCCCCCCCCCCTGCCATACACAGCAAGGTACTATATTGGCAGTAAATGACAGTTAAATTAATACTGCTATGTGGATGATAAACACGGAGACTGACTAAAACAATCACAAATAACCCACGCACGTTCATTAAGTGGTGGCAGCTCAGAATAGAAATATTAAAATGGTATGATAGAATCATTAACGTGGAGCTTATGGAGAGAACTGAATAGAAATATTAAAATGGTATGATAGAATCATTAACGTGGAGCTTATGGAGAGAACTGAATAGAAATATTAAAATGGTATGATAGAATCATTAACGTGGAGCTTATGGAGAGAACTGAATAGAAATATTAAAATGGTATGATAGAATCATTAACGTGGAGCTTATGGAGAGAACTGAATAGAAATATTAAAATGGTATGATAGAATCATTAACGTGGAGCTTATGGAGAGAACTGAATAGAAATATTAAAATGGTATGATAGAATCATTAACGTGGAGCTTATGGAGAGAACTGAATAGAAATATTAAAATGGTATGATAGAATCATTAACGTGGAGCTTATGGAGAGAACTGAATAGAAATATTAAAATGGTATGATAGAATCATTAACGTGGAGCTTATGGAGAGAACTGAATAGAAATATTAAAATGGTATGATAGAATCATTAACGTGGAGCTTATGGAGAGAACTGAATAGAAATATTAAAATGGTATGATAGAATCATTAACGTGGAGCTTATGGAGAGAACTGAATAGAAATATTAAAATGGTATGATAGAATCATTAACGTGGAGCTTATGGAGAGAACTGAATAGAAATATTAAAATGGTATGATAGAATCATTAACGTGGAGCTTATGGAGAGAACTGAATAGAAATATTAAAATGGTATGATAGAATCATTAACGTGGAGCTTATGGAGAGAACTGAATAGAAATATTAAAATGGTATGATAGAATCATTAACGTGGAGCTTATGGAGAGAACTGAATAGAAATATTAAAATGGTATGATAGAATCATTAACGTGGAGCTTATGGAGAGAACTGAATAGAAATATTAAAATGGTATGATAGAATCATTAACGTGGAGCTTATGGAGAGAACTGAATAGAAATATTAAAATGGTATGATAGAATCATTAACGTGGAGCTTATGGAGAGAACTGAATAGAAATATTAAAATGGTATGATAGAATCATTAACGTGGAGCTTATGGAGAGAACTGAATAGAAATATTAAAATGGTATGATAGAATCATTAACGTGGAGCTTATGGAGAGAACTGAATAGAAATATTAAAATGGTATGATAGAATCATTAACGTGGAGCTTATGGAGAGAACTGAATAGAAATATTAAAATGGTATGATAGAATCATTAACGTGGAGCTTATGGAGAGAACTGAATAGAAATATTAAAATGGTATGATAGAATCATTAACGTGGAGCTTATGGAGAGAACTGAATAGAAATATTAAAATGGTATGATAGAATCATTAACGTGGAGCTTATGGAGAGAACTGAATAGAAATATTAAAATGGTATGATAGAATCATTAACGTGGAGCTTATGGAGAGAACTGAATAGAAATATTAAAATGGTATGATAGAATCATTAACGTGGAGCTTATGGAGAGAACTGAATAGAAATATTAAAATGGTATGATAGAATCATTAACGTGGAGCTTATGGAGAGAACTGAATAGAAATATTAAAATGGTATGATAGAATCATTAACGTGGAGCTTATGGAGAGAACTGAATAGAAATATTAAAATGGTATGATAGAATCATTAACGTGGAGCTTATGGAGAGAACTGAATAGAAATATTAAAATGGTATGATAGAATCATTAACGTGGAGCTTATGGAGAGAACTGAATAGAAATATTAAAATGGTATGATAGAATCATTAACGTGGAGCTTATGGAGAGAACTGAATAGAAATATTAAAATGGTATGATAGAATCATTAACGTGGAGCTTATGGAGAGAACTGAATAGAAATATTAAAATGGTATGATAGAATCATTAACGTGGAGCTTATGGAGAGAACTGAATAGAAATATTAAAATGGTATGATAGAATCATTAACGTGGAGCTTATGGAGAGAACTGAATAGAAATATTACAATGGTATGATAGAATCATTAACGTGGAGCTTATGGAGAGAACTGAATAGAAATATTACAATGGTATGATAGAATCATTAACGTGGAGCTTATGGAGAGAACTGAATAGAAATATTACAATGGTATGATAGAATCATTAACGTGGAGCTTATGGAGAGAACTGAATAGAAATATTACAATGGTATGATAGAATCATTAACGTGGAGCTTATGGAGAGAACTGAATAGAAATATTACAATGGTATGATAGAATCATTAACGTGGAGCTTATGGAGAGAACTGAATAGAAATATTACAATGGTATGATAGAATCATTAACGTGGAGCTTATGGAGAGAACTGAATAGAAATATTACAATGGTATGATAGAATCATTAACGTGGAGCTTATGGAGAGAACTGAATAGAAATATTACAATGGTATGATAGAATCATTAACGTGGAGCTTATGGAGAGAACTGAATAGAAATATTACAATGGTATGATAGAATCATTAACGTGGAGCTTATGGAGAGAACTGAATAGAAATATTACAATGGTATGATAGAATCATTAACGTGGAGCTTATGGAGAGAACTGAATAGAAATATTACAATGGTATGATAGAATCATTAACGTGGAGCTTATGGAGAGAACTGAATAGAAATATTACAATGGTATGATAGAATCATTAACGTGGAGCTTATGGAGAGAACTGAATAGAAATATTACAATGGTATGATAGAATCATTAACGTGGAGCTTATGGAGAGAACTGAATAGAAATATTACAATGGTATGATAGAATCATTAACGTGGAGCTTATGGAGAGAACTGAATAGAAATATTACAATGGTATGATAGAATCATTAACGTGGAGCTTATGGAGAGAACTGAATAGAAATATTACAATGGTATGATAGAATCATTAACGTGGAGCTTATGGAGAGAACTGAATAGAAATATTACAATGGTATGATAGAATCATTAACGTGGAGCTTATGGAGAGAACTGAATAGAAATATTAAAATGGTATGATAGAATCATTAACGTGGAGCTTATGGAGAGAACTGAATAGAAATATTACAATGGTATGATATAATCATTAACGTGGAGCTTATGGAGAGAACTGAATAGAAATATTACAATGGTATGATAGAATCATTAACGTGGAGCTTATGGAGAGAACTGAATAGAAATATTACAATGGTATGATAGAATCATTAACGTGGAGCTTATGGAGAGAACTGAATAGAAATATTACAATGGTATGATAGAATCATTAACGTGGAGCTTATGGAGAGAACTGAATAGAAATATTACAATGGTATGATAGAATCATTAACGTGGAGCTTATGGAGAGAACTGAATAGAAATATTACAATGGTATGATAGAATCATTAACGTGGAGCTTATGGAGAGAACTGAATAGAAATATTACAATGGTATGATAGAATCATTAACGTGGAGCTTATGGAGAGAACTGAATAGAAATATTAAAATGGTATGATAGAATCATTAACGTGGAGCTTATGGAGAGAACTGAATAGAAATATTAAAATGGTATGATAGAATCATTAACGTGGAGCTTATGGAGAGAACTGAATAGAAATATTAAAATGGTATGATAGAATCATTAACGTGGAGCTTATGGAGAGAACTGAATAGAAATATTAAAATGGTATGATAGAATCATTAACGGGGAGCTTATGGAGAGAACTGAATAGAAATATTAAAATGGTATGATAGAATCATTAACGTGGAGCTTATGGAGAGAACTGAATAGAAATATTACAATGGTATGATAGAATCATTAACGTGGAGCTTATGGAGAGAACTGAATAGAAATATTAAAATGGTATGATAGAATCATTAACGTGGAGCTTATGGAGAGAACTGAATAGAAATATTAAAATGGTATGATAGAATCATTAACGTGGAGCTTATGGAGAGAACTGAATAGAAATATTAAAATGGTATGATAGAATCATTAACGTGGAGCTTATGGAGAGAACTGAATAGATGCCAGCCAATCATGAGGTGAGTAAAAGATACTGGTGCTGGACATTGAGAATATGAAGTTGAGAATAATTATCATTGCATTCTCACATGTGCTTTGCCCTCATCTTCAGTAGCCAGCGAAGAGTCCCCATGCTGATGGTACCTGTGGTGGCAGTCTGGTTGGACATCTACAGGCTGTTTCTAAAGCCTCACTACACTTTCTATTTAGAACAATTTTGAAAAATGAAGTACATGATGTCATCAAAATATGTCCATTGTGAAACAATATGCAGCGAATGGCTGTCGTCTGCTGGGGTAATTCTTTGCACTCCAAACATAATGGTGTTATCAACTGAAGAAAGAGTAAGTTATAATGAATACTTCACTGGAACTTTCCACCTTCCCCAAAACAGTGTTAGACCATAGTTGCATATCCCTTGCAGGACGTTGCAGTCAACACCAGCATTTTTCATGATGCAGTTGATGTACTAGGCAAATTTTTACATTCAGTAGTTTGCCATTGCTTTCTGAATGATCGGCTCCCATACCAACACGTTATAACACAACGTGACACGGTCATGAACCATGTTCGCAAGTCTTTGGCCATGGAGATCGGCAGGTATTGTAACTAATTGAATAGTTTTTAGCACATTTTTTTATGTCACGTACTTGATTTTTCAAAATTGTTCTACATACAAAGTGTAGTGAGACTTTACAAACACCCTGTAAGAACACACGTTAAGAAAATCTGTTTATGGTATAACTATGAAGTCCTTTCTGTGGAACTAACAGGGCAAAATAAATAGTTAAAGGTAAGTAAAGAACCTGTTTCCATGCGTTGAGGTGTAATTGGATATTTGCGGCAAGTCCCATATTTCTATAGACCAATTGGCACTCGATGGGTGGTGTACAAGAAATAGAGGGGGATCTGAAAACATGCAGAAGAGAGTAACAGAGAGGACATGGAGGGAGTCACAGGAGATGGGAAAAAATAGGAAGGCTTGGTGTGAGTTTATTCTGGGCCTTATGCTCTATTGGGTGATAAAAGGTGAAGAAGGAGAAGAATAGGTGCTTGTGGCAGTGATTTGGAGATTAAAAGGCATAATTTTTCTGGTAGTCTTGACACAAAGTTTTTTGCACACAGGTATGTGTGAATGAGAGAGAAAGAGAGTGGGGGTGGGGTGTAAAAGAAGAGTACTTAAAATTCCTCAATTTGTTTGTTTTTATTTGTCCCGATTCTCATCTTAATTTACAATGAGAAACTAAAATTGCTGTTAAGAAGCTTGTTAAAGCTGAGTTTTCAGTATAAATACTTGTAGTTTATTACATGTATACGGCATTTCGAACAGTATGTACTGGTGACGTGTGATATTTCTGAATGTCATGCTCCAGTTCATTATTGAATATATTATACACAATTCTTTCATTGTTTGCAGTTGTTGTTGATGTTAATAGAAATATTTTTTCTGTGCTGTTTTGACATTGGTGGTAGTAAAGTAAAGTAATGTAGTGTAATGTAAAGTAAAGATAAGGGAGGACCCTTCTCCACACCTTCTGCCATGTTGAGTATATGGTGCCAGCCCTATCTATATCTATAAAAAAGGATGTATGTGTGTGTTCTTTATGTGTTCGCGAACGGTCCATCCGATTGAGATGAAATTTTCTACATATTTTCTTTTCATTCCTGTGCAACCAACTGTCATAGTTTGTTTTTTTTCCCAGCTATTTACTTACTAAAATTTAATATTTAAATTACATGACTTAACATCAGAAAAAATATATAAAGGAACATAACTTTTAGTAGCATTGCTATATCTTAGGTTAAGTCCCCTGGCTATAGATAGATAGATAGATCTGACCCAATAGATAGAGAGGGTGGGAGAGACGGATGGACGGGCAGGCAGGCAGACAGACAGACAGACAGTCGGGAACTTATATGACTACTTATATGAATTAAATGAGATGCTCCCCATCAGTGGCTGGGCGAAGCCGGGCTGAGTCAGACAGACAGATAGATAGATAGATAGTCGGGAACGGGAGCTTATATGACTACTTATATGAATTAAATGAGATGCTCCCCACCAGGAGCTGGGCGAAGCCGGGCCGGGTCAGACAGACAGACAGATAGATAGATAGATCCTTGCCAGGGCCTGGGCGAAGCTGGGCCGGGTCAGCTAGTATTTTTATAAAGGCCAACTTTTCTTCTCAGAAATTTCCTGGTATCCATTTTAGACAGTATCGACCTCTGAACCAGGGGTTCAGATTTTTTAAAATCCACACCTCAGTGGGGATTTGAACCCATGACCACCAGCCAGCAGGCAAGCATGCTAGACACTGCACCATGGCACTCTAATTAGTGGTAGCACTTTATAGTATTTGATTCATGCCGTCTAATAGTTCATCTGTATCATTTCTTGTAAATGACATTTTTATTTGGTAATAGGTCACCGCTTGATGATCGTATCCAGACATCATTTGGCCCTTCAGTGGCGGCCTCACCAGTTTCCACTCCCCCACAAGTTCCTCCACGGGTCTCACCATTGAACCCCGTCAATAACAGATTTGGCACAGGCGTGGGCTACGGAGGATTTGGTAACTACAGCAGCTATGGTGGGTACGGAGGTTATTCAAGCCCATTAGGTTATGGTGGAATGTACAGTAGTCCATACTCCAGCTATGGTGGAGGTTATGGATACAACAGGACAGGAGACGTGAGAAGTACATTTGCACTTCAGGCAGAAGAGAGTTCCCGGCCTGCATTTGAATCCATTGAGAGTATTGTCTTTGCGGTAATTACAGTGTTATAATTTCTTTCTTATTTGATCAGCTTCCAGATTATATTTTCATGTGTTTATTTCTTTACTGGTTTTATTAATAATTTGTATTTTATTTTACATCTTGCCTCAGTGTATATTCATAGTATTTTTCTTATGCAATATTTAGGGATTTCAAATGAAAACTGAATATATATGTTTATAGTTTAATTAAGAAAAAACGGCATACAATTCTAGCAGTGCAACAACATGGATTCCTCTAGAGAAGAATTCTTTTGGTCATGCGTGGTTGGGTCGACCTGGGAGCCTAGATCAATCTTTAAAATTCCACCTCGACGCAAATTAACACCCATGACCTCGAGGCCAGCTAGTCACTGTACAACCATGGCTCCCAAAATATTTATTTACAGTCAGATTATTCACTTATTTACAAATATCACATTTCTCCATATTTTTGTTTGTAGCATTCGATGTGAGTACTCTAATATATTTCACTCCACAAGCATTGTATCAAAACCCGATATATCTTGAATTCATTCATTCAGTAGCATGTCCTTTGTAGAACCTCGCTCCCATAACAACCTTCTGGAAAACCTCTCGATCATAAGCAAGATGTCCCACGTCTGATACACCCATCTAGAGATCATCCGCCACATCCTGTACCCATCTTCTCTTTGGCCTTCCTCTTCCTCTCTTCCCAGGCATATACCCTTCCATTATTGTTCTCTCCAAACTTTCGTGACATTTCAAGTGACCAAAATATTTCATTTTCTTTGTTTTATCCTTTTTAATAGCCAACCTTCTTCAGTATTCAGCTCTTGAAGTATGGATGCATTTGTTCTTTTCTTTACCCAAGATATTCTTAGAACTCGTCTATAACATTTATATTCAAAGGCATTTATGCGCTGCTCAGCTTCTTTAGTAAGTGTCCAGGTCTCACAGGCATATGTTGCAAAGGGAAAGATGCATGCTCTTAACAATCTAATTTTTGTAGTTCTGTCTGTCCCATATAATAATATATTCAGTTGTTTTAGTCTCTGAAGAGCAATTGATAGTTGTCGTTTAATTTCTTTCATTGTGTCACCGTTGTTCGTAATCAATGACCCAAGATATTAAAAATGTTCCGCCACCTCCAATTTTTCCTCATTAACATATATTTCTTTCCCCATAGTGGTTTTATCTGTATGCATTATCTTTATTTTTTCAATGGTAAGATGCAAGTTGTGATTTTCACTATTCAATTGGGTTGAGGCTATTAGGTTTTCTATACCAGTCTGTGTTGGGATAGCAATACTGTATCATCAGCATACCGAATCTCTGGTATGTCAAGACCACCGATATTTACGGCATCATATAGCTCCCTATTTATATCATCTCTTACATTTCTCATTATCTTCTTCTGCATTCATCTGGAGCTTTTTTTTCAGACGTGATTGCGTTCTGCCTGTTTACAGCAGAGCTGCGTTCTTGCGCTGTTAGGCTGACACATCCAACTTCAGCGGGCATTTGTTGACCGGGTTAACCTTCCCGGACATTTCTCATTATATTTTCAGCATATCTTGAATAGTACTTTGATATAGCCTAATCTGAAAGAATCCTTCTCTTCATAAGAATAACTTTAGTACACTTTGATTTCTTATAAATGGATCATATAGTATTTATAGATGCCCATACACTGAATTCAGCACTATCACCAAAACATATCCAGGCCTTATGGCTGCCATGTTATAATTGAGATATTCAAAACAATCTAATTGAGATATTCAAAACAATCTCTCTACAGTCGAATGTTAACATTCCTCCTAGTCCTCTGCTTTAACTTTTAGTGAATGTGTTAGTGTCTAAAGTTAAGGAACTGTTCAAAGCATCACTTGACTTAACAAATATCAGATCCCATCTGCTAAAATTAAAAAAAAAGTATCCTTTTCTCAGTCCTCACTAAAACTAATATGCTATATACTGCTCCATTTTTCACCCCACTTCTTCTTCTTCTTTCGTTCACTACCCCACTTTCTATCTTTATACCTACCTAAGACCCTTCTGTCTGTCTCTGTGTCTTTTATTTCTTCGCTATCAACCCACAACAAAAGGCACACCCTGCACCACATTGTGAGTGCCAGCCGACTCTTTGCTAGTTTAACAGAACCCCATGCAAGACTTCTACCATACATCCTTGCCGTACATCATGAACAACAAGCCTGAACTAAACTGGCATGGGTCTGAAAGTTAGTGATGTCCCAGACTTGAAATGACCAGAAACTGTGAAGGGAAAAGCCATCAGCCCACTCTAAAGTGCAGGTGAAACGGCAGACCTGCTAATGAAAGTCGGTTACACCCTAAATGATGAAGTGTTGCTAAATGTCCAGCTATTGCATGTCCTACGTGCATCGTAGGTAAGCAAGTGTGCTAACCCACCACCACTACTGCTTACCTGTTTCTGATAATGCTGCTTGAATGGTTCCCCTTTGGTAGACCAGTATATTCCACATGGCTAATATTTAATAACAAATGTCACACCATTATCTAATATTACTGAGTCCTGTAGTATTGATGTTCGCATTTTGCCCATGCCTTTATAATGCATATCTTTTATATTGTTGCTGTTCTCTGTTAGCCTTGAATGATGTATGAATGAAATAATGTATGTAAGAGAGTGATAGAAGGGCAGAATGTTAGACGGGCCTGCGTGCCCAATTCTTAACCCTTTGAAAATAAAGTTTGTTTGTTTGTTTGTTCGTTCGTTCCCCTAACAAATGACATATCTCTTACAGGTGAATTCTGTTGGAATGATGTTGGACTCCACATTTCAGGCTGTGTATAATTCTTTTAGAGCTGTCATAGGCGTCGCTGACAACTTCACACGACTGAAGTCACAGCTTGTTCAAGTCTTCTCTGCACTTGCGTTTATAAGAACTCTAAAATATCTGTTCAGGTAATTATAATGTGTATATGGTATGAAGCCTGGACAGCAGACATTAGCAACAACAACAGTTTGTGATAGAGTTCCAAATAAAACAGTTTATATTGCCGTATAAAGCTACAAAGATGAGCCAATGGGGACTTTTAACTAATCCAGGCCCTTTTTAATAATAACACTCTGGGTGAGAGAGTGAGTGGCATATTTTTGATAAACCTTCTTGAATGTTCATATTTTTCAGCTGTTTTCTTTGTGGTGCTGTAAGAGAACTGTGGTTTCCATTCTCTGCTATGACTTCTGCCTCTGCTGCTAGGAGAAATATTGTCTTTAATCTGCAGCTTTTTTTTTTTAATTCAAGCGTCGTCCATACACACTACTTTTGGCAGTGCTGGACTGATTTTTTGCATGTGGATTAGCTTTCCCTATTAACAGTGTCCCTCACCATCAGGTGAACCCACTCCAACTTCAGAGGTAGCTTTCTTTTTTTTAAACTGATTTATTAAATGTTTACACATTTTAACAGTGAACTGAAAAGCAGAGCAGATAAGTTAGTTAAAATTAGGACTATGATTCTCAGCAGTCTGGTATTTCCTCATCAGAGTGCTTGACAACAGATGATCTTGGGCAGGTAGCTTTTATTTTCTCTTTCAAAATCCTCCTGGCATATACCAGTAGTTGGTGGTGTGGTGACTTCAGTCACAGGCATAAGGGAAGGTCAGGCCATTTTGTTGAGTATTAAGGGATAGCCTATACCACACCTCAGGAGCCAGCAAGCTCTGTGCTGGTTTTACAAAACTCAGTGCAATTCTTTTGTCATACATCCTCATTGTAAACAGCAGATAAATGGTCCCTAGAGATGCAGTAATCATAAATGCTTCTGACACTCACCAGCACAGTCCCACATCATGGATAAATGATGTCTGTTGCATGTGCGCCCTACTAAATTGACAAAAAGGTTCTGTCCATCAAAATGATTTCCCACTAGATGACAAGTTTAAATACCCACCGAATGAAAATCCTACAAAATGACAATTTGGTTCAAATGAAGTGCAGTAAATGAAATACTAGCTCAATATATGAAAGTGAGGTTAAGCAATCATGTGCAGGATGTGACGATTCCTTGGGTGAGCCCAGTATCAGAGCCTCATGTGTTGGCTCTGCAATTACAGAAGCCGCCTTGGATGACAGGAAATGCCCTTGAGGGCCAACCGGCATGCATACGGCTGTCCCTAACCAAACTACCATTACGGATGCTGTATTGCATAGCTCTCTTCCCTTTCCAAGCTTAGGAACCTGCAGGATGCACAAAACCGGTGCTTGAACTTCACATCTCTGTGGAGAGACATGATATCCTTCCCATTATTTTCTCTTCTGTTTTTTCCCAATTGTTTGTTTAGTTTAGTGTAGTCGTTGGATCAACATCACGGCACACGGTTTAACCCATAAGTGCTCCGTTTCCCTCCTAACTCAAACCTGAGTCTGGAGAAACTCAGCTCAATGCACGAAGTCCGTTGCATCAGCGAGGATCCTGAAATACTTTGGGTAGATTTTTAACTCGAAATTTTGCCTGGGCAGTGCCATTAGGCTACTCTTTTTCGATTTCCAACTGCCAAGGGATTTTTTACGTGCGCAGCAATACACACGGGCGTCCGATCTCACTACCCAGAGACAACAATACACACGGGCGTCCGATCTCACTACCCAGAGACAACAATACACACGGGCGTCCGATCTCACTACCCAGAGACAACAATACACACGGGCGTCCGATCTCACTACCCAAAGACCAGGGGAAATTTTATTACTGGAAGTCCAGGTGGATTTTATAAATAAATCCCGGCCCTCACCGGGGCCTGAACCCGGGACCTCCAGCACTCGAGGGGGACACCAATTGTTTGTGTTCTACAGTAATGCATATATTTTTGTGATGTGAATAGATTCTCTTGACTCTTTGCTGCCTATATACAGTTTATAAAAATGAAAGTTTATTAGCATGAAAATGATTTTCCTTCACAGAAAACTTCTTGAGTTCTTGCGGATGTACCCAAGAGGAGAAGCAGACAAATTATGGAGAGAAGCTTTTGAAGAGGCTGCATTTACCGCTGCAGCATCACCGGAAGGATATTCCAGAAAGAGCACATGGCCCATTCTTATGTTTTTTGGTATTATCATGGGAGGCCCATACTTGATATGGCGATTGATTTCAGCCTTCTCAGGTTCTACAGGTACAGATACCAGTATTACATCTTGAACTTTGTGACAAACTCTGGTTTTAGATTTGTGCATTGTTCTGGTCTTTATTTTTCATGTGACTATTTGGCTACACATGAAAATGCCGCAATAAATCCCAACCAGCAGTTTCACTTGGAATGGATAGACAGCATTTGGAAGTTGCTTCACATTACACACCTGGACATGCTGGAGTAAAACAATGAATGTGTGGACCAGCTGGCAAATAACGCACCAATACAAATGTGAAGAAACATGGACAGGGCTGACCTGTTCAACGCAGTACGGGCTCAGCTCGTGGAGACTGACGTTAGTCTGACTACACAATCTAGCCTGACCAAGCACGTTGATGCTGTCTTTGAGGTCAAGAAAGGAGATATAATGACCATTTCATGGGAACGGGAGCAGAGGTACTTTAGGGCGGCTGTTGCATCCGAGGGCTTGAGCATGCATGGGAATGCCTAATGTGCAGTGATGCAGTTTGACATTATATATATTCATATATTGCCATTAATTTGCTTCTTGGATGTGACTGGTAATTGATCTTGGTATATGAATGAACCAGACTTTGTTTTTAATGTAGTTAAACAATGGTGCTGTTCAGTCATGCCTTCTGATATTCTTATTTGGGACGCAGAGGTGTTTCCAAGGCACCAGGGCCGAGTTATATACTGGCCAAGACCTATTGACGCGTCCTCGTCGAGCACCCTGGGCAACAGATCCCTTCGGGGTTCTGGCTAAAGTCAGTAGGATCGCCGATTCCCCTGAAGTCGGAGAGTGTCTGCCTGCACGGCGAGGAACCACCAGTCTGCACACCAATAAGCCAGACATGGGACAACGGATACTCACGCAAACCTCAGGTCCTGTATGACATCACAGGATGCCTTCATCCGACATACAGGACTTCACGTTGGAGCTCAAGCCAACGAACGCAAGCAAGTATATTCTTATTTATAATTTTGTTTCTCTTAGTGACATATACAAGGGGAACTCATAAGTAAGTCACAAATGGCTGTAGAAAAATAACTCAATATGATAACAACTTGAAACCAGTTTATTTTTATATATACATTGTCCCTTTATTTCTTAACATAATTTCCACCAACATTGATGCACTTATCCCATCGTTTTATCAGTCCTCCCAAACCAGCTGCATAGAACTGCATGCTCTGTTTTCTAAACCGCGTTTTCACTCCACATTCAACTGCGGCATCATTCGCGAAATGTCTCCCTCCAGGGTGGGTTTTCAGTGGACCAAAAAGATGGAAATATCGCTAGGGGCTAAGTCGGGGCTGTAAGGTGGATGTTCCAGAACTTCCCACCTTAGTTGGTTAATTTTCTCCTGAGTTAATCGAGCCGTATGTGGTCTGGCATTGTCATGAAGAAGCAACACTCCTCTAGTCAGCAGTACTGGACGTTTTCTTCGAATTGCATCATGAAGCATCGATAGAACTTCACAGTACGATTCAGCATAAACAGGAAGCATTTCCTTATGAATGTCCTTTACAGGCAGTCCTTTTGCCCACACAACACACGACAGCACGTTGCTCTTTGGTTGTTCACTCCGTTAGTACAGTCACCATTTTGTTTATGCACTGCACATGAGACACCTAGCGCCACCTGATGAATGGGAATATAAAGTTTGATGTTGCTGTCACCTAATGACACCTGTAGAAAACACCAACTTCATTTACCTGCCATCCCACAAAACTGTGTGACTTACTTATTGATTCGCCCTCGTACAAAATAAACAATTAATTTCTGGTTTCAGTTTCTTTTGTTTTGCTATTACTGTCTGAGTTTCACATTAATAGCATATTGTTAGAAAGACAGTGTAAACTGATTCAGTGCCAAAGAAAAAGTATGTTTGGGCCAAATATAATACACAATCACATGAACAAGTATTATAATATAAATTTCCATTCGTAGAGCTTTAAAATTGCTATTATGGTGATATATCGTCCCTCTGTTCAAATGAGCTTCGGCACTACATCAATTAATTTTGGGTCATTCAGCACTGGTGGTATTTGTCCAGTAATTTGCTGTGTTGCCATTATTAATGCTGGTACATTTAATCTTATTCCAGTTGTGAATGGCTGGGCTACAGGAGGAGATGATCACTTTGTGGCAAGGGCAAACTTCAGTTTTCAAGGTCAAAGCACTGAGGAATTGTCATTTTCAGGAGGGCAGAATATTAAGATTGCTCCCAAAGGTAAAGAAATAATGTCAGCTGACATTTCAAAGTTTTTAATTTTTAGCACTTATTAATATATAAATACATAAAGAAAACTAGTGAACACTTTTTTTAAAAGGGGTTTTGGCTTTTCAAGGGGAATTAAGCGAACACTTTGATAAATTGATCGTTCCACAGAGTTGTCTAGTATAAACATTGTTACTGCCAACTTAATGATACTAGTCATTTTGTAATTTATATAACTGACCTAGAATATTTTTTACAATTTTATTCAGAACTTCAGCCACGTGTCCGAGGATGGCTGTTAGCATCTGTTGATGGACAGAAAACCGGCATGATTCCAGCCAATTATGTGACCGTTTTGGGGAAAAGAAGAGGAACAAAACATACAGGCTCAGCCCATCCAACAGCATTGGTTCAGTCAGACAGTAGTTTGTCCCTGGCTCAAGAGGCACAGTTCCCCTCATCAGCATCCAGGCATATGGTAACAGTTCCAGAAGATGATCTTGAATTTGTGTTTGGTGCAAATGCATCCTCCTCTATGCAGTCTACACAAAGAGCATCACATGTTCCTCAAGATTCAAGCAACCAAGAAGCTGCTGACATTCTGAATGATGCCGAAATGTGAAAATGCCAACCGTAACTTGCAGTATCGACATTGCTCACATATTTCAGTATACGGTTGCCAGATGCTTTGAGTGATAAATGAAAAAGGACAGAAGCTTGGAAATGATTTAAATCATGGTGCAGACGCATGCATATGTACATCCGTATCTAGCTCTGTTGGAAGTTTATTCAAAGCCTGCAAGCTACAAACATTGTACCTGATATGTTCATTTACAAATGATGAACCATGTACAGAAGTTTATAATAGCCTCCTGTGCATTAATTTATTCTACAGCAGCAGATAAATCGTGGAATAATTGTCCATTTTTATATATTACTCTTTTTTGGACCATTCCAAAGGGGAAAAGAGTCTTAGGAAATCATAGATGCAATAAAATGGTTGCTGGATCTGATGATTGAGTGCATGGGTATACCCAGTGTGCATGGATGTTGATTGTGATAACATATGTCAACTGAGATAAAGACATTTTGCGACAAATACTTCACTGGAGGTATCTGTTGCTAGGGATTTAGCACGTTAGGTCAATGCTGTTCTGAGGTGATGCAGATGTTGATTGTGATAACATATGTCAACTGAGATAAAGACATTTTGCGACAAATACTTCACTGGAGGTATCTGTTGCTAGGGATTTAGCACGTTAGGTCAATGCTGTTCTGAGGTGATGCGGACAACTTCTTTATCACCCATTTAGCTCTCAACTCGGAGCGGTTGTTTGAAGTCAGACCCCTAACACATGGTAGGTATATCTGGATAGTAGGAACATGCCATGAAATAAGTTTATGTTAACATACTGGCAGTCTATCCATAGTTTAGATGCCACACACCTAGCCACTGTTTGATACTTATTTCATTATTCAACTACTTGTTACCTGACTGTTCCGTTACCAGTACTAGTGTATCCATAGTTTAGATGCCACACACCTAGCCACTGTTTGACACTTATTTCATCATCCAACTACTTGCTACCAGACTGTTCCATTACTAGTACAAGTCCCATGTGTTTATGTCAGTTCTACACCACTGTAGTCAGACTGATTCAAGTAGAGCATCTTTAAAGTAAAGATATGTCCAGACACCCAATGCTACTAACAAACTAAGCTATGTTAAACAAAATTTCCAGACCCAAAATGCCTTTTCCAGATACCATAACTAAGGACTTGTATAGTATTGCATTATGAGGTGACCAGACTATTTTTGCTGCAGCCATGAAATTTCTAAGTAGTCTTCAGGACATCAGAGAGACTCAGCTAAGGTTTCACTGTTCATATAGGGTCGTATATTCCTGGCAAAGGGCTAGGAATATTTTAAAAAGATGTCTCTAATAGCATATGTACACTTGGGCAGGAGGTTGGGTATCTAGCCTTCTCAGATAAGGCAAACAACTCATGGATAGACAGAGCTCATAACCTTGAATGGAGTCATTAGAGGAAGCCTCTAAGTGCATACTGATTCAAGAGAGATGAATAACTAAGTGTGACAGGCTTTCCTCAATAAAGAAGGGAGAAGTCAGAGAAAAGGAAATTGCAATATAAACAATGTTACAAAAACCATTGATCACCAAAGCAGAATATAGGTATTCTTTCACTTCTCTCCCCCTCCACATGTACGTACTTCACCAAAATGACACACATGTCTGTTTTGCATTATACAGTGCAAAGCATTTAAGGCGACCTCGGTTGTGGCAAATTTCTGTTGTGAAGAACATTGTATCGTACATTGTAAGTGCATTATTATATGGTTGCACTTTTATCAAGGAATTTCTGATAAGAACTATTTCTTGGGTCCTAGGTTAGTTCGCCTTATCAAATCTGCACTGTGTTGGTATTTTCTTTTACTATATGCCAGATTTGTTGCCATCATTGTGTAGCAGGTCCTTTGGAGAACATCACCCTCATCATAGCTGGTATCTCTTGCCATTTCTCCATCACCCTCACACCAGAGCTGTCTGCAGTGTCCATCTTCATGCTGGCTGACCTCTGACTCTTCTTCCAGAGCATTTCAGTTTCCCAAGGCATGATGTTTATGAGGCAATTTGCTTTTATGTTCAGATCTTGTAGTATGTCAGTAATTTTCTTCTTCCTGGTGTACGACATTCTAAGAACTTTTCTGTAACATTTAAGCTTAAAAGCCACTGTTTTCTTCAGCAGCTGTAAAATGGTCTATGACTCTCATCCGTATGTTGCCACAGGAAACATGCTTAATCTCAGTTGAATTGCTTGCTGGTGTTATGTCATAACCTCGGCTTTGCTGTGACCAGCTAATGTCTTGACTTCTTTTGAACAACCCGCATTGCCATTAATTACGGAGCCAGTTCACAGCATAATGAGGCTATATGTAAAATAGTAACCAGTTCCCTTCCTGATTTCATGGGGTCAGGTTTAATTTTAAAAATCTTGCCATTACTAGGAATAGAACCCAGAACCACCTTGTTGAACCTGTCCACTATGGGATAAAATTCAAGTGGATATTGCCTTTTATGTGAAATGTGTTGGTGGAGTAGGGGTTCTCCTACTAGTGACAGTCTGTATTTATATTAAATACATCACTACTTCAGAAACCGAAAATAATGTGTTCAATATTGTTTCAGTGTTGTGTTATACACATTTTAGCATCGTCATCATGTGCTCTGTCAAATGACATGAGGGATTCATGTGTTATCTCAGTCCTTGCTGCTAGATCAGTTTTAGCATACAAAGGACATAAATCAGCTCAGCACAAATACTGATGCATGACAGCTAAACATAGCGAAGCCCCGCTGATGTCAGTACAGTTGGACACAGGTTCAGTGCTTGCAAAAGGAAGAGAAAGATTGACCACCTATTTCATTGTGCATTAGTTTAGTCGATGGATGAACATCATGGCACACGGGTGTAACCCATAAGTGCTCCGTTCTCCTAACTCAAACCCGAGCCTGGAGAAATTCAGCTCAGTGCGTGAACTCCGTAGCCCTGACGAGGATCCTGAGATACTTTGGGTAGATTTTTAGTAGTGCCATTAGGCTACTCTTTTTCGATTTCCAACTGCCAAGGGATTTTTTACGTGCGCAACAATACACACGGACGTCCGATCTCACTACCCAGAGACCAGGGGAAATTTTACTAATAGAAGTCCACGAGTAAAATGTTCCGGTCCTCACTGGAGCATGAACCCGGGGACCTCCAGCACTTGAGGTGGACACCATACCTCGAGACCACGCAGCTTCCCCCCCCCCCCCCAACTGCAGTGGAAACTTACATGGAATAGAAACTACTACTGTTGTTCTTCATTGTACATTCAAGCCTACAAAATATGATGGTAAGTGCAGAAACTGCTCAAAACAGTAAACATAGACAAAAATATTTTTCTTAATGTAAAAAAAAAAAGTACCAATGACCATCAAGTTGCTAAGTAGCAGGAAGTTTATTTGGAAGTGTATGGATGGACAATGCTATTCGTAAGCAATAACCCTTGAAGGTGTCATTAGGATCGAGAGTTTGCGTATGCACAATAGATTCTCCATCATCATGGAAGAAGAAGTTAGAGAAGAGTGTAGTGGGAGACCTGCAAGTAACACAATGACCATCTTTTGAAATATCAAAAGGCCCTATAATGGTAAATTTCTACGAAAGGAGTGAAGATGACTAGTGCTCAATATAGTGGCATGCTAGTGAAACAATTTAAGTTTGCGAAACAATCAAAATGCCAGGGAACTGTTGCTGCATGACAACATCCGCCCTCATATGGTGGATACGCTGTATGCTTTGAAATGTGAGATCTTGAAACACCCAGCATACAGGTGCCATTTTAGTCCATACATAACTACTAGGGAGTGCACTGGGCCGATTTTGCATGTGGGTTAGGTTTCCATCAGGCGAACCTACTCCAGCTGCTGAAGTCAACATTTTAGTCTGAATTGATTAAACCTGCTACCTTACTAGAGCACACTGAAGGTTTAGGAGAGTGCTACCACCAAGAGGTTCATTCCCCCACACAACCAGGGCAGAAAATGTATACAAATTCTCGTCAATATTTGACGTCTGAAGCGTGGCAAGCTATTCCACACGAAACATTCCTTTCTCCACCTTACTAAGCATACTCCATAATGAATGCAACATCCAGGACGTGCCTCTTCAATTTATTCTCTCTGCTGAGAGGACGTCCATTTAATGCAATACATAGGACATCTGCCTTCACAATTCGGTTATCCAGGGAATACACACAACCGATGCCTTGATGGATTTATTACAGCCCCTGAGTCCACGCACCACCCTGCTTACTGCGAGTCTTCAGCAATTCTTTCCCTGCCCCGTCTGTACACCAGCATATCATCTACGAATGTCAAGATTCTACCAATTTCTGCGACTTTGCTGGAGTATACAGCACTGGGGACATGGCAGCCTAGGCGTAAAAATACAAGGGTTAGAAGTCCATGAACAAATGCAAAGTGTGACTGTATGCTCTTAAGCATTGCCAAAACCTGCTTGTCCAAAAGTGCATATCAAACGACTATACCATACCCCGTTGTAAGCATCTTCCAGGCCAAGTGCTACCACAACAGGCTCATGTTTTTTATGGAAGCCTCATAGACATCAAATGCAAATGTTGCTGTATTGGCACAGGTCAGCAACTCTCAAGCCCGTTGGGGAGCAGTTTACATCAGACCATATTCGTCTCCAACAAAGCCTCAGCGAGAACAGTACCCTGTCTGTTCTCACCAGACTTGTTCCACTCTGGCGCACACATTGAAGTCACACGTGAGATGCCTCTGGTGCCAAGGGTACCCTTAGAGCTGTATCCTCCAATTTTCATCTGCATTCCCTGCACCTCTTTGCCTTCTTGATACCCCTTATCCAGTACCGAGCGCTGTAAGCCATCCTTGACCACCAGAGCCTGCCCATGCAGGTTGATGTAACATGAGTAATATCAGATTTCCTTACCCCCCTACCTCTTCTAAGTTTCATATTTTCCGGACTGGCTGTTGTGAAAAGTATCGAGGACAGAACGCACTCTGAGGCTCCAGGGGTCTCCCTAGTAGAGCCTGCATACCAGTCATTTACAACCTGTTCACATGTGACCATGACCGTCCTCTGCACATTGGTTTCTACCTTAGGCTTGGGGGTTTATAATTTGACGTTTCCACCTCCTACTATCTAGAAAAGAGCTAACACCTTGACTGGTGAATACACCCCCAAGCAGATGAGTTTTTTTCTAATGATCACAGCTCCCATCAAACCCGCCGCGACCTTAAAACACTCTTGGGCCTATAAATTCATGTGCCTTGAGGCGTGTAAAAAAGGACCCTTTGCATACATTAATGGATATCTATAAAGCTATATGCACAGGAAACAATGCCAGGTCACTGACAGATACCACTCACAACAGTTGTGTATTGCATATTTTGGTATCAATATGAGAACAGTGTCAGGAGAAGGATGAGGGCATCAGAGAAATTGGACAGGTAAACAGTATGGAAGAAAACTAGCAGCAAACTAATGGAAAACACAAGAAGCTGACTCTCCTTGCAAACACACATGGTGACATTCATGATCTGGCTCAATGGACTCAACAAAATAGACTCAAAAATAGTGTTTAATTTTTATTATGTATTCTGCCTCACAGCATCCATTCTGGAAACTCAAATGTTACATCTTTGCCTGTAAGCTTCTTGTATACAGAGGTGAATGTATCCAGCTGAGAAACAGAAAAATGATATACATGTCTTTATGGAAATTAGGAAAATGCTAATAATCATATTTACACTAAAGAACTAGCAAAATAAATAACATGGCCACATCTAGAAAACTTTTAAGAGTTCCCAGAGCAGTGGATTTATTGTTAAGACCTATAACATGATGTATAGTTTTACTCAACAGATAATTTAAACTGGAGAGAAAATCCATTGTTATGTCGTATGTCCATTGTTGCTGATACTTATACACTGTCATCCAACAATTCAAGAGTGGGTACGGTGGTGATTAGGCCAACCTGAGCCATGAAATATATATACAAATAAGGAAAGAAGAATGCTTCCTTTAGTCAAAAAGGTTATTTGATCTCTGGATTATAAACTGCTAGAGAATCAGCAACACATATAGTCAATGCCACAGGTCATGGACCCAAGCAAGGCGTGTCACTCATGCAAATATAATGTGCCATGTGTGTGAATCTGATAATTACTATACGAGTCATAAAATAGTTTAGTTTTTCAATTGAAAAAATTTCAATATGTTACTTCATTAAATGTTAAACTTCACTTTTAGTATTAACCCGACAACAGGGTAAACAAGTAAAGTGACAAAGACCGCACGCCACAGACCTGCTGGACATAACAGAAAGCAGTAAATGCCAACAGCAACAATGTTGCAGTGCACATATTTTCAGTACCTTGTGTTCCACATTGTTCTGCTGACTCTTGTCGAGGTGGACCTTGACGACCTTGGAGCCATCCAGCTTAACACGAACACGCTTACCAACAATCTCAGCTGGGAAGCACAAGTCTTCCAAAATAGCGTCATGAACAGCGGTCAAAGTGCGGCTGTAACAATTCAAATATAGATTTAGAGAACATGATTTTTAATTACATTAAAAACAAGGCTCTTGTTATTTCACCACTTGATATACATCTTTATGTTCTGCCTTTCGTCTCCCAAACCAACTTGCGCATAGCCCTTTTTAATTAACAGCATTTCTACAGGTTAAGTCACATTGACCCTTCTTAGTCATCTGTGTGTGTGTGTGTATGGGTGGGGAGATGTGTGAGTGTATGGGTGGTGAGATGTGTAGTTAAGGGATGTGTGATTGGGGTTTGGAGATCAGGGTGGGATGGTTGGCGAGTGGGTGGGTGGAGGATGTGTGGGAGGGTGATATGTGTGCAAGTGGGTTCGGGTTTTGTGTGTGTGGGTAAGTGCAGGATATGTGAGTTGGCAGGAATATGTGTGTGTGGGTTGGGGGGATGTGTGCTTGGCTGAGTGTTTGGGGGGTGTGTGGTGGAGGATATGTGGGTGGGTGAGTGTTGGTAGGTTATGGGATGGGGGAAGGATGTGTGGGAGGGGAGATGTGCGAGTGGGTATGGATGGGTGGTTGCATGCATGTGTGCCTGGGTGTGTGGGGGATGTGTGGTGGGTGGGAGATGATGTGGGGGGTATGTCTGGGATGTGTTGGTTGGTGGATAGGTGGATGGATGGGGTCATGTATGTGCCTGTGGGTATGTGTGTGGTTGGGGGATTTGTCTCATTAACATGGTAGCATGCATTGTTTATGCTTACAACATCCATTTGACAATGTTTTTTCCCTACGTGAATGCACTATGCAACGATGAACGAAAGATGAGTGATTGGAAGGGCCGAATGTAAGACGGGCCTGCATGCCCAATTTGTTACCCTTCGAAAATAAGTTTGTCCAGTCGTTCTCTCATGACAGACATAGTATGTAATAGTGTTACTATTCCTTGCTTAAAAAATGGAGACGATACAATTTTGAGCAGCATGTACTGCTCTTGATGGTTTGAGTAAGTTATATTCTTCATATCACACTCAGTTAAATAACTTTTAAGAATCACTTATTTCATATATTTCACATATTTCTTAATGCTCAAATATTTCACAAGACTAACGGAAGATCTGCTTAGGAGTATTTTATTTTAAATCACACTCTCTCTCTCTGGATAATGCACTCTAAAAATATTGGTACCTCATCACCCCGAAAATATCCTACATGGCATGGAAACAACTCTTTCTCAATTTACATAGTAAACTTTGCCATGCGTACCTACACACACAGTTACATATTCACACTTCGCCATGAAAAGTGTATTCATTGTTAACTCACCTTCTTGGTCTTTTCTGCTTGTTCTTTCTCTTGCTATTTCTGGTGGGCTTGGGCAAAATTCTCCTCTGTAATTAAGAATCAATAATTATTCTTCACCTCGTGACCACTTATTTTAAATATACAGAAGAACAAAATGTGGGGGGACAAACCCACAACTATGAACTCTTTTTTCATGCCTTGAGGTGCATATAACCTCATAATTACAGAACAATCAATGACCGCCTTTATATCCCGGAACAGTTCAAGATACTTTTTTAAGTTGAGTTGCGCTTAGCGGTCAGGGCACTGATTTAAAAACTCCTCGCCTCAATTGGGATTACTGATTAGTTGGTTTGATACCAAACGATGTACAATTTAGAGCTGGGCAAAGCAGCAGCAATTCACTGTTCCCGGCTGGATGTTGGCAGTTCCATATTCTAGGTCATCAGGTTGGGTGACCAGTCCCCTTCCTCTTGGATTTACCTCAAAATTGTTTTGAAGCGTGCACCATGAGAATAAGTATCATCACCACTAGAAATATTACTCTTTACACTATCAATCCATCAGATTAATTATCTTAAGCTATAAGAACGGGACAACACAGCAGCTACACAGAGGTGACAAATTCAGAAGCTTTAGTTATAAACAAAACAAGAATTCATTTGTTTTGCAGACACTCACCTGAGCAATGAAAACAACAGGTTTGCCATTAAACTTCTTTTCAAGTTCACGTACAAGACGGGTCTGAATTTTCTGATATGCCCTTAGTTGGGGCACTGGAACAAATATAATAATGACCTTCTTGCCTTGCATATCAATCTCCTGCAACCAAAAAAAAAAAAAATGTTAATAAAATACTTGACATAAATAAATTAGCAATGATGTGATTGTCCATGTAAACTTAAAGAGTAACATAAGCTAAATGATGTGATTGTTATAGTAATATTACAAACACCATATCAATGATGGTGGCCTTATCATACCACAAACATTAGATTGCTTCAGGACAAGTTCACAGAGAAGTGTTAATGTCATGAGCACAGTTGGATGCCTGGGATTGTTACCTGTTCCTCCATGTACCCAGGCCTACAAAACATGATGGCTCTATCATGGTACAGGAAAATTAAACCATACTTATTTAAAAATCAATTTAAAAGTAGAAGAGAATAAAGCGCATACCTTGGCTCCAGTAATGTATAATTCATACAGAGAAGCCTTCAAGTCTGAGTTCATCTCCAGTTCCAACAGAGCCTTTAGAGGGGGGAAAAAAACCAGAAATGGCTATTAGTTTTCTTTACATGACAATATTAACAACAATAGCTTAAACTTAATGAAATTTTAAATAGATAGTCTAGTTCTAATATTCTTCAAAACACAAGACTATGTTTAAAGTAGAAATTGTTACTGCTTGAGTAAACCATATTTTGCATTGAAATTAGTTTCCTAGTAAATTAAGTGTTTCAACACTGCCTAATGATTTTGCATCTATGCCACTATGGTTACTGTTTCCATATTTCATGTCCATACCATTGCAAGTATTTCTCCGGGCTGTGTCTTCTGCACTATTCTTTCAAACAGCAGTGCAACACACCTATAGTCTGCCCCAATATAAAATTCCATATCTCATCTTATCTTCTCCACGCAACAAAATATTTTGTCCTGGAGATTGTACAGTAGATTTCAAAGTTTGTTTATATGTGGTATATTATTTACGGGTCAGAGATGAAGTGCACATTATTAAATGTATTACGTCTTCACACAGAAACTTTAGTGTTGAATAGTTAATTTCCATGTGGGACATGGGATTGGACTTATGACAAGAGCCTCAAGTAGTGGAACGAGGAATTACTGTAAAACAAGTTTCTTAGCGAGAAATCACTAGTTTTTCCACCAAAACATCAAAGAAATGTCCCCGCTTTCCATGATTAAAGTTGCTTTTGGACCTATCAAAGATAGTTTTCAAAAAATTCATAATTTTCAAAAAAATTTTAAAACAATTTCATAATTGTTCAGAAAAATTTCATAAAAATGCAACAGAGTTTTCAAAATAACTGAATGAAAGCATTCATTTCTGGACAGACTATAGTCATGCACCTCTCAGGTCAGTCAGTGTGTCTGACTTTAGCATACATTTGAGTCAGGTCTGCTTCCTCAAGACAGATCCCACCCACAGGTAATCATAATGGACTCTATGGGTATGCATTCTTTCCCAACAATGTTGCCAGAGCAATCAAACCCTGTACCTTCTAACCAGCAACCTCTTAGCCACAGCTCCTCTCACTAGTTACATTACCAGGAAATAAGTTTACAGTATATGAAAACATTTTTAAAGTGATTTATTCCTGACCATTAGCTTAAAAATAAAGAAACTGCTTACCTGGCTGATTGAAGATTCAAATTCATCAGGCTTCTCGCCCTGAGGCTTTACTATCTTGGCGCTTGTTGAATACATCTGTAAGTAAAACACAAATAAAGACTCGCAATTAACACTTTTCCGATATAAAATGTCTGACACGCTTAAAATTAAAAAAATTCTAGGAACATTTGTTGAATCTTTTCCCAGGGCTTGCTGGTGTGTTGGGAAATGAGCAGACAGACAAATGGACCAGGTCTGCACCGATGGGAGTGGTATTGTGCACAGTAAGGCAGAAGTGGCCTTTGTTATTTGTAGGGTGTGGTAGAACACACCACGATCATTGCCTAGAGAGAATGGAGCGGCTGATATTCAGTACAAAGAAAGGCCACAAGGAAACATGTACATGTACTTTGCCAAAACATGGTTCCTCACCCGTCCCTAGAAAGGGCAAGAGAACAACAACCCAATGTACAAGTCCCATATCACCAAAAGAAGAGACACTATCAGAAAACCGCAGACACCAGTAAAAGGAAATTACCATACTATATGAGCAAACCAAGACCACAAATATACATCACCATTTAGGCAGATATTATTAGTGTATAAGACTAAAGAAGACTGGCTAATCAGCTATGTGCGCATGAGAATTGGTGTCCAGCGGCAGCTAAATATGTCAAGTGTGCACCAAATACAAACAGAGCAAAAATTGTGCAAATCTCTACTTTCCTTGAAAGTTAAAACTGTACAGTACAGTAAAAGCAAAAATACTTGTGAACCAATGTTAATCAATTAGCACAAACAATTGAAATTCAGCGAAATATGTTGTACAAACATTGGCTTCTAAATCATATGATATGCCCAGATTAAAAGTCAGAGATGTGAGTCAGACACACAACAGGTAAAATAATACATTACATACTTATGTGGGGAGTATGTGTCAGGTCAGGTGACAGTACTATCTGCTTTTTGTTAGCGGCAAATGTTGGGTGGCACTCACCAAACCCAACATTGTGCCAATGGTACTGGGCGGAAGAGTGCAATTGGGAGGTACAAGCCTTACCCCCCCCCCCCCTAGTGCAGGGAAATGCAAACTAAAACCTAAATTTATGGCAGGGTAGACCAGGTCCTAAGCCTTGGTCGTTGGTCGGCAACTGGTCTATGATCGAAGCTCTGACAGGTGGACAGCTAGGAGCATTGCTTTGATGATCTGGCAGCTTCTGCATCTTGTCTTGTTCCAGACGTATTGAATTTGTGAGTAAACTAGACAGGCCAAGAGAGGTATCATCCTGCATAGACAACACATGGTCACTAAATTCAGCCCAGGCTATGGAGAGGTAAAACTCCATTTTACAAAGGGAGACTATTCATAGTCAGACTATGCAGGAATTAACAAACATACAACGTCCGCTCAATAGTCAATTTTAGTTTGAGCCAGTAAGAAGGCGGATTTGGGGCGATATTTCATTTGACAAATAAAATTCCTGTTAAACATAGACATCTATTGGATCCATCGATTCCAACACTCGATCACTCCGCCGCTGCCTGCCCCCCCCCCCCCCACTGGCAGCTTCCGCAGAACCACAGAGCACACTTTATTCACAAGCTTAGAGTTTCCTAGTTCTAGTTCATAATGTTTAATATTTTTTATTAAAAATTGTTTATTTCACCCAATTGCGTAACAGGCAAAAACACTTACCAATAATATGCTACTGAGAACACGTTTATGAATCAACGAAAATTTAACGACGACGTCACGTACGTTATTTCACGTGACCAGCCGGGACAGTTCGACTATGAATAAAGAGACTTTATACATAGTTGGACTGAATGTTTTACAAACAACAAAGATGGCAAGGTGCCAGTGATGTGGGTGATAAACCCGCAATGGGGGAATGTAGTTACTTCAGCTCGGTAAAGGGTATGAAGGACATGCCGTATAGTGGGATGAAGAGACCTATGATCTGTGTACTGTATGCAATGGAGGAAAAGTGGTCAAGCAAATTTTCTCGTGGTTGATGAATTGATAGAGTGATAATCTCGATGCATAGTGGTAGAATTTTTGTTTTCGTGGCCGGATAAGTACCTAGCCTATTTCGAAGTCAGGGCGAGAAAGAAAGCACGACTGAAGAAAGACACTTGGCACCACAGTACTCACTACCCTGGTGACGACTACGGGGTGTCAAATAAATTAATTACTAATTAATATGGATAGAGGGGTCGAAACATTCGCAACAGGCTGGGGGAGGAGGTCCTGACAATCCCAAGTCTCCAGTCAATAAATGCTAAACGTTATATGTTACATGGCTTTTACTTTTAACACCCGCTACATAATCACGTTTTGTTGATTAACACAGGAAAATTTTTACCAGGTTTGCACCTGGGTATGGTTATACCAATTGTTATGCTCAAAATTTTACGGCTGATATTTCTGCTTGGTTCTGTAATGTTAAAGACAAATAAATTCTGCTGGTTCACGTGTCATTTAACAAATTCATTTCAAATCAGAGAAAGAATTACCGCCTTTCACTACTCTTCGAATTGTATTCTATATACATCCAATATCGAGTATTTGTGGGGTAGCTAGTTCAATCTACAAATATCCAAACGACGGCAACACATCAGGACTACTTACAATCACAGAACGATAAGCAATCTTTGTCTCCCTTTAAACAATAATAACTTTTGCAAGCATATACAGCATTAAAATCACAAAATTATTAATTCCAGTGAAGACATTAAGCAGATATCCTACCTTCGATGCGATCATGTACCGGAAAAAGGAAGTCGACTCTCTATACCATGTCAACGAAGCAAACTTCTAACTAAAACTGGCAACTTATGGAAAACAAATACTTTAAAATATAACTTAACACAACATCGGAGAGCAATTTATTTTAGCATTATTATGTGATATTTATAAATGTTATACTTGAAAATTATCAGGTTTAAACAAACTAAAAGAAAACTATAGCTGGAAAGCTGTCAACAACTATAATAACTCACAGTAATAATTAATAATTATTATAAATTCCAGAGATCTCCTTGCAATAAAAATCAGATTTGTTTCCTTGTTTCAAGGAACAACAGCTCGAACAAAACGTGAGAAGTGAGAACTTGTTGAAGCATGCAAATATTTCCAATTTAAAAGCGTTGTTAATGATACGTTTTATAGTCAGTTGCAGTGCGACCTTATTTAGAGTCATGCCAAAAGTAGAACCGGTATACTATGCTGTTAAACGGGGCCGTGTGCCCGGCGTTTACTCATCCTGGTGAGCAGTCTTTGACTTTGTAATATTTGTTGAGCAAACATTTCAAATAATGATTGTTTATTGTAAAACTAAGTTGTATACTCTAGCTGGAAAAGTCTGAATTTGTTATGGAAAAAACACAGCATTCAGGGTAATTAAAAAGACTTTAAAAAGTCTTAAAAATCCAGAAGACCAACTTCATCTCACCTGTTTTTATCCCATATAGTATAGTAGCATATATAGACAATATTTGAAAATTGGGTTTGTACTTATGAAACCATCACTGTTGGAAACAGCTTGACAAGATGAATCCGACAGTGTCTCAATGAAGACTGTACGTCAATTATAAGCGGAGTTATTATTTTTGTGTCGTGATCTACAACCAGGAAGTGCAAAGTAAAATTAATACAGCTGATCGCATCTCAGTAGGAACCGGAAGGTTAACCCTGTCAACAAATGCCAGCAGAAGTCGGATGTGTCATCCTAACTGTGCAAGAACTCAGCTCTGCTGTAAACAGGCACAACGCAATCACGTCTGGAAATTTTAAAAAAACTCCGGATGAACGCAGAAGAAGAAGAAGAAGCCCAGTAGAAAGAGGAGCTAAGAACAATAAATTTTGCTTTCTATTACTGTGGCTTGTTTATTTAATTATACAAGTACACAGATAAATTACTGCTACAGATCAAACAAGAAAACTCACAAGTAGATAGAGCCCATCACCTTGGATAGAATATGTTTCATTATGTAGCAGGCCTTTTGGAGGTTTTTGCTTTCATTATGACCCTTCAAAAAGTTTTGGCCCTTGCCAGTTCTACCTCATGTACCATCATTCCCATGGTGTTTGCAATGTCCTGTGTCCATCTTTATCCTTTTCTAGCCCAGCCTCTTCTTCCAGGGATCATGTCTTCCATCACTGTTCAGACCAAGACACTAGTGTTTAATATGGCCAAGCAGTTTGTTTCTGACACATGATGCTGCTTATGAGCCAGTCCTCAGTATTTAGATCTTGTAGAATGTCAGCAAAACTAGAACATGACATACAACAATAAGAAAGAGACTAATGAAACTAAAGGGGGGGGGAAGAGAAATTAAGATTAGTTCAAGATTGCGTTATAACAAGAACCAATTACTTGATATTATTTTTCCCTCCATACTTTATGGTTCTGTACTTCTAGCTCTTCTGAAATTCATTTTATTACGTAAGTAGACCTATAAATCACGTTTTATGTAGACGTCTAGACTTGTTCTAGTATGTGTTATTAAATTTAGCTTCCATTTTTACGTATACTGTGTGTGTGTGGGGGGGGTGGGGGGGGATTTATAGGAAGGAAATACGAAAAGGTGGGGGGGGGGGGGATGACATTCTGAACATATGGTGAAGGAGTGCATGGGCCAAAAAGGTTGAGAACCACTAGTCTAGAGGGAGTAAATCTTATACACATGCTTGTAGAAGTCAAATACATTGACCTCTTGAGTTGGAGATGTGCATAACTTGGTGTCTCATCTTCAAGCACTATGTCAAATGACATGGGTGATCATGCTTCTCCACAGAATGTATCGTTTAAAAAATGTCATCTGTTGACATTTAACAAAATAAAATTTTAAACAAAGAACTAAATTATAAGCTTGCTAAATTAAGGTATGAGATATTGTTGGCTTATCATGGAACACAGCCATTCCAGTTGTAATGAAACTTGTAATTATAGCTCAGCCTATTTTCATACACACCATGCACATATGTCCTCATATTGTGTGCTCTTCATTTGGCATAATAAAGATATTTGATTGTGCCAGACTTTGAGTGTTCCATTTATCATTAGTAACTTTCATTCAGCTAGATTGATATAGGGTTTATTTGTAATGACTGTGCAGTGTTTGAAAATATTGCCGGTCTAAGTTTTGTATTCACCCTCTGTAAAGGTCATGCATCATAATAGGTAAATACAAAACTTGAACCGGCAATATTTTCAAACACTGCAGTCATTAAAAATACACCCCATATATCTAACCCATAGTATCTGCCAATAGAAGTGGAGGCTTACTTACATATTCCCAAGTGTTTGTCTGAACTAATTTCTTCTGCCCTTTATCTCCCATTGGAGCATAGGCTGTCAACCAATCATGTCAAGCCCTCCTTTCTATCTTTTGCAGTCTCCTGTAGCTCCCTCTGTATCCTTCATATATTATTCATGTGTCTGTAATTCTTTTCTCCATGTGTTTATACATCTCCTATTTTGTTAGCCCCTGTGGGTTCTTGATAGACTTTCCTAGTTATACTATTCTCAGGCGGTACTTATAAAGGATTATGACTATAAATTGTTCCTTATGTTCTTGATTTTTTGCTTATGAGCAGGTGGTGATCTATATCTGTATCTCTGTAGGCTTTTATATCGTCTAGAGATATCTAAATTTCTATTTATTTTATAGTAAAATGTTAATAAAATTTGGTGAAATTGCTGTAAAGCTTTGGAAATGTAAACAACACAAAGTAATGCAGCTTTACAGAACAGAATTACGACACATACAGGACGTTGCAAATAAATACATGCACGAAACACAACATATAGTACAGGAGAAGACACTTCAGTGACTACATTAAGGCATAAGGATGGGATGAGAAGAATAAAAAGATGAAACAAATGAGAGCAATGAAGAGGAATTGACTATTTGAAAAAAATGTTGCTACTTTAGTACTTATCGCAGTCTGAGGCTGTACTGCTACCATGAATGTATTCTTTATCCTCTTTTATACATAGCCGTGGGAGTCTGTGGGTCATGGGGACTGAGGTAGGGGATGATACCAAGGGTAGTGGGTCGTCATGGTTCAGCGACAGTCCCAGGTAAATGAGTGGAAGTAGTACGTGAAAAAAGAGGAGCAGGGAGGTGAGGTATTTTATAGTAACTATATAGGTCAGAATTTGTCTTATAGACATGCAGTAATAACATACCATTTAGAAATTTCTTATAAACATGAAAACAGAACATGATTAGTTCATGTCTCCATTGTTTCCTGTTGTGACACATTTCTGTAACTGTTTATTTCATTTTTTTCTGTTATAGGCCTGAATGTGAAAGCCAAGTGAAAGGATTCCCCAATCCAGCTTTTAGGAAATATACTTCATATGAAGCTGCTTGTGAATTCTCCTCACAGAATGGTTAAATATTATTACGTTTCTTTACGTATTTTAAAAAAATGATTAACAATTGCCACCGTAGCCATAAAGTCTGATATGTTGCTTGTGATGTAATTAAGATTACACAATTGTAAATTGCAGACATTAACCAAAAGAGAGCATTCATAGATTATTTTAAAACTCTGGGTCATGGACTCCCTTGTGGTCTGGTTTTATTTTGCTATAATTACACACACTGTCATAATTTACTGAACCACTACTGATGTGATCTTTCACTGGGAACAAGCCTTGAATGTCCCCAGTTGGGGGTTTGTTGTTGTTCCTCATTGAGTGTTTACAAACATAGTTAAACATTACTATCTTATACTCATGTGTTGCCAGATTCCATATGCAAAGGAAGGAATTGTAACAATGTAACCTACCAGCTGTAGGGGGCAGCCAAGTAGGATTGGCTTGAGGTTGGCTGCCTCATTGCGTTGAAAACCTTCACTGTAAAATCCAAATAATTAAGAATAAAGTCTTCAGAAAGCAAGGCATGGAACTACAAGAGGTGGCCAAGTATAGGAGACCTTGGCAGGAGATAGTTGACAGCCTGAGCTTCATTTGGGGATAAAAAGCAGAAGTAGAAGAATACCACTTTAGTCTTGTTTTTGGTTGTCTGAGGGGTCTCCATGATGAAGTGGTCAAGTAAGCTGCCTTGTGCTCTATTTCATTTCCTGTCATTCGGTTCAGAAGTGCAATTTTGTTTGGGAGACCCTTGAAGGTCATTACTGGAGCTACAGTGTGCTCTGTGTGATGCATTTGGCAGGCTGCAGTGTGGAAAGATACTGAACCATATGGGATAAAGCCCGGTCCAATGAAGTAAATCATCTTTCCTTTATACCCATTTCACTATATGAAAATAAATGGTACCGGTAGTCCAATGGCTGATCCTCCTGTTTTGGGTGTGAAGTGTTAGTCTCTCACATATTCTAGACCATGGCAAAATGGTAACTAGTCCAATGGCTGATCCTGCTGTCTGGGTGTGAAGTGTTAAGTCTCTCATTTTTTAGACCATGGCAAAATGAGATAGGGTGGTTAGTTCCCTTCCTCAACGCCTTTTCCTTCCCAGACAACTCCCCAAAATTACCCAGTACCCATTATGTGAAGAAAGAGGCACAATGGCTAGAACATTTGCCATCTGGCCTAGTGGTCAGGTTTGAATCCACGTAGGTGAATTTTTAAAATCTGACCTGGACTTCCAACTTAAAATAGTTACCAGGAAATGTTATGTGAAGTCATTGCAGCAAGCTGGACATTGATCGTACCGCTCATTGAGTGCTGATTGGTCTATACAAATGTGAGGCTAATACCATATACCCAGCATGAGACTGGGTTGGCTGGTCAGAAGAAGATTCCTGCCAATGCTGGAGATTGAACCCAGGTAACTGTTCTGATAAGCAAGTGCACTGACCTCGAAGCTGCCATAACTCCTTTCAATATGTAGAATACTATTTCTACTGCTTTGATGAGCAGCTTGTTGAGCTCTAGTTACTTTGGTAGCTTTGCAGTTATAGAAATTTCCTTGGAAGGTGGGAATTTCCATGTTCTTCTTCTGCATTCATCCAGAGTGTTTTTTCAGACGTAATTGTGTTGTGCCAGTTTATGCACACATAGTCCGACACATTTGACTTCAGCAGGCGTTTGTTGACCAGGTTAGCCTTCCCAGGTGTTCCATTGTTCTGCCCCTGCCTTCCCTTGATGGCTGATCACCTGAGGATGGAAGGGTGAAGATGATTCTTCTTTCATTTGCTTGAAATTTGCCTAACTCTGCAATGTTGTCTCTTGTATTAATTTCAGTTGTTTTTAGTTCACTTAGTGGTCCATAGAGATTATCTTCCACTGTTGTTTCTCGAGACCAGAAGGTTTGCCTAGATATGTTGTGTTTTGGGCAGTCTTGGAGTATGTTATCTGCTGTCTGTTGTGCCAAACCACATGTGCCCATGACTGATTCACCAATTTTGTATACATGTGATTGCATAATCTATTATCATAATGTCCAATGCAAAGAATACCATGGACAGACAGAAAAACCAATGACCAAGTCCTGCAAGAAACAAATGAAGATCGTAAACTGATTAGAGACAGACGCAGACAGTCAAAATTTTTTGGGCATGTTATGAGAAGAAATGGATTGGAGAACTGGCAAGATCGAAGGGAACAGACCAAGGGGAATACCGAGAAGTAAATACCTGGATGGCTTAGCCACATGGCATGGTTGAGACAGGAACACGGAGCTGATCCACGACTCTGGTGATCGAGTGAAATGGCGAGTCATGACCGCTCACGCTTTCCGGCATGGCACATGATTGATTGATTGAATCTATTGTCCTGTTCTTCTTCTTCTTCTGCGTTCATCCGGAGTTTTTTTTTTGGACGTGATTGCGTTGTGCCTGTTTACAGCAGAGCTGCGTTCTTGCGCTATTAGGCCGACACATCCGGCTTCTGCGGGCATTTGTTGACCGGGTTAACCTTCTCGGGGGTTTCTTAGGACGTTTAACTCTCACTGTTGTGGTGTTATCCCCCATCCCAGATGGCCCATATAGAACAGCCAAAAACATCCTGGTCAGTCCTCAAGGGAAGGCAGGGGCAGACCATGGGCATTTCCTGCCATCCAAGGAGGCTTCCATACTTGCAGAGCCGACACACAGCGCTCTGGTACTGGGCTCACCCAAGGAATCGTCACGTCCTGCACATGGCTGCTTAGCCCTACTTAATTGTATAAACGTATATTGGGCCTTCCGTTCACCATAGGCTGTTCTTCCTGAAACCAAAAGTATGCAGTCTGCAGATGACATCCACACAGTGAGCTTTCGATTCGGACTTTCCACGTAATGGATTTGCTATCCAAGCAATATTCCATTTCGTGCCACTAGGACACTTTTCCACCTTTTATGAAGCCTACACAGTGGGCTTTTGATTCAGACTTTCCACGTAATGGATTTGCTATCCAAGCAATATTCCATTTTGTGCCACTAGGACACTTTTCCACCTTTTATGAAGCCCACACAGTGGGCTTTTGATTCGGACTTTCCACATAATGGATTTGCTATCCAAGCAATATTCCATTTCATGCCTCTGGGACGCTCATACCTGTAGTATGAAGTGTGGCAGTCTAAATACTTCTTCATGCACCTCAAATGTCAACCTGAATGTAGTTAAGGTAAGCTGCAGTCAACTTGAGCTTGTTGATATCTATTGTCCTGTTCTAAGGCGCAGAATAATTTATTCTGGTCTGTCCATAGGGTGGTAATCATCTTGGTGTTGGTGGCTTTCAGATTGATTTGATCATTATTTTATGTTGGTGTTATGTAAACTGTCGGTCTCTGTGGCTAAGGGCTTGCGAACGCGGTTTGTGAGCCCGTATACCCGGGTTCGAAACTCAGCGGTGCTGTTTTTTTCGACAAAGATATAGGAGCCGGTCATTCAGAAAGCAATGGCAAACTACTGAACGTAAAATTTGCCCAGGAATCACGAACAGCGGAAATGCTGGGGTTGACTGCTACGTCCTGTGAAGGACATGCAACTTAATTTTATGTAAACATGAAGTTGTTGTTCTGTTGCTCCTGCCTTAGCTAGTTGATTAGCTGTCTCATTTCCGGGTACTCCACAGTAAGATTATATCCACTGTATGGTGACCTAATGCTGGAAGGGTGAAGAGGGGGTCACTTCACTGCAGTCATGGAATTTTCTATGAAATTATCTGGAGAGGCTAACCAGGGCAAGTGTTGGCGTAATGATTTGAAAGTGTGTTAATGACATGGATGCGGTCAGAGAAGGGTTTAATGCCTGAGCTCACCGTTCACTAGAAGAGAGAAAGACTAGCCACCTGTTCCTCCACGCACTCAGACCTGAAATGTAGGTCAGCATGGTCGAATGGATAAGAACACGTGTTCTTAAACATCCAGTGTGCTGATGCCGGGGTAAGGGGTTCAACCCGCTACACCGGACAAATGGACTAAAATGTTGACCTGTCGTCCGTGACTTGGGGACGTTAATTTACAAGTACATCTGAAGCCATAGTGGGTTCGCCTGATGACGAGGGACACTGTTAATAGGTAAAGCTAATCCACATGCAAAATTCAGTCCAGCACTACTAGAAGTAGTGTGTATGAACTACGCTTGAGTTCAAAGTGAGCAAGTGTAAAAAAAAAAAGACCTGAAATTTGTGATGGTCCTAACTTCACATAGCCATGCATATAGGACTTTGATATAGGACTTTTTTATAAACTCGATCAACAAATGCAGGGAAGGCGTCAGATTTGTCAAAGGCTGAAATATAGCAGCTCTACTGTAAACAGACACACCTTATTACATTCAAAACAAAATATCAGACAAATGATTTTGTTGCCTAGTTTAAAGAGTGAACAGTTTTTTAACATAAATTATATAATTTTATTTTTCATTAATTCAACAGCTACACCTAATTCACAACCAACCACGAGGCAGAATGCCGGCTTTGTTTTCCAGGTTCCAAAAATACCTCCGGTTTTCAGCAAACCCAACCTACCTGATACCTCACAAAAATCTTCAGCATCAATTGCCTGCAATAGTTGCTGTCTGTGCAGCCAAAATGCCACAAACATTGCTTCATTAAGTTCTACTGTGGACGGTATGAAATCATCCATACACAATCTCGTGGGTGTTATGGAGAAGCTCAGTAACGCATTAATAGACGTTCAGTCCACAGTCTGCAGACTAGAAAAGACCTTTATGGGTATGGATTTGTTGCTAGCTTTGTATATTCAGAAAGTGTCTCTTTGCTTTGTACTAATTGTCCTGCATGTATAGACATTTTGCCCAAGAACTAATGGTTTTAGCTAGTTGTTTATATTGTTTTCATTATCATCAAGTGCTTATCTACTGGTGTGAACGATCACACTTCCCCACATCTTGCAATCTCCAACAACTTGTATAAGTTATTTGCCTATGCTTCATTGGTATATGAAAGGCAGAAGAGCTTTAGGCTATCTACTAACCCTTTGAACCCTGCCGGTACCCAAGGGTATATATCCTGTACCCTGGGGTTCCCGGGTAATTACCCGTTTTTTTTTTTTGGCATTATAATAATATTTCAATCTGAAAAGGGCATTATTTCTGGAAAAAATCATTGGTGAACAAGAAACAGGAAATGTTTCTAAATGGTTTAAACAAGTCATATTTATTACTACTAGAACTAGGCCTACTCACCTGATAATCACTTCCGGGTTCGCTTTCACTGGGACTAAGGCTATGTGCATCCCCAACTCCATACATGCTTTGATCATCCATGATGTCATGAGCGGCGCTTTCGTCATCGCTTTCCGTTTCAAAATTGTCCTCATTGCCATAATCATCGGCATCTAAATTCTCCTCCATCCATCCATCCATCCATCATGTGCCATGCCGATAAGCGTGGGCGGTCATGTTTTGCCATCTCACTCAATCACCGGAGTCATGGATCAGCTCCTTGTTTCTGTCTCGACCATGCCACGTGGTCAGGCTATCCAGGTATTTACTTCTTGGTCTTCCCCTTGGTCTCTTCCCTTCGATCTTGCCAATTGTCACCAAGTTCTCCAATTCATTTCTTCTCATAACATGCCCTAAAAATGTGACTGCCTACGTCTAATGTCTAATCAGTTTACGATCTTCATTTGTTTCTTGTAGGACTTTTTCATTGGTTTTTCTGTCTGTCTATGGTATTCTTTGCATTTTCCTCAGAAACCACATTTCCACAGCCATCAGATGTTTTTCAGCTTGTCTGCTCATTGTCCACGCTTCACGTCCATATAAAAGTACAGGTTCTATGTAGCACTTCAACACTCCTTTTCTCGTTTCAATTTATATCGTTTTATTGGTCAGTATGTTTTTCATCTTACAAAAGGCTACCTTTGCAATGGCAATTCTTGTTCTAATCTCTTCAAGGCATCTCCCATCAGATGTTACGACTGTTCCGAGATAGCTGTACAGATTCACTTGTTTAAGAATATGCCCATTTACTTTTATATTACATTGTGGTATTTCTTCCTTCCTAGTGACAACCATAATCTGAGTCTTCTTACAATTCAATTCTAACACTAGTTGTTCACTGTGTGCAACAACCGCATTTACTAAATGTTGCAGGTCCTGTTCATTGTCCGCAATCAAGACTGTATCATCTGCATATCTAATGTTATTGGTGTATCGTCCCCCAATGTTGATTCCTTCCATATCTTCTATATTCTATATTTCTGAAAATACTTTCACTGTACAGGGAAAAAAGATCTGGAGACATTACACATCCCTGTCTCACACCTCTCTTAATAGGCTGATATTGACCTACTTCATTATCAATTCTTATGGCAGCTTGTTATTTCCAATATATGTTTTTTACAAGTCTAAGGTCTTTTCCATCAGTTTGTAAATCTTCAATCATCCTTATGTCGACATGTCTCACTTTATCGAAGGCCTTTGTGTAGTCAATAAAGCAAAGGTGTAGATCTTTGTTTACTTCTATTGAACGTTCAATTACTGTTCTCAGTATATACACAGCATTTACTGTACCCTTGCCTTCTACAAACCCACATTGTTTCTCTCCTATTTCAGGTTGTATTTTCTTCCTAACTCTTTGCATGATAATTCTTAGCAAAATCTTCGAGATGTGACTCATTATACTAATTGTTTGATGTTGATCACATTCCAAGGCTCCTGATTTCTTTGGGATTGCAATAAATACAGAATTACATAATTCATGAGGTATATCTCCAGTATCATATATTGTATTCAAGAGTCTGGTAACTTTATCTATCCATATTTTTCTAAAGCATCAATCATTTCTGTTGTGATGCTGTCTGAACCGGGGGTCTTGCCAGTTCTCATATGGTTAAAAGCATTCTGAACCTCCATCTTCAAAATTGATGGTCCTTCATTATTATTTTGAATATCATACTGTTCTTCTTCTCTGTTATTATCATCGTGACGTTTCAAGTGACCAAAATATTTCAATTTTCTTTGTTTTATTGTATTTAATAGCCAACCTTCTTCAATATTCAACTCTTGAGGTATAGTTGCCTTTGTTCTTTTCTTTATCCAACATATCCTTAGAACTCGTCTATAACATTTAAATTCAAAGGCATTCATGCGCTGTTCAGCTTGTTTAGTACCTTATAAATATTCTGTTGTGGGCAGGTTTTTTTTTTTTTATTATTTGACCTTGACAATTGATATAAGGTGGATCATTATTATTACAGCTCGTGCTGTAATTGTCTTCCTTGGTGTACCTCCCCCTCTTTGGTTGAAAAAAAAAAAGTTGATATTGTAAACCGCACATACAAACAAGGAAGCCATGGCAGCGCAGTAACTGCCATGCTTACCTGCTGGCCCAGTGGTCGTATGTTGAATCCTCACCGAGGTGGGGATTTATTTCTTTAAATTGACCTGGGTCAACACAACCTAAAACTGGTACAAAGAAATGTTCTGGAATGTAAAGATGATCGGCGAGACAGTGACCACATCACTCATTGATGCTGATTGGTCTGTAAATGTATGGAGATAGCACCATATATTATCCTCAAGGCGTCGAAAAGGGTCCTTTATTTTTGTTTTCACTGCATACAAACACACAGGAACCTCATTGTGTTTGTATTTTTTTGTAGAAAGTTGTTTTCTACTGTTTAGAACTTTCTAATGCAAACAATGCCATATAAGTGACATAAAATGCATTATTAGATGCATGTAAATTAATTTTTACCCACATGGCACTGTTCTTGCAGCTCCAGGAACCAAGCGTGCTTTCAGCACAAGTGCAGCGAATGCAAATGCGGGTACAGAAAAGAGACCAAAGTTTGACCTTAATGCAGATTGTTTCACAGGTGACAAATTGTGTTTTTATCTCATTGCAATGCAGATTTTCACAAATATTGACATATTGTTTGTATCTCATCACAATGCAGAATGTTTCACAGGTGACAAATTATTAACATATTACATTGTATGTCGTCACATTTGGAACTGTTTAAGCTAGTACACTAGAAACTATTGCTACCACCGTTTATTGAATGGTATGAACTATTTCTACCCCATGCTATTGTTACGTCAGAGTATTGCGTCAACATCGTGTAGCGGGGTTTCTTTGCATAATGTCACTGTCATCTCAGCCTGCCAGAAAGATTCTCATTCCTTTACCAATTCCCATGTCTCAGCATTTTTATGCCCAAGGTATTTTCAGTGTCCTGTGTTCATCTTCGTGTTGATCCACCACTGCCTCTTCTGTCAGGAACTTTGCCTTAACTGTTCCTACCCAGCCACTGACTTTTATAAATGTGGCTATGTTACTTTAATGAATATGGATAAAGTATTTCAGTTTCAGAAAACATGGTACCGTTGCTTTGTTTTTAATGTTATCTTGTAGAATGTATTTTTTTCCATCTTGATTCATGGTAATTTAAGAATGTTTCTGTTACATTTAAGTTTAAATGCCCTGGTTTTCTTCTTTAGTTGTTGCAAAATAGTTAATGACTCGCATCAGTATTTTGCCACAGAAAAGTTGCATTAGACCAGGGGTGCTGGGAATGGGCAGCAGATAATAGAGAAGTGCCCATGAAACAACTGATAAAAGATCATTCTTGCCCTGGTGATGTGATTGTATACACTGATGGGTCTGTGGTCAGGAGTAAAAGGTGTGGGTTGGGTTTCGTTGCAAAGACAAATGGACAGTGTTTAACAGAGTCTGGCATATGCTACTACAACTTCTAGCATGAGAATGGAAGTTGAGGCTGTGACGGCAACATTCTGATGGTTGGAGGGCAGCGCATCCAGATGTTGGTTTTGGCGGACTCTAAAAATATGCTTCAGCAAGTGGAAACTGGCATGTTCAGGGTGGAGTGGCTGACATCACTTGACAAGAGACAGCTGTTAGCACGTGGTAGATTTTCTACCCAGGGTATGCAGGTGTGTGGAGCAATGAACAAGCTGATGAGTTGCGGTTGCTCTTCTGAGCGGATAGCTGCTGAATGGTACAGATGATGTAAAGGCTGTCTAGGATCAGGTAAAGTGTGCAACTGAAACGTGTCTATATCTGGAGAGATGCTGCATTACAGAGTAATTAGAGGGTCTAAACTTAATGCATAGTGAAAAAGCCAGGTGGGCTTTTAATGAAACAGCGACTGGAACTATCAGCAAGGGAACTTTTCAATGGCTTATAAGGAGGGGATCAGAGCATGACCTGAGTGCAACGTTGTCACTTATATAACCAAATTAGAGATGCATGTTCTCAAAAATGTTACTTGCTTTTTTTTTAAATTTATGTTCGCTCTCTTTTAACTCAGGTGTAGTCCATACACGTACTACTATTTCTAGTGCACTGGACTAATTTTTGCGTGTGGATTAGCTTTCCTTATTACCAGTATCCCTCGTCATTAGGCAAACCCACTCTAACGTCAGAGGCAGTTGTAGCAAACAAAAGAAAAAGAAAAATAGGTTCTTGTAATTTACGTTGCCAACTCAAGGGCGAGAAATCGTTTGTCCAACTGACTGGTGTAGAGGTTGAACCTGCTACCTCGATATCAGCACACCAGATGATTAAGAACAAGCGCTGTTATCCATTCAGCCATGCTGACCTACAATTATTTGCATTTGTTTCCTTATGTTGTGCCATAGCCTCTTAACACTGTTTAACCTCAGTATTACTATGATCCGGCTGCCACTGGTACCATCAGTATGGAAGCGCTTTGCTGGCTGTTGTGGAAGTGGACGGAACACTGGTAATGTTCTGGGTGCAATGATGTTCATTCTTGAACTCCTACTGGTGGGAGCCATGGCTGAGAGGTTATGTCTGCCTCAGGCTCATAAGGTACCAGGTTAAATCCCAGCATTAGGCTGGGAAATTATCCAGAACCATTTGTATCTAATGATATCAATTGTCCCCCCTGATCTCTTGGGTAGTGAAATTAAATAGCTAGCATTCTCGAATAAGGGCAAAAAAATTATAGGTCCCGTGAGCAAGTTCTGCACATTTAAAGTTTAATGGCACATTAAAATGGCAAATGGCAAATGCAAGGCCTCCACCCTGTTTAAATTGTTAGGAAAACAAACATTGGATAAATAGCATCCATTATCTTGGATGAAATCTGTCTTAAAGAACATACCTTACACAAATGCATACTGTAGTCTGACACACTGATCTTTGAGTTGCATAACTAGATATCTTCTTCTTCGTCTTCTGCGTTCATCCGGAGAGTTTTTACGGACGTGATTGCGTTGTGCCCGTTTACAGCAGAGCTGCGTTCTTGCGCCATTAGGCCAACACATCTGACTTTTGCGGACATTTGTTGACCGGGTTAACCTTCCTGGGGCTTTCGTAAGATGTTTGTCTCTCACTATTGTGGTGTTTTCCCCTATCCCAGCTGGCCCATTTAGAACAGCTGAAGACATCCCGGTCAGTCCTCAAGGGAAGGCAGGGGCAGACCATGGGCATTTCCCGCCATCCAAGGAGGCTTCCATAATTGTGGAGCCGACACATAGCGCTTTGGTACTGGGCTCACCCAAGGAATTGCCACGTCCTGCACATGGCTGCTTATCCTAACTTCCATATATTGGGCCTTCCGTTCACCACAGGCTGTTCCTCCGGAAACCAGAAGAATGCAGTCTGCAGATGACATCCCCACAATGAGCTTTCGATTCGGACTTATGTAATGGATTTGCTATCCAAGCAATATTCCATTTTATGCCACTTTTTCCACCTTTGACGCCCACATAGTGATAACTAGACATGACATACTACCCTCAATAGAGGAAAGGTGAAGAACTTGAAGGTCCAAGATTGAAAACTTACTGCATCAGGTAGGTAACCTGGTCAATAAATGCCTGAAGAAGTCGGATGTGTCTGCCAAAAGATGCAAATATCGCAGCTCTGCTGCAAAGAGGCACAACACAAATACGTCTACAACATTTCAGGCAAATGCAGAAGATGAAAACTTATTGTTAGGGAAGCTTGTATGTTGAGATTAGAATGAATTTACCTATGAGGATTAAGGCAGTAGTTGATGGAATATTGTTTCAACAGGCTCCAGGTTTGACGAGTGTGATGGTACCCATGTCTACACAGATGGGGGGTGTTTTGACAATGGGAGAAATGGAGCCAGAGCAGGAATTGGAGTTTTCTGGGCCAGGAGTGACCTGGAGTAAGATGTCGCCACATACTGTGATGTTTTGTTTGTGTATTTATTGTTTAGTATTCTTGTAAGATTGTGTGGAGCAGAGTGACTTAGAGCTAGAAAGTCCCTCACTGTTGATTCTTTGCCAAAATAAAAAAAATTCAAGAATAATATTTCCCCCCACCCCTGATCCTGGGGTAGTGACCAGAATCTAATCTTCTCAGGTAGAGGTAAAGAATAGCTTGTACAAAATAGCTGTAATTGTTTTTTTTATCTGTGTGTGAACATTAAGGACTTCATCTGAATAATGGAAATCAGAAGTGTATATAGGGTGTATTTTTAATGACTGTGGGGTTTTTGAAAATATTGCCGTTCCAATTTTGTATTCATCCTCTGTCAACTCATGCAACATAAAAGGTAAATACAATACTTGGAACAGCAATATTTTCAAAAACCCCACAGTCATTAAAAATACACCCTGTGTTAGTAATTGCTAAACATAAATTGTCTTCCCAAAAGCAGCAGCAAAATGAATGGAACCAATCTGAAACACTCCAATGTATTTAACTGCTATGGGATGATTTTTAAAAAATAATGTGTAATTACTCAACAGATTTGCCTTCTAGTGGTTAAGTTTAACAGGTCTAGCAAAATTACAGTCAGTGTTTATAATTCAACAAATAATGAACATTTGGAAATTATTTTTTAAACTACAGTTTTTATTTATTTGCCTTAAAGATTTTAATTTGAAAAGATTGACAGGTACATCTTGACAACAGTGAAGTAATAATTAGTCATACAAAGTTTGTAATCTTTTACATTTTTCTAGTAATGTGAGTGAACGACTTCCTGGCAGACCAACAAACAACAGGGCGGAAATCCATGTAAGTAAACACAGATTACATCCTACAAAATTTTAATTGAGTCATCTGCCCCGTTTTGGTCATGTAACTTGCTATATTCCTTGTTGAAAACTGGTCGCCAGGCATAGTTAAAGGCAAACGGGAAGCCAGACAAATGAGATCCAGAGGTTGTAGCAACCCTTTACAGAAGAACAAAACCTGGGTATGGCAATTTAGATTCTCAAGGCTGTGACAATAAAACCACTCATTTAATAAGTAGGCAATTCATATTCTTGAGACACATCATGAGGAATAAATTTGAAAATGTCATTACAAGAAGAAAATTAGAGGGAAAGAGAGACGGGTAGACCGAAAGAAAGGATGCTAGATTTTTGTGAGACTTTGTAGTGTGTAGAAACATCTTTATCAGAAATTATTTGTAACATCACAAAGCAGAAGGCTGTGGAGATATATAAAGACCAGTGTCACAAAGTGAATGTGGACTCATTGTGCATGCCTTCAGATTAGTCTCATATGTTTATGCACCAGTTGGCAGTGAATCTTGAAATGTAGAAGCAACAGAGATGTGGTTCCTGAGATGAATGTTGTGAATTCTTTTTGCCAGAGTAACTAACAATGATTGCATGAAAGAGGCTAATGAAACTAGAACATTATATACAATATTAAGAAAGAAACAAACAGCTTTGTTTGTTCATGTGATGAGAAGAGAGGTTTTGAAGAACATTGTGACAACTGGAAATGTCAATGGGAAAAGAGGCAGAGGCAGATCAAGAGAAATTATGCTGGATGGACTGAGATGGAGGAATATGATCAGAGTTGGTCCAGAACACCAAAGACTGAGATCTGTGGAGTGACATGAACATCTGTGCCAGCTTGCCAAACACATGATGATGATGAATTGGCACTTTTTTTTTTTCTGATCACTCATTTTGAACTCAAGCATAGCCTATACATGTGCTGCTACTTCTAGTGCACTCATTTGATTTTGTCCATGTGGATTAGCTTTCCCTATTACCAGCGTCCCTTGCCAATAGGCGAACCCACTCCAACTTCAGAGGTATAATTGGCATGTGAAAGGTGATGTCAATATGACGCCATCTTTATTTCTCAAGACATTTCCTGATACTAGTTTTAAACTGCGTCGACCTTGGAACCCATGGTACATTTTAAACATTTGCCTCAGTGTGAATTTGAGCCTATTACCACGAGACAGGCAAACGAGTTTGCTAGCAATTGCACTACCACGGCTCCCTGTGTCACTCATGATCCATAAAAAGTTATTGAGAAGATAATAAATCTGTGTCATTGGCCTTCTTTTAAGAACAGAAAAAATTACTTTGGCTTACACCTATTCCATTTGAGGACAAACTCTAAGAGATGTGAACAACCTTAATTTGACTGCTGTTTTTAAATATATTTAAAATGGCATCTAAAGGGTGTACAGAGGACTTTACATATCTCTTTACGTATCTTTGTTTCTTAACATGTCTATGTCTATATATATATGTGTGTGCGTGCACAAGTATACAGAGACATGTATTTTTTATGTTATTTATGTGATGCCATTACTAGCTATTCTGTGTTAGTGTAACATGCACTCTGCTGACAGTAACATGTGTGCTGTGGAACAAGGATTCCAGGCCAGCTCTCATTGTTTGCTGTGGGAGTGAAAGACTGGACACCTATTGCCCCATGAACTCAGGCCTACAAAAATGTGATGGTCTTAACGCTTCGTGTGTCTACAGCAGGTTCCTGCTGCGGAAATTGTTTTAATGATTACTAATTGCTTGTAATATTTTGTTTTTTGTTAGGCCGCTATTCGTGCTGTGCAGATTGCTAAGAAGAAGGGAGTACAGAATTTGATTCTTCATACAGATAGTCAGTTTTTAATAAATGGTGAGTATCTGCACTTTTTAAGAAACCTGCTTGAGTGTTTGAAACTTCTCAGGTATTCATTAACCTGTGCAATGTTAAGCTGCATGGGTGATCATATTTCTGCACATTTCATTATCCAGTACTATATTACTATATGTCAATTCATGTGCTATCTTTCTATGCCATAATGCAAGATCTCTCTCTCTCTCTTTCTCTCTCTCTCCCTCCCTCCCTCCCCCTCCCCCTCTCCCTCTCTCCTTCCTTCCTTCCTTCTCCTTCCTCTCTAAAAAACCATCCAACATTTTCTCCCCGTCTTTAATTAATACCTTCGATTTTCCCAGTTATACATTCTTCCACAGACCATCTCGTTTTTGAGTGTTTCTGGTGAGATTGTTACACGATCCATTATCACTCTTCTCATGATATGACTGAAGAATATTGACTGAATCAGGTAGGGTTATAATGATAAAATATTTATCTTCCCAAAATATGACTAAGGAATGTTGTTTCTGGCAGGATTGTAACATGATCCAATATCTTGTCATGATGTAACAGAGTGTTAACCATTTATAGGAGGATTGAAACATAATCCAGTATCTCTCTTCTCATGATGTAGCTAAAGAGTGTTGACCATTTCTGGGGGGGGGGGGGGGGGGAGAATTGAAACATAATCCAGTATCTCTCTTCTCATCATGTAACTAAAGAGTGTTGACCATTTCTTGGGGGGGGGGGGGGGGGAATTGAAACATAATCCAGTATCTCTCTTCTCATCATGTAACTAAAGAGTGTTGACCATTTCTTGGGGGATTGAAACATAATCCAGTATCTCTCTTCTCATCATGTAACTAAAGAGTGTTGACCATTTCTGGGGGGATTGAAACATAAACTCTCTTCTCATCATGTAACTAAAGAGTGTTGACCATTTCTGGGGGGGATTGAAACATAATCCAGTATCTCTCTTCTCGTCATGTAACTAAAGAGTGTCGACCATTTCTGGGGGGATTGAAACATAAACTCTCTTCTCATCATGTAACTAAAGAGTGTTGACCATTTCTTGGGGGGGGGGGGGGGGGGGGGGGAATTGAAACATAATCCAGTATCTCTCTTCTCATCATGTAACTAAAGAGTGTTGACCATTTCTTGGGGGATTGAAACATAATCCAGTATCTCTCTTCTCATCATGTAACTAAAGAGTGTTGACCATTTCTGGGGGGATTGAAACATAAACTCTCTTCTCATCATGTAACTAAAGAGTGTTGACCATTTCTGGGGGGGATTGAAACATAATCCAGTATCTCTCTTCTCGTCATGTAACTAAAGAGTGTCGACCATTTCTGGGGGGATTGAAACATAAACTCTCTTCTCATCATGTAACTAAAGAGTGTTGACCATTTCTGGGGGGGATTGAAACATAATCCAGTATCTCTCTTCTCGTCATGTAACTAAAGAGTGTTGACCATTTCTGGGGGGGATTGAAACATGAACCAGTATCTCTCTTCTCATCATGTAACTAAAGAGTGTTGACCATTTCTGGGGGGATTGAAACATAAACTCTCTTCTCATCATGTAACTAAAGAGTGTTGACCATTTCTTGGGGGATTGAAACATAATCCAGTATCTCTCTTCTCATCATGTAACTAAAGAGTGTTGACCATTTCTGGGGGGATTGAAACATAAACTCTCTTCTCATCATGTAACTAAAGAGTGTTGACCATTTCTGGGGGGGATTGAAACATAATCCAGTATCTCTCTTCTCGTCATGTAACTAAAGAGTGTCGACCATTTCTGGGGGGATTGAAACATAAACTCTCTTCTCATCATGTAACTAAAGAGTGTTGACCATTTCTGGGGGGGATTGAAACATAATCCAGTATCTCTCTTCTCGTCATGTAACTAAAGAGTGTTGACCATTTCTGGGGGGGATTGAAACATGAACCAGTATCTCTCTTCTCATCATGTAACTAAAGAGTGTTGACCATTTCTGGGGGGATTGAAACATAAACTCTCTTCTCATCATGTAACTAAAGAGTGTTGACCATTTCTGGGGGGGATTGAAACATAATCCAGTATCTCTCTTCTCGTCATTTAACTAAAGAGTGTTGACCATTTCTTGGGGGATTGAAACATAATCCAGTATCTTTCTTCTCATGATGTAACTAAAGAGTGTTGACCATTTCTGGAGGGGATTGAAACATGAACCAAGTATCTCTCTTCTCATGCTATGTGACTAAAGAGGGCTGACTGTTTCAGATAGGATTGTATCAAATCAAATCAAATCAACTTTATTAGGGTCACAAATTGGGCGCGCAGGCCCGTCTTACATTCGGCCCTTCCAATCACTCGTCTTTCGTTCATCAAGAGCATTATACATTTACATAGGAAGAAATAAACATTGTGAAATGAATGTTGTAAACATAAACAAGGCTAATTACCATGTTATGAAGCACATCTCCCACCTATCCATACATCACCCCACCCACACAACACCCCCACCTACCCACACACACTCGCACCAAGGGACACATACACACCCCCACCTACCGACACACACGCACACCAAGGGACACATACATACCCCACCAACCAACCCATCCCCCTCCCGCACCTCCCCCACCCACACACACTGCCCTCACTTGATCCCCCAACCAACACACTCGCCACCCACAAACATTCCCCTAACCCACACATCCCGCGCCTATCCACATACACATCCTACCCCACACATCCTCTCCCCACCCACACCTCAAACCACCCATCCCCCAGCCACATCTCCATCGACAACATATTCCCCACCCATGCACACAATCCCCCATCAACCCACACATCGCACATCCACTCACACATCCCCAAACCATACACACACATCCCCACCAACTGACATGTCCCTATTCTCCCCCCCCCCCCACACACACACACAATCTCCCTAACCACCCATACATCCATCCCCAATCCACTCACACACACCCCACCACCCACACATACAACTTCCACCCACCCACACATACCTTAACCTAATCCCCCACCACACAATCCCCCACCCGCACATCACATACACCCCCTACCACGCACTATTCCCAACCCACGCACCACACATATCCCTCACCAACACATCCCCACTTACACACCACACACATATCCCACACCCAGATACCACACAATATTCCCACCCACACCCACACAGATACCCTTACCCATCCACCCCACATACCCCCACTCACACACCACAAAACCCCCCACCCACACACACATACCTCACCCACACAATATCCCCAACCAACACACCACACACCTCTCCCCACCCACACACGCATTCCCTACCTGTCCACCAACACACACTCACTCATGCATACATCCTCCACTACGCACCCACACACCCCCACCCACCCACCCCCAACCAAACATCTTTCGATCACAATACCCCTACCCCCACACACATCCTCCACCCACTCACGCATCCCACCCCGACACATACAACTCCCTCACCCACCTACACATCCCTAAGCCACTCACACACCCCCACCCACACATCTCCCACCCACACACCCCCACATACTTCCCCCAACCACCACAATCCCCTACTCACCCACACATATACCCCACCCATACGCACATTCCCCGCACCCATCACACACATCCCCCACACCACACACTATCCTCCACCCATAACACCACAAACATACCCTCCACCCACACGTCATTCACACATCCCCCACCAACACACCGCACACATATCTCAAACCCACACACCATACACTTCTCCCCACCCGCCCTTGCATCCCCAATCCACCCAACACAATCCCCTACCCACACAACCCCGCCTCCCACACATACTTCCTCAAACCATCCACACATCTCCACCCACATAAACACACATCCCCTGCATCCGTCCCATACACATATCCTCCACCCATATACACATCCCCCACACCCATTCCAACACCCCTACTTTCACCCCCACACATCCATCCACACATCCCACCAACACCCACAAATACCACTACCCACCAAAACCCACACACCCCAACCCATCCAAACGCATACCCCCACCCACACACCCCCACCCACACATATCCCCACACTCACACACATCCTCCACATACACTCACACTTCCTCACATCTAGACACATACAAAATGTCTCCCGTTAGTATTGAAACTAGTATGAACAAACTCCCACACTTTACTCACACACATACACTGACACTTGTCATGAGCAGTCTCATAAAAATGATAAACATGGAGAAAAATGTGTACATAAAATATATGTGACGTAAAAATAGTGATGCTCTCTCTCTCTCTCTCTCTCTCTCTCTCTCTCTCTCTCTCTCTCTCTCTCTCTCTCTCTCTCTCTCTCTCCTCTCTCTCTCTCTCTCACACACACACTCACTCTCACGCTCACACATTCACTCTTCCGCTCATTCATTCACTCTCACGCATTCTCTCCCGCTCACTCATTCACTCTCCCGCTCACTCATTCACTCTCCCGTTCACTCATTCACTCTCCCGCTCACTCATTAAGTCTCCCGCTCACTCTCACGCTCACTCGTTCTGTCTCTCATTCACACTCACTGACTCTCTCACTCAAACTACAGTAATGAACATGAATAACAAGATGATCTAGTATCTTTTTTTTCTCATTATAGGACTAAAATTTGTTTACTGTGTTTTCTGATATATGTGATAAGTTGCCATTGTGTCTCGTCTTATTTCAAAACATGTTTATCTCTCATTTTTGATAGTGCAAGGTATTTTCAACACTCTTCTGTAAACTTTATGTTAATGACTTTTCTTTGCTTGTTTACTCATTGTCCAGATTCACAACCATATGTTAACATTTGTTCTGTGTTGTAGGTAAGAATTCTTTCCCTCACATCTAATGGCCAAGAACTTATAGCTTTTATGTTTTTCATTTGATAAAATGCAGTTTTTGCTTCTCTTATTCTGGTTCACTGGTCTCCATGGTCAAGGGGTTACGGCCGCAATTTGTAATCCCGTATACCCGGGTTCGAAACACAGCGGTGCTGGTTTTTTTCAAAAAAGGTATATGTGCCGGTCGTTCAGAAAGCAATTGCAAACTACTGGGCATAAAACTTGCCCAGGAGTCGCAAACAGCCAAAACGCTGGGGTTGACTGCTACGTCCTGTGAAACACATGCAACTAAAATATTTTTTAAATTCTGGTTCATGTCTGCTACCTAATGTCTTCTTTGTACCCAACTGTTTAGATTTCTTGACTTGCCTCAAATTATATATCATGTACAGTTCATCCTTGAGCTAATGTCCGTATGGTTCACGTAGATAGTGTTGTAACATTGAATTTTAAGTCCATAAAATATTGCTTGTTGAATTATCTTTCAGGCTGATCTCATCGTATAGATTCAGACTTTATCAGATACAGTTTGTTAGTGTCTACCCATTAAGATCGTGACCACATTGAAATATTTGGTGTAGATTATTTATCATTTAGTTTAAACATTGCAGCATTGTTTGTAGATTGATTGACACTTACACAGCCACAAACAGCAACTCAGTAACACACAAATACATACATTTACAGGTACACATATGTGTGCACGCACACATTCTCACACTCGCAGACACACACACTCACACACAGACAGAGAAAGAGAGAGGTGTGTGTATATGTGTGAGTGAGAGGGAGAAAGGGAAGCAATGTGAGTGAGTGAATGATATGGTTATTATGTAAATTTGGTCCCTGGTATTTTCTTGTGGGTGTGATTAGATCATGTGTATGATGGCAGGTCATGAAATGGCTCAGTTTCACAAGTATAATGAACACCTGCTATAACATGCATGTGAACATGAAAGTAGAAACGTATGAAGATAGCGAACTTTTATTTTACTGCCATCTGCCCTTCCAGGATTGAGTGAAACAAGCTCTGCAGCTAGGCACCCCAACCCATTTAATATTTGGGTCTGATATTTTGGTAACCCCTACTAGGCCTGTTAACATACGAATGTACTAACCTGGAGCTTGTCTTTCAGTGTTTGAATATGTTGTTAGCTGTTTTAAATACATACGCTATTATTTACCAAGGTATTACAAAGTGGATTCGGGGCTGGAAAAGGAATCAGTGGAAGAAAGCAACTGGCAGCCCTGTGATTAACCAGAAAGACTTTGAAGAACTGGACAGTGAATTGAAAGGGATGAATGTTAAATGGGTAAGATTCTTGGATGTTAGATTACTGTTTATTATTGTTGTTGGATGTACCCCATCATTTGAGTTGTTCTCTTATATGATATGAGGAATTTGGGGAGTGGTGATAACTTTATTTTAATCCTGGTAGGCAAACAGCACACACATTTCAATAACACCCATGAGGCACTCCAAGTGTGAGTGCAAGGCAGGATGCTGGAGTGTCTATCGCCATTGTGTGGATTTGTCATGACTCTCTCCCAGTCTCTCATCAAAGTGGAGGTTGTGAACATTAGGGAGTGGAGAAGAATCACCTCATCCCAACACCTTGTGTCATCCAGTAAGACTTTCAAAAGATGTTGTGCCCCATTAACATTCATTTGCAGGGAGTCGTGCTCTGACTACATTGTCCCCAGACACAGCGCAAGCACATGTCCGAATCGAAAACACGCTGAGTGGATACTATCTGCAGACCGGCCTGGTTTGTGCGGGAATGGACCGGGGCAAACAAAATACCCAATATATTGAAGTGAGGAATTAAAGCAGCCATGAGCAGGACGTGACGATTTCCTCTGTGAGCCCAGCACCAGGGAGCTATGTGTCAGCTCTGCAACTATGGATGCCACCTTGGATGGCGGAAAATGCCATGGACTGTCCCTGCCTGCTCTTGAGGGATGACCGTGAAGTCTTCGACTGTTCCAACTTTACCAGCTGGAATGTAGACAGTACCACAAAAGTGAGTCTCCCAGGAATGCTAACCTGGTCAAAAACGCACGCAGAAGTCGGATGAGTTGACCCAAGGGTTTCGGCCTAAGGGTGCCTAACAATACTCTGCAATCACATCTGAAAAAACATTCCGGATGAACGCAAAGAAGAAGAAGACGACGATTTGCAGGATAGACCAGTTTTCGGGCGAAACACGCTCTGCGTTTTGAGACTTCAGAAAACTGCACAAAATTAATTGTTGGGGCACATTATAAGGAGAACTAAATTTCAAAACTGACAACTGGGCAATTGATGGGGAAAGAGCAATGGGGAAGCAGAGATATAAAATACTTGCATGGCTAGGCCACATGCCATAATAAGGTTGAGAGCACAGATCGGATCCCAAGACATTGATGATCGTATAAGATGGCTAACCATGACCACCCATTGTCATGGCACATGATGATGATGATGAGTACAACACTTGGACAGTTGTGAAAATACTTTGTGGACACCAACTCATGAAGGTAGCTTTGATTTTGATTTGGTAATAATTTTGTTTGATGTCAATATGGTGATACCATCATTTGTAATGAAAATATACACAGCTTTGGTTGGTATGCATCATACTGGCATAGTGACTAGTGCAATTGCTTCATGATACAGTGGCGGGTATTGTGCAGAACACTTAGCAGCCTTTGCTGCTGCCACACTGCCAAAAGTCTTTTTAAATTTCTCTCTATCATATGTTTGATTTCTTACCTCTGTTGGTTGCATGTGTAAATTATCTATCACATCTTGGATTTATCTTTTAGTCCTGCCTTTCAAAGCCATTTCTGACTGTCAGGACAAATTAGCTGTTCTGCTGGGCTGCACAGTTGTCCACTTAAACCGAAAGGTAGTCAGTCCCCAGGGCTGCTTTAGCCACACCTAGTGATTTCCCATCCTCTACCATGTAGCCCGAGAAGTAAAATACTGGCTGTCTATCAGACCCGAACATCAAAGTAAACTGGCTCATAACAAGCATCGTGTCTCAGAGACTGAAATACTTTGGCCATATAAAACATTGCTATGGTTTTGAGAGAAGTTTAGTTTAGTTGATGGATCAACATCACGGCACATGGGTGTTACCCATAAGTACTTTGTTCCCCTCCTACCTCAAACCTGAGTCTGGAGAAACTCAGCTCAGTGCACGAACTCTGTTGCACTGGTGAGGATCCTGAAATACTTTGGGTAGATTTTTAACTCAAAATTTTGCCCGGGCAGCGCCGTTAGGCTCAGAGGGCCGAGTGGTCTCAGGGTATGGTGTCCGCCTCGAGTGCTGGAGGCCCCGGGTTCAAGCCCCGGTGAGGACCGGGATTTTTTCACGTGGACTTCTGGTAATAAAATTTCCCCTGGTCTCTGGGTAGTGAGATTGGAAGCCCGTGTGTATTGTTGCGCACGTAAAACATCCCTTGGCACTTAATCCATACACATTTCGGAAAAAACACGTTCCATTTTACGGGACGAAGAAATGTCCCGCCATCTTGCTCAAGGGAACTCACTCCAGTCTGCATGACGCTGTATTCAGAGAAAAGGGTGACAGGCTAAAGAGGGGCAAATCATGGATGGGTAGGGCGGAAGATGTCGTCGGACAGGTCTGCAGTCTTACCAGTATCAACCCCGGCAAGGAATGGGTGCCGATGCCTCTAGCTTTTAAGTGTACCTTCTCCTGCATTATCACACTCGACAGACGGTGCAGAGAGCAGAACCCTGCCGCTGTCAATGCAGAGGTTAACGCGCTCATCTATGATCACTCAGATAGCCCCGAAGTGCTCATCTATACAGATGGATCTGTGGTAAAGCAGCAGAGAAGTGCGTGGGCATTTACAGCCCGCTCAGCGGGCCGAACCGTTCAAGAATCCAGTGGTGCCCACTCCATGACCACGAGCAGCATGACGATGGAGGTGATGGCAGTTACACAGGCCTTCATATGGCTGGAATCACAACTTTATACCAACGTGTGTGTACTAAGTGATTCAATGAGCATGATTCAGAAGGTCGAAGCTGGATCTGTACGTAGACAGTGGACTGAGTCGCTGCGGAAGTCTGTTGTCCGCAAAGTCACCTTCATCTTCGTCCCGGGACATGCGGGAGTCGAGGGAAATGAACGAGCTGATAAATTGGCTGGCTCTGCACCCCCTGTAGATGGCCAGCCCATGGATCGTGCCGATGTTATTAACGCCCTTAAAGATATGGCGAGAACAGAGGATTTTGACGCCAGTGATTCCACATCGCTTTCCAGGATGAAAGACCTGGGAGTAAGAATCGGCACAGCCAGACGCGAGAGGTACATCGGGAAAACAAAGCGCCTCGTCAACCAACACAGAACTGGCACTATTAGCCACTGGACGCTGATGCATATGCTGGGGGGAGGATCTGAGCACCTATGGATATGTCCGGAGTGCAACGAAGATACCCCAACTGATAACTAACTAACTAACTAACTAACTAACTAACCCTTGGCAGTTGGAAATCGGAAGGCTTAGAGAGGACATTGATGGAAGGCTTGGCTCCTGGATGAAGAAACGGGGGGAGGGGGAGGTTGACCGGCTTGAACGTTGCACACAGGACATTGCGGATGCATTGAACGTGAGAACTGGTGAGGGATCAAGACTTTTCAGCAGGCTGTGATGAAAGTGATATTCTGCAAACAAAACTGCTACATGATAATGATAAACGTCAATGTTATGGTTAGTACACCAGTGTACAGGTAGTTATCCTAGGTTCCAACCTCAGTGGTGGTATTTTCTTTCTTCAACCTATAGTGGTCTTTGATCATGTAATCAGAAGAGAGGCATTGGAGAACATTGTAACAACTGGGAAGATAAGAGATAGAAAAGGTAGTGGCAGACCAAGCAAATGATGCTTGGTGATCTTATACGATGGCATGGATGATTATCAATAGAATTGATCCAGAACACCAAGGATCAAGGTCTGTGGAGACATGAAAGTCTATGCTACTTTGCAATGCAAATAATGTTGTTAGTTCTTTTGTTGACCCAATTTCATAAAATGGGTCCCAGAAGTTTCTCTGAAAAAGTACATGCTGCTAGCATAGTTATTATGTCAGTGTTACACTTTGTGTTCTGTTCAGTCAGTAAAAATATAATCCGAATTGATATACTAAGCTTGAGTTTGTGGCATATAACTAGGAATACTTTATTATGTTTCTTTAAATTTTGCTCCATAGGTCTATGTGAGAGGGCACAATGGGGATCCCTCTAATGAAGAAGCAGATCTTTTGGCTAAACAAGGTGCAGCAAAGCTTGAATCAAGCACTGAAGATACATAGAACCCAGCTTGACTGTAGAAATACTACTATAATTATCAACAGTACCTGTTTTTGTCTTCATTCCAGCCGTGAAGGATACAAAGTTCCATACTCAGTACTAGACCTCATTATAGCATTGCCTAGAACATTTGAAGACCTAATACTTCACACCCTAAGGACAGTATCTGCTATGAGACTTCCACTTCTTTTCCTATGCTTCCTCCTTTTACCCTCCAGTCTAGCACAGGTCCTCAACCAATTCATGCCATACCCCCCGCCTTTCACCTGCTAATGGAGGGAGTCTCCGTGGCAAAGTGGTCAAGCCGTCTGACTTGGGGCCCCGAAGATTGTGGGTTCGATTCTGGGCCACGTCCTTTCGTTTATGGGTGCATTTTTTTCTGAGACTCCGTGCTGCGTAAATAGACTGAGTCATATGGGATAAAACCCAGTGTAATGAAGACTTAAGCGACTGTTTAAAGTGACCTCCTAATGGAGCATATGCCCTCGACCAACTCAGGCAAGCCCTTTTTAGACTTGTTCATGATCAGCAGAATTTTGCTTTTAAGGTCTTCAACATGATGAGACAGCAAGTCTTATTATTGTTTGCTTCTCTTATGGATCCTGGTAACACATGGGTGAGAAATGGCTAGGACAGCATAGATTAAACCTATCTTAATTAACGGCAGTTTATCTATACAGAGGATATAAGTTTGAGACATCCTCTATACAGATCTTTTGACATTTGATAATGTATGTTTTTATACCCTGAAATAGCCATGCTGGTGATACACGTAAAATAATTCCTGATAGCTTCAATTTTTGTAATCCAAGTAACAGTAGTGTAGTGTTTGTGTCGCTGAATTACTGTTGATGTGGTCTGGTGTCCAATCTATAGTAATGGCAGGCATCTTTTTTTTTCCACCAGTAAGTTCTGGGTGTCTCACAGCTTCACTTAAGTATGATTTTTAACAGAAGGGCAGTTGGTTAAAGAGAAAAGTGGATCACGCCACCTCTTGGTGACCTAGTCCAGTATATGTACTTTTCTTTGGCATTATCTCATAAATAATTACTTCTGTGTGTGATGATATGTTGGTTCAGTAATTGTATAGTTTCTCATGTGTTTTGTTGCTTGAGTTATAGACATATCATCATTGTCAAGTGTCTTGCCAACTGGGATGGGTGAACACTCGAGATCTCCAGCAGAGTTGAGTTGAATCAACAACTGAAATAACAGCACTTGGGACATTTCCTTAAGTGCTTCGTCCTTATCTTCAACAGCCAGTAAAGAGGCCCAATTCTAATGGTACCAGTAGCAGTCTAATTATGTGTCATTCTGGCTTTTCCTCAAATTTCTGAGTATATCAGTTAACGTGCTGGTATCTTTCCATGTCATGATGACAGGCTGTAAAATATGATCTCCAGTGTCTTCCTCGATTACTTTTTTCTGCTTATCTTTCCTTTTGTGACCATATGTTCCAATTTTCCTCAGATCATATTGTGACCCAAAAATTTTGCTGCCTCTGTTTGATGATAACGGTGTAAAAGTTTTGTCTTAGCCACTTTCAAAACATTTCAATTAATAATTTTGATTGTCTAAAATATTTTTAACATTCTCATGTAAGATCACGTGTTTGTGGTTTCAAGAGATTTTGTTGCTTATAACTAACTTTGCAGGATTCACATCCATATGTTAAAGTATGTTCTTTGTAATGCTTTGCAGTTATTTTTCTAAATTTGAATGGCAAACATTTATTGCATACAAAGTTTTACATATTATAAAATTTAGTTTTTGCTTGTCCTATTCTGTTCATTTCTATGAAGTTTATTCCCATCTGATGTTGTCTGTGTACCTAAATACTTAAATTTCTATACTTGTCCTATATTATGCATATTTCAGTCTTATGGACAGCACTGATTGGTTTTACTGTAGTGACGTGTACATTTATAAAATACTACTTTGTTGGTAGATTTCCTTGGACCAGGGGCCATAACTACTTTCAAGGCCAAATTTATTTGAAGACCTTTCTCAAAAGTAGTTTCATCCACAGCAAGACAAGATGCTAATACAATAAATCAGACATTCATGGGTCAGATAGAACTGACATCAGGTGCATGAGTTATTTTGGATTTTTTGGGGGCCTGATTTGCAGATAATTTTAATGACTTCGAAATATGAAAAATGTTCTTAATGCAATAGCTACCATTGGAATAGACTTGGTGTCAAGGTCATTATGAGGGAAATGTTAATGAATTATTGCTTCCCTTTGGCCTTTTGGCTAAGATAAAATTGTAGATTTATCTGTATTTGATCTGGCCAGGGTGGAGAGGCGGTCATCCAAACTGCAAATTTGAATCACCAACCTAAATCACTGACCACTAACACTGCCAGATGGGCTTTAGTGGACCACAATGGACCGAAAGGCACATAGTGGGACTAAGAAGCCTTTAAAAAATGTAACTTACGGAAAGTCTGTGTTTAATATTATTCTCTGTGAAACAACTGAAAGTAAATGGGAAGAGCCAGAAGAAAAAAGGAAGTATTGGGCTGATAGTATGAAAGAATTGGCAAGATTCAGCTTTGCTGTGCTCAAGATTTCAGCCATGCTGCTCTCAGGATTCAGCTTTGCTGCACTCAAGTTTCAGCTTTGCTGCACTCAAGATTCAGCTTTGCTGCACTCAAGTTTCAGCTTTGCTGCACTCAAGATTCAGCTTTGCTGCACTCAAGATTCAGCTTTGCTGCACTCAAGATTCAGCTTTGCTGTACTCAAGATTTCAGCCATGCTGCTCTCAGGATTCAGCTTTGCTGTACTCAAATTTTCAGCTTTGCTGCACTCAAATTTTCAGCTTTGCTGAACTCCCACATATTGCTGAACATTGGCAACAATGATTGCCCCTGACTACTAATGCATGAATCATGGAATGCATGGAATGAAAGAAAGAATATATTGTTGGCAATAAAATTTTACATTAAAATATTTCTTTCAGGTGAAAGGGACTACTTCTGTCTGTCTGTTTCTAAACCTGTGTACCTAGTAGGTCACCCTGCATTGATCCATTCACAGACAGTCAGTTCTTTTGAGAAAATATTTTATCATGAAGAATCTTCTTACAGATAAATTTGATAACTAAATTGTGATTCCTTTTTTTTTTTGGTATGCACCAATAAGTGCTGAGTCTTTCAGCAGATATCAGTGTGTGGGAATACTAATTGCTAAAATGTGTTTAAGTTCTGTGGCATTGCTAAAATGTGTTTAAGTTCTGTGGCATGCTGTGTTCATGGTCTGTGGCACACTAATTGTGAATGTTTGTTATCCCATCAATGATCATGCCATAAGTGAAACCAAAAAGTCTTAGTTGGATTGATTCAGTAACCTATGTATCAGCCTATCATATGGGAAGTGTATGTAATTTGTCCATCCTTAATTTGTTTTGTGTTTGAACTCAAGCGTAGTTCAGTGGACTTATTTTTTTTTTTTTTTTTTTTGCTTGTGGGATTGCTTTCCCTATTACCAGTGTCCCTCACCATTAGGCAGACCCACTCCAACTTCAGAGGTACTTGTAATGTACGTCCCCAAGTCTAGGACGAGAAGTCAACATTTTAGTCCAACTGACCGGTGTGTGGAATGAACCCACTATGCCGTAGTCAGAAGAAAGTTTAAGTGGGTTAAACCTCCATTGAAAGCGTGTTGCATGTTGACACTTCTCTTGATATTTCTTCCTGACAGCGGCTGCAGGATGGGAACTGGTTGTAATAAGCGTGCCTCAGTCAGAAGGGTTCATCTGATAGTGAGAGACTCTGGTAAAAGGGAAAGTTAACTCTCACACAAAATGAGTGCATTCATTAGTAGTAGCAACTGCTAGTAAGAGTAGCGGGTATTTGGACTACGCTCAAGTTCAAAGCTGGCGAATGCAAACTAACATAGAACTTGTGTATTGCACATTCAGGGTGTTTTTTAATGACTGTGCAGTGTTTGAAAATATTGCCGTTCAAAGTTTTGTATTTACCTATTATGTTGCATGAACTTTACAGAGGGTGAATACAAAACTTGGACCGGCAATATTTTCAAACACTGCACTGTCATTAAAAATACACCCTATAGTGCACCTGAAGTTGCTTTGAAACCAGTATACCAACACACTCAATATCACGTTTAAAAAAAACCACAAGTAATGAACACGTTTACTCGCCTTAAGGTGCATTGGGCATATGGTGCTATCCCCATATTTGTATAGACCAATCGGCACGGGGTTGATGGTGTGGTCAGGGTCACGTCGGCTGCCTTTACTTCCTAGGACACTTCCTGGTATCCATTTTAGCCTGGGTCAACATCAACCCAGGTCAATTTTAAACATCCTTCCTAATACAGATTTGAACACGTGACCATCGGGACGGCAGGCATACAGACACCACAGTACCGTGGCTCCCTCGTTATTACATACCCCCACATAAATGCAACACTATCTATCAATGTTTGGGCCTCTACAAGTGAATTTCAAAAATGTTTTAAAATTCAATGAATGTTTAGTTGTTTCTTCTTGTTCTTCTGTCTTTTACCCGCCAATGGATCAAGCACGCTCAACCATTTCATGCCAAGACCTATCTCCTGCAACTCCTTCCATATCCTCCCCATGTTATTCACCTGTCTCTAATTCTATTTTCCATGTATTTTTAGATCTGCATTTCTGTTGCCCTGTACGTTCCAGTAAAAGAACTTTTTTAGATATATTAGGTAACATTCTCAGTGTCCTATTCATCACCAGCATATGTTCCCACCTCTTGAATTGCTGGAATTTTAGTTCTCTCCAATGGCTCGCACTAGTTGTTCTGCCATATCAATTTAGTCCTTTTATTCTGCACAACCGGCAAAGTTGGTGGGGAAGATAGCAAGGGGATGGCAGAGAGTCCCTGGATGGCTTGGCCGCATGACATGGTCAGGACAAGATCACATGAGATGAGACAGATGTGGTCGAGGCCCTTGGGAATCATGTGTATAGTGCAGAAGAAGGGGTAGATCATCACGGCTTTGAGAAAATGTTGCTGCGGGGAGTGACCAGTGGATCTGTCCGACACTCAAAACTCCGAGGAAAGGCCAGAAGGACATATAATCAGACTACTACTGGTACCATTAGTATTGGAACTCTTTGCTGGCTGTTGCAGATGACGGAGCACATATGGGAATGTCCCGAGTGCTGTGATGTCATTTATTGAATCGAGAACACAAACCTGATCCAAATCTTGTGACCTTGTGAGATGGCAAGCTATGACCGCCCGTACTTATCAGCAATGCACATGATGATGATGATTTGCTTTCATCTTGGCTGGCTGGGTTGTTTCTTTCCCTTTATGTAGAGTAGTTCATGGTTGAGTGGATATCACAGCTACAGGATGGGGTACCCAATCTCATGCCAACCCTTCTTTGTTGTCTCTTTAAGCACGCGCGCGCACACACAAAAGAGGAGGCTGAGTGGTATCGAGGCATGGTGTCCGCCTTGAGTGCTGGAGGTCCCGGGTTCAAGCCCCGGTGATTTTTTTTCATGTGGACTTCTAGTAACAAAAATGTCCCCTGGTCTCTGGATAGTGAGTTTGGATGCCCGCCCGTGTGTATTATTGCGCACGTAAACGATCCATTGGAAATCGAAAAAGAGTAGCCTAATTTCGAGTTAAAAATCTACGCAGTTATTTCAGGTTCCTCGTCGGTGCTACGGAGTTCGTGCTCTAAGCTAAGATTCTCTGGACTCAGGTTTGAGTTAGGAGTAGAACGGAGCACTTTATGGGTTACACCCGTGTGCCGTGATGTTGATCCGTCGACTAAACTAAGCATGCACAAAAGGATAGTGTTAATAATATGCCTTGCTTCCTTTATGGGCCTTGGTAATGTGCAGGTAGTTCAGTTGGTCACGTGGTAGAAAATAACTCCAGGGTCCAAGTGTGTACATTTTTGTTTTGTATATCCTTTGTACAGGACATTGCAGTCAACACAGCAATTCTGCTGCTGTGATCACTTGGCAAGTTTACGACACCGATACCAACGCAAAGCGGTCTGCTGCGAAATCGCGCGCAGATGTATTTCGAACGCGGGTATTCGGGATTACGAACCGCGTCCGTAAGCCCTTCGCCACGGAGGACGGCAAGTGTGTACATAGAGATTATAAAACGTCAAAAGGTGGTATCTTGCTTTTGCCTTTGGACTTGGTGGATTCAGTCAGGTCTGTTTTGCTATAGTCATTTTTCAGCCACTGAGAAGGTTATTGACTGAAGATGGTTATCACTTCTCAGAATGATAGCGGGTAGCAGAACTGTTCGGTCTCTTCTTCTTCTTCTTCTTCTTCTGCCGGAGTTTTTTTTCGGATGTGATTGCGTTGTGCCTGTTTACAGCAGAGCTGCGCTCTTGCGCCGTTAGGCCGACACATCCGACCTCTGCGGGCATTTGTTGACCGGGTTAACCTTCCCGGGGGTTCGGTCTGTTCCATTCTGCTTTGTAAAAAGAGTCCTCTACTTACTGTAAAAATGTTGCATGTCATTTGCAGAACTTTGCCATTAACCCAAGATTGATATTTCAGACCAACGAAAAAGTACAGAATGAACAGGCTGATAGGCTAGCAGAGAATGCACCTCTTGGTGGTATCTAGAATATGCACAAGGGGGAGGTGGTCGTGCGCTTGTGGGACCAGGTGGAGAAGGCGGAGGAACAGATTGAGAACCCATATGTGGAAAGAATGAGATTGCGGGGGATCGGCAGGGGTTCTGGAAGAATCTCAAAACTGAGAGGGGAGACCAGGAGAACTTTTAATCAGATAGCGGTGGGAACGATTAGTAGTATGACTCTTCGCTGGCTGTTGAACGAGGGGACTGAGCACGTATGGGAATGTCCTGAGTTCAGTGATGTCGGTTCTTAACCCAGCTCAACGAAAAAGTACGTTAAGTCCAACTATGGGTGTGAGGAATGAACCTGCTACCCTACAATTAACGTACGGGAAGTTTAAGAACAAGCTATCCTAGCCTTTCGGCCACGCTGATCTCTACACTTTTTAACATTTTACATTTGTCGGGAAGCAGTTTTTGACACTGGATGGGTCTGCTATGTCGCTTAAATGTCGACAGGATCGGCTTCATTGCACCGGGTTTTTATCCCATATGGCTGTCTTTTCCGCAGCGGGGAAAGAGTCGCACAAAGCACGAACTCCGTAGCTCCAGCAACGAATCCCTTGAATCTCTGAAAACATGCGCTCGTGACCCGGAATCGAACCTACAACCTTCGAGCCCTAGTCAGACAGCTTGATCACTTCACCACAGAGACTCCCGGCCTGTAATGTGATAGGGCCATAACATTTTGAAGGTTGAATACACGGAGGAATGGGTGGCCAATCTTGTCCTTGCTTAGCAGGCGACGAGTCCAGGCTTGGAACCCTTGTTCGACCCTGCTTATGACAGCAGCGCAATTCCCTATCAGCTTCACTAACGCTGCCAAATACGTACGAGGGGATGTCAATAAGTAAGTCACACATAGCTGTAGAAAAATAACTAAATATGATAACAACTTGAAACCAGTTTATTTGTATACATACATTGTCCCTTTATTTCTCTACATAATTTCCACTAACATAGATGCACTTATCCCATCGTTCTATTATTCCTCCCAAACCGGCTGCATAGAACTGCGTGCTCTGTTTTCTAAACCACGTTTTCACTTTACATTCAACTTCGGCGTCATTCATGAAATGTCTCCCGCCAAGGTAGGTTTTCAATGGACCAAAAAGATGGAAATTGCTAGAGGCTAAGTCGGGGCTGTAAGGTGGATGTTCCAGAACTTCCCACCTTAGTTGGTTAATTTTCTCATGAGTTAATCGAGCCGTATGTGGTCTGGCATTGTCATGAAGAAGCAACACTCCTCTAGTGAGCAGTCTTGGACGTTTTCTTCGAATTGCATCATGAAGCATCGATAGAACTTCACAGTACGATTCAAAATTCACATTATCACATTTCTTCTTGAAACTGGTTAAAATCACTCCTTGACAATCCCAGAACACTGTCAGCATCACCTTCTCTGCTGATGGCGCAACCTTGACTTTTTGCACACATGGCGAAGGATGTTTCCATTGCATTGAAGCACGCTTTGATTGATTGATTTAGGAATCGACATCACAGCATTCGGGGCATTCCCATAAGCGCTCCGTCACCATCCTCAGCAGCCAGCGAAGAGTTCCAATACCAATAGTACCAGTAGCAATCTGATTATATGTCCGTCTCGCCTTTCCTCTGAGCGTTGAGCGTCGGCCAGATCCCCTCGTCACTTCTCGCTGTCTCATTCTTGCCAGACCATGGTAATCCATTTGCTCCTCCGAGGTGTACACGTTCTCCCACAAGGCCGCAACTACGTCTGCCTTGTCATGTATCAATACTCCACCAAGTTCTGCAGAGCCAGCCAATCTGTCCGCCTGTTCATTTCCCAGCACACCGGCATGCCCCGGAGAAAAGATCCAGGCGATGCTTGTCACCCGTGACCTCCGAAGCGAAGAAAGCCACTCCGCACGAATCCTGCCCGTCCTCACCCTCGTCAGCATGCTTTCTGAGTCAGTTACAATCACGATGTGTGTGGGAATATAAAGTTCGATGTTGCTGTCACCTAATGACACCTGTAGAAAACATCAACTACATTTACCTGCCATCCCACAGTGTCAGCAACCTACTTGCGACAGGTAATTCAGGACTCCCTACTTTTGCACGACACGAATCAATAACTCGTGTGGTTTGCAAAAGGATACATTTTTATTTAGAGCTGATTACATACAAGCTCTGCGAGCGGAATACTTCATGGATAATCAACAACATGGTATGTTTCACAGATGCATTGAAGAGGTGAAAATAATGATACTATTAACTAATTGGAATCTAAAGCCTAGCTAACACCATTGGCGATAAACTATATAAGGTTCCTAGCGAACACATCTGCTCTCTATCTGTCCTTGTCCCAGTCTGAGGCACGCTTCTAGTTGCGCGTTGAACCACGGACATTCAGTCCTCCGTGCGCTGGCGAGTTTGCGTGCGTAGAGTCCCAGCACGCTTGGTCAGTTAACTAAAGTAACTGGTATTCTCCAGTTACTCGTCGAGAGGTGAGTTTCCTATACTCTTGGGAAACCCTCGCTCATAAGTACTCAATGACCTCTTAGTTGACACGAGTGTGTCCTGTTGTCAAGCTAAATATAGTGCCTATGTCTCTCCTGTCTGGTGTTCTCTGTATAGCTCCGTCTTAACTCTCTAAGCTCCTGTGTAGATCTTTGACACACAGAACTGTGTGACTTACTTATTAACTCGGCCTCGCATTTTACTTGCTACATATTTTCCAGGTCGTGCATATATACAGCACTTTAACGCCCTTTTACATTGGCACCTTTCCGTCTTGACAGACGATAGTTTGGTACATTGTGCTTCAAAAAGGCTTAATAACTACGATCCATAGCGGTGGCGAATGTGGCTGGTAAGGCCAATTCTTGCTGCACATGTTTGCCCACAGTAGGTGCATGTGAAAACATGGTCATTTCCACCATTTTGCACCATCTTACGTCTCTCACGCTCTGTGTGCTTTATCTTCAATAATTTTCTCCTTTGTCTTTATTCCATTTCTGATAGTTGCCCTCCATGCAACACGTTCAGCAGCGACGTGCTCCCAATGTGCATTATCAATGCCTGTATCAATCATGTCCTGCTTACACACATCTTTGTATCGTAGTAGAGGCCGACCCTGAGATCTCCTACCCGTCTGTAATTCACCAAAAAAGATGTCCTTTGGTATTCTACCTTCATCCATCCTCCTAACGTGTCCTATCCATCTAAGTCTACGAAGACTGAGCATGGAATACACCGTCACACAACCTGATCTTTCCAATACTTAAGTATTTGTGATTTTGTCTTGCCACTTAATACCAAGTATTCTTCGTAGACACCGCATATGAAAGCTGTTTAAACGTTTCTCTTGGCGTGAGTAAGTTGTCCAGGTTTCACTGCCATAAAGAAGAGTACTAAGGACACAGGCTTGGTAGACGAGGACTTTTGTTTTGGCAGTAAGCTTCCTGTTCTCCCAGACTCTTTTTGCTAACATGTTCATTGTTGTTGCTGCCTTGCCAATCATGATGTTGATTTCCTGATCGAGGGATAATTTTCTATTTACCTCTGATCCTAGATATGTAAAATGGTCTACTATCTCCAGTTCGGCGTCGTCAATAAAGATTGATGGTACACCATGTGCACCTTGTGACATAATCTGTGTCTTCTTTTTGTTAATTGTTAAACCAAATTCAGAACAAGCATTGGAGAATGCAGATAGTAGCTGTTGTAATTCTTCCTCAGAGTGGGTCGTAATCGCAGCATCATCCGCAAAAAGCAACTCTCTGATTAGTACCCTGCTAATTTTGGTCTTAGCCTTCAATCTCTGAGCATTATAGAGGCCACCATCTGAGCGTGAGTGAATGTATATACCGTCATCCTGATCACGAAAGACATATTTCAGTAGAAGTGAAAAGTATATCCCAAAGAGGGTGGGGGATAGTACACAACCTTGCTTAACTCCACTCTTGATTTCAAACTCTTCTGAAGTTGAGCCATCAAACTTGATTATACCCTTCATGCCTGTGTGGAACGATTCCACAATGGACAGAGTTGGTGGGCAGCCAATCTTCTTTAGTGCTTTGAACAGACCCTCACGCCTGACCAAATCGAATGCCTTTGTGAGGTCGATGAAGGCAATAAACAGTGGCTGATTTTGTTCCCGGCATTTTTCTTGCATCTGTCACAATGAGAATATCATATCGTAGACCGGTTCTGACGGAAGCCGCACTGTGATTCGGGGTAGACTTGATCTCCCAGGACTTGAAGTCTGCGCAGAACAATTCTGGCAAATACTTTCCCAACAATACACAGAAGTGAGATACCCCTACAGTCGTTACAGTCACTCCGATCTCCCTTTTTCTTGTACAGCGTTATGATGTTTGAGTCTTTGAAATCCTGTGGGACTTGTCCTTCTCGCCAGCAGAGCTCTATTAGCTGTTCCTCTCCATAGCACAAAGCCTGGGCTAAAATATAGAGATCATGTGTTGCCCATGCAGCATGATCCCTCTCTCGGCCTGCCTAGTTCACTCCAGAGGAAAGTTAACACTAATACATCTGGAACAAGACAAGCTGCAGAAGCTGCCGGATCAGCAAAGCAATGCTCTAACTGTCCGCCTGTCGGAGCTTCGATCCTAGACCAGCTGCCAACCAAGGCCTAGGGCCTGGTCTGCCCTGCCATGACTTATTTTGTCTTTGGGTTGCATTTCCTCTCACCAGGATAAGGCTTGTACCCTCCCAATTGCTCTCCTCCGCCCGAAGCCGTTGGCACAATGTGGGGTGTCGGGTTTGGTAAGCGCCGCCCAACATTCGGCGCTGACAGAAAGCAGGTAGTACCGTCTCTATAATCTCACTGTAACTAAACTTAATTTTTTTTTTTTTTTACATACGCTCGTGTGTATTGTTGCGCACGTAAAAACATCCCTTGGCAGTTGGAAATCGAAAAAGAGTAACATAACGGCGCTACCCAGGCAAAATTTCGAGTTAAAAATCTACCCAAAGTATTTCAGAACCTCGCCGGTGCTACGGAGTTCGTGCTCTGAGCTGAATTTCTCCGGACTCGGGCTTGAGTTAGGAGTAGAACGGAACACTTATGAGGTACACCCGTGTGCCGTGATGTTGATCCGTCGACTAAACTAAACTATACTAAATTCTCACTATATCACCATGTGGCACGTTAAAAAAGTCCGTCTGGCCGAGGGGTTAAATGTTATTGGGCTTAAACTTCCGGTTCGCTGACGGTGGGATACGAGGTTCATTCTCTACATCGGTCAGTTGGACTTCAACGTTGACTTCTAGTTCAGAAATCAATGGCAAATTTCTGAACGCAAAATTGACTAGTAAATCACATAGGGTTCGGATTGATCGCAAAGGACATACAACATCTAGCACTTTAACACTCTACTCATTATCCATATAACACATTGCGAGTTGCAGTGGCTAGCAAGTTTGCTTGCCTGCTCGGCGGTTATGTTTTCTATCTCCATTAAAGTATGCTTAGTAAGCTGGAGAAAGGAATGTTTCGTGTGGAAGGGCTCTCCTCGTTTGAGTGGTCACAGATTGTGAGAATTGTATGAACTTTTAGTCCTGGCCGTCCGGGGTGGGGGGGGGGGGGGGGTGGGGGTGGGGGGTGAACAGGCTGATACTAGGATGGCAGGGAATGCACCTCTTGAGTGTAGATTACCTATGGACGGGGGAGAGATGGTTGTACGTTTATGGGATCCGGTGGAGAAGGCTGAGGAACAGATTGAGAACCAGTATGTGGAAAGAATGCGATTGCGGGGGATCGACTGGGATTCTGGAAGAATCTCAAAACTGAGAAGGTAAACCAGGAGAACTTTCAATCAGATAGCGATGGGAACGATTAGTAGTATGACTCTTTGCCTTTGCTACAAGGCCGTGCGGTAGATTTTCTCAATATGATGAAAGTCTTGGAAATGAGTTAAGTTAGTCTTTCCTCTTGAGCCTAAGGCGGCGCATAGGGCAGAAGTCATGACTCTCCATGTCTGGCGGTTCGCTGCTACCTGTTGTAGATCCTGGGTGTTCACTTGGCCGTCGAATAAGCCTTCTCTGATGATGGTTCTTCGCAGGGTCTATTGGTCTTCCCCGTTTTCTTTTCCCTACTTGTGACTGGTGGCTTGGTTGGAGAGTCTTGTCTTGTCCATTCTTGGAAATGCCGCCTCTTAAATGTGTGTGTTTTTTTTTTAAATAACCTTCGATTATGATTATTCTTTTAAACTGGACAATATATACGAATACTTCTTCTTCTTCTTCTTCTTCTTCTTCTTCTTCTTCTTCTTCTTCTTCTTCTTCTTCTTCTTCTTCTTCTTCTTCTGCGTTCGTCCGGAATGTTGTTTTAGACGTAACTGCGTTGTGTCTGTTTACAGCAGAGCTGCGATATTTGAACCTTTCGATCGACTTCCGACGTCTTCAGGCCTTTGTTGGCCGGGTTACCTTCTTTGGTTATAAGAATACTATTTTTAATTTTAATTTTGAAAGTATAAACTACTTTAAAATAACAACAGTCTACTACAGTTTTACCCTTCTAACTTTAACTTCGGCAAATTCGTTAATTAGGGATATGTAGTCTAGAGTGGCAGCCAATGTACGAGGGCGAGTCAATAAGTAAGTCACACAATTATGTGGGATGGCAGGTAAATGTAGTTGGTGTTTTCTACAGGTGTCATTAGGTGACAGCAACATCGAACTTTATATTCCCGTTCGTCAGGTGGCGCTAGGTGTCTCTTGCGCAGCGCATAAACAAAATGGCGACTGTACTTAAGGCGTGCTGTTGTGCGTTTTCTGTGGGCAAAAGGACTGCCTGCAAAGGACATTCATAAGGAGATGCTTCCTGTGTATGCTATAGCTGGGTAGAAAACATTTCTCAAGGACGATGTAAAGTTCTTGATGAAATCCGATCTGGGAAGGTTATGCTGACAGTGTTCTGGGATTGTCAAGAAGTGTTTTTAACCAGTGTCAAGAAGAAAGGTGACAATGTGAATTCTGAATCCTCCCCCGATGTGTCTCCACCTTGCCGTGGTGGAAAGGGGGGGGGGGGGGGGTTGCGTGCCCCATTGACCCCATGTACTATGTCGATGGATGGAAAACTACATATCGGAAAGCTTAAGGGATAGGGGCCAGACTAAGCGAGACACAACCTGCTGCTCTGCAAGTAGACTGACGATAGCAGTCAAAAGTTTAAATCAGGCGCATGAAGGCAGAAGTTCTTGGTCCGGACACAAGCATTAAGGCTCTCAGGTGAGGCATAAAGCTGAATGTCTCTAAGCCATTAATCCTCGGACCTGAGAGCCGGGCCGATACAAACCTACCGAAAAATGGAGGTGAGATGCTTAGCACGCTACATGCTTAGTTCAGATACTTGTTTCGAAGGTTCTCAGCTGGGGGATAAGAGGGATCCCCGGATGAGAGGGCCTGGCCGTTTTCCGCTCACTGATGCACGGAGGTAAGGTGCTGAGCCGGCAGCACATGTAGCCTACCTCGTGAGCGAGTACTAAAGGTAGAAAAGTGCCCTTGTCGCATGAAATGGTTACGAAAAATGTCTGTATCTATACCCATAGAGAGTGCAGTCAAGGTGGAAAAACGTCTCAATAACACGAAATGGAACGCCTGGCTAGCGAATCCATTGCGTGGTCTGAAGTCCGAAGCGAAAGCTTACCTAGTGTATTTCGTCGGCAGACTGACTGTTCCTAGGTTGTGTTTGAGCTACCAGTGGCAAGCGAAATGCGCAATAGATGGAAGTGAGGAATTAAAGCAGTCATGAGCAGGACGTGGCAATTCCTCTGGTGAGCCCAGTCTCAGAGCAATATGTGCCGGCTCTGCAATTTTGGAAGCTTCCTTGGATAGCGGGGAAATGCCCATGGTCTGCCCCTGCCTTCCCTTGAGGTTTGACCGTGATGTCGTTGACCGTTCTACTTTGACCAGCTGAGATGTGGGCGTCACTACAGCAGTAACAGTCTAACGTCTCTCAAAACCCCCGAGAAGGCAAACTCGTAAAAATGCCTGCTTGAAGTCGGATGTGCTGGCCTACGGGTGCAAATATTTAATCAATATAAATCAGGCACAACGCATAAAACGTCCGAGTGAAATGTCGTTCGTGCTAGAAACAGCTCTGACTAACTAGTTTTCCAATCGCTCGTGTCCGGAAAAGCTCTGACTAGCTAGTTTCCGAATGTTCGTTGTGCTCTGAACAGCTCTGACGGGCACATCGACAAGCACATGTCCGAATCGAAAACTCGCTGAGTGGATACCGTCTGAAGACCGGTCTGGTCAGTGCGGGAAAGGCTCGTGGTGAACGACATGCCCAATACATTGAAGTGAGGAATTAAAGCAGCCATGAGCAGGACGTGACGATTCCCTCGGTGAGCCCAGCACCAGGGCGCTATGTGTCGGCCCTGCAACTATGGAAGCCACCTTGGATGGCGGAAAATGCCATGGACTGTCCCTGCCTTCCCTTGAGGACTGATCGTTAAGCATTCGACCGTTCCAACTTGACAAGCTGGGATTTGGACGGCACCACAAAAGTGAGTGTCTCCCAGGAATGCAACCTGGTCAAAAATGCACGCTAAAGTCGGATGTGTTGGCCTATGGGTTTCGGCCCAAGGGCGCATAACTTAGACACACCGCAATCACATTTGAAAAAACACTCCGGATGAACGCAAAGAAAAAGAAGAAGAATTCTGAATCGTACTGTGAAGTTCTATCGATGCTTCATGATGCAATTCGAAGTAAACGTCCATGACTGCTGACTAGATGAGTGTTGCTTCTTCATGACAATGCCAGACCACATACGGCTCGATTAACTCAGGAGAAAATTAACCAACTACGGTGGATGTCAGCGACTTGCTTGCGACAGGTATTTCAGGACTCCCCTACTTTTGCACTACACGAAATAATAACTCGTGACGTTTGCAAAAGGTACAATTTATTTAGAGCTGATTACACACAAGCTCTGCGAGCGGAATACTTCATTAACAATAAACATCATGGTACGTTACACAGATGCAATGAAGAGGTGATAATGATACTAATAATCACTGAATGGAATCTAAAGCCTAACAATCACTATTGTCTATAAACTTATAGTATTCATAAGGAACACGTCTGTTCTCTAGCTGTCTCAGTCCCCGTCTGTCCTCACGCTTCTAGTTGCGTGTCCAAACACGGACGTTGGATCCTCCGTGCACTGACAAGTCTTGCGTGCGTGGTGTCCCAGCACGCTGGTCAGTTCTCTCGAGTAACCTGTACTCGTCGAGGCGGTTAGTTTCCTAGTGTTTTGGGAAACCCTCGCTCACTGGTACTCAATGCCCTCTTGGTTGACACAAGTGTGTCCCGTTGTGAAGCTATTTATAGCGCTGGTGTCTTTCCTGTCTGGTGTCCTTCAATAGTCTCTGTCTTAGCTCTATTACATATATTCTTAGCTCTGTAAACTCTATTTATAGAACTTTGACAGGCTCCTCCTCTCTCCGTGGAGTGTTGCAACCTTTTAACTCATTGCTTGTAACACGTTGTATGGTCACAAAAAAAATTGGCTGTCCAATTTTGTCAATGATCTTATAGGGGAGACTGGGGAGAAATGGACATGGGGAGAAATGGACCACCCCCTCTCTGGCCCCTGGCTGTGATGCAATGAAAGTGAAACCATAATAAGTTTGTTTTACACATCAAACATAGTCCGAATTTTTCATTTGCCATCGACTTCCCGCACAGGTCGTTCCCACGCAAAGTTTGAAAAACTTTCTGCACTAAAGTTTCTTTTTCCAGTTCCAGACACCATCGTAAAGCAGACGCATAGTCAGGAATCAGGACAAGGTAATTACGTTAATATCTTTATTTACTTGTTATTTAAGAGTTCATATAAAAAATATAGCATATAATATTAGATTTAAGAGACTTTATGGCTGAATAGTTTAATACATTGATGGGGGAGAAATGGACCGGTTCATTTCTCCCCATGGTTCATTTCTCCCCATAGAAGAAATTGACAAGACAGTCTGTTGTTATTAAAAGTGTTGAAGATTGCATTCGAATATCAGCATTATTGATTCTTTTTAATACTGGGGTCTAAATCTAGACCAATAAAACTGTTAACAAATTTGATTTCAGTGATTTATTAAAGATGCACGCCATTCGTGCTATGATCAGTATTTCTTTGCAAATGATAGGCCTACCATTCTAAATGTTATATAATTCTGTCACTCTTTTCTTTCAGATGCCAAGATTGTACATCAGAAACACCAACAAGGGTCTCGTTACGGAAGAACGTATGAGAGAAGCTGTTAATGCTGTGGAAAATGGAATGAAAGTGAGGAAAGCTGCAAGGGAGTACGGCATTGCTCGCTCTACCCTCAATAACAAGCTTACAAAAGACAGAGAAGGAAATGGTCTGCCTACTAGACTCGTACCAAATTATAGGCATAGCCTTGTTTTCACAGCTAAGCAAGAAGCTGATTTTGCTAGTTACTTGAAAGATTGTGCAAGAATGTTCCATGGACTCACAACTAAAAACGTTCGTATTTTGGCGTACGAGATGGCGAAAGTCAATAACATTGCACATCCTTTAACCTGGGATGAGCAAATGATGGCAGGGAATGACTGGCTTTGTGGATTTTTGCGACGGAATCCCGAGCTGACCACAAGGCAACCTGAGGCAACATCTCTGGCTAGAGCTACAGCTTTCAACAAACATAATATTTGCACCTTCTTCAACATTGTGAAGGAAACCATTACAAAACTAAATGTGAGTGGAGCTCAAATCTACAATTTGGATGAGTCAGGTCTGACCACTGTACAGAAAGTGCCAAAAGTAATTGCCCCACGAGGAGTGAAGCAAATAGGCCAGGTGACATCCAGAGAAAGAGGAGAACTGGTCACAATATGGTGCATTGTGTCAGCTGCGGGTCACATTATCCCTCCAGTTTTTGTGTTTCGCAGAAAAATTTTAAAGAATTTTATGCTTGCTGGAGCACCTGAAGGTTCCCTTGGCCTTGTGAATGAATCAGGTTGGATGACCCGTGATAATTTCGTCAAAGTTATAAATCACTTCATTAAGCATTCAAGACCTTCCAAAGACTTCCCTTTGATTTTGATCTTGGACAATCACGATTCCCACATTTCATTTGAATCACTTGAACTGTGCAAGAAAAACAACATTCATGTGATCACGTTGCCACCACACACCTCATCTAAAACTCAGCCCTTGGACCGTTCAGTTTTTGGACCCATGAAGTCGGTCTACAACAATGCGTGTGATTCATGGATGATGAAAAATGTTGGGACACCACTGACAATCTATCAAGTTGCAAATCTAGGAGGCCACGCTTTTCTTAAAGCGGCAACTCCCATTAACATTCAATCAGGCTTTGCAGTGTCAGGTATTTGGCCCTTTAACGAAGATGTTTTTACAGAAGATGATTTTATGCCTTCAGAAATAACGAACAGGCCCATCAGCAAGGACAGTGAAAATGCCACTTTAGAAAGCAATGAACAGACAGGATCAGCATCTCCACATTGTGGTACCAGCACAGATCAAACTGCACAAGAATTTCATGAAAATCAGAAAGAGTGTAATGTTGAGAACCTTGTAGATGACTTGCAGGAAATATCAGGGAGTCTTCAACATAAAGCTACTTCTTCCTTTACTTCGCCTCATGTTTTCAGAGGACTACCAAAAGCTGGTCCGCGAAAAGATTCAAATAATATGAGGAAAAGAGGAAAAACTATGCTGGCTACTTCTACGCCAGAAATGGATCGAATTAGGGAAAGAGCGGTGATGAAAGAAATGGCAGCAAAAGTTCCACCCAAAAAGGCAAAGAGACAGCTGCTGAAAGAACTTGATGTTGATTCAGATCCAGAAACTGACATTTCGTTTTGTGATGACACAGATTCTGATGTTTCATTTGGTGAAAATGAGGAGTGTACGGTTAGCTTGACTGGTGTGCGTGAGGTTTTTGAAGGCCAGTGTGTGCTATGTGAATATGGAACAAAGAAGACTTGTGTTTACTATGTAGGAATTGTTCAGGGGAGACATTGATGCTGATGGTGATGTTGAGGTAGAGTTCTTGCACAAGAGTGAGAAGGTTGCTGGTAAATTTGTTAAGCCTAAGGTAGAAGATGTCGCCAGTGTCTCAATTACATGTATTAAAGCACAGCTTACTAGATTTACAATCACTGGAACCACTTCTAGGACCAAAGATGGCTATGTCTTCAAAGAAAGTCTTGCAGGCATAAATGTTCGATAAAACTTTATATTAGATTAATATATCATATTAAACTTTTTTACTGTCGCTTAAAATAATAAAAAAAAAAACTGCAAATATCCTTTTAATGATTATTTATTTCTTATAGCAATATGGATGAGTTGTTGCTGCTTTCTTTTAAAAAAGGTCCATTTCTCCCCACTATGGTCCATTGCTCCCCACGTGCTGGTCCATTTCACCCCAATGGTGGTCAATTTCTCCCCATGTTCATATACATTTTTGAAATGCATTTTGTAAAGAAACATATAGAAATAGATTGCTAAATGTTTTCCCCTTTTAAAATAAATGAATGTACAACATTTTAGTCATGGTTTTGTTATGTTTCGATAAAATCTGTTCCGGTGATGAGCAAAAATTGAAAACTACAAAATTGCTGGTCCATTTCTCCCCAGTCTCCCCTAAGTTGTAAATCTCTCTTTTGGGGATAGAACAAACTCTCTGCTTTCCTTATTCGCACTGTTCTATTAATTCACTCGGCTAATTGAGTAGCCCCTCGTATCAGTACAGTTTGGCTATAGATCTTCTTGGGAATTGTTTTGATCCGGAACCGTTGTCTTATGACTTATGTCCTGACTTCCGTCTTATGACCCTATGTCCTCTGACTTCCGTCCGTTGACTTATGTCTTTTGACCTGTCCTCATATTGCCCAAAATGACAACCCAATACAAGTTGACTCTGTTATGAGTACAACACATGAGCTTAAAATGTTCATGTTCCCAATAATATCAACTCCAACTCGTATACATCAAGTTTTACTCTTCACCTTCTAGCTTCCGCTTGTGAAAAAAATATTTTCAATGTTACATTAAGGTTTTTTTAAGAAGTTATTGTGTCCCCTGATTCGAGTTACTGTTCTTTGAAACAAATGGTGTATGCAACTTTTATGTGTTTGTTTTCCTGTTTGTTTGCGTGTTTTCTAATAAACTACAGTGTACTTAATTTACTATCGTGTGTATGCGTTACTATTCTACATGTGTGTATTCCTTCGAGCGCCGTAAATCGGTTTATTGCGGCTACAAATGTCTATTATTCTTATTTATGACCACAATTCCGTTTTAAGATGCTTAAAGTATCTTCTCTATTTACTACTACTAAAGTATTGCAGTAACACACTTAAACTTGACAACACATTGGTTACACAGATTGACACAGACAAGTCACAACAAGACGTTTTAAGCGGTGAAAAAAAAAATTGCCGCTACCTCTCTCTCTCTCTTTCTCTCTCGTTCAATGTTTACTATCGTATTCATTCTCTCCTCTCATCTACACATCTTTCATCCACTTTCATACCATCGTTCTGTTAAAACATTCATTCGTCATTAAAATATGGTTCATAATATCAATTAAATGAACATTACATATTTACACTAAATGATTGGCTGAATTATACAAGTCTTCACGCCAAATGACTGTGCCGTTTCTTTGCACGTGTCATGATTATTCAAATGGGGTCCTGCCTATACAAAATATACAAGTTTGTGAGGATGGTTTGTTACCGATCCTGTAATACTAACTAATCTAATTTGGTGTGCTGTTCTAAATTTATCCTAAGGGAAATAATCTAACTAATTAATTACAGTTAAGCAAAATGGGTTAATTACCTTAAAGTGTTATTGGTACATGAAATGATGTTAATTCCTAAATGGTTGGGTTAGTTTAGAAATGATATTTTAATAAATGAATTTATAAATGATCATGTTTGCGCTGTAATAAAGTAATTAATATATTTAATAATTGCATTTCTAATATAGGTGTTAACTTAAATGGGTTATTAACTAGATGTAGGTGATTTCTACTATTGCGTGACATAAATAAAGTTATATATGCACTTGAACATTTTGCACTTCAATTATTCATACAAAAAAGAAGTTATGCGTACTGTTTATAAAACAATGTTATGTACATATCACAATTACGTTTATATATAATTACACTAACTAATGTCGTCCTTTCGGGTGTGATGATGGAGCACTGTTCTTTGTAGACTATTTTCATAACATAGTTCATTTAGCCAAAGTCTTATATGCTCTCCTTCATGGATAGTGTATATATATATGGTTCCCTACTAATCTATGTAGGTTCACATCTAACACTCCAATGTAAATATGGCTTATATTTGTGTTAGCGATGTAGACATATTACTTGTGCGTCTGTTCGTTCTCCTCATAATGGCAATGTTACACACACAGTTTCTACGCTTGGCGCTGATAACGCACTTACAGTGTAACTTTTTCGCCACATACGGCACTGATCTAATTAACAATTACAGTGCCATTGTTTCTGGTGATCTCTGGTCGATCTCTTCCTGTACCTCAGGTATTTCAATGTTTGACGGTCGACTCAAAGTGTCTGCAAAGAGTTCAAACTCCCCTTTAAGTGCTGGATGGTAAATGCATAGTTCTGCAGTATCAAGGCCCATCTGTAGACCCTATTGTTATGGGGAATGCCAGACTGCATCACAGAAAGCGGAGAATTGTAGGTCTGGATCACAAACTGTGCTCCTGCCAGAAACCTATGAAGTTTTCTAACACAATAAATTATGCTGAGGCCATCCAATTCTGATGCTGAGTATCTCGATTCAGCTGGGCTGATCTTACGACTTACGTACATCACTGGGTGGAACTTCCCTTCGTAAAACTGGCCTAGGATTCCCGATATGGAAATGGCACTTGCGTCTGTACGTAAAAAGTAGGTAAGATTTTGGTTAGGCAAATGCAATATGGGTGGAACGCTGAATAAATATTTCAATTTTGATAATGCACTAATTAACCGTGCATCTTGAATATCCAATTTTGCCGAAGCTTTCAAAATAGTGGAAAAAATACTGGTGATTTCCGCCAGATTGGGAATAAATTTACTATAATAATTCACAAGACCAAGTAGACTTCGGACCTGTTTCTTGGTCGTTGGCATAGTCAAATTGAGAATCTTGGTCACAATCTTTTCATCTGTTCTAAGTTGGCCCCTGCAGATGGTATGGCCTAGGAAGTCAATTTCTTCCATGCCCAACTCTAATTTAGTGGGCTTGACTGTAAGCCCGAATAATCGCAACCTATCGAAGACATGTCGTAGTTTCTGTAGGTGTGATGTCCAGTCTACAGTATGAATACATATGTCATCAATGTATGTAGATGTATTGGTCACCCTGTGGAGAAGATCCCTAGTTAGACGGACGAAAGTCGCTGGAGCATTACGAAGGCCAAAAGGAAGAAAACGCCACTCATAGAGACCTAAAGGTGTAGGAAAAGCTGTTAAAGGAATTGATTTTTCTTGCATCGGAACTTGCCAATATCCTTTCGTGAGATCGAGTTTGGAAAAGATGCGAGATGTAGACATATCAAGGATCAAGTCCTCGCATGCTGGGATTGGTTCAGCATCAATTTTCGTCACTCTGTTTAAACACCGATAATCGACGCAGAGTCGAATTGTTAAGTCCTTTTTGGCGACAAGGACGATAGGGAAAGAATATTCTGACCGAGATTTCCGAATTATTCCACTCGACTCAAGAGATAGTAGTTCTTTGTCAAGATTAGCCCTATAGTTCAGTGGGATGGAATAAGGTCGACACTTGATTGGGGTGTTATCAGTCAGAATAATGGAGTGCTGTATTCTGTCTGTCTTTCCTGGGATGTCGGAGAAAATGTCTCTGTACTCCGTCACTAATTCTATCATCTGTCGTCGTTGCTCGTCTGTCAGTTTGCTTTCTATCCGTATGCTCTCAATGTTCCCAGTCGTGTCTACTGTCGGGACTGGTAGTTCTATTCCGTCCTCATCCGTCTCGTTTAGTACTGTTGTTGTACTAGCTGTGTGTGCTGTTAGCTGGCTAAGTGTGTTTGCGATGTCGCTGCCCTACCTAGTGTAGTTGTGTTGTGTACGTCTGTCGTCCGATTAATTGGTGTGGGTGCATCTTGTTCGTCTGTCGGTAGTTCTTGTCGTGAGAAGTATGGTTTCAGCATGTTGATATGAAATATCTTTAATTTTCACTTTATCGATATTTCATAATCGACATCTGATATTTTCCGTTCAACGTTGAATGGCCCTTGCCATGAGGTTAGTAACAAATTACGTTTATCTGGTAGTAAAAGCAGAACCTTCTGATTAGGTTCTTCTTCTCTTCTTTGCGTTCATCCGGAGTGATTTTTTCAGATGTGATTGCGGTGTGTCTGGTTAGGCACCCTCGGGTCGAAACCCTCAGGCCAACACATCCGACTTTTAGCGTGCATTTTTGACCAGGTTAGCAATCCTGGGAGACTCTCACTTTTGTGGTACCGTCCACATCTCAGCTGGTCTAGTTGGAACAGTCGAAGACTACACGGTCATCCCTCAAGTGAAGGCAGGGACAGTCCATAGCATTTTCCGCCATCCTGGGTGGCTTCCATAATTGCAGAGCCGGCACATAACGCTCTGGTGCTGGGTTTACCGAGGGAATCGTCACGTCCTGCTCATGGCTGTTTTAATTCCTCACTTCAATATATTGGGCATTTCGCTCGCCCTGGGCCGTTCCTGCACAAACCAGTCAGCTCTGCGGTTGGTTTCCACTAAGCGAGTTTTCGGACATGTGCTTGTCCCTGTACCCATCAGAGCTGTTCCAGGCACGGCGGACATTCGGAAAACTACCTAGTCAGAGCTGTTCCGAACAAGAGCGGCATTCGGAAACTAGGTAGTCAGAGCTGTTCCTAGCACGGGAGACATTCGGACGAGACATTTCACTCGGACGTAAATGCGTAGTGTCAATTTTTAGTTTGCCACCCGTAGGACGACACTTCCGACTTCCGGCGGGCATTTTTTAGTGAGGTTAGCCTTCCTCTGGTTTCGAGACACGTTAGACTGTTGTAATGTCACCCACATCTCAGCTGGTCAACATAGAACGATCAACGATATCGTGGTCTGCCCTCAAGGGAAGGCAGGGGCAGACCATGGGCATTATTTCGCTATCCAAGGAGGCTTCCATAATTGCAGAGCCGGCACATATTGCTCTGAGACTGGGCTCACCCAAGGAGTTTCCACGTCCTGCTCATGGCTGCTTTAGTTCCTCACTTCCATGTGTTGGGCATTCCACTTGCCACTGATCGCTCAATCACACACCAGGAGCGGTCAGACTGCGAGTGACATCCACTCGGTAAGCTTTTGCTTGTGACTTCAGACCACGCAATAGGTTCGCTCGCCGTGCGTTCCATTTTGCGTTGATGAGACATTATTCCACTTTTGTCTACACTCTCTATGAGTTAGATACAGACAGTTTCCGTAACCCTTCGACTGGGGCACTTTTCTGACTTTTTTGTACTCGCTCACGAGGTAGGCTACATGTGCTGCCGGCTCAGCACCTTACCTTCGTGCAGCAGTGAACGGGAAACGGCCAGGCCCCTTCATCCGGGAAACTCTCATATCCCCCAGCTGGGAGCCTTCGAACATGTATCAGACCTGAGCATGTAGCTTGCTCAGTATCATGTTTCTATTTTCCGGTAGACGGGTATCAGCCTGGCTCTAAGATCCGAGGGTTTGTGGCTTAGAGGCGTTCAGCCACAGCCCTCGACAGGGAGCCTTAAGAGTTTTGTCCGGACCAAGAAATTCTGCCTTTGTGCACCTCATTTAAATTTTGACTGCTATCCTCAGTCTATGCCTGCAGAGCAGCAGGTTGTGTCTCTCTTAGTCTGGTCCCTATCCCATAAGCTGTCCGATATGTAATTTTTCACCCATCGGCAAGCAAATGGGGTCTATGGGACACGCAAGCTCCCCCACCACGTCAAGGTGGAGACACATCGGGGGAGTGATTAGGTTCAAGATGAATTGTTTTAGCACCCTTATTTGCATAGTCACGGTACATCTGTCCTTTCCTCTCCAAAGATGATTTGGCTATTACACACGCTTTCATTATTCTATCGCGTGTCTCTGTTACCATCTCATACGGTGTTACTGATGTTGAGTTTTCTGGTAAGCTAGTAATTAGCTGATGGTATATTGTTAGGGGTCCTCGAGGGTTCGCCCCATAGACTAATTCAAAAGGTGAGAAACCCGTACTCGAGTGCGGTATTTCTCGATGGGCAAATAGCACTGCTGGCAATAGCGTGTCCCAATCAGATGGGTTTTCTGCTGTTACCTTCGCCAGCATGTGTTTGAGATCCCCGTTAATTTTTTCTATGATCCCGTTGCTCATTGGGTGGTACGGGGTGCAGAAATTTTGTTCTATCCCTAACAATTTTGTTAAGGCTTGCGTAGCCGCCGAAATAAAATGCGTTCCGCGATCCGATAGAAACGTTCGTGGAAAGCCAAAACGACAAAATAAGTGCAAAAATACATTTGCCACATCTTTGGAGGTGATGTATTTTAGTGGAATAGCTTCGATCCACCTGGTACATAGATCCACGAGAGTAAGTATGAATCGGTTTTCTTTGCTCGACACCTGATTTAGGGGTCCAACAATATCGACCGCTACACACTCAAATGGTCTAGATGCTAATAATGACCGTTGAACTTCGGCCGTCACATGCTTTCCCTTTCTTACAAGATGTTGACAAATAGTACATGAACGACAGAAAAATTTTATATCAGTACAGAATTTAGGCCAGTAGAAGTGTGACAAAATTCTGGCTCTGGTTTTGTCATAGGCCAAATGTCCAGCAAACGGTGACTCGTGTGCGATTTTTAGCACATTTTGTCGGTATGTTACAGGTAACACCGTCTGCTGAATTTCATGGTTATTATTTGTGTAATAACGCATGAGAATTCCGTTGAATATTCTAAAATACCAAGATGCATTTTTAGTCACTTTCGCTCGCTCACCTAACAATTTAAAATAAGGTGCGTTAGTTTGATCTGTGCGTTGTGCATCGATAAATTGTTTTCGAGTAGTGTTGTTATCGGCACCGCTGGGTGTTAACAGCTGTAACATCTCATTTTGTAGGTCAGTATAGTGTGTTTCAGTATCTGACCTTGTTACAGCATTAGCCATGTTTGTATGTTTGCAGGCTAATATGTCGTCGTCAGTACATTGCTTCAATGAAGCTAAACAGCCTAAAATCAGATCCGTGCAGGGATCTTGTAGGATTGCGCTAGTAAATGTGCCGGTAAGGAACGGGGTATTAATATGCGCTTTTGCCAGTGGGTATTTCTCAATGGTTCCTGAGAAAGTACGGCATTTGACAAAATCACCCGTGTAATCTTCTGGTCTGACAAGCTCTTTTCTTAAACCAAGTAAAGTGCTGCCGCTATCCAGTAAACAATGGCATGGTTGATTATTGACCAGTGCATCGTAGAACTTCAATTTACCTCTGGAGGCACTAGCTGCGTTGGCATCTTCGTTTGAAAATGGTATGACGTGACCACATTTCAATTTTCCATCCACATGAAATTGGTGACATGTCTGACATCTCTTAAAGTCTAATATATCTGTAACTAATGCCACACTTTCACATTCACTCTCTGGTAATACATTTACAAGTTCAGAGTCAATTACGTTATCATCGTCTGATGACGTATCGATGAGCACAGCATTATTTGCCTTCATACGTTGCCTACCAAGACACTTTGCAGAATAATGGCCATAGCTGGAACAAAAATAACATTTAATAGCCCGTCTAAATGAATTTCGTCTACTTTCCTGCTTCTTTATTACTGTTTCTAAATGTGAGGGATATGCCGGGTTCTTATCGCACATAAAGTAGCTAGGATGAAACAATTTACAATATCCACATTGAGGTGGCTTCTGGTAAGGTTTGTCTTTCTTATGATACTCTTTCTGATTATAGGATCTACTGGGTACGTTCTTCACAAAAGCAGTGATCTCTGTATCATGTGTGGTGGTCTTAAATATGTCACGATTAGAAGAAAAATATGCCGACCCCCGTTTTTCTAGTTGCTCAATGGATTCTATATCTGATTGTTGGAGAAACTTCGCAAAAGGGGTAGGGACAGTGGATATCACCTTGTCCATTACCATGAGATCTTGTAATTTATCAAAGTTTTTGCCCACTTTCACTGCTTTAATCCATTTATTAAATGTACTTTGCACGTTAGAGATGTAATCTAGGAAGGTTTCAGTTGGCTTAGGTTTTATTTGGGAAAACTGAATTTGATACCCAGTGGCACCCAGAAGGAAATGCTGCATAATTCTATCGTGGATGTACTGATAATTATTCCTTAGTTCTGTAGGTATTGATTCTATAACCTTTAATGGCTCCCCACTGAGATTTCTCATGTAGATCATTGCCCAGTCATCCAAAGGTATTTTCTGAGTTTTAAGTTGAAATTCTATATTCTCAGTCCATGCTGAGATTGAATCGCCTACGCTATATGGTTTGATCAGGCCTTTATATTTGCTAAACTTATTTTGTTCTTCCTGGCTCTTTTGTTTACTAGAGGCTATTTGGATGTTTGAATCTATCTCCATTTCTTTCATCTTTAATTTAGTTTCTGACTCTAATTGTATCTGCTGCTGTTTAGTGGCATGATCTAAGTCTAGCTGTTTTCGTTTGGTGGCTTCCTCGACTTCTTTCATCTCTTTTTGATGTTTCCTCTCTAATGCTCTTTCGTCCCTCTCTAGAGCAGCTTTTCTCTCTGTATCTTCTCTCTGTCGAGCAGTTTCTTCTTTCTGTCGAGCTATTTCCTCTTTGTATCTTTGCTCTGCCCATTTCTCTAATTTCTCTCCAGTATGGCCTATTTCTTTGCCCGCCTGGATACAATCGTTTAATGATGCCATTTTTGCCTTTATGTTACTTCACACTGATATCACTCTAGGTTTACACAATGGTTTGTCGTTATGTGTTAGTTATTTACATTCTTCCTGAAAATAGAGATGCATGGTTAACATAGTGGATATCAAAATATTTCGAAAATATACTCATCTAATTCGTCGGAAAATACGGCCCTTGGGATGTTCCACCGCTGTTTTCTAGACACAGAAAAATGATCGACTTGACAACAGATCGGATGCTTCTGTTTAGTAGAGCATCAATACTTTAGAAACATGCGTATGATATAAATACATGTTCATATTTCATGCGGCTGATGAATCATAAATGTGATCTAGATAATGATAAATGATGTTAATGAATGAATGTTATGATAGTATCAATGATCGTCATGATTAGTAAGATGATTCGTCATATGAAAGTCACTGTCGTCTTGTCTTCACTTTCCTATCTTGTTTGGTATAACTACGTTCTAAGGCTTCCTTTCAGTAGCTAATATATTTCTTTGTGCAAATAGAACTTATTCTGCACAAATATCTACATGAATGTGATGAATGGTGACATTAATGGCTGTATCACACAAAATGAAATGTACACGATGGTTTGCTTGATAATTTAAATTCATATTTGTATACATTTTCATTACCACAAATTCATACACATTTCCTATTAATTTCCGTAGAATAACACAACTTGCAAATTAATCTTTCTTCATTGTGGTTCAAGCTCCACAAATGGTAACATATTAATTATCACGTAGTAAAGGTGTTAATCACTCACGTTAATTCACAAAACAAAATTATTTCTCACATTCTATGATAAATAATTCACATTAAATTTTAGATATTTTTAACACAGAAATAATGCCCAATGTTGCTGTTGACGTTGGTTCAGGGACTTCTGACACCAAATGGGGTCCTGCCTGTCAGCGACTTGCTTGCGACAGGTATTTCAGGACTCCCCTACTTTTGCACTACACGAAATAATAACTCGTGTCGTTTGCAAAAGGTACAATTTATTTAGAGCTGATTACACACAAGCTCTGCGAGCGGAATACTTCATTAACAATAAACATCATGGTACGTTACACAGATGCAATGAAGATGTGATAATGATACTATTAATCACTGAATGGCCCCTCTGCTGTGTGTCCACCGTGACGAGGTAGAGGGGCTTGAGCGTCCCAATGACCCCAAGAGCTATGCCGACGGTAGCACAGCTACTGGTAGGGCCACCCATGTCGGACAGGTCAAGGGAGAGGGACCAGACGAAGAGACACACAAACCTGCTGCCTTGTAGGTAGACTGGGGACAGTCAAAGGCTAGGGAAAGCACCCTGAATAAATGCTTGTCGAAATTGGATGTACTGAGCCACAGGCTTGACAAAGCAGTGCAACGTAAAACCTGCTGCCTTGTAGGTAGACTGGGGACAGTCAAAGGCTAGGGAAAGCATCCCGAATAAATGCTTGTCGAAATAGGATGTACTGAGCCACAGGCTTGACAAAGCAGTGCAACGTAACTTAATTCATGATGTCACAAATCCAAATTAATCGTTATGGTGCTAATCCCGCGAAGTCCCATCAGGCGGCGATAGTGCCGGGCCCCCTGGCTCGAGGGGGTCCACCCATGACTACTGGTGGTCACCTTCCCCTGTGCTGTGGAGTCAAGGCACAGAGGAGTAGGTTAAGAGCTATTGACCAAATACCCCGGACACTCAACATACTACAGTGGAATGCCGAAGGAGTTTACAAGAAGAAAGAGTCCCTAACACAGCGTCTTCATAAAGATAAAATAGATGTGGCACGCATTCAAGAGACACACCTCAACGCCAATCGCAATTTCTCAGTCAGAGGATATCAGGCCACACGTTTCGACCTCGAAGGACACAAAGGAGGAGTTCTAATACTTACACGAAATACAATACCTTGCAGCGAAGTATCTGTGATCTCTGACAACCAAACGGAAATTATAGGTGTTGATATAATGATAAAGGACGTGAAAATAAGAATCTACAATCTGTATAGCCCAGCAGATAAGGACCTTACACTCTCAAACATGAAAATAACTGACACAAACTGCATTATTGTCGGAGACTTTAATAGCCGTTCAGATAGATGGGGATACCCAGATACTGACAAAAGAGGAGATGAATTGGAGGACTGGGAAATAGACTCAAATCTCCATCTACTCAACAAAGCGGATGACACACTGAGCTTCTACTCCAGAAGATGGCTTACCACTTCTACTCCAGACTTAGCTTTCTGCACAGGAGACATCCTCCACAAAATCGATCGCCATGTGCTGGACCAATTAGCAGGTAGTGACCACAGACCAATCAAGCTTGTAATGAATATGGAGTATGTTCCACAGGAGCAAAAGCCCTTGCCCCGCTGGAATTACAAACGAGCAGACTGGGACAGATTTGCCATACTAACAGACAAATATTGTGAAAACATAAATACACGATATGGCAACATAAAGCAAATGGTGGAAAGTCTAAACAGAGCGATAATACAGGCAGCCACTGAGTCCATTCCAAGAGGAGCGAGGAAAAATTACAAACCATACTGGACTGAAGAATTACAAAGTTTGTAGGACAAAGTTGAAGATGCCAGGAAGACAGCAGAGAGAGAACAAACAATTGAAGCGAACATCTCTCTCAAAGCCATCTCAGCAAAATATAAAAGAACAGTAAATCAAACAACAAGAGATTGTTGGAGGGGAAAAACAGAAAACCTGAATTTTGACAGGGATGGAAACAAACTATGGAAACTAGTGAAAGCCATGAACAATGAAGGACCTAGAAACAAACAAATAACAATTAAACAAGGAAATGCCTTGCTTACATGAAAAAAGGCTGCAAATGCACTAATGGAACACTATGCAAATGCAAACCACATTGATATTACAACCGAACAGAAGAAAGCAATCAAAGACAAACAGATACATCATAGAAATACAGAGACAGCAGCAGAATATATGATGGCAAATCTAACAATGGAAGAAATGGAACAGGCAATGAATACCCTAAAAAAGAAGAAATCACCAGGAAAGGATGGAATCACAAATGAAATGCTAATAGGACTAGGCACCAAGGCAAAGAAGAAACTACTAGCAGTCCTAAATAACAGCTGGAAGAGAGGAATAGTCCCACAGGCATGGAAGGAAGCTATATTAATACCAGTCCCAAAGAAAGGAAAAGACCTGGAAGAACCAAATGGCTATCGACCTATCAGTCTACTTAGCTGTGTAGGAAAATTAATGGAACGCATTATCAATGGCAGGCTAACATGGCATCTGGAAGAAAACAAACTCTTAACACCACACCAAGCAGGATTCAGAAAGTACAGATCCACTGAAGATCAAATAACCTATATAGCTCAGGAAATAGAGGATGCCTTCCAAGAGAAAAAGCACACACTAGCAGTGTGGATAGATTTAGAAAAAGCATTTGATAAAGTATGGAAGGAAGGACTGAAAGTAAAACTGCAAAAAATACATGTTTGTGGAAAAATGTATAAATGGATCAGCCACTACCTTGAGAACAGAACTGCCAGGACAAAAGTACAAGGACAAACAAGCAAAATGATGCTGTTGGAGCAAGGTGTCCCCCAAGGAGGAGTTCTTTCACCAACATTATTCCTAGCATATATAAATGACATCACGGAAAATTTTCCAGCCAGAGTACACACATCCTCCTTTGCAGATGACCTAGCCATATGGACATCTGAAGAATATATTAGTACAGCTAACAGCAGAATACAGCTAGCCTTATTAGCGCTAGAGGACTGGTCAAAATCATGGCTAGTGAAGATAAGTGAGGAGAAAACAACATGCACAGTGTTCTCCCTCTCAAATAAAACTCAGCAACCTAAGCTGGTATTGAATGGAAAAATATTGCGCCATGAAGAAAATCCAAACTATCTAGGAGTCACCTTTGATCGTCGCCTGACATGGAAGACACAGGTTGAGAACAATCGAACAAGAGCAAGGTAGAGAATGGCAATCATGAAAAAGCTTGCTGGTATAACGTGGGGAGCAGATGAGAAAGTTCTCAAGAAGTTATATACTGGACGGGTGAGGCCAGTACTGGAATATGGCATTGCAGCTTGGGCAACAGCAGCTAAGTCAAACTTTAACAAAATAAGTAGAGTCCAAAACCAAGGAATGCGAATCATAACTGGAAGCCTGAAGACAACGCCTATTAATGAACTAGAAAAGATCACTTGTTTACAACCAATGCAGGATAGAAAAGATAGCAGAGCCCAGCAACAAGCAGAAAAATTTAGAAGATTGACAGACCACCCTATGTATAAAAGGTTTAGTGGTTTTGGAAAGGGAAGACTGAAGCGTAGCAACTTTGTAGAAACTGCAAAACGAAAGATTAGGGCAGATCCTATACTTAACATATCAACAATCAAACCCATTTACAATGCACACAAGTTCCCAGCTTGGAGACAGCAGCAACTGCCTGAGATGATAGAAAACATTCCTGGTATTGAGAAAAAGAACACTCAGCATGAAACCGAAAGAAGAGAAATAACCCTAAACTACATAAAAGAACATTACCCAAGCAGCAATTGGACCCATGCATATACAGATGGATCAGCCAAAAATTCAATAGAGAATGGAGGAGGAGGAATTCTCCTAAATTTAAAAAATGGAGTGAAAAAAAACACATTCAATGGCAACTGGAAAGTTTTCAAGTAACTTCAAAGCGGAGGTAGAGGCTCTGAAAACTGCAGCAGAAATGCTCTTGATGGAGGAAAATAAAGAGAAGCAAATAGCTATCTTCACAGATGCAAAGTCAGCTGTCTCAATACTGAAGAGCAATAATAGCACAGAAATAGCTGACCTAAGAGCAGCACTCCATGGTCTATGCCAGAAATCCAAAAAAGTTGTAATACAGTGGATCCGATCACATTGCAGTATACCTGGAAATGAAGAGGCTGACAGACTGGCAAAAGAGGGCGGACGACTACCACAGCCTGACATAGACATAACCTATAACGAGGCAAAGAGGTTGATAAAAAGCACCTATAGAACCAAATGGGAATCAGAGCATCCAGGTCACCAGAAGGATGATGCATATTACAAACTCGACCGAAGAGAACAAGTAGCAATCTTCAGACTCTGCACAGAACATAACAGGCTGAAATACCACTTGTTCAATAAACTAAAGATAGGAGATACCGATGAATGCAATTGTGGAACTGGTAAAATGACAGCTAAACATTTGCTGCAGGAGTGCCCAATATATGCAGAACAGAGAAAGATATTTTGGCCCACACCTGCTTCATTTGAGGACAAGCTCTATGGAGATATCAACAAGCTCAAGTTGACTGCAGCTTACCTTAACTACATTCAGGTTGACATTTAAAGGTGCATGAAGAAGTATTTAGACTGCCGCACTTCATACCACAGGTATGTCGGTTACAAAAGCGCCCCAGAGGCATGAAATGGAATATTGCTTGGATAGCAAATCCATTACGTGGAAAGTCCGAACCAAAAGCTCACTGTGTAGGCTTCATAAAAGGTGGAAAAAGTGTCCTAGTGGCACGAAATGGAATATTGCTTGGATAGCAAATCCATTATGTGGAAAGTCTGAACCGAAAGCTCACTGTGTGGATGTCATCTGCAGACTGCATACTTCTGGTTTCCGGAAGAACAGCCTATGGTGAATGGAAGGCCCAATATACGGAAGTGAGGCTAAGCAGCCATGTGCAGGGCGTGACGATTCCTTGGGTGAGCCCAGTACCAGAGCGCCGTGTGTCGGCTCTGCAAGTATGGAAGCCTCCTTGGATGGCGGGGAATGCCCATGGTCTGCCCCTGCCTTCCCTTGAGGGCTGACCAGGATGTCTTTGGCTGTTCTATATGGGCCAGCTGGGATGGGGGATAACACCACAACAGTGAGAGCCAAACGTCCTAAGAAACCCCCGGGAAGGTTAACCCGGTCAACAAATGCCCGCAGAAGTCGGATGTGTCGGCCTAACGGCGCAAGAACGCAGCTCTGCTGTAAACAGGCACAACGCAATCACGTCCGAAAAAAAAACTCCGGATGAACGAAGAAGAAGAAGAATCACTGAATGGAATCTAAAGCCTAACAATCACTATTGTCTATAAACTTATAGTATTCATAAGGAACACGTCTGTTCTCTAGCTGTCTCAGTCCCCGTCTGTCCTCACGCTTCTAGTTGCGTGTTCAAACACGGACGTTGGATCCTCCGTGCACTGACAAGTCTTGCGTGCGTGGTGTCCCAGCACGCTGGTCAGTTCGCTCGAGTAACCTGTACTCGTCGAGGCGGTTAGTTTCCTAGTGTTTTGGGAAACCCTCGCTCACTGGTACTCAATGCCCTCTTGGTTGACACAAGTGTGTCCCGTTGTGAAGCTATTTATAGCGCTGGTGTCTCTCCTGTCTGGTGTCCTTCAATAGTCTCTGTCTTAGCTCTATTACATATATTCTTAGCTCTGTAAACTTTATTTATAGATCTTTGACAGTGGAATGTTCTGGTACATCCACCTTACAGCCCCCACTTAGCCCTTAATGATTTCCACCTTTTTGATCCACCGAAAACCCACCTTGGCGGGAGACATTTCGCAAATGACGCCGAAGTTGAATGTGAAGTGAAAACGTGGTTTAGAAAACAGAGCACGCAGTTCTATGCAGCCGGTTTGGGAGGACTGATAAGACTATGGGATAAGTGCATCAATGTTGGTGGAAATTATGTTGAGAAATAAAGGGACAATGTATGTATAAAAATAAACTCGTTTCAAGTTGTTATCATATTTAGTTATTTGTGACTTACTTATTGACTTTCCCTCGTGGATCGATTGGAAATTAATGACAACTTTCTAAGTTTTGTTTGGCTTATTGAACTTGTGTAGTGTTTTATTAATTTTAGTTTGTAAAAACTTCTTTCCCCACTAGCTACAGAGACAGAGAATGTTAATAAAATTCTCAGAGCTACAACAGTATTGGATAGAAAGTAATTAAGTTATTTTGGCACAAATAATATAAAACATCAAATGTTTAGGTCAACATGGCCGAATGACAAGTACGCGTATTCTTAAACATCCGGTGTGTTGATGCCGAGGTAAGGGGTTCAACCCCTACACCGGACAGCGGAGGAATTAAAATGTTGACTTCTGGCACGTGACTTGGGGACGTAAATTACAAGTACCTCTGAAGTCGGAGTGGGTTCGCCTGATGGCGAGGGACACTGTTAATAGAGAAAGCTAATCCACACAGCAAAATTCAGTCCAGCACTACTAGAAATAGTGTGTATGGACTATGCTTGACTTCAAAGCGAGCGAACGCCAAAATAAATAAAATAAATAAATAAAAAAATTCAAAGGTTTCATGGAATATGGTAGCATGCGGGATACATCACGTAATTCTTCTTGAAGATCATGTACATTTACATCTGATTCATTTTCTACCGAAGGTATTGACTGGAGACTGGTACAATAATTTTCTAACGTTTTGTCATCTATATATTTATGCTTGAGCTTTGAAATGTTGGACGGAGAGCTTATGGAAATGTCCTGATTGCAGTTACGTCGGTTCTTAGCTCGACGCAACTCTCCATTGAAGCGGGGATATTTCTTCACTTACTTGGGTGCTTAGCATAAAATGAGTACCAGAAAATATCATTGGAAGTAAAGATGGCCGGTGCGATATAGAGTACAATCAATCAATCATGTGCCATGCCGGAAAGCGTGGGCGGTCATGACTCGCCATTTCACTCGATCACCAGTGTCGTGGATCAGCTCAGTGTTCCTGTCTCGTCCATGCCATGTGGCCAAGCCATCCAGGTATTTTCCTCCCGGTCTTCCTCTTGGTCTGTTCTCTTCGATCTATTTTGACTGTCTACGTCTAATTTCTCTAATCAGTTTACGATGTTCATTTGTCTCCTGTAGTACTTGGTCATTGGTTTTTCTGTCTGTCCATGGTATTCTTTGCATTTTCCTCAGTAACCACATTTCTGCACCCATCAGATGTTTTTCAGCTTGACTGCACATTGTCCAAGTTTCACATCCATACAAAAGAACAGGCTCTATGTAGCACTTCAACACTCTTTTTCTCGTTTCAATTGACATCTTCTTCAATTGACGTCAATTGACATATAGAGTACAGGTCCGTCTAAAAATATGGGTTAACCGTTATATACCAATTACGCCCCATAGCTTCAATGGAATTCTTTAATTGTAATTGCTATATAGATTACATATAGATTACATATAGATTAATTTGGGACCGGTATTCGGAAGAGTGCCTAGATTTTAACATATCTTTCTTGCATGGCCGAATAGATAAGAGCCTTCGCTCTTCAACTTTAGGTGCGCTGATGTCTAAGTAGCGGGTTCAACCCCTACACCGCTCACTTTGACTAAAATGTTGACTGCTCGTCCTTTACATGGGAAGGTAAATTACAATTACCTCAGAAGTCGGAGTGGATTCGCCTGATGGCGAGGCATGCAGGTAATAGGGAAAGCTAATCGGCACGCAAACATCATTCCAATGCAGTCCCCAGTAGAAGCAATTACTAGAAGTAGTAGCCCGTTTCAAAGCGAGCAATGAGGGGAGGGGTGGGGATAAACTTATCGAAAAGAACTTTAACTCTCCCCCCCCCCCCTAACTTTTGTGTGTGCCAAGGATGTGTACGAGGTATTCCACTCTGGCATTGACACATGTGCTTTTGCAATCAGTCTTGAAGATGCCTACAACAGAGTACCACTGGGGTTTGTAATGAAACATCTTCTTGAACATACAATTAGCCCAGTCCTCCTCAACTGGACCTCCGAGGTCCTACTTCAGCGGCGAAAGATGTGTTTGTATGGAAACTAGACCAGTGATACACCTTTTCGACTGCGCTGTTTAACGTGTACACAACGTGATTCACAGATGGGGAGATTTCAAGGATAGGGCAAAACAGTCTTATGTTGAAATATCGTTGGTGTATCGTCAAGGTGCAAGACAAACAGCAGATTTTTAAAAAAATAATAATAATTTCAGATAAAACTCGAGTAAACGATAATTTGAGACAAAACTGTATTGAGTAAACGAAGGCGGCCGCGAAATGGTTTTCTCTACAGAACTGTCAACCCTCGAACACAGTATTAAATATATACTTGGAAGTAGTGGAAAGGACTCCTGTAATTAAATACCCAGGGGTGCGGTTTCACCGAAGTCTTGTTTTCACCGAACACATAGACCACGTGATCTTGAAAGTCATCAAAGTGCTGTCTATCATGACGGTGATGGCTACGGCAAACTACGAGCATTGCCATCCGTCACTTCTACCAGGAACTCACTACTGCAAGTGGCGTAGCTGGGGAGGGAATGGGGTGCCCTATTTTTGAAACGTGGCGCCTAGCTCACTTGTGCAATAAAAGTCACCACGGTGTCATTTTATATGTGCCATGTCGCCGTTTAACTGTTAGCTCTCCCTTACGTTAGAACCCGCCAATACCTTAATTGTCGATCTTACTGGATAATGTTTTCTTTAATTACAATGTTTGTTTATCCAATCAATACTTCTTTTTGTGTGTTTGTTTGATGTCATGGGAAAGGAGTAACCGAGGACGGCGTAAAATATCCTCTTTCAGAACAATAGAGACTGACGTGAACGGCACATGATGTGTCGATATCTATCACAAGCAAGGCCGGAAGTTAATGTCATTGTGTGCGGGATGCGTGGTCTCGAGGTATGGTGTCCACCTCGAGTGCTGGAGGTCCCGGGTTCAAGCCCCAGTGAGGACCGGGCGTTTTTTCACGTGGACTTCCAGTAATAACATTCCCCCTGGTCTCTGGGTAGTGAGATCGGACGCCCGTGTGTATTGTTGCGCACGTAAAAAAAAATCCCTTGGCAGTTGGAAATCGAAAAACAGAGTAGCCTAACCGGGCAAAATTTCGAGTTAAAAATCTACCCAAAGTATTTCAGGATCCTCGCCGGTGCTACGGAGTTCGTGCACCGAGCTGAGTTTCTCCAGACTCGGGTTTGAGTTAGGAGGAGAACGGAGCACTTATTAGTTACACCCGTGTGCCGTGATGTTGTTCCATCGACTAAACTAAACTAATGTCATTGTGTTAATACTAAAAGAATGACCTGGATCTTCGCTGCGGACGTAATCTACCTCTCTTGGTATTATGGCACTTCATGCAATACTTCTGTTGTAGTCCGAGCCGTTGTACACGGTGAAAAGCCCACCATTGATTTGACCCGAACTAGCAGACACCCTCAGAGTTAGTGAATTCCCAGATATACAGTGATCAGAAACCGAGAAATGCCAAGTGCTCATTCCCAAATCATGTGAGATGAGATAGACTTGCATCTGATAGCCCACAGCTAATCCTCTTTCCTGCAAATGACAAATCAATTGGCCATGTTATGAGACGAGATGGTCTGTGGAAGAATGTATAACTGGGAAAATCGAAGGTATTAATGCTTGCTTGCTTGTGTTCATTGGCTTGAGCTCCAACGCAAAGTCCTGTATGTCGGATGAAGGCATCCTGTTGTCCAACATCAGTGTGATGTCATACAGGACCTGAGGTTTGCGTGAGTATCCGTTGTCCCATGTCTGGCTTATTGGTGTGCAGACTGGTGGTTCCTCGCCATACAGGCAGACACTCTCCGACTTCGGAGGAATCGGCGATCCTATTGACTTCAGCCAGGACCCCGAAGGGACCTGTTGCCCAGGACGCTCGGCGAGGACGCGTCAATAGGTCTTGGCCAGTATATAACCCGGCCCTGGTGCCTTGGAAACACCTCTGCGTCCCGAAGGTATTAATTAAAGACGGGGAGAAAATGTTGGATGGTTAGAGAGAGAGAGAGAGAGAGAGAGAGAGAGAGAGAGAGAGGGAGAGAGAGAGAGAGAGAGAGAGAGAGAGAGAGAGAGAGAGAGAGAGAGAGAGAAGACGATCATCTGTCGGAATTTATCAAGAAAGCAAATGACTGATGTTTGTGAAGGAACATGATCGCCTGTGTCGCGTAGTATGACACATGATGATGTCTACATAAACTGTCCTCAACCGCCCTTACAGTGTGATTTTATCTTGACAAAATTACCGAACAAGGCCATTTCGGTCAATAATAAGACTGCTTTATGAACATTAATCTGTAGCTAATCGCCTTAGTTATAACCGTCGTTGTTCGAGCGGGTCGAAAAAGTTCAAATGGTCAAATACATTGAGTCGACCGAACTAAGACCAGTGAAAGACTCAAGGAGAACCAACCTTTGGCCTCAGGTTTTCTCAGTTTATGTCCAGTCTAGAGCCAGCATCTTTTCTTTACATCTTAGTTAATTGTTAGTTGCCTAATTTTGTCCATGCGCTCCACATTGGCGATTTTGTCATAACATTTCATTTCTTCAATTTTGTGCAGGCACCAATTTGTTAATGTTTGAAGGTTTATTTGTTGTTTATTTGTTATCGTTTTCATTGTTCTCCGTGTTTCTGATCCACACAGTAGTACCGATTTTAAGCTTTGAATTGAATATTGTAAATTTATTGCTAAGTTTATTTCTGTAGATTTCTACACATTTCATAGTGTTATAAAAGCCCATTTAGCCTTCTGTATTCTTATTCTGACATCTTTATCTGTTCCACCATCTGTGTCTACATTGCTACCTAAATAGATGTTTAATTTTGTCTCTTGAAGTGAGGTTTCACCAAGAGAGATCAAGTTATCATTTGCTTCATTTATTCTCATTACCTTTGTCTTTTCTCTATGAATTTTTAAACCTAATTGTTATGACCTCCCATCCAATGTTGTTTGTTTATCTTGCACCTGATTTTGTGCGTGAGACCAGATTATATCGCTGCTTTGTCAGAGAAATCAAATGAATTCCGTTTCTGATAGGTGCTTGTTGCCCTCATAATCCAGTCTATAGTCAGTAAGAATAGTAGAGGTGACAAGAGACATCACTATCTCACTCCTGTACTTATTTCGAATGCCTTTGTTAGTTTTCCCCTCATTGAGGACTTTGCACTTCATGTCTCTAAATGTTGCTTTTGTTAAGTTAGTGATTTTATGCAGTATTCCATAATCGTCTCAAGGATGTCCTCAACTGCCTTACGGTCTGGTTTTATTTTGACAAAATTACTTTTAAAGGTAAAATCGGTCAGTAGTAGGATTGCATTTTTCTGCTGTTGTTGCTTTTACTGGCTTTGCGCTCAATTGTAGTACATACAAGTGCTACTAACTTCTACTGCACTAGACTGATGTTTGCATGTAGATTAGTTTTCCCTTTTACCAGCGTCCTTCACCATCAGGCAAGCCTACTCCGACTTCTGAGGTACTTGTAATTTACGTCCCCAAGTCAAGCAAATACCTGGATGGCTTGGCCACGTGGCATGGTCGAGACAGAAACACGGAGCTGATCCACGACTCTGGTGATCGAGTGAGATGGCAAAACATAAACGCCCACGCTTGCCGGCATGGCACATGATGGATGGATGGATGGAAGTCAACATTTTAGTCCAACTCACCGGGTTCCAAATGTTGCTGTATGTAGCCGAGGCGCGGTGTTGGGGTGAGCTCCCAACATTGCTCAAATACCTCAATGGCTCGTGAATACATAACCTATGCAGCAAAAGTCCAACTCCTGGCCTTCACGTGGCGGACCTGTTTAAACTAACAGGAGAAGGGGCGACGGCGAGTCTCTGGCGCCGGAAAATAACCAGTATGCTCTAGATGTGTATGCACGTACATGCATGCGCAGACAGGTGTGTGCGCGCGTACACATCTACACTCGAGTGAGACCACAGTCTGCTCTAGCAAAGAAAGGTGCTGAAGACGGAGGCAACCAGCCAAGAGGCGCACCACAGAAATCAGGATGCCACGCAATCACGCAAAATGGAATATGTCGACTACTGCTAATCGTTATGGTGCTCGCCCTGCTTTGGACCCCCAGGCAGGTGCAGTGCCGGGCCCTATGTCTCGAAAGGGTCCAACCCCAACTACTGGAGGTCCTTCTCAGATGTCCTGTGGAGCCAGGGGACATGAGAATAGGACGAATGGCCATACTAAACGAAGACTTAAAATAATGCACTGGAATGCGGAGGGAGTCAGCAAAAAAAAAATAGAATTAGAAAAAATCTTGGACCAAGAAAAAGTAAGCATATGTTGCTTGCAAGAAACTCACCTCAATGAAAACATAGCCTTCAAAATCAGAGGCTACCAGTGTTACCGATCTGACCGAAAGAACAGGCGAAAAGGTGGGATACTGACCCTTGTAAGAAATAACATCATGGCTTCCCAAATCAAAGTCTACATGGAAGGGGCTGAGTATCAGACACTTAAACTTAAGACAGGTAATACAGATCTACATCTGATCAATTATTACTGTCCAAGTGACCGCCCACAGGCACTGGACACTCTACCACTAAAAGAAAAAATGATTGTGTGTGGCGATTTCAACAGCCACTTGCAGAGCTGGGGCTATGATCACATGGACCAGAGAGGAGAGAGGCTGGAAGACTGGCAAGATGAGAATAGTTAGTTAGTTAGTTAGTTAGATGAGAATAGATTCATGTTGATTAACAAGCCGTCCGACCCACATACTTTCTACTCGAGATCATGGCACTCTACAACTACACCTGACCTGGCTTTTCATTCACCAGACCTGGAGTGGAACATTACACGAACTGTTGGGAAACAACTTGGTGGCAGTGACCATCGGCCAGTCTTTCTAACCGTAGAAAATGAGCTTGTAAGTGAAAGCAGCACCCTCTCGAGGTGGAACTACAAGAAAGCAGACTGGGCAATGTACAAGCATCGCACCAGCATACTGGTTAGAAACCTGAACACTGAGAAAGACATAAATAAAGCAGTTGAAGAGTTTGGGAAATGCATACTACAGGCAGCGCGAGAAACAGTACCAAGAGGAGCCCGTAAACAATATAAACCCTACTGGAGTAGTGAACTGGAACAGTTGCATAATGATGTTGAAGTGTGTAGAAAGCAAGCAGAGGCCACACCCAGCCAAGAGCACCACAATAAATTCCAGCATGCAAAAGCCAAATTTCAAAGGGCCAAGCTGCAGGCTAGACGGAAAAGCTGGCAGGAGAAAACGGAGTCTCTGAACTTTGAAAGAGACACAAGGAAATTGTGGAAGCTAATAAAACAGCTTAATGACGAGGGCACAGGGAGAAACTCAAAAATTGCACTACATAAAGATGGAAAAATCTTAACAAGAAAGCAAGCAGCTGACCATTTTGCGGACTCGTTCGCACAAGATAGCAATATCAAAATTAGTCCAGAGAAACAACAAGAGATTCGAGAGAAACGACAACATACAGGACAGAAGGAAATAGTACATGAGGTTCTGGAGGCACCCATCACAATCAGCGAACTGGAGCTAGCCATATCAAAACTGAAAATGAGAAAGTCACCAGGAGCTGATGGTATCTCCAATGAAATGATCAGGAACCTAGGAACAGAGGCCAAAACAAAGCTGTTGCAGATCTTCAATAACAGCTGGACCTTAGGCAGTGTTCCACAAGCCTGGAGAGAAGCAATCATGATACCCCTCCTAAAATCAGGGAAAGATGGTTCCATTGCCTCTAGCTACAGACCAATTAGCCTCACCAGCTGTCTCTGCAAAACACTGGAGCGCATCATCAATCACAGACTGCAGTGGTACATTGAAAGTAAAAACATCCTTGTGCCACAGCAGGCTGGCTTTAGGCAGTGCTACTCTACGGAAGATCAGACAACCTACCTCTCTCAAGAAATTGAGAATGCATTCCAAGAGAAGAAGCTGGTGCTTGCGGCATGGATAGATCTGAAGAAAGCCTTTGACAAAGTCTGGAAAGAAGGTCTGATGAAGAAACTGAGAAACTGCAAAGTCAATGGAAGAATGTACAAATGGGTGAAAGCATACTTGCACAACAGAAGAGCCCGAGTACAGATAGACGGACTCAAGAGTAAGAAAGTACTACTGCGTCACGGTGTCCCCCAGGGCGGAGTCTTGTCCCCCACACTTTTTCTAATCTTCATCAATGATCTTGTTGCTCACCTACCGCATGGAATTAAAGCTGCAATGTACGCCGATGACCTGGTTCTATGGAGCACAAATGAATATGCATCAGTGGCCACCAGATTGCTACAAAGAGCTGTAGATACATTTGCTGCATGGGCAAATAGATGGTGTGTCAGCATAAACACTGACAAGTGCAGCACCACCCTATTTACCCTCTCTCCAAAACAAAAGGCAGGGATCATCCAGATAAATGGAACACACCTAAGAGAAGATAAAGAACCAACATACCTTGGAGTAACATTTGATGGCAAGCTGACATGGAGAAAGCACATCAACAAAGCAGTAGCAAAAGCCAGAAGGAAAATAGCCATCCTGAGAAAGCTAAGTGGAACCACATGGGGAGCCAGTACGAAAATACTTAGCAAAGTTTACCAACAGAGCATACGACCACACCTGGAATATGGGTCAACTGCGTGGTGTTCAGCATCAAATACCACACTACAAGAGCTGGACAAGGTGCAAAATCAAGCACTTAGAGTCACCACTGGAGGGATGAGATCAACCCCTATAGTGGAAATGGAGAAGATGGGGAGGACACAGGCACTGAGTGAGCGCAGAGATACGAAAACGCTAATACAAGCAGAAAAGTTCCTCAGCTTGCCAGGCCACCCTATGAAGAACAGATTTGAAAACCTAGCTATGGGGCGGTTGAAAAGAAGTAGTTTTATCCACCAGGCCAAACGACTCTGCAGAGAAACCACTGATCTGCCCACAGTTGGTATCCCCCTAACAACTATTCCAGAGCGAACTCCATGGAAAGATGAGCATAGACTATCGTTACAAATCCAGACAAAAGTGAGAGGAATATTTGACAAGGAAGAACAGAACAGTGTGCAGCGCATAACAGCCACTCTCAGCTTCCTTGATGAAGAATACCCACAGGACCTCTGGATCCGAGTCTACACAGATGGGTCAGCACAAAATGCTGTTCGAAATGGAGGAGCGGGAGTGTACATAGAATACCCAAATAATACTAGGGACACAGCCAGAGTACCGACAGGAAAGTACTGCCATAACTATGATGCCGAAATTGAGGCAATCAAGATAGCAACAGAAAAATTACTAAATAACAGCAATGGTACACAACCTGTGGTGCTACTAACAGATGCAAAATCAGTACTCGAGGCGCTCCTCTCTGGGAAATTGCCAGTACTAAGGACACTACTCTCTGAACTTAGCAGTCAGCATAAAGTCACCATACAGTGGATACCATCCCACTGTGGAGTACCCGGAAACGACAGAGCTGATCAATTGGCTAAGGAAGGAGCCAAAGAAGAACAGCCTGATGTGCCCGTTACATACCACCAAAAGAAAAGAATGATCAAATCAGTCAGAAAGCCACCAAAACCTGCTCAAGATGACTACCACATTATGGACAGACCAGAACAAGTCATTATTCTGCGCCTCAGAACAGGACACAGTAGATTACGCAACCACATGTATACAAAATTCAAGATTGGCAAAACAGCCATGTGCACATGTGGATTGGCGTCGCAGACAGCAGAGCACATACTCCAAGACTGCCCAAAATATAACATATCTAGGCAAACCTTCTGGCCTAGAGAGACGACAGTGGAAGATAAACTCTATGGACCACTGTGTGAACTGAAAAAAAACAGTTCAATTCATGCAAGAGACGACATTGCAGATATAGACATATTTCAAGCGAACGAAAGAAGAAGAAGAAGAAGGACAGAAGAAAATAGTACATGAGTGTCTGGAGGCACCCATCACAATCAGCGAACTGGAGCTAGCCATATCAAAACTGAAAATGAGAAAGTCACCAGGAGCTGATGGTATCTCCAATGAAATCTTCTTTTCGTTCATCCGGAGTGTTTTTTCAGATGTGATTGCGGTGTGTCTGTTATGCGCCCTTGGGCCGAAACCCATAGGCCAACACATCGACTTTAGCGTGCATTTTTGACCAGGTAGCATTCCTGGGAGACTCTCACTTTTGTAGCGCCATCTGCAACCATGCTGGCCAAGGTGGAACGGTCGAAGACAACGGTCATCCCTCAAAGGAAGGCAGGGACAGTCCATAGCATTTTCCCCCATCCAAGGTTGCTTCCATAGTTGCAGGGCCGACACATAACGCCCTGGATCTGGGCTCACCGAGGGAGATCGTCACGTCCTGCTCATGGCTGCTTTAAATCCTCACTTCAATATATTGGTCATTTCGTTTCCCCGGGTCATTCCCGCACAAACCAGACAGGTTTGCAGACGGCATCCACTCAGCGAGTTTTCGGACATGTGCTTGTCGTTGCGCCCATCAGAGCTTTTCCAGGCTCAACAGACATTCGGAAAACTACCCAGTCAGAGCTGTTCCGAACAAGAGCGGCATTCGGAAACTAGGTAGTCAGAGCTGTTCCTAGCACGAGAGACATTCGGACAAGACATTTCACTCGGACGTAATTGCGTAGTGTCAATTTTTAGTTTGCCACCCGTAGGACGACACTTCCGACTTCCAGCGGGCATTTTTTAATGAGGTTAGCCATCCTCTGGTTTCGAGGCACGTTGGACTGTTGTGATGTCGCTAACATCTCAGCTGGTCAAGATAGAACGACGAACGACATCGTGGTCGGCCCTCAAGGGAAGGCAGGGGCAGACCATGAGCATTCCCTCGCTATCCAAGGAGGCTTCCATAATTACAGAGCCGGCACATATTGCTCTGTGACTGGGCTCACCCGAGGAGTTGCCACGTCCTGCTCATGGCTGCTTTAGTTCCTCACTTCCATGTGTTGGGCAATTCGTTTGCCACTGATCGCTCAAGCACACACCAGGGACGGTCAGACTGCAAGCGACACCCACGCTTTTGACTTCGGACCACGCAATAGGTTCGCTCGCCGTGCGTTCCATTTTGCGGCATTGAGACGTTCTTCGACTTTTGTCTACACTCTCTATGAGTTAGATACAGTTTTCGCAGCCACTTTCTTCGACTGGGGCACTTTTTGACTTTTTGTACTCGCTCACGAGGTAGGCTACTTGTGCTGCCGGATCAGCACCTTACCTTCGTGCAGCGGTGAACGAGAAAAGGCCTGGTCTCTCATCCGGGAATCTCTCATATCCCCCAGCTGAGAGCCTTCGAACTTCTATCAGACCTGAGCATGTAGCTTGCTCAGTATCACGCCTTTATTTTTCGAGAGGTGGCTATCGGCCCGGCTCTCAGGTCCGAGGGTTTGTGGCTTAGAGGCGTTCAGCCACAGCCCTCGACAGGGAGCCTTTAGTGTTTTGTCCGGACCAAGAACTTCTGCCTTCGTGCGCCTGATTTAAATTTTGGACTGCTATCCTCAGTCTCACCTGCAGAGCAGCAGGTTGTGTCTCTCTTAGTCTGGTCCCTATCCCATATGCTGTCCGATATGTAGTTTTTCACCCATCGGCAAGCACATGGGGTCGATGGGACACGCAAGCTCCCCCACCACGGCAAGGTGGAGACACATCGGGGGAGATCTCCAATGAAATTATCAGGAACCTAGGAACAGAGGCCAAAACAAAGCTGTTGCAGATCTTCAATAACAGCTGGACCTTAGGCAGTGTTCCACAAGCCTGGAGAGAAGCAATCATGATACCCCTCCTAAAATCAGGGAAAGATGGTTCCATTGCCTCTAGCTACAGACCAATTAGCCTCACCAGCTGTCTCTGCAAAACACTGGAGCGCATCATCAATCACAGACTGCAGTGGTACATTGAAAGTAAAAACATCCTTGTGCCACAGCAGGCTGGCTTTAGGCAGTGCTACTCTACGGAAGATCAGACAACCTACCTCTCTCAAGAAATTGAGGATGCATTCCAAGAGAAGAAGCTGGTGCTTGCGGTATGGATAGATCTGAAGAAAGCCTTTGACAAAGTCTGGAAAGAAGGTCTGATGAAGAAACTGAGAAACTGCAAAGTCAATGGAAGAATGTACAAATGGGTGAAAGCATACTTGCACAACAGAAGAGCCCGAGTACAGATAGACGGACTCAAGAGCAAGAAAGTACTACTGCGTCACGGTGTCCCCCAGGGCGGAGTCTTGTCCCCCACACTTTTTCTAATCTTCATCAATGATCTTGTTGCTCACCTACCGCATGGAATTAAAGCGGCAATGTACGCCGATGACCTGGTTCTATGGAGCACAAATGAATATGCATCAGTGGCCACCAGATTGCTACAAAGAGCTATAGATACATTTGCTGCATGGGCAAATAGATGGTGTGTCAGCATAAACACTGACAAGTGCAGCACCACCCTATTTACCCTCTCTCCAAAACAAAAGGCAGAGATCATCCAGATAAATGGAACACCCCTAAGAGAAGATAAAGAACCAACATACCTTGGAGTAACATTTGATGGCAAGCTGACATGGAGAAAGCACATCAACAAAGCAGTAGCAAAAGCCAGAAGGAAAATAGCCATCCTGAGAAAGCTAAGTGGAACCACATGGGGAGCCAGTACGAAAATACTTAGCAAAGTTTACCAACAGAGCATACGACCACACCTGGAATATGGGTCAACTGCGTGGTGTTCAGCATCAAATACCACACTACAAGAGCTGGACAAGGTGCAAAATCAAGCACTTAGAGTCACCACAGGAGGGATGAGATCAACCCCTATAGTGGAAATGGAGAAGATGGGGAGGACACAGGCACTGAGTGAGCGCAGAGATACGAAAACGCTAATACAAGCAGAAAAGTTCCTCAGCTTGCCAGGCCACCCTATGAAGAACAGATTTGAAAACCTAGCTATGGGGCGGTTGAAAAGAAGTAGTTTTATCCACCAGGCCAAACGACTCTGCAGAGAAACCACTGATCTGCCCACAATTGGTATCCCCCTAACAACTATTCCAGAGCGAACTCCATGGAAAGATGAGCATAGACTATCGTTACAAATCCAGACAAAAGTGAGAGGAATATTTGACAAGGAAGAACAGAACAGTGTGCAGCGCAGAACAGCCACTCTCAGCTTCCTTGATGAAGAATACCCACAGGACCTCTGGATCCGAGTCTACACAGATGGGTCAGCACAAAATGCTGTTCGAAATGGAGGAGCGGGAGTGTACATAGAATACCCAAATAATACTAGGGACACAGCCAGAGTACCGACAGGAAAGTACTGCCATAACTATGATGCCGAAATTGAGGCAATCAAGATAGCAACAGAGAAATTACTAAATAACAGCAATGGTACACAACCTGTGGTGCTACTAACAGATGCAAAATCAGTACTCGAGGCGCTCCTCTCTGGGAAATTGCCAGTACTAAGGACACTACTTTCTGAACTTAGCAGTCAGCATAAAGTCACCATACAGTGGATACCATCCCACTGTGGAGTACCCGGAAACGACAGAGCTGATCAATTGGCTAAGGAAGGAGCCAAAGAGGAACAGCCTGATGTGCCCGTTACATACCACCAAAAGAAAAGAATGATCAAATCAGTCAGAAAGCCACCAAAACCTGCTCAAGATGACTACCACATTATGGACAGACCAGAACAAGTCATTATTCTGCGCCTCAGAACAGGACACAATAGATTACGCAACCACATGTATACAAAATTCAAGATTGGTGAAACAGCCATGTGCACATGTGGATTGGCGTCGCAGACAGCAGAGCACATACTCCAAGACTGCCCAAAATATAACATATCTAGGCAAACCTTCTGGCCTAGAGAGACGACAGTGGAAGATAAACTCTATGGACCACTGTGTGAACTGAAAAAAACAGTTCAATTCATGCAAGAGACGACATTGCAGATATAGACATATTTCAAGCGAACGAAAGAAGAAGAAGAAGAAGAAGTCCAACTCACCGGTGTATTATGAAATCAGCTTTCAACTAATCACTTCAATTATAACCGTGGCTCTTCGAGAGGACGCAAAGATGTTAAATAAAGCGGGACGGCGGAACTAAGACCAGTGAAAAGACCCGAAGTGAATTTACCTCTGGCCCCGTAAGGCACCAGGAGGGTTTACTACAAAACCACAGGTACACTAAAACAAAAAGTGCACCCTTGGAATGGCGGTAAACTCCTCCTAGTACCATTAAAGACCAGAGGTAGATTCTTCTTGAGTCTTCTTTCTTTCGCTTGAAATTTAATTGTCTACATCTGCAAATATTGTCCCTTGTATAAACTTCTGTCTTTTTTAGTTCACTCAGTGGTCCACACGCTGGCTTCCTGGCCTAGAGGTTAGCGACTTTTCTCCGTAATCTCTTATACTCTCGTAAGTAACGTGACGACGGTGAGAATCAGCAGTGGTTCGAATCGCATCGGTAACTTACGGGATATGTGAGCCGGCCGCTCAGAAAGCAATGGCAAACTACTGAGCGTAATCTTGCCAAGAAATCAACAATCAGCTGAAAGATGCTGATGTTGGCAGCAATGTCCTGTAAAGGATATGCAAACAATTATTAGTGGGCCATACAGTTTATCTTCCACTGTTGTTTCTCTAGGCCAGAAGGGTTGCCTAGATTATGTGGTATTCGGGCAGTCTTGGAGTATACCTGAGGTATCGTTTTTTCCCCCATTACCTCCAACTCGTTCAACTTCAGAATATAAGTCCTAATAGGGGCTCATCCCAGCCTCAGATTAATAATCCTAAGACCGAATCAGCCACATTTTGGACATTCATGTGAAGGGGATTATTTATTATCAATAGGAAGCAATGGCTGTACAAGCCTTGAGTCTTTTCACTAGTCTTATATCCACCGACCCGCGTCATTTAACCTTTTGACCCTGTTGGACTCGCTTGAACTGTACAGCCACGGTTATAATTGAGGTGATTAGCTGAAGGTTGATTTTGCATAACGCAGTACAACAACTGACTGATTTGACACTGGAAGTCCAAAAATGAATGAAGAGGGATGGGAAAGTAGAGACATTATTTTTGTATATCTAATTTTAAAGAGATAGTTCCGCCTAGGCTCGATCAGGCACGCGTGACATTGATCATGAAAATGAGTCATCAGTGAATCAGAGTTACCGTTCGCTAACACGGAAATTGGAATGGAATTGTGGGTCAAGGAAGTCATTGCGATGCATCCCGAGAACCTGCTCACAAATGATAGATGATGGAACCGGCCAACGATGTCTTGTACGGGCTGTGTATAGTTCTTTTCATTGGATATTGTATAAATTCTATGCTTCACTTTGTTGCCATCATTTATGGGTGAGTAGTTTTAAATGTGTGTCTCGATAATGGTGTGTGTGTGGTGCGTCAGAAAGCGAATGAAGTCGAGTAAGTCGCTGTGGTTTGCTGTTTCGGCTTCCTTCTGTTTGTGTAAATGAGAGGCACCACCAGGAAAAGAAATTGCCGGAATTACTCACACTTGTTGCTGGAGGTTGTTTTGATTTAATTATTGTTAAAACAGAAGTTCCGTGTTCTATACTTTTGTTCATTACGGTTACCGCTGTAGGCAAACAAATAAGTATTAAGTAATTAAAGAGTGCCACTCCCAATAAATTTTATATTTATTAATTAATAATATGTAGTAATAAACTATTATATTATTTAGATTGGGACAAAATTGAAACTGAAATGAAACATATGTCTATGTTAATGTTTACAGCCGAGTAACGTTAATATAAACAGTGTACGATAGACAACATTATAGTTTAAATTAAACTTTAATTATAGTTTTAGGCAGCCGCAGTAGCAGGCTTGCCTACCGGCCTAGTGTAGTCATGTGATCGATTTCGTACGAAGTCGTCTTTACAATTGACATGTATGCTCCCATGTCAGCCTAACCTAAAATGGGGACCAGGAAGTGTTTTGGGAAGTAAAGGTGACCGGCGTGATATTGACCGCATAACCCGTCTTACGTCTAGTGCCTGTAGCGATCGGAGAATAATAAAAATATGGGGCTACCATATGTCCCTTGGCCTTCCTTAAAATAAAAAAAAAGTGTCCTTTACATTTTACTTGCCATAGTTTATATATAAATACATTTATTAAATATGATGAACTTATCTCTTGATGTACACATTCAAAACATTTTTATGAGCTTATGTTTTATAGTAAAATTAAGATTTTAAGACCTTGATTGGTAAACATTGAAGTATTTGAAGCTCATCATTGTCACAAAAATTACTGCACATCAAGAGCACAGATTACCAGAAGAAACTCATTACATTACTCTGACACTGCAATGGAATGTCTATTTTTGAAATAATTTCACAGAAGTAATTCAAGTCATAGCAGTTTTTCCTTAATTTAAACAGGGATTGTAACTTCCTTGCAATTTTTATATAAGGTACTGTTAACATTTAAGTTAACAGTCAGTTATTTTCAAGTTTCTGGTCAAGTTAAATTGATGTTATATATGTGAATGTGTGTGGATGGTGAATTTAATGTAGTTATAGAAAATGGCAAGATTCTATGTGTAGTTCAATGTCTATGAGAATTGTAACTAATGTGGAAAGTAGAGAGACCTGTTGTGATAACTTCAATTTGAAAATTCAAAATATGAGTTCAAAATGTAAACAGTACGTTAAGTGACTACTCACAAAAAAGCAGCTAATCATTAACCTATAGCTTTGTTGTGTTCATCCAGGTTATACATTTCAGCAAAGTATATGCATTTATGATTTATGAATAAAGCCAAATTTAAATGTTCATATTTCTGTTACTGCTCTTATCACATCAGAATGATGAACTATACCACAGTAAACATTGAATTTAAATAAAAGAAAATTAAAGTGATTAAAACTCCGCCATGGAGCAAGCACAACAGGAGGCTTCTGATCATCAGAATAAGTTCCTCTTCCAAGAATGTTTTGGCCCTTTACCTTCCTGATACTCTCTGGGGGAAACTTACCTAAATCATGACTCCAGGTCTTTTTTCCCTGCTTTGCGATTATACCATGTGTAGAGACTTGTTGTTTCCTGCTTGTCCTACAACTGTGAATTGTACCTGCTCCCAAGAATTCCTCTCTCTGGGTGGAGAGCATTGTTCACCAGTGCTTTGTGCCCTCACGCACATTCTAGCACCTTTTCCCTGAGAGAATCCAGCTTCTTCCCGGATGTGTCGCCTCTGTCATCACCTCCACGCTGACGGTTCACTATGCATCTGTGCACGTCGTTGCTACCATGTTGCTTTCTACGTACCCTATTCATGACTCATGGAGCCACTCACCTCCTCACCTCCAGGACATCAGCTTTTCCTCTGGGCTACTTTGGTTGTGGGTTTGAGCTCCCCCAGCCCTCTCCCCATCTCTGCTGCGGACGTTTTACACCACCATTGGCTGGAGGTTGGACTTCAGCAGACATTGATTCCAGCGACTGCTGCAATGCTGTGTTTTGACTACAGTGCAGGGTCCCAGTCTCAAGTGCACCGCATTCGTTGGAGGGATGGCTACAGAGACAACATAAGGCAATGCCAGTTTTAGATCTTAGCTGAGAGACTGGCTAGTTTTGATGTTAGTCCTTTGATATACTGCTGTTGCAGATAGGAGCGTTAACTATAATACTGCAGTGACTTGTCCCACTCAAGAGTTCTGGTTGTTCCAGAGCCAGCACAAGGTCTCTTTAGCTGCCTTGCCCAGTTATTTCTATGTCCGAGTTCTCGCTTGCCCTTTAATGCCTGACTGCTTAAACACGTCGTACACGAAGTGACAGATTAGACCACTTGCGCCTACCTCTACGGCAAATAGCCTGACAGTATATCCTTCCTGTCTCAGATTTGCAACCATGTCACTGTACTTTTTCATCTTGTAAATATGTTGCTCCCCAATTATTGACTCAGATGGGATGGTCAGCTCAATAACGTTAACTGTTGAACCTATGAGGGCAGGTCCGCATGGCCGAATGGGCAAGAACGCATGTTCTTAAACATCTGCTGTGCTGATGCAGAGGTTAGCGGTTCAACCCCTACACTGGACAGCTGGACTAAAATGTTGACCTGTTTTCCTTGATTGGGGATGTAAATTAAAAGTACCTCTGAAGTCGGAGTGGGTTCACCTGATGGCAAGAGACACTGTTAATAGGGAAAGCTAATCCACACGCAAAATTCAGTCCATCACTACTATAAATAGTGTGTATGGACTATGCTTGAGTTCAAAGTGAGCTAGCGAGCGCAAAAAAAAAACACAGCCGATGAGTGCAGTACAATGCCAGGTAGCATTCAAAACTGTTGGATCACTGGCGGGTAACTGCCATGGTCTTTCAGGTCAACAGCCAGCTCCCACTTGTCTGTGCCATTGAGGATGGCCAATAAGGCTGCAGCACAGTCTTCCTGACTGCAAGCTTCTGCCCAGCTCTGACAAAGTAAATCCACATCGGTCCCCGGCAGTGGCCCGCCCCTCTGTTCACCCGTTCATCCACTATGGGCGCCAGCACAGTGAGTACTTTATTGTGGCGCCATGTGAATCGGCCCTGGCAAAGGGCTACATTGCATGCAGACAGCTCGTGCTGTAGTATCTGGATTTTCCCTTTACACAAGGGGCATGCCATTTCAGTGGATTTACCCCACTTGATCAGATTGGCAGCTGATGACGGTATCGTAAAGTGATTAGACAACGAAACTTAGGCGCATTGGTGCCATACACCAGATATCATTCCATGTCAGGGACTCCTGCATTGCCTCTTCCCATGACATCCACTGTTCCTGCTGTGACTGTTTGGCAGCTATTTGCACTCTTTTTCGTCCTCTGCTTTACAGATCTCCTGAACCACCATGACTTTGCATTCCCTGGCCATTGCCCTTAACCACATCTGAGCTCTGCCATGGTGACCGAATACATGGCATGATCGGGACAACAACGACTTGATCTAAGGCTGGTGATTGTGTGAAATGGCAACCGTGACTGCTCCCACTGATCAATATCATCATCATCATGTGCCATGCCAGTAAGCGTGGGCGGTCATGTTTTGCCATCTCACTCGATCACCAGAATCATGGATCAGCTCAGTGTTCTTGTCTTGACCAAACAGTACGGCCAAGCCATCCAGGTATTTACTTTTCTGTCCTCCCCTTGTTCTCTTCCCCTTGATCTTGCCAGTTGTCACCAAGTTCTCCAGTTTATTTCTTCTCATAACGTGACCAAAAAATCGTTACTATGTCTATGTCTAATTTCTCTAATCAGTTTACGGTTTTCATGTATTGCTTGAAGGACTTGTTCATTGGTTTTTCTGTCTGTCCATGGTATTCTTTGCATTTTCCTCAGAAACCACAGTTCCACAGCCATCAGATGTTTTTCAGCTTTCTGCTGAGTACTTCACATCCATACAAAAGCACGGGTTCTGTGTAGCACCTCAACACTCTTTTTCTCGTTGCAAATGGCATCTTTTTATTGGTCAGTATGTTTTTCATCTTGCAAAAAGGCTGTCTGCGCCATGTCTCTCGGTACTTTAACACTCTTTTTCATGATTGATGGCCTCTAGATCACACATCCGACGTATAGACTATCCTTCCACTATCCCATAAGCCACAGCTCCGGTTCCACCAGTGATAGAATGTTGTAACTGTCATAGCAAGCTCAAGTTTATTTGTCATTTTAAAATAAAAATATACGAGAAAGTTTCCCGTTGTAGTTGTAAGATAAACATGTGGGTTAAATGGTTTAAATTAAATGTTATGTGTAATTGTTTCTTCTGGCAGGAAATGGAAGCTTTCTCAGAAACTAACATCAACAGTGCCAGAAGAGCTGCCTGGCGTTTCTATCATCAAGCCATTGGTTGGAGTTGACCCAAATCTCTTCGATAATTTAGAGACATATTTTAATTTAAAGTACCCCCAGGTATGATGTTGTGATGTGTATAATATTAATTCTGTGAATGGAGGTCAGCGTGGCTGAATGGATAAGAATGTCTTCTTAAACATCCAGTGTGCCGATGCTGAGGTAAGGGGTTCAACCCATACACCAGACAATTGGATTAAAATGCTGATTTCTTGTCCTTGACTTGAGGACGTAAACTAAAAGTACCTCTGAAGTCGAAGTGGGTTCACCTGATGGTAAGAGGCACTGGTAATAGGGAAAGCTAATCCACATGGAAAATTAATTCCAGTGCTACTAGAAGTAGTATGTATGAACTATGCCCCCCCCCCCCCCCCCCCACCAAAAAAAAAAAAGTAATGTGAATTGTGTACTTGTAATGTATATTTTATTGTATTTTCAGAATGTAATTATATATTAAGCTGCTGCTTCCGTGGCAGATTTGCTAGGTTAAACTTATCCATGTAAAGCCCTTTACTTTGGATGGAATCTGTCTAGAACAGTGGTTCTCAACCTTTTTTGGCCTGTGCCCCCCTTCACCTTATTTTCAGAACGTCATCCCCCCCCCCCCCCACCACGTATACGTAATAATGGAAGCTAAATTTAATAACGCATACTAAAACAAGTCTAGACGTCCACATAAAACGTGATTTGTGGGTCTACTTACTTTATAAAATGAATTTTAGAAGGGTGAGACGTACAGAACCATAAAGTATGAAAGGAAAAACAATATAAAGTAATCGGTTCTTGTATTAATGCAATCTTTAAATAATCTTAATTACCCCCCTGGAAACCCTAAAATTCCTCCCTGGGGTGGAATTCCCCACTGGTTGAGAACCACTGGTCTAGAAGAAGTAAACCTTACACAAATGCATGCTGAAATCTGACATACTGACCCATTCAGATGCATGACTAGGTGTGGCATACTCACCTCGAAAGAGGAACATAGAAGAAGATCTTGAACTGAGTTTACTTTTTGTGGAAGTCGACATTGATTAGCTCTTTTGGTACCAAGGAATGTATATTGTGTAATTGGCTCTACGCGGTGTAACTTTATAAAAAAAAAAAAAAGTTACATATCCTTTACAGGACGTTCCAGTCAACACCAGCATGTTACTGCCATTGTTGATGTCTTGGCAAGTTTTTACGTTCAGTAGTTTGCCATTGCTTTCTGAACGACCGGCTCCCATACCAACACGTTAAAACCAGCACGAACGGTCTGCTGCCAATTGTATCCACAACGTCATCGCCACGGAGACCGGCAGTGTAACTAAATATCACAATTATGTTTTTTACATTTTATGAGGAGACTTCAAATGAAAACCATAAAAGTTTTATAGCAATTAGAATAACCGTGCCATTGCCTTATAACTTTTCAGTATTGTTAAGGATGTAAGGAGTGTTCAGCATGTGACATCACAGTGCAGACAAAAGCAGTGATGTCGTAAGGACAATTTAAAGATGATCGCCTAACTTTTGGTATGCACTAAAGAGGAGCAGTGTTCTGTTATCGTTTTTTTTAAAATAGTGATGGGGTGAAACCTATAGAAATTCATTGACGAATGAAGGTCCAGTATGATGATGCATGCCTGTCCATTCAGCAAGTGTTTGACAGGTGTAGGAAGATTCGATCCACAATCAAATCCAAACGACGTGGACTTCTGAGTAAAGGTGTTCTTTTGCAACATGACAATGCTTGACCCCATACTGCCCGTGCAACAGTTGAAACCACCAAAGACCTCCACTTTCAGTGTGTACCACATCCCTTGTACTCACCAGACCTAGCACCAAAATATTTCCACCTGTTTGGTCAACTCAAAGAGTAAAAAAAAACATTTGAGGTTTTCATTTGAAGCCCTCTCATACATAACAAAAAATCTATCAAAATTTGATTAACCTTGTGGCGACTTTCATTTTCTTCATATTCTTACTGCAGAAGTGGCAGTTTGTTTTCATGAGATTCTTTTAATGAAAAAAATCTGAGAGACCTAGGACTGAAAGACAGGATATCATTACATTTTCTGGGGTTTAATATGGCCGAATGGATAAGAGTGCTTGCTCTTAAACTTCTGGTGTTCTGATGACAATGTAGCGGGTTCAACCCCATCATTGGCCTGGTCAGCTGGACTAAAATGTTGACTTCTCGTCCTTGACTTGGGGACGTAAATTACAAGTACCTGTGAAGTCAGAGTACCTTTGAAGTCAGTTTATAAGTAAAGTAAAGTAAAATACCCGTCTCCATGCCTAAAGACATCTATATATGGTGCTAGCTCTCTGTTTGTATAGGCTAATCTGCACTCGTTGGATGTTGTGGTCAGTATCACATCATTCGTCTTTACTTCCCAGAACAATGCCTGGTGGGTACTTATGGCTGGGTTGACCCAAGAACCTAGGTCAATTTTGGGATTGTGACTGCTGCTTCCATCAAGGATGAACTGCATGTTTCGTAGTGGACTTTTGTGTTGTCATTCTGGCGACGGCATTATGTACAGCGAAAGTTTACATCTGTCTGAGGTTGTTTTGTTGTGTGAACTGCATTTCGGAGATAAAATGGCATGGCTGGCTAGAAAACATCTAGAAATGCAACACCAATACCTAGAAACATCGAGACTTTGTAGGTGAACATCTGGTTGGAAAAGTGACTGATGAACGGTATGTTTCATGGAGGACTTTTGTGGTGACATTCTGGTGGCGGCATTATGCACAGTGTGCCTGAGCGGGCTGTTGTTTGTCGAGACTCCTGTCTTTTCCACTTTTCACATGGGGCAGTGAGGAGCATTTTATGTGATATTCACTGCCACAGGAGCGGAGCATAATGGGGACGACCCGTTGCTGTGATGTTGGAACCGTGACTGAAATGAACTGAACCTAGGTCCATTTTTAAAAGTCCCCACCTCATTGTTGGAACACATGATCATCAGGGAGCATTTGTTGGATCTTCTCCAGGATGTGGTGGGAAACAAGCAGGTCGACAGATTGGCTGGGTCTGCACAGTTGGGTGGTGTTCACAGATTTGGTCAGGGCCCTTTGGCATCAGGTGCATGGCGTGGATGAACAGATAAATCGTCATAGCCTGAAGAGAATGGAGCAGCAGGGAGCAGACAATCAATGCTCCTAGAAATGGCCAGATGGACACAATCTGGCTACAACTGGTACCATTAGTATTGGAACTCTTCGCTGGCTGTTGAAGAGGACAGAGCAAGTATGGGAATGTCCCAAGTGATGTGAGGTCGGTCCTTGAATCAACTCAGCTCAACTGTGACCACCACGTCTGTTGGCAAGCATGCTTAGTCACTGCGATATTGCAGCTCCCTTTAAGTTTATAAATAAATGTTGCATGACCTTTGCAATGCGTTGCATTCAACCACAACCCCAGGTTGATATTCTAGGCAATCTTTGACGTTCCGGGTACAGCTGAGGGCAAATGGAGAAGAGAAAGGCATATGAAATCCTGGGCTGATAACATAAAAGTGGACAGATTGTTGTGTTAACAGGCTTAACTGCATTTCTGAGGGCATAGAGCCATATGAATTGATTACTAATGCTTCCATCATGATACCCCTTTAACACCTCTGGGTTTACGAGTTGATGGCTTAGGACTCCAGAGTTTTGCATGAAATTGCCAATCATTAAATCAGGTCTACCGAGAATCATCATCATCATCTTCCACTTCTGCCGTCATGCGTCATGGGGGGGAATAATTTGCGCTCCAGCGCCCGGTGGGTGGCACTGGATATTATCATTCCATGTGATTGTACAATGTCTTTGATGTCGTCAATCCACTTCATAAGGCCAGTGATGGTAGTTGATGGTGTTGCATTCTAACCTTTCAATAATGTGGCACAAGGTGTTGATCCCACTGTCTGTCTGATAACAGCATTTCTTACTCGAAAGTGTGATTTGGATAAAGTCCAAGTTTGAGATTGGTAGCATAGGGTTGGTGTGAATATGCTGTTTATTATCTGTCGTTTTGCGGACATGGGTATATTTGGATGTTTTAGTAAGGGTGATAGTTGATATGTAGGTGCACTAGCTTTTTGACTCTGATTTCGATTTCTGTGTCCAATCTGCCATCTTCTGTGATCATACTTCCAAGATTTGAATTCTTTAACTTGTTTCAGAGTTGTGCTATTTATCTGTATACTTAGTGGGCCCCCGATACTCATATTGAATCTGCTGCAGGTTGAACTTAGATTAGTAATATGATTTTGTAGTCTGCCCTCATCGCTGTAAAACAGGCACTGATCATCTGCAAAGTTCATTGCACAGTTGTTTCATCTGGAGTAAAGAGTTCTAAATTTTCTGAATCTGTTCTGTCAAGACTTGCTTCTTTGGATATTCTGTCCATGTAGATATTAAATAGCAAAGGAGAGAGACCACACATCCCTGTCTCATTCCTGTAATAACATCATAAATCACCTGAAATGTTCTTTGACAAACAAACATGCCATGACTTCAGCTGAATAAAACAACAATGGCAATGTTTCTTAATGTTTGTATGTTTGTAGAAGTAGAAAGGAATTAACTGGAAATATAGCTATTTAGGTGGATAATTTCATTGTGACATAGGTCTAAGTTTCTTACACGTTGCAGTTTAACACAATTACATTGTCTGGTCATATAGTTTTCATAATCAATTCCATATGCTAACAGGAGCATCTGCCATGGGCTGGGAGTACCTTCACTTATATAACAGTATGTTTTCTTTTGTTGTTTCAGTTTGAGATATTATTCTGCATTCAGGATGAATTAGACTCAGTCATTATGATTGCCCAGAGTCTCATCCTCAAGTACCCAAAGGTTGATGCCAAAATATTTATAGGTAAGAGTGTGTGTAGCGGGGTTAACAGAGTTAAATTCCAGCTTGAAAGTATTACGTGATAACATTTGTACGGTAATAAGGTTGTTAATTATTTGCTTTGTTTCTCCATTCCTACCATAAGACGTAGGGATGTGTAGAGTCCAGACCTGCTTTTTCAGCATGTAACACAAACAGTATTCTTTTGTAACCATATCACAAACAGTATTATTTTGTAACAACACAACAAACAGTAGTCTTTTGTTACCTCAACACAACAAATAGTAGTCTTTTGTTACCTCAACACAACAAACAGTAGTCTTTTGTTATCTTAACAGTATTCTTTGTAACAACATAACAAACAGTAGTCTTTTGTTATCTCAACACAACAAATAGTAGTCTTTTGTTACCTCAACACAACAAGCAGTATTTTGCTACCTCAACACAACAAACAGTAGTCTTTTGTTATCTTAACAGTATTCTTTGTAACAACACAACAAACAGTAGTCTTTTGTTATCTCAACACAACAAACAGTATTTTGTTACCTCAACACAACAAACAGTATTTTGTTACTCAACACAACAAACAGCAGTCTTTTGTTATCTTAACAGTATTCTTTTTTAACAACGCAACAAACAGTAATCTTTTGTTACCACAACATGAGAATGGAGGTGGAAGCAGTCACATCGGCATTCCGTTGGTTAGAGGAGACCACTGCAACACACATTGTCTTCACCACGGGGTAAACGAGTGTGCTTATTGAGGTGGAGATACGAATGCTGCATGTGGAATGGGTCACCTCACTTCAGAGGTCACAGATTGTGAGAATTTTATGGATTGTTTGCACTGGCCATGCGGGAGTGTGGGGGGAATGAACAGGTTGATAGGCTGGCATGGATTGCACCTTTTGGTGGTAGATTACTTATTGACAAGGGGGATGTGGTCATGCGCCTGTGGGAGAAGGTGGGGAACCAGATTGAGAACCCAAATGTGGAAAGGATGAAATTGTGGGGGATTAGTAGGGGTTCTGGTAGAATCTCAAAACTGAGAGGGAAGACCAGGAGAACTTTCAATCAGATAGCGGTGGGAATCTTCTTCTTCTGCGTTCATCCAGATTTTTTTTCCGGATGTGACTGCGTTGTGCCTGTTTACAGCAGAGCTGCGTTCTTGCGCCGTTAGGCCGACACATCCGACTTCTGCGGGGCGGTGGGAATGATTAGTAGTGTGACTCTTCACTGGCTGTTGAACAAGGGGACGGAGCGCTCATGGGAATGTCCTGAGTACAGTGATGTCAGTTCTTAGCTCAACTTAACAACTCAACTCAACTACAACATAAACAGTATTCTTTTGTAACCACAACATAAACTCTAGTTTCGTTTAACTGTGTAAATAGCAGTCATGTTCTTTCTTGCAAGCTTATAAGGTGTGCTGAGAAAACTTATGGCCAGAAGCAGCCAAAGTAAAACTATTTGACAACTTAAAGGATTTATAGATGATGTTTTTTCATTCACATCATTTGTATAGACATGTGAGGATGTTTTGAAAAAAAAAAGAAATAGTTTAAATTTGTTTTTTAAACAACTCTAAACTACACTATAACAAAATACCATCAAAGGCAAATTTAGAATAGGACACAGCTACTACTGTAGAATAGGTTATAGAGCATGATCAAAACTAAGTAGCAGATGAATTGACAACACCTTGCAATGACAGGCTTGCATTAGTCAACGCAACACACCTGGCACATAAAATGCAGCTTCCTACGACATCTTGCAGAGAGGGCTGAATTAGCACCAGGAACAAAACAATTCTTCTAATGGTTTGCCAGTGAATAGACAAATCAAGATATAGTATCATGCTTTAAATGTCTCTTATTATGTTTGATTTTGACTCTGTTAAGTATAACATTCACTAATTGGTGCTTGCACAGAATCTCTTCTCATCATGTTCCTCTTGTACCTTGTGTCGAGGTGAAGTATAAACAGAGGGAGAGTGCCTGCTTATGGGCCTCAAGTATCAATATTCCCACAGTCTCTGCTATTCCCCCTGTCCATCGTTTACGTGGTCGTCCTCTTCCTCTGCTTCCATTTGATCTGTGCTGATCTATCTCATAGTCCATTAACATTGCCGGGTCTAAATCCATTTGGGTCAGTCCGTTTATACTTCTTAGTTTTTCTACGAGCAGTATGAAGATCCCCTGCCAGCTTGCTAGGCCAGTCGCAGGTGGGACAAAATCTGACCATATGGAGTCCATCCCCATGGCGAGCCATATCCCCATTAGCCCAGGACCTCGCGGTCATAGTTTCCCGGTCTACACCACGTGGAGGTGGGATTGACTTGTGTAGTCTGTGGGTCATTGGCAAGCTACTAATTTTCACTTTTCATTCCTCCTGGGAGAGGCTACCAGTGTCTAACTCTGCTGGCTGCAGAGCCAGGCGCAGTCCACACCTTGTAGACAGAATAGTGGAGCTAAAATGTTATAACAGAATCACTAGGATAGAGCTCATGGAGAGACCTAAATAAATTCCAATGAACCAGGAGGTGAGGACAAGATACTGGCACTGGAGCGCTCATGGGAATGAAAATAGGGGACACACTGAGAAAACCTGAGGTCAATATAACTAGACACACTCTTGTCTGGAACTCACAAGGCAAATGAAATAGCGGGAGACATAAAAACACATGGAGAAGAAAATTACAGACAGAGATGGATAATATTGGGAGGACATGGAGGAAGCTGCACGAGATAGCACATAATGGGGGGGGGGGGGGGGGGGGGGACAGGGCAGAAGAAGAACAAGAAATGTTAAGTGTATAAGAACTGAGTACATTCATTTGCCCAAGTGCTTACTGCTGATTATTTATTTGTTTCCAGGGAAGAAAAATGTTGGCGTGAATCCCAAGATTAATAATATGATCCGAGGATATGAAGCTGCCAAGTATGATCTCTTCCTGATCTCTGACAGCAGTATTAGAAGTAAGTAGTGTTCATGTGCCATTGTTTTTTTTTTTTTTTACAGTCTCAGTTTTTACACTTTCTCAGACCAGTGATATTTACACTGGATTATATTCCGTGGATGGAATCTAAGATAGCACATTGGCTAGCATGCTTGCCCGCTGACCTATTGATAAAATGTGTTCAATCCCCCTTGAGGCAGGAATTTTACAAAATGACCTGGCCATCCAGGTTGACCAGCCTAAAATGGATGCCAGGAAATGTCCTGGAAAGCAAATGCGGCTGATGATATATTGACCAAAGTCAGCATGGCCGAATGGGTAAGAACACGTGTTCTTAAACATGCATTGTGCTGATGCCGAGGTATGCGGTTCAACCCCTACACCGGACAGCTGGACTAAAGTATTGACCCGTCACCCTTGACTTGGGGATGTAAATTACAAGTACCTCTGAAGTTGGAGTGGGTTCACCTGATGGCGAGGGACACTGTTAATAGGAAAAGCTAATCCACACGCAAAATTCAGTCCATCACTACTGTAAATAGTATGTACGGATTACGCTTGAATTCAAAGCGAGCGAGTGCAAAAAAAAAAAAACGCATTGACCACATCACCCATCGAGTGCTGATTGGTCTATAAAAGTGGTTGTGGTGGCTAGCACCATATATCCAGTATGCCCCAAAGACGGTAAAATGGTCCTTTGCTTTAACTGATTGCCTGCCAAACAAAAAAGTGGTCCTGACCAAACAGAAATTCAAGGCAGAAAATTTGAAGTAGGGGTGTGTCACAATAATGTTTTTAAAATGGTAGCAGATGCATTGTATTACATATGAAATTAAAGAGGATTGCATAGGAAACATGACTGTGTTAATAATTACTTGATAGGTTAGAAATATTATGACACTAATGAGAGGTTTATTAATAACAATTGAAATTAAAGAGGTAAAAATTATTTTAAAATGTCACTTTCCAAGGTGTTATTTTGTATCCACTGCAGCTAATCCAGTTAAATTTACTGAATAATGGTACACACACAACACTTATGTTCAATAATATCACAAGAACTGCTCCATAACACGAATAAAACTCAATGAAATCATAAAATTGTTAAGCACATAATTTTCACACAAAATGGAAAATGTCAGGAACACATCAGGCAGATTACTGAGGAGTAGAGTACTGAGAAACAATATAACACTATTTTCTATTTAGTTATTATTATTATTATTATTCTAAATTTAATTATTTATATACTCCTTAAATACTTTGTGATAGGCAATGCAAATTTAGTGACACAAGTGTGGCCCATTAGCGCAAGCATAAGTCGGCATGTGCCATCATATTCTGAGGAACTGTCACTGTTAGATTTCCTTTTTTATTATGACCGTCTTCTCAATAATTAACTGACTACTGCACATGGTTAGTTACATACATCCGGTCTATTAATCCACTGGAGCCCCACGCGTGTCAGTCTTTCCAAGCAAGGACACAGAATCAGATAAGTAAATTTAATTAGTTTAATAGTTTAATATTTTCATAGTGTGTTTCATGTAGGTTTGTGTTGGTTTGTATTTGTTTGTCCTGTGCTGACGAAGGCTTTGGCCGCAACGTCCAATTTGTCTCTTGTAGTCGTGTTTTAGTAAAGCTCACAATCTACTTCTCGTTTTTTTGGGTGATTCATTCATGGTTAGTTTTAGAATCTTTCACAAAGTCCTTTACACAATAACTATAATATAAAATTATTTAAAACGGTAATTTTATTAAAATATATGAGGTCCAGAACCAGAAGGTATTGTCACTTCGAATTTCAAATCACAACAATCATTTCGAATCTCAATTTCTCCTTCAAAAGAAATGGGGCCATGCGTGTTTTTGCAAACAGATGGAATGGAAATCTTTCGTTGTAAAGTTTAATTAACCCTTTACAGGGCAGACGCTTGTCCGTTTTTTAGCCCTGAATGGGCAAGATTTGTTCAGGTTTGGTAAAATTTCGGGTCGCGTTAGTACAAACATCACAAATAAGGTGTTAGTCAACCGATTTTAGTTAAATAAACAACATAATGAAGGGAAAAGCATGCAGAATATGTTACTCACGTGATTGTTGTTGGTAATCCATATATGATCACAAATATTTACGAAATACAGCATATTGTTTGTGATTTTCCATCATCTATACAGCAATTTACAAACACATTTTCAGAATCATAATCACTTTCTTTAAAGTCCGACTCAGACTGCTAATGCAAAGTAACGCTTTGCACTGATATCTAACTCCGATTAATAGTCAAGTTCGTGCCCTTTAATGTAATTTAAATTGAACCTAGCGAAATCTCGGCTATCACTTGAAGAATCGCCGAAATCCATTTTGAAAAACAGCGTAAAAATCCCGAAAACTATCAAAAAAAGTCCGTAAAAGTCCGTTCAAATTCATAGTAGCGCATTTACAAATGGCGGTTACGTTGTCAGGCTATCGGCGAAAGTAGCCGTCGGAAGTGTCGGAAAGCAGAGAGATCGCGTTTTTACAATGCATAATAGTATCGGACGTAATCGGCCGATCCGCTCGTTTAAGCGATCGGCCGCTAATGGCCGCTCTGCCCTGTAAAGGGTTAAATGGGGCACTAAAAATTGCGAAACAAAAAGGAGAAATGGAACAAATATAACACTATCTATACCGAACCGACCTATCGGTTTTTGGGTGCCAAAATAGTGCTTTGGAACCGACCTATTGGTCTGCGGCAGAGAATAGTTAAAAAAAACAACAGATAGTCGTCATCACACTTCAGAATGTTTATAGATAGGCACTCTGATCTTGTCCATATTAAAACCATTAGCATACAGCCTGTAATGGTGCCAGTGTGGTCTTTATTGATGAGCTTTCTCGCACACTTGGTTAGATGTTTTTTTTTCTGGTTCCACCCATGTTTAGTCTGAATGTTGTATTATAAGTATTGTTTGCTTCATTCTGTTGAAAGTCTAGTCTGTGTATTAGCTGATACATATATTATATGTATTCATAATGTTGGTTTAGTCCACGTTCATGGTTAGTGTTTGTTTTGTTTGATTGTTTTGGGATTTGAGGTTTGAAGATTAAGCACAACCCACTACTGGCAATGCCGACCATATTCCAGTACGAACCTTGGGCCTTGTCCACGTCAATTTGGAAGCACTAGACTCGAGTTTCACTCTTGTTTGAGCTCGTCAATAGTGCATATCCCTACATATAATGGTTAGTTTTATTTTTTTTTTTCTTATTTCCATTAGTTTTAAGATGTTTTCCATCATCCATTTATTATGTCCCATCATCTTATATTATGGATAGTTGTTTTTTTTTTCAGTCAGCAGAGTACTTCAATATGTCCCCATTGGTCACTAATATCTTGAAAGAGAATTTCTACATCAGACAATGCATCAAATCTGTTCATAACTTCTACATTGAATTTATCTTTTATCTCCTCACGCTTCAGTGCACACAGATCAAATTTTGGATTTCTTGGTGTATATTGGACCTTTAATTTTATATGTATATTGCCTATATTTGATGAGGATTGATTTCTGATAATTTTATGAGGGCTCTTCCATGTTCATAATCTCCTTGGATGTTGTTGATACCAGGTTTTTCCACTTATCATATCATGCTCTTTTGTCCACTGTACAAGTCTGCAACCTCTTTTATTCCGTTCCTCTAGTGCATACTATACATTGTACTGTAATATATGTAGTTGGTGTAATGGCTAGGACGTTATACTGACAATAGCGTGAGTGTGGTTGTGTAAGGTGTTTTTGTTTTGTTTTGCCGTTCACTCGCTTTGAATTCAAGCGTAGTCCTTAACTACTTCTAGTAGTGCTAGACTGAATTTTACGTGTGGATTAGCTTTCCCTATTAAAAGTGTCCCTCGCCATCAGGAGAACCCACTCTGACTTCATAGGTACTTGTAATTTACGTCCCCATGTCAAGGACGATAGATCAACATTTTAGTCCAACTGGCTGGTGTAGGGATTGAACCCCTTACCTCATCATCAGTACTCCGGGTGTTTAAGAACAGTATGAGGGTTTGGTGCCAGCACTGCTACGGGAGGGGAAGACAGGCAGCTTATTTCCGCAGGACTTATGCTTTTTTTTTTTGGGGGGGGGGATCTGTGAAGGATAACTGTTCACTACACTAGCCACAGGATTATCTTTGGCTGATTGTTTGTATATAAATCTGATTTATTTATAGACTTCTAGTCAGTAGAATATCTAATTTGAAGGTATTCACTATTTCAAAGACTTGGTAACTTTGGAATTCTACATTTATTTTTATTGCTATTGAATACAATTGATCTGTTCTGTTCAACCAGATTTAGTTCTAATTGTTAAATGTAATGAATTGTTCATTTCATTTCAGTGAAAGAAGACTCACTCTTAGACATGGTGCTTCACATGACAGAGAAGGTGGGTCTAGTCCAGCAGATGCCCTATGTCTGTGACAGGCCTGGGTTTGTCTCCCACCTAGAAAAGGTAAGATATCGCTGTATTGACTACATTTTCTTAATCCACCTCTATGGATGTGCATTTTGTGGCATTTATAGGTATATGCTTGCTTTGTTTTCTAATTGAATTTCTAATCATTGGAGCAGAATGAATAGCCAGTGATGCTTTAGGGTCAGAAACCATTCTTTTAGTCCCTGCCATGTGACGTTGGTTATCATATCTTCTGTCTTATGTACTGCACCTGCCTGGTTTCCGATTTGTACCTAATTGGCTGAATTGAATTGATCTTTATTTTCAAAGGGTAACAAATTGGGCGCATAGGCCCGTATTACATTCGGCCCTTCCAATCACTCATCTTTCGTTCATCAACAGTGCATGATGCATTAACATAGGGAAAAAACATTGTCAAATGAATGTTGTAAGCATAAACAATGCATATTCTCATGTTATGTGACACATCCCTCCTCCCACACACACATCCCGCACCCACCCATACCCACACATCCCCCACCCACCACACACCCCCCCACTCATCCCTCCACCCACTCACAGATCCCGCCACCAACCCAGACATCTCGCACCCACCCAGACACACATCCCTCACCCACCCACACGCATCTTTCCACCCATTCACACATACCCCAATCCACTCAAGCTCAGTCACACACGTGCTCCACCCACCCACCTATACACCCTCACACAGACACACACTTCCTGCACCAACACACACATATCCCTAATCTTAGGAAAAGCTTAGGGAAAGTGAGCATCATGCAGAATGGTAGCTGTGTAATACGGACATAGAGTAATAGACATGTCAAACTCTTGGGCATTTACAATTTCGTTTCACTTTCCGATTAAGTTTTTAGCACACACAAACAATGTTATTAAATTACTATCAATGTAGTTTTTATTCCCTGACTGATACATGAGAGTGTTGTTCTACTGCTGGAGGACAATAATACTGGATGTAATTTAATACAGTAGTTTTATTTTCTGAGTCAAATAACATTTTATCTCAATCGTCCAACTGCAAAAATACTTCAGCGACAGTTTTTGGCCCGTTTTGAGTAGGTGCTGGTTAGCATTGTCTAGTGGTGTATGTTACTGCCAGATATAAACAAGTGGAAGAGAGCGGCTCCCTTCATATAGATTAGTATGCATACAGTGAAATCAAGCATCTCATCCAGTTGTAGGCAATGAGCTTGTGGAATTAAGAACATGATTTTTTAATGTTGCAAGAGTTATGCATAATTCATCACCATAGCAGTGACAAACTACTGAGCGTAATCTTGCCTAGTACATCAACAGCAGCTGAAAAATGCTGATGTTGACTGCAACGTCCTGTAAGGGATATGCAACAACAACCAAAAAAAAAAAAAAAAACTGGCATATGTCCGACACAGCTGGGAAAAGTCAAAATTGTGCGCACCCTGGAAAAAAGATTGGTGAGCTTGGCTATGGCCCCTGGAATGGGAAAACACTGATACAAGCGAACATTTTGCTGAGCTTTATCATTGTGACAGCAAAAACTAAACAATAACAGACAGACAACACAAAGGAATACTTATCTATTTACAGGTAGTCTGATCAATGAAGCTGGAAAAAACCAATTTATTATTTAAAAGGTTTGGCAGTTTGTAGAGCAGGGAGAAAATATTTTTGGTGGGAGTATCGCTTAAATTCTAATTCCCCATTTTCATCTTGGAATCTAAGAGTATTAAAGAGCAACATGTTTGTATGCACTACTCATCTGTACTTTTGTCACCAGATATTTTTCGGGACCCATCACGGCAAGATGTATTTGGCTGCAAACTTTGCAGGTATTAACTGTGCATCGGGCATGTCCACCCTTTTCCGCAAGGACATAATTGATGACGCAGGCGGGCTAGCTCAATTTGGGAAGTACTTAGCTGAGGATTACCTGCTAGCTCAAGCAGTGTTAGACAGGTTAGTGCCAGGTGCCATGTTTGTTTTCGTACAAGATTAGTTCTCAGAATTTTCAGCATTTGTGCACTTAATGTTTTTAAATGTTAGTGTAATCCGTTACATTATTTATATATTGTTTCTGATCCTTTCTGAACATGTTGTTACATTTAAACAAAGAACCCCATAAACAAGAGATTTCACTATGTATTATTGCCTGGCATAATTTGCTGCACCTCGTCAGCTGCATACTGTAGAGTTATTTATCATATGAAGTGACTAGGTGAGTCCTTCACTGGCCATAATCTATCTTGCTGAAATTCACAAGGGTAATACATTGCTTTGAATATTCTTACATTATGCTTATATTGTTTTTTTATCCTTTTATTAATATGATAATTTTCTATAATGCCATTTTCCTAACCATCTCTTGAAAATATTCTTACGTTACACTCACAAATATAGAAGAGCTTATGAACATGTAAAGCCCGTCTTTTTTTAAATGGTTTAAAATACATGTTGTATAAGATTTTGAAATGAATTGAACTTCTTTGTTCATGTTATAATCTACTTTCATTATTTAATCTTCTTCTTGATCCTTTTTAATTACAATCATATAATATTTGTTGGTAGGCAATGATACATGTCTGAAGGTAACATCCAGAGATGCACAGACAGTATTATGTTAGAGTGTACAGTATAAAATGAATTTTAAAAAAAGTATGTTAAGATCTTGTGGAGAAGCAGCAAACACATGTACTTACCTTGCAAGAACCGCGGGCTTAATAATAGAAATCATAGTGGGGAAAATTTATAAAAATAATATAAATAAAAAAAATGACATCTAAGAAAAAGTAAATAAATACGTTGAAACACATCACAAGCGTTTCAGATCTAAGAACCTTTTTCAATAATTATATAAACATTACTTCATTATATTATTAATGTTTTATTCTCCCCACTAATATATCTTTTATTAAGCCCAAAGTCCTTGTGAGGTTTGTACATATGTTTGTGCTTGTTATTTCTCTGCAGGATCTTAACATACCTGTTTGTTTTGTGTTGCATTGTTATTCCGGTTGAGGAGCGCTTACCCTTGTGTGAGAAAATGCAACCTAAAGACTAAATGTCATGGCAGGGCAGATCAGGCTCTAAGCCTTGGTCGGCAACTGGTCTAGGATAGAAGGTTCGTCAGGCAGACAGAGCATTGCTTTGCTGATCTGGCAGCTTATCTTGTTCCAGAAGTATTGGTGTTACCTTTCCTTTGGCGTAAACTAGGCAGGTCGAGAGAGGGATCATGCTGCATGGGCAACACATGGATTCTAGAATTCAGCCCAGGGTTTGTGGTATGGAGAAGTATAACTCTACGCTACTCTAATAATTTCACAAACTGTCGACTGGATATCGAATGGCCGAATGGATAAGAATGAGTGTTCCTAAATATCCGGTGTGCTGATGCCGAGGTAAGGGGACACCGGACAGTTGGACTAAAATGTTGACCTATGGTCCTTGACTTTGGGGTGTAAATTACAAGTACCTCTGAAATCTGAGTGGGTCCCCTGATGGTGATGGACACTGTTAATAGGGAAAGCTAATCCTTCACAAAATTCAGTCCAGCACTACTAGAAATAGTGTGTATGGACTACGCTTGAGTTCAAAGTGAGTGAGTGAAAAAGATGTCTTGTTTTGCTGCACCTGTAGTGTACCACTTTTGTTTCTGTTACAGTGTTATAAATTATGGTACTTCTCTTTCAGTGCCGGCTTCCTGGCTTAGAGGTTAGCGACTTTTCTCCATAATCTCATATACTCTCGTAGGTAACGTGACGACGGTGAGAATCAGCAGTGGTTCGAATCGCGTCGGTAACTTACGGGGTATGTGAGCCGGCCGCTCAGAAAGCAATGGTAAACTACTGAGCGTAATCTTGCCAAGAAATCAACAATCAGCTGAAAGATGCTGATGTTGACAGCAATGTCCTGTAAAGGATATGCAAACAATTTTTTTTTTCTCTTTCAGTGAGTATTCTCCTTAGAAACTTAATCTTGTCACTTAAGTTCAATTTTTTTTTTTCTGCTTTCCAGGGGGTACAAGATCCAGTTGTGTAGCCAAACAGCTTTACAAAACTCAGGACACACTTCACTTTCAACATTTCACGATCGCCTTATCAGGTAGTGTGCTTAAGGTCATACTTTTATGCAAGTTACTATTTAAGTGATTAGATTATTGCACTTCGAGTCAGAGGAGCCTGGTTTGAAACAAAGTTTTGCTAACTTAGTTGATTTGGCTGTGAAAATGAGTACCTGCTATGCTGTTGCTAAAAGAAAACTGATCATTGGCATTTTCTAATGTGGACTTAAGAAAGCAATATGAGTTATAGATTGACTCATAGATGTTCGCAGATGAGATAGGCTACTCACATACAAATATTTGTGATTCTGCTATACACAGATTTAGACCCTCACTGGTGCTATAGAGTTTATGAACAGTGCAGAGATACCAATGGTTCTTTTAATAATGTCCCACCATATGCTGGGATGTGAACCCAGGAACATCATAGCCTGAAGAGGACACCATAACCTCTCAGCCACATCTCCCCTGACATGTGTGAGCTGGGAAAACCTTCCTGGTAGACACTAGCCATGGTGAAGTGTCATGATAGTTTGTGAATAGTAGATGGTCAGGCACTTAGTATACTGTTGCCTTATCCAAGAGACCTTGGTTGCAACTCCTGGTGCGGCAAAGGGTTTTTCCCTCTATCAGAAGTGAAATAAAAATCTCAGCCTGTCATCATCATCAAGTGCCATGCCAGCTGGTGTGAGCATTCATGGCTCTCCACAGATCTCGGTCTTTGGTGTTCTGGGTCAACTCTGCTGATGATATTCCTCCATGCCACTGTCTCAATCCATCCAGCATCATTTCTCTTTATCGGCCTCTGCCTCTTTTCCCTTTTATCTTTCCAGTCATCACGATGTTCTCCAATGCCTCTCTTCTCATAACATGACCAAAGAAAGCTGTTTGCCTCTCTTTTATTGTTCTATATAATCTAGTTTCATTAGCCTCTTTCAGGTGATCGTCGTTAGTTACTCTGGCAGTTCAATTAACTTGCAACATTCGTCTCAGGAACCACATCTCTATTGCTTCGATGTTCTTCCTAATTTGTTCATTTACATTCCAAGACTCACTGCCATACAGCAAAACAGGTTCTATATAGCACTGCAGCACTCTCTTTCTTACATTCAATGATATTGACTTACTGCATAAGATACTTTTCACATCAACATCAGTAATGGTAAAAGGTAAAGGCAGTCCCATAGTAGATACCACCATTGGGATGTGAAGTATTTAAAATAATTTAAACTTACCTGAAGCCAGAGCTGGCAATGGGTCTGTGATGTGTTAAAATCATCCCATTGTTTAGGCCTGAATGCACGGAGGAACAGGTAACTAGTCTTTCCCTCCCTTAGCAGGTGTTGAACACAAGATTCACACCCTGACCTGGCAGCTGTCCTGACATCAGCATAAGCTCCCTAGTGAAAACACTAACATGTCTGCTGGGAAGTATTAAGCTTTCACATCTTCTTGATTCATTCAGCAGCATGTCCTTTGCAGAACTTCACTCCCATAACAACCGTCCGGAAAACTTCTCGGTCATAAACAAGATGTCCGATACACCCATGTGGAGATCATCTGCCACATCCTGCGCCCATCTTCTCTTTGGCCTTCCTCTTCTTCTCTTCTCGGGCATATACCCCTCCATGATTGTTCTCTCCAAACTTTCATGACTTTTTAAGTGACCAAAATATTTCAATTTTCATAGTTTTATCCTCTTTAGTAGCCAGCCTTCTTCATTATTCAGTTGTTGTTTCGATTCATTTATTCTTTTCTGTATCCGTATTTACTTCAATGTGTCACCATTGTTAGTAATTAATGACCCAAGATATTTGAAATTTTCCACTACCTCAAATTTTTTCCTCATTACCATATATTTCTGTCTCCATATTGGTTTTAGAATATAGTCACATACTCTAGACCACGATATACGAGGTGGGGAGGCCAATCCCTCTCTTGCTGCTTTTTCCTTCCCACACAATTCCCAGAAAAGTATCTAGTACCCCATAATGACACAAATGCCATAACATTTATTTTCTATAGTTTTGTAAATGTTATAATTCTTAATTGTCTTTGAAACAGGTGGACAAAGTTACGCAATGCGACTGTGGTAACAACGATGTTTTTTGAGCCACCATACCAGTGTCTTATGCAAGGTTTAGTCATGGCATTCGTGACAGAGTACCTTTTCTCCTGGACTGCTTTAGTGTTCTTCATGGGGCACGTGCTTGTGTGGTTTATTCTTGACTACATCCTCCTATGCGTAATACAGGTATGTAGCACTTTGAACCTCGCTTTATTGCTTATTTTCTATGTAGAAACTGTTCACAAAAGCATAAATGAACACCAAGGCACCAGAAAATATTGGTTTTCAATTAATCTCCTTTGGTAACAGAATATTATATAAGTTATGAGCTTAAGAAGATTGTGAAAAACATCTTAACCAATCTCAACGTGTTTAAAAAAAAAAAAAAAAGCAATGTTAAATTTTTCGATCACATTACAAAAATAATATTCGTCTGGTAAAAACAAAACTGGGGGAAGAGATGGACAAATAGCAGTTTATTAGAGTTTACAACAAAGGCAAGCTACGTGGGGAGTTAGAGATCCATTGCAGCCAACCTTCATTGAGGAGATGGTACTGGATTGATTGATTAATTACTATTTGGCTCTTCTTATCTGAGCTAAGTTCAGCCTGTTTATTTTATTTATCTTTTTAATCTGGACTAACCAAAGATCACAATCAGCATTGAAGAAATAGAAAATGTTGCAAAAGAAGCCAGACACAGACTGGCCATCACAGTGGAGAAGTTAAAATGTATTACGATCACATGGCACAATACAAACAAACAAATGTTTGAGAAATGTTTGTATGTATGTGTTTGCTGATGAAGGCTGCAACGTCCTGCATGTTTCATAATTCTGTTCTGTAAAGCTGCATTACTTTGTATTATTTTATATTGTTTATCTTTCCTATGGCAACTTTATGAATGTGAGTTATGGACCATTTTGCAACCACCGAAGACAAATCAGGGCTTTTGAACTTAAATGTTACAGAAAAGTTCTTAGAATATCATCGACCAAGACGATGAAACACTTAAATTCCACAAGATCTGAACATTGAAGAAGATGATTCATAAAAAGCTTCATGTCTTGGAAACTGAAATAATTGGCCCTGCTAAATAGGAGGAGATTGTCTGCATTCTTTGGGCATGTTATAAGATGAGGAAAGCTGAAGTATGTCATCACAATGGGAAGGTTAGACAGGATGAGAGGCAGAGGAGATTGTCTGCTTTCTTTGGGCATGTGATAAGATGAGAAAAGCTGAAGTATGTTGTCACAATGGGAAAGTTGGAAAGGATGAGAGGCAGAGGAGATTGTCTGCTTTCTTTGGGCATGTTATAAGATGAGGAAAGCTGAAGTATGTCATCACAATGGGAAGGTTAGACAGGATGAGAGGCAGAGGAGATTGTCTGCATTCTTTGGGCATGTTATAAGATGAGGAAAGCTGAAGTATGTCGTCACAATGGGAAGGTTGGAGAGGATGAGAGGCAGAGGGAGACCAAGAGAGAAGATGCTGGACAGTTTGACATCTTGACATGTAGGAGCATCAGTATCAGAAATCATTGGCAGCACAAGAGACAGAAAACTGTTGACAGACATGATCACCAATGCCACACGGCATGGACTATAAGAAGATGATGTTTATTAACTTTATTAGCTTGTTCTGTGAGGTTTGACTATTGAATCTTTTCTTTTGGTTTTCAGCAAGGTCCATTGCCTCTGTCTAAGTTTGAATTCCTGGTGGGATGGCTGATAAATGAGTTCTCCTACCCCATGATCATCTGCCGAGCTCACTGGGATCCACTTATCACGTGGAGGTCCCGGCGTTATAAAATTCGATGGGGTGGCATCACCACAGAAGTAACATCTGCGCCACTGGTGAAACTCAGTGAGAAAACATGAAGACACTTCACACCACACAGATATTATTGTTTGTCGTTGCTGGTGCTCAGTATTTGTTCCAGTATCATTGATATTCTTTACATGTGACCACCAACGTGTATTTAATATTTTGTTGTCACACATCTTTGCTCATCGCATCACGATCGTAAATATTGTATTATACACTTCATTATATTGAAATATGAACTAGCTAACATTGACAATATTATTTTTATCGGAATCAGCATCCTGTTGGCTGTGTAATCTTTCTGTACCAACATAGTTTGTTATAGTACATCAGTATAGTATCAACATATAGAATTGATGGTTTTATTTGAGCCAGCTGCTAATTTTAAATGTATTTTTGTCTTTTTAGTCTCTTATTTAAAAAAACATAACGGTAGTCGATTGACAGATACTGCCGCTGGGGTGCAGTGTGTTAGATCTTCACATATTCTATGCCATGGCATAATGAGCTGAGGTACCTAGTTCCTTTCCTCATATCCATTTCCAAGGTGGTTCCTTGGAAGTTCTGAAAATTTTCTGGCAACCATTTTCCAAGGTTGGGTCAGCCATAGAGCTATACTGGTTGGAGAAAACAAACCCTGCCACTGCTGGCAGACCACTGTCTTGGTAAGTAAGCACACTTGCCACTCTGCCAGCAAGTTTTAGCCTCTTTCATACTGAAGCTTTAAGGAAACTTTGTAGCCGTATTTTACTATGTTCTTGTTCTCTCTCTCTCTCTCTCTCTCTCTCTCTCTCTCTCTCTCTCTCTCTCTCTCTCTCTCTCTCTCTCTCTCTCTCTCTCTCTCTCTCTCTCTCTCTCTCTCTCACTCACTCACTCCCTTCCTCCCTCCCTCCCTCCCTCCCTCCCTCCACCGGAACTGTGGTGAAGGAGTTACGTTCACAATTCTGCACACCACGTTCGTGGCACAGTTACAGAAGATTTGGAAGCAGACCTCCCTGCGCTGATGTTCATGCAGTGGTATGAGGGCCGGTTGTTCAGAAAGCAATGACAAACTACTGGACATAAACTTGCAAAGAAATCACAAACACCCGAAAATTGTACCAGTCTCTCAGCTTTAGGCGAACCTACTCTGACTTCAGAGATGCTTGTAATTTTCATCCCCAAGTCAAGGACAACAGTCATGTGTGTAATTTTCGATACATGGGTTTCTCTAGGCCACATTGTCAAGTTTTCCCCAAAATCCTCTTTCTAGGTTTTCTCCTGCCTCACTATCTCCCCAACCTGCCTTATGACATATAAGGAACAAAGCTGGTTTAATTCTGATACGAATAATCAGTTCTCATTATGATTTAGTGTCTTTACAGACGTATTCATAGCTCTTTTTATCTGTCCGAGGTGTTTCCAGCTTTCTTCTATGCAACCACATCTCTGCAGCCTACAACTAATTTATTATTAGTCTAGTAATGTAAGAAAAATCAAGAAATAGTTCATTTTTAGGGTATTCCTATTTATGTTATAAAAGGGTTATTGCCTATGAATGTAACAATTATGTGTTAAATTACCAGTAAAAATGTCTCAGGTTGAAAAAGTAATGATTAATATATTCATAATCCTTTTTAGAAGCAGAAAATGTTGATTAAAGTCATCGGCTACAAATGAATTTTATTTAGATTATGGCTGTAAGTCATATCACATTTTTTAAAGTAGCACAATTATGGTTTTGACTATGCAGTTTGACATTTTTGTTTTCCCCTTTTTAAGCAGATATAGTTAAGATATTTCTTGTAAACTGAATACTCAAATTGATACTATAGATAATTCAGTTCAGACAACTGTGGTGATGTTTACAATATTTTACATTTTTACCACACACACCAATTAGTTTGACTTCTCGGTCAGAAAGCAATGGCATACGTCTGACCAGACAAATTTATCTGGTAAATCACAAACAGCCAGTAGGGACTGGAGCGATTGCAGTGCCCTGCAAAGAACAAGCAGTTTTTAAAATACAATTGTGAATCTTAAGATCTGTTTTGAAAAGAAGTATTACATAGTTATTCATGCACAATCATTTTCTTTTCTTGCACCAAAGTGGGTCATTTTGTACAGTCTCAATTTATTGTCCATTATTGCATGATGTATGGTATGTTTGTATGCCATGTTTTTCGGTAATCTTGATGTTTGTACAGCCGTCCGGTATAGACATTAGAGCAGTTGTAGTGGGGTTTAGGTAGTAATGATATATGTAAACGTGTTTTATTTCAGTGATTCTGTCTTAAGGAATCTCATTCTGTCCTAGACGATTTATATACTGAGCAGTGTCTACCACAGAATACTTAAAATTCTCTTAACCCTTATGCTGCATTTCTTACCTTGAACGTTATGATCATATACTTCATTTTTATGACTCTTGTGTCGACAAAGAAAACAACATATTGAACACTGTCACCAAAAACATATTTTTAAAGATTCATTCTGTAACAAGAAAACTAACCAGATGTTTTCCTGATTCATTTGATTCCTATAAAACTGCATGGCTAGACACTTAATTTCTTGATTTCCTCTATGCTGAGAAAGCAGTGATCCAGTATTTAATTTCTTGATTCACTCTATACCAAGAAAACTATATGACTAGTCACTTAATTTCTTGATTTCCTTTATACCCGGGAAGGTTAACCCGGTCAACAAATGCCCGCAGAAGTCGGATGTGTCGGCCTAACGGCACAAGAACGCAGCTCTGCTGTAAACAGGCACAACGCAGTCACATCCGAAAAAATAATCCGGATGAACGCAGAAGAAGAAGATTTCCTTTATACTAAAATAGCAGTGATCAGGTATTTAATTTATACCAAGAAAACTGCAAGACCAGACACTTAATTCTTGATTCACCTCATGTCTAGAAAACTGGGCAATTAATTTCTTGATTAATTCTTTATAAAGAAAACTATGACCGGACATTTAATTTCTTGATTCACTGTATACTAAGAAAACTATGACCAGGCATTTAATTTTTCTATCCTCTCTATACCAGCTCTGTGGCAAAGGGGTTACGAATGCGTTAGTTTCCATACAATGGTATGAGTGCCGGCCGTTCAGAAAGCAATGGCAAACTACTCAACGTAAACTTGCCAAGAAATCACAAACAGTCAAAAACCGCTGGGGTTGACTGCGACACCCTGTAAAGGATATGACACTACATAACTATACAAAGAAACCTACTGACCAGACACTTAATTGTTTTATTCCCTCCATATCTAGAAAACTGACCAGGCATCTAACTCCTTATTCACTAGATATCAAGTCAGGTGCGTATTTTCATCACATAATTTATTAAAACAACAGCAAGTATCTTAGTTATACAAGCTGTAACAGATCAGCTTATGGTGCCTGACATAGAACAGAATGAACTAACATTCTTCTCATGATTATCTTTGTTAAGTCAGTTTGATCGTTTTTTTTTGTTTTTTGTTTTTTTTTAAATGTTGCCAGGCAACGAGAGTTGTTTCAATACTGGTCAAGGGAATCTCTATTTTTATTTACATGTGGATTTCTTTGGGGTGTACTGTTGTATCAGTTCAGTTTGTAAGACCAAACCATTCTCTTTATTAACATATTCACACTCAGTATTATTATCGTTAATCATCACTTCATAAGAAGGGTTACTTGTGGCCCCTGCCCATGCAGGATTTTTACCGTTTATAAATATCCTAGTGTTTCATAAGAAAAGATAACATATATTGTATGCTGTATGCAAGTTCTATATGCCCACCTCTCGTTTTTATTATAAACAAATTGTTAGTATCTTTACTAGGAAGTTTTACTTTAATTTAAAGCATCTGATATATTTTCACTGTGCCCAGTCCATCATCATCCGTATCCAGCTAAGCTTCCTCCAAGTGAGTCTGTCTGTCTGTCTGTTTGTTTGTTTGTTTGTTGCTGGCATGTGTAAATTCTGTTTGTGTGTTTGTTTGTTGCTGGCATGTGTAAATTCTGTTTGTCTGTTTGTTTGTTGCTGGCAAGTGTAAATTCTCTTTCACATCCCAATATTTCATGAATGCTTGCCAGTGAACATTTTACTGTGTTTTATTTTTTTAAAATTATTTTTGAGTAGTGTGTATGAAAGTTCTATATTTATATTGCTGATTGATAGCAACACTCTAGTCCTTGTCTGTGAGAATAACAGTGAAGATGATTGTTGTACTGAGATTTTGTAGTTTGGTAGCAATTAACACTTTTTTAGTCTTCTTAACTTAGGATATCAGAAAAAAACCCTAATGTCGTTTTGCTGTATTGTGTTTTCTTCTAATGAATTTCTCTTGATTGCTGTATAGCTAGATTATGAATGATCTGTGACTGTTCCAGTATTTGTGCATAGGAATGATTCTGGCTTATTCAGTCATGATGAAATTATCTCAAGAGTTTTCTTGCATCCATCCATCATGTGCCATGCTGGTAAGTGTGGGCGGTCATGTTCTGCCATCTCACTTGATCACCAGAGTCGTGGATCAGCTCTGTGTTCCTGTCTCAACCATGCCATGTGGCCAAATTGTGGCTGAGTAGTTTATTTCATTGTGACGTAATAGTTTATTTAATTATAGTCATTTTATTTCATTGTCACTGAATAGCTGATTTTAATGTGACTAACTAGTTCATTTCATTTTGGCTAAATAGCTGATTTTATTGTGACTAAATAGCTATTTCGTTGTGACGGAATAGCTTATTTCATTATGATTATATATTGTATTCTTTTGTGACTAAATAGTTTATTTCATCATGACTAAATGAGTTATTTCATTTTGACTAGATTAACTTATTTCATTGTCACTAAATAATTTATTTCACCATAGTTGGAATATCCTATTTCATTGTGACTGAATAGCTTATTCATTGGAACTAGTGAGTTCATTCCATTGTGACTAGTTTTGTATCATGACAGAATAAGCTATAGTTATTCCTGTGTATTGCTTATTTGTTGTCTTCCAATGTGCTTTGTCTTCAATTTGTCATGTGTCTTCCAATTTTCTATATAGGTATTGAGGAAGAAGGAAGTGTCTTCCACGGTACCTTTCTACATTTTAATTTTAAACAACATGTCAAACCAGCGTCTTATGTAGGTAGCACTTTGTGTGAAGGCAGACATTATCAACAGGGTAAGCCAGTGTCTCAGGCCAGCGACAATGGTGTAACACAGGGGGGGGGGGGGGGGTGAATCTAAGCATGCATACAAACTTGCTGTTACTCTTGCATGGATATGTTTCTTCTTCATTTGTTGTCTTGTTGTAGTGTTGCTTCTAATGGTTATTTGCAACCCTCATTGGTATAGTATATGTTAGGCCCTAGTAATCGTGCTGTTTGTTATTTGAAGATGTATATTCTCTCTATTCTTTTATGATTGCAGTTTACATTACTTTGCTTTTTTTTTTTAAATTCGCATTTCATTTTACAGGACATCGCTGTCAACATCAGCATCTTTCAGCTGATTGTTGATTTCTTGGCAAGATTACGCTCAGTAGTTTGCCTTTGCTTTCTGAGTGGCCAGCTCAGTATCCCGCAAGTCACCAGCGCGGGTAGAACCGCTTCCAATTCTCGCACGCTGCGAGACCCTGCGTGGATAAACGGAATTGCGGAGAAAGTCGTGTAACCCCTCGGCCAGAGAGACTGGCCATTACTTTGCCTAGTCATATGTGCCAGTATAATTGGTATACAGTTTGTTACTAAGAGTTGGTTGGTTGGTTAGTGAAAGCTACGTCCAGTGCATTGGCATTTAAGGTTGCTTGAACCCTGGTTAATGCTTACATTTATTAGAATGAGATTAGGGTAGAGTCCGAACCCAGCACTGAAGTGAATTATCCACAGAAATTGGGTTGCAGTGCTCACCTACCTCTCTCCAGACTCTGAAGCTAATGGGGTGTTTGAGACAGAGAGAGGGACTTCACATCTGCAGAGATTTTGTTTTACTAATTTGTTAACATTATAAGAATGGCACTGGGCTGCCAAGAATGGGCAGGGCAGCTCAGCAACATTGGGAACAACTACAAATTTTCTACAGCTCTGTATTTCTGAAACAATTGCCACGGCAATGTTTGTAGCTTTGGTGTTTGTTTCTTCAACGTTTGTGTTTGTATATTCAGTATACACAGGAAAGTATTGTTAACAGTGATCAGAATATAATTTTACCAGTTGCATGTTTTATTTTAACTCATATTTGCACTCACACGATTTTGTGTTAACTCATTATTTGATATTTTTTGTAAGGGTAATTCGCTCGCGCCTGTATTGTAATATTATTATTATTATTGATGGACACTGTTTTATCTAAGAGCTTTTATGGTTGTAATATATCTATTGGAACTAGTGTTGTTCGCAGTCTGGGTGTTGGCAGTATCTCTGCATGGACGCACTTCTGTGCTATGATGTACGGAGATGCTACCTTAAATTTCTGCCACGCCCAACAGAAACACGACAGTTTGGTTTTTTGTCCAATTTTATTTATGTCTGTATTGTTATTATTTATTGTTGTAGAAATCAGTGAAGGACGTTTGGTGGAAGTAGATATTGCAGCTTGTTATAGCATGTTTGATGTAATTGATTGCATGAGAGCTCCATGATTGTTTCATTACATATGTATAGGAGAACTTCTGGCCCGTTCGTAAAGAGTTTCCTTAAAGTGCAGAATGTCATTGTCACTGAATATGTCATCTCTTCTTCTTCTTCTACATACACCAGACATCATTGTGAATATGTACAAAGAAAGCGGCAGTCAACTTGAGCTTGTTGACATCCCTATGGAGTTAATCGTCAAATGCAGCGGATGTGGGCCAAATTAGTTTTCTCTGTTCTGCATGTTGGGCACTTCTGCTACAGATGTTTAACTGCTGATTTCGCAGTTGCATTCATCAGTATCTCTATGTTTAGTTGATTAAACATGTATTTCAGCCTATTGTGTTCTGTGAGGAGTCTAAAGGTTGTTGCTTGTTGTGTTTAGTAGTTTGTAATATCTTTCTGAGAGCCTGGATGCTCTGATTCCCACTTGGCTCTATAATCACTTCTTAGGTATCTTTTGGCCTCGTCATTAGTTATCTATATATCAAGCTGAGATAGTCTTTGCCAATTTATCAATCTCTTTTATTTTCAGGTATGTTGGAAAATGAGGGGATACAATCTTGTTGGATTTCTGACATAGTCCATGGAGTGAAATTCTTAGGTCTGCCAGTTCACTTTTTCTGCTTGTCAAAATTGAAACAGCTGACTTCTGTTCTGTAAAGAACGCTGCGTTTGTAGGTCATATAATCAATAACTGCAAACAGCAATGTGTCAACTGCAATGGCACAACTGTAAGAGTTCTTTATGCAAAGATGCCACAGCCTAACCCTAAGGGTATCACCAACAACCTACACTATAAAAACCAGAGCAGTCTCTAGATTATGAACACAACACGCAACTCTTAAAGATTGACTGCAGACTATGCACCATACTGCAAGCATTGCAATGGACAGGAAAAGGAAACAGTAAATCCACCATCTTTTAAAGTACCAGGCACTAACTAATGTATGGAAACAACTACTATCCTCAAATTACTTCATTACCAACTTGTACAAAGACACAGACAACTTAGAAAAACATGCCAATTCCACTACTTGACTCGAGGGTGAAAATAAGAGTGGAAACGACTGACTTCATGAATCAGAATTAAAGAAATATGACTAAATAAGTCAGTTTATATAACTGAATAAGTCAGAGTTTCTCCTATTATACCTAGGTTTGATATCCATTATGGTAAAACTAGTAATTTATAATCTCTCAGGTTAGGCCAAAGGTTCGGAGTAAACAAAAACTGATGTTGACTGATCACTCGATCAGTTGGCTATGAAGTTTTATTTCCTCATGAGTCTTATGTCAAACTGTTTTATATTTTCATTTTTTTTGGAGCTCATATTGTGTGCGTGTGCATTTATTATGTTTTAATAACTTTTTTTTAAATTTTGGAGTTAAATTCTTTTTATTTATTTATAAAATCACATTTATAACTGTCCCTTGTTTTAAAACTAATTTATCTGTGACTATTTATAATTGAATTTCATACAGATTTACAAAATACTCTGTTGGTGCACAATAGGCTAGTCTCATTATAATTAACAAGTTGACTGTCGGCCATTTTGTATTGTGGCTTCAGTCCATGTATAGCTCTTTTGTGACCTCTAAATCAAAATTTAGAGCATTTGCCAGGATATGTGGATGCTGGCATGTATTTATGAATTTGTAATCAAGTCTGATATATACATTTTTCATTTGAATGGTCTAATCAATTAACATTTTCAAAACACTTTTTGCACTGTGAGTTTGAATAATATAGACATAAACGATATATGGCATAATTAATTTCCTGGCATATGTCACTGAATTTCATCAGATGTATACTACAGAAAAACGTATATATACAGGAAGGCTCCGGTTAACGTCGGGGTTACGTTCTTGGAAAACGCAACTTTAAGTGAAATGACGTATAGCGAAACACTATTTCCCATTGAATTAAATGAAATACAGTGTATTATGTAAAAGTGAATTGTGTAACTCTGTATTTATTGCAACCCCAAAGAAATCAGAAGCCTTGGAATGTGATCAACATAGAATCAATTAGTATAATGAGTCACATCACAAAGATTTTGCTACGAATTATCATGCAAAGAGTGAGGAAGAAAATACAACCTGAAATAGGGGAAGAACAATGTGGGTTTGAAGAAGGAAAGGGTACAGTAAATGCTGTGTATATGCTGCGAACAGTTATTGAACGTGCTATAGAAGTAAACAAGGATATTCATCTTTCCTTTATTGACTACACAAAGGCTTTTGATAGAGTTAGACATGTCAGCATGGTGGATATGCTTGCAGATCTACAAATTGATGGGAAAGACATTAGACTTATAAAAGACATATATTAGAAACAACAAGCTGCCATAAGGATTGATAATGAAGTGGGACAATATCCGCCTATTAAGAGAGGTGTTAGGCAGGGATGTGTAATGTCTCCAGATCTTTTTTCCCTATACAGTGAAATTATTTTCAGAAATGTTGAAGATACAAATGGAATCGGCATTGGAGGATGAAACATCAATAACATTAGATATGCAGATGATACAGTATTGATTGCAGACAATGCACAGGATCTGCAACAATTAGTAGATGCGGTTGTTGTACACAGTGAGCAACTGGGGTTAGAATTAAATTGTAAAAAGACACAGATTATGGTAGTCACTAGGAAGAACGAAATACCACAATGTAATAAACAAGTAAATGGGACTATTCTTCAACAAGTGAATCGGTACAATTATCTCGGAACAGTTATAACATCTGATGGGAGATGCCTTGAAGAGATTAGAACAAGAATCACCATGGTGAAAGTAGCCTTTAGCAAGATGAAAAACATTCTGACCAATAAAAAGATGTCAATTCAAACGAGAAAAAGTTTTGAGGGAATGCGTAGAGCCTGTTCTTTTGTATGGATGTGAAACTTGGACAGTGAGCAGTCAAGCTGAAAAACATCTGATGGCTGCAGAAATGTGGTTTCTGAGGAAAATGCAAAGAATACCATGGACAGACAGAAAAACCAATGACCAAGTACTACAGGAGACAAATGACAATCATAAATTGATTAGAGAAATTAGACGTAGACAGTCAAAATTTTTTGGACATGTTATGAGAATAAATGGAATGGAGAACTTAGTGACAACTGGCAATATCGAAGGGAACAGACCAAGAGGAAGACTGAGAGGAAAATACCTGGATGGCTTGGCCACATGGTATGGACGAGACAGGAACACTGAGCTGATCCACGACTCTGGTGATCGCGTCAAATGGCAAATGCTTTCCGGCATGGCACATGATTGATTGATTGATGTAAAGTTTATTTTGATGGTTGTTGATATTTATTGGCTAAATAGTGGTGGGTTGGAGGGCGAGTGGTAGAATTATTGGCATGTAGAGGCATTACAACCATGACTCACTCCAAAACTATCATCAGCACTACTAGTACTGCTCTCACCCACTTTCTTAGCTAGATCTTCATAGAGAGACTTTGCTTTCTCTTGGATAACCATCTTGCTCACAGGCATATTCCGTTGGTTCTGGTCTTCAATCCAGACGACCAATAGCTTCCATGTTCTCCCTAAGAGTACTTCTGGTACGAGTGATCTTGGAAGCACTCAAAAGGGTTACGTTTTTAGCACCCTCTTTGATTTTGTCAGCACCTGCACAAATTGTCTTTACCGTGTTTGGAGGTAAACCATTGACTTTATCGATATCAACAGCCCAATCGCCAGCCTCAAAACGACATAAAACATCTAACTTCACCTCAAGAGTAACACTTTTTCTGATTCTCTTACAACCAGACACACTTTCAGCACTTTCTGTGCACTTTGAGCTCATCATTATGGGTGATTACACGATAACATCCTGGAAAAACGCACTGCACAAAATGTCAAATGTAGCGTTAACGCAGCATAGCAACACACGTGACGATGTTATAATGGAACGTTGCAATGTAAGTGCAGTTATGTCCCATTGTGATGACGTTATGGCGAAATGACGTAAACTGAAGCGACTTATAGCGGGGCCTTCCTGTACTTAAGCAGCGTAGTATCCACCTGACAAGATGCAGCGAATTATGCCAGGCAGTAAATGGTGCAATATATTGTTGGCATCTTCATTATTCAGATACACATATTCCTTCTTGTAAAAACACCATCCTAGTCATTTTATTTGTCTTACATTTGTCACTTTATACATGTTATTTTTGGTTTCTTCCATGTCTGTTCAGTTCATTGTAAACAGCTGGGGCCATTTTTGTCAGAGATTTGAATGGTAAGAGAGGCAGCGCATAGTGTACCCAACCTAGGATTAATGTGATAAGATGGAGAAATAAAGGCGGTTGCTTAGCAAGAAAGTAAAACCTATTCAGAAGATGAGTTAGCTTAATTCAGCAAATGCTGTAAGAAATAGTGTTATGTTAATTGTGCTTGATATGTACGATTGTCTGTCGAAGGCATTCCAAGAGAAAGTCACTAATGTGTGTTTCATTGTTTGCATTTCATATTTGTAAACAAATATATTACACTAATGCTAGAAGCATTAGGGAGTGGAGGTGAGATGGTTGTCCTAACTCTGAAGAAATGGATTTGATCTACAGAAGTATAAAGGGATTTATCTGTGAGGTGTAAAAGAAAAAAGAAGAAAACGTAGGCCCTCATGATAACCACAAGTAAATTTCTTGGTGGTGTAGGGGCATTGTATATCTGTAACTTCCCACCAAAAAATGCTGTCAACCAATTCCTCTGATAATTAAAACACCCACAGTAATATTTTTCTAGCTGTTTGTATTCCAGCATATGTTAATTCCTAATTTTTTTTATTTTGTTTGGCTCTTAAAGTGGCAAGAAGTCATACATACTAATAGTAGTGCTTTTACAAATAAGGGAGCACGGTAGCTCAGTGGCTAGTACACTTGCCTGCTGATGTGGTGGCCATGTGGTCCAGTCCGGGTCAGCCCCGCCTAAAATATGTACCAGGATATGTGCAGGATATTAAAGGTGGATGGCAGGGTAGTGACCACACCACTCACCGAGTGCCAGTCAGTCCATAGAAATATGGAGCTAACTGCATATGCTGAAGACACCACAAGGCATGTAAAAGAGTTTGAACTTGTTTTTTTTAATCTTTTTTGTTCTTTTACAGATAAGGAAATGTATATTATACCCACTGATGATGGATGGTAATGACTCGAATGCTTGGACTGAACCAACAATTGTGGAGAATGCTAGCTTCTGTGTGTATGTGAAAATATTCTTAGAAATCGCTTCAAAATTCCTAGAAGGGGCTTAGACATCACAAAGAGATGGTTGAAATAGCCGCTGAAGAAGCTGTTTAAAAATTGAGAGAAATCTGTCCAAAACAGAATATTGGTAGTGTATGTGGAGAGGAGATGGGTACCGCCAAGTGGATCTTTTCCTGCATGATTGATTGTATTCTCATGATTAGGTTTCAGGTTACTTTGAAGTTTAGCAAGAGTTTATTATTTATTAATAGTATCTTGAAGAAGAGGCAGGAGTTAAATCAACACAAAGAAGTCACCTTGGGCATGACTGTGAGAAATAATCATTCTCTTGCAGCAAATAATGCAGTATGAGATATTGAAAGCCCACAGTACAAAACCTTCTGTCCAAATCAGTATTTCTTCTTCCAGTTGTTGCCTAAGCCTGCTTATGTTGTGATATTGTACTGCTGTACTTGCAGTATTTTACGTATCTAGTCATGCTATGATTATGACTGTATTAATGGGTGAAAGATCTTGGGTTTGGTCTCAATTATGGCACAAAGATGTGTGTGAACAGGACATGATTTACACCGGCGTTATTATTATTGCATCTTGGGAACAAGTCACAGCTGATAGTGTTGCACGGAGAGAAAAGATTAGGAATGGAATAAAAACAAGAAAATGATTGCAGACAGGTCACATTGAGCCAGTGAGATGTCAGATGTTGCATGATGGTGGAAATGACCATGTGTTCACATGCATCCATTATGGACACAGATTTACTGCGCTAATTGGTCTATCCAGTCACATTTGCTACTGTCGTGGATTATAGCTATTGTGCCATTTTTTTTAAAGCACAATGTAACAATCTGTCAAGATTTTCAAGGTTCCAGTGACTAATAAAAGGACCGGCTGTGCTGTCCATAGTATCCATTCTCTTATGTGGGTATGAGATTTGGACTGCAGAAATGTAACGGAGGATCCAGACCTTTGAATAAAAATGATTTTGGAAACTTCTGTGCATATGGTATAAATAGCAGGGGAAAAAATGTCTGTTAGAAACAAAATACGTGTGCAGGTCTCAAAAACCACTTTTTATTAACAAATTGTTGAAAGCTTACCCGGTTTGGGCATGTCACTTGTGATGACATCCTCTCAAAGATAATCCTTCAGGGAACAGTTTAAAAGCAAACAGGAAAGAGGAAAGCAGAGAAAATCCTGGACTGATGCTATTAAAGAGTGGACCGCGTGTAGTATGTCCACACTCGTGTGCATTTCTAGGATCAGAGAACATTGGAGTTACTCTGATTACTGATGACTCCCCTGGGAGCCACATTCAGGGTTATGGCATGAGGTAATTTATGGTAGGAGAAACACAAGAGTATACAATTGTGCATGCATACAGGAAAAACAGATTCTGAACTTGTAGTTTGATTGTTTAAGTATTGTGTAAACACATGACTGAGCTCCAGAAAATCATTGACATTTTCACATTCAGGCATATTTAATACCAGAAGTTGTTAACATTGAGGCATATTTGATGTGGGAAATTCGTAACAGTTTAGCATATTTGATATAAGAAATTATTAATATTTTAGCACATTAGATAACATTTTGGCAAATCAAGGTAGACCTGATGGTGCATGTAACATAAATAGGTATTTATTACATCTATATAAAATGTAATTTTACCTCTTTATCTTTCAAAATGTATCGCCCATAGAAATGTATATGCACAAAAGACAGCACAAATTGTTTTCACAGTTTTCAGAATATCTGATATTTGTAATTTTAATTGCCAACATTTCAAAGTCCTTCTTGGTTCAGTATCAGCGAATACCTCCACAGTACAGAATATGTCCGGTTATTGCCTGTCCTGTCAGATATGCTCATGGTGGTGACTAACATTACATCTTACATAGAAATATTCTGTGGGCAGTTAGTTAACTGTTGAAAACTTATGATTGAAAAATGTATGTCACCAAAAACGTTTTAAGTATGAAACAATGGTTGATTATGAGATTAGTTGATTCATGAATTATTGTATTTTTTCCCCCCTCTTGTTTCCATAGATAAATATTTTATTTCCTAACACCTTTGTGACACCCAGTGGTCTTTGATTCTTCCACGATACCAAGCACAATTGTTTGAGACAATTATGCACTTTCTAGTAACTTGTTTGTATGTAAACAGCTTTACTGTAGTATGTTTTTTGTAATATACTTTTTCTACTTTTTTATTGGAAGGAAAACATGGTTGGTGACAGAGATTAAAATAATAGAGCAAGAGCGCTGCCTCTAGCTTCCAGTCAACTTCAGCTTCGGTAATTTACTTTTACATGTAATTTGATGATCTCACTCTAGAAACATAGAATCAGAGATCATCCAAAGAAGAAATAAGAAAAGTAATCAGACTTGTAAAGGATGGCAGAGCTGCTGGTCCAGATGGTATCAAAACAGAAGCTGTTAAAGTCAATATAAACACTTAAAATGAATTACTGCACAAATTAAACTGAATAGTTGTACAAATTATTTAGCAGAGTCAGGGAGACTGAAGACATACCAACAGTCTGGAGAGGCTATCTGGTAGAGTTGCCAAAGAAAGGAGGTCTGCAGGAGTGTGAAAATTATAGAGTAATTTTTGCCAAAGTCAAAGAACATATTAAGCAGGATAATTCTTGAAAGATTAAGAGATGCCACTGACAAACAACAAAAGGTATGGACAGTCAGGCTTCTGGCCACTTAGATCCTTCTCTGACCAGATAGCCCCCATTACACATAATAGAGCAACACGTTGAAATGCATTTGCCACTTTACATTGGATTTGTGGACTATGGAAAGGCATAGACAGACAGAATAGACAGGGAATCTCTGTGAACACGGATGGTAATCCCATGACATATTTTGCTGTAAAGTCAGATAATGTTGTATAGTCATATTGTCTCATTAGTGGGTTGGTATATTTTAGCAGGTTCTTGTCATATTGAAGTAATTGGTAGCTATATTATCACTATATATTAGTGATAGTAATATATTATGTTTCAATATTCTGTCACTGGCTTGGTGTAAGTTATATTGTAATATGCCCTTAGTGGGTTGGTTTTATCAGTATTATTAGTGGGTTGATGTTATCAGTAATGCTGCAATTGTCACATTATAATATCTCTCAGTGAGCTGTTGTAATAATTCAACAGTAAACTGCTGTAATATTTTGCCAGGGAATTGGTAGTTGTGAAATTATTGTATACTAAAACATCATGTATTGTTGGAAGATTCAGATCTTCTCCATTAATTATAACATATTCTCCTACTGTTTTATTTATTTATTATTGTTTTGTCCATCATTAATTCTAGTTCATTTATATTGCCATGAGGGAGTTACTAGTTGCTCTTTATCTCTCTTATTAATTTATTTTTAACAAAGTGAAAACAAAGCTGCCCATGTGAATTTGCAAAAAAAAAAAAAATGTAAACTGTCTCTGTAATGTTGAGACCTGCCTGCATGAAGCTCAGGCTTGTGAGATGTTGTCTCATTTTGCCTATTTCCTCACAGAAATGGAGTTATTATAAGGCAAAATGAGTATAACTGTCAAGTGAACTGGGTTGATGGGTACATGTTTTCTTGCAAATTCATGTATCAGCGTACATGAATCTATGACCGTTAGCTTTAACTGTATCGTTCATGTTATTTCGCAATTCATATTTTATTTCATTCTCAGCTTATCACACTTTCATTGTTTATTTTGCAAGTCACATTCTATTTCACTATCTACTTATCTCGCCTTCATCGTTTATTCAGAATCTGTACTTACTGACAGCAAGTATTCCTTGTGTGATATTGCATCATACAATAAATGGCTAATTTCAAAACATATATTTTTAACTTATGCCCAGTTCTCTCTCTAGCCTTCTTGGACACAGGCAAGATATATGAATGTGTTTAAAATTCTTGGTTGTTAGAAATCAAAAAGATCATGCTGAATACGTCACTAGAAATCTAATAGATTAGGCTGAATATGTCACTAAAAATCTAAAAGATCAGACTGAATACGTCACTAGAAATCTAAAAGAGCAGACTGAATACGTCACTAGAAATCTAAAAGATCAGGCTGAATATATCACTAGAAATAAAAAAAAGAGCAGACTGAATACGTCACTAGAAATCTAAAAGATCAGACTGAATACGTCACTAGAAATCTAAAAGATCAGGCTGAATATATCACTAGAAATCTAAAAGATCAGGCTGAATATATCACTAGAAATCTAAAAGATCAGGCTGAATATATCACTAGAAATAAAAAAAGAGCAGGCTGAATACATCACTAGAAATCTAAAAGATCAGGCTGAATATATCACTAGAAATCTAAAAGATCAGGCTGAATATATCACTAGAAATCTAAAAGATCAGGCTGAATATATCACTAGAAATAAAAAAAGAGCAGGCTGAATACATCACTGCCCAATGTCAAAATTAGAAAAACAAAAAGAATATTTAAAGCATGTCTGATTCCTGTATACACATTTTGGATTCTAGTGATATTCCCTATCAACAATTTGGAGTTGGTGCACTGAGTTATGATTTTCCATGTATGTGCTAAGGGACTGGAGAACTTATGGAGAAATCTGTGCAATGAAAGTGATCCTTGGTTAAAATCAAACCAAAAATCCATTAGTCTAAATTAAACCAAGAAACCATTAGTCTAAACAGCCTAAATCAAACCAAGAAACCATTACAGTCTAAATCAAGTCAAGAAACCAAGAGTCTAAACAGCCTAAATCAAGCCAAGAAATCATTACAGCCTGAATCAAACCAAGAAAGCATTACAGTCTAAATCAAACCAAGAAACCATTACGGTCTAAATCAAACCAAGAAACCATTAGTCTAAATCCAGCCAAGAAACCATTACAGTCTAAATCAAACCAAGAAACCATTAGTCATTAGTCTACTATTTGAATGAAATTTCTCTTCATCAATAGAATTCCAGATTTCATTTGTCATTTCATAGTCAGCTCACTTCATGTATGCATGGCACGGAAATAACAGACCTATGCTTCAAGGCACATTATTCATGTATGTTTTGTACTTTTTCATACACATATTTTCAATAAAAGTATGTCTCATTTCAAGCAGCTGTCTTTTATTGATTAATTTGTTTTTGTTATGATTGTGTGTTTTTCAGATGATAAACAGTTGAGAGGATACAGAGTATTTCTTCTTTGTGTTTTTCCCCGCCGGCTCTGTGACGAAGGGCTTACGGGCACAATTTTAATCCTGCCTACCATGTTCGAAGCACAGCTGTAGGCGATTTGGCAGCAGATCACCCTGTATTGGTTTTCATACAATTGTATGGGTGCCGGTCATTCAGAAAGCAGTGGCAAACTACTGAACGTAATCTTGCCAAGAGATCACAAGCAGCCAACAACTTCTAGGGTTGACTGCAATGTCATGTTAAGGATATGCAACTAAGTAACTTTCCCCCCATACTTCATGTTCTAGAAAAAAAAAAGGTTAAAATTGAATAGACTTTATTGCTCTAGGTTTGAGTCCATCTGTCTCTGTTTGCAGAACTGCAAGCTGCCCGCCGAGAGCATTGCGCAAGGCACAAACTCTGTAGCTCCAGCCTGAAGACAACACACACAAGTAGTTGTTAGTATAATATAGCGCACTGTTTCTCCGTGAGTGCTCATAAAGATCAGATGGGTTAGGCTAAAAAATAGTGTGTGGTCTCTGAGGAGATCAAGTATTTATGTTAGTATAATATGGCAATGAGTGCTCAAGAAGATCAGATGGGTTGGGCTAAAAAAAAGTGGGTGTTCTCTGAGGAGATAAGTATTTATGTTAGTATAATACGGTGCACTGTGTTTCTCAGTGACTCAATGAGTGCTCAGGAAGATCAGATGGGTTGGACTCAAAGATGGTGGTCTCTGATGAGATTAAGTATTTATGCTAGTATAATATGGCGCACTGTGTTTCTCAGTGAGTGCTCATATAAAGATCAGATGGGTTGGGCTAAAAAAGTGGGTGGTCTCTGAGAAGATAAGTATTTATGTTAGTATAATATGGTACACTGTTTCTCAGTGACTCAATGGGTGTGCTCAGGAAGATCAGATAGGTTGGGCTCTATAAGGAGATCAAGTAAGTACGGGACCATTTTACACTCCTCATGACACATAAGTATATGGTGTTAGACCCCCTATTTATAGACAAAGTAGCGCTTGGGTGATGTGATAAATGTCCCAGCCACCCTGGTTTACCCCACATTTCTTGACGTCATCCTAAGAGCCCAGATCAGCTTTAAAAACCTTAAGAGGTCACGGCAGACAAAGATGAGCTTCATTTTTGTGCCAGTACATGTGGGTATAAGAGGAAATGGACAAACATTGCAGGCGGGGCTATTGAAGAAAGCAGCGCAATGGACCAGGGTGACATGTTCTAAGACTGGCAAGGCGATTAAATGAATCATGTGATGACTGTGTCTGCAACCTTGACCAGACTGTAAGAACTTCAAGTTAAAAGTGTTGAGCCCAGGCATGAGTGCTATGGGGGTGGATGCAAAGAAGTGGAAAACCAAAACTGATCTGGTGTTGTCAGCAACTACACACTAAGGGAGATACTGAGGAGGGGATCTAAACACTTATGGGCTGAATGGTTTCTTGTGCACTGTTAGTCCTATCTCATTCCTCTTGTGAGAGGGGGAGTGTGTAGCACATGGTTATACACATCAAAGTTCAGCATGTTTCACTTTGCCATGCATTTGTGTATGGTTTTCTTCCTCTAGATAGATTTCCATCCACGGTAATGGTCTCTTTCTATCTGTGGGTAGGTTTTCTTTCCTACTAATTTTGCCAGTCCAGAAGCCTTACAGCCTACTCTTTACAATTTCCAACTGCTGTGGGGTTTTTCCCCTCATCTGTGAAGTCTAGGTATCCAGTCTTACTGCTCAAGAGATCAGGGGTATGGGTGATATCAATAGCTACTGGTCCTTGGAAAAACTCCCAGCCTTGTGAGGAGACTGAACCCTGTACCTTCTGAGCTTGAAGAAGACACCATAACCTCTCTGCCATGACTCCCTCCGAATTAGAGGTGACATTGTAAGGCAACATGTTCAACTTGAAGTAGAGATACAATCAATACGGTGGTCTGGAAATCTTGTGAGACTGAAGCCCAGTGAACTACCACTGTGTGACTATAATCAGAGAAGCTCTGGTTTGAGAACTAGAGGAAGACCAGGAATCGCATGGTTCAGCACTTATAACATGAACAAAAAGATTTCAGAGTTGAGTTGAGCTAAGAACTGACATCACTGCATTCAGGACATTCCCATACACGCTCCATCCCCTCGTTCAACAGCCAGCGAAGACTCACTATACTAATCATCCCCACCACCATCTGATTGAAAGTTCTCCTGGTCTTCCCTCTCAGTTTTGAGATTCTACCAGAACCCCTGCCAATCCCCCGCAATCTCATCCTTTCCACATATGAGTTCTCAATTTGTTCCCCCACCTCCACCTGGTCCCACAGGAGCATGACCATCTCCCCCTTGTCCATAAGTAATCGACCATCAAGAGGTCCATTCCCTGCCAGCCTATCAACCTGTTCATCCCCCCGCACCCCTGCATGGCCAGGGCAAAAGATCCATACAATTCTAACAATCTGTGACCTCTGAAGCGAGCTGAGCCATTCCACACAAAACATTCCTTTCTCCACCTTACTAAGCATACTCCTCAAGTCCGTGACGAAAACAATGTGTCTTGCAGTGGTCTCAAGCAGAAGAAAGATGCTGATTCAGAACTAGAAAAAATTACATTTGAATTAAATAAAAGTAAATAAAGGACCCTTTTCACACGCTTATATTTACATTGGGTATATGGTTCTTACCCCATATTTATATAGACCAATCAGCACTCAATGGGTGAATTAATTAATATCATGCCACCCTCCTTTACTTCCCATGGCATTTCCTTGTACCCATTTTAAGGCTGGGAGCCCAGATAAATTTTAAAAAATCCGCCTTGATGAGAATGTAAACACTTGACCACCGGGTCGGTAGGCAAGAGTGTTAGCCACTGTGTTATGGCTCCCTTGCGTGAAGTGAAATGTGAATAATTAACATACAAAATATAATTTAATAAAAACAAGAATGAAAAGTCTCAGCATGTGTGCATTTTATTCTATCCAAATATTGCATTAAATTGTCTCAATAAATAAGTGAATCTTGCTAACAAAATAAACTTTAGAAACAGGCATTCAGAGAAACAAATATAAACACAAAGAGACATATTTGTATGGGTGAATTGGAAGTGTAAGTGAAACTAAAGGACACGTCCATGGCCATCTTCCGAAAAAAAAAGAAACTTTCCACCGAGTGAACCAGCCTCCGTTGAATGTTGGTTTATTGCTTTCCTGGCTCTTCTGTGCTTTTGTGTTTATGTCAGTGATTATCGGTAAGTGGTCGCTGTTGGTATCCTCTTTTACCTCCCAGTTGCTCTTTATAAGATCCGGTGTAACTATTGTTAAATCTATAGCTGTGTCATATCGCCTTGGGTTTGGGTCTATTCGTGTTATCGACCCATCATTAAGTACCGTCAGCTGGTTGTTTTCTATGAATTCTACCAGTTTAGTTCCCGCTGCGTTGCTTGTTGTCCCACCCCACATTTGATGATGGCAGTTAAAGTCGCCGACTATTATTGTTGCTGTCTTGATTCTTTTCTCTAACTCAGATAGGTCTTCTTTTTCAATTACTCCTTTGGGGCAGTAGATGTTGATGATGTTTAGGCTGTGTGGTTTGCATGCTATTTCCACCGTTATGCCCTCAAAGTTGGTTGTTCTGAACGTCGTGTTTGTTATTATTTGTAGTTGATCTTGGATGAGTAGAGCCACCCACTGCTGTTTCCATTCTGTCGTTTCTAAGGATGTTAAAACCACTGCATCTGTATTTGTCTTTTGGTTTGAGGAATGTTTCCTGCAGGGCGTAAATGCAGTTTTCTCTCCTCAGTTGTTCCATTATGCTGTGGAGGTTTGCTTTCACTCCCCTGCAGTTCCATTGCACTAATCTAACATTGTCTGCCATGGTATTTGTTGTAATTATGTTAGCGGTTTGGTTGGCTGTTATTTTCAGTTCTCCGATGTTTCGCTATCTTCCTCGCTTGTACCATCTATGGCTTCTGCTACTATTTCTGGGTATTCCTCAAGTGAGATTCGGCCGTCTTTCGCTCTGGCACATAATTTGTGTATTATGTCGACTATCTGATCTTTTGTCATGTGATTCTTGCCCGCTTCATTGAGTTTTTTCAGTTCTGATTCGTTGTCTCTTTTTAGTTTTTTAAAGTCTGGTTGTTTCTTTGTTTTACCTTCTGATTGGTCGTGCTTGATGTTTTTTATGTCAACCAACACCTGTTCTGTGTTCGAGACGTTGGCGTGTAGTCTTTGATTGGTTTTTGTCATGTTCTGAGTTAGTTTTTCTATGATTGAGAGGTTGTCTTTTGTCTGGGTTTTCAGCTCTGCTTTGGTGGCCTCCAGTTCGTTAGCCATTTTTCTTGAGCGGTTTATTTCAACTTCTAGTTCTTTTTTAATGGTTCGCATGTTTTTTTCCACCTCTTCCATGCATTTTAGCACTTGTTTCAGTTCGCTGTCCTCTTTCTCTGTTTGGTTGTTTTGTTGTGTCTTTTTCTTCGTTTTTATCTACCAGCTTGTTCTTTATGTTGGTCACCTCGTTTCTCAGTATTTGCACTTCTGACATTGTATCTGTACTTTTTCCCGCCTTTTCTTGTCTCCACCTAGCAACTCTCTTGGGGGTTTGGGTGAGTCTAGACTCCCTCCACACTGACTGTTATTTTGTACTTGGGACAGCCCTTGTATCTTGCACTATGGTTACCGTGGCAGTTTGCGCACTGCCTGGCTGGGTTCGCATCTTTATAATTTTTGTCTTTTTTGGCGACTGGGCATTCCCTAAGCCAGTGATCTTTGCTGCAATATCTGCAGACTGGCTTCTTTTCCCTACAATAGGATGCTGTGTGTCCTAGCCCCTGACATTTGGAACACTGTGTGACCGGGGGTACGTAGTGTTCAATGTGTTTGCACTTTCCTTGATAAATTTGGCATCGCTGTGCCGTCTAGCTTGACCTTGATTATTGAGGTCGGGTCACCCTGCTTTGTGAGAATTCTCTCTGTAGGACCTATCTCTACGTTCTCATTTTCTGCTTTGATTGTGTCTGTCAATGTCAAATGTCCGTGGTAGGATTAATCCCCTTTATTACTATAGTTGTTGTAGGTTTGTGAACCTCTATGCTTACCTTTACTTCATGTGGAAGAGTTCTGGTGACAGGGTCTATTTTCTCTTTCCATCTCTTCGATTAGCCGCCTCACTGGTTCTGTGTTGTATGTCTTGATTCTTACTATTCCGTCCGAGCACACGTCAGTGTCGTTAATGGCCCTGGTTCCAAGTATCTTCTCCATCATTAGGCCGATTTGGTGTCTAGGTATATTTCTTAATGACATTTGTTGTCCCCCGATTTGGGTTATCTTGAGTTGTGGGCATTTCTCGGCGGTGTTTGGGTTCAATATGTTTTAATACCATGTGGTTGTTTTCTTTCCCTTTCATTTCTTTCAGCTACTTCTAGTGGTTCTGGGTTAGTTTTCTCCTTGTTGCTTTTTGCTTCTGCTGATTGGTTTAGAGTCCACACCATTGTTTTTGGTTAACTTTTACTTGTCAGTTATGTTTGGACTGTTTTTAAATTTTATGCTTTATACCCTTTTGCTTTGTTGCTTTTTAAAAAATTTAATTATTTATTCTTTTGTTATTCCTATTCTACTGTTACTTATTTATTCCTTTGTTTCTATGTATTTATTAGTTCTCCTATGGTCTAGCAAGGTTTAGTATTATTGGTTGATTGATAGGCAATCCAGTAGCAATGAAACTCACCAATCCAGAGACCAGATGCTGTAGATCGCTGCAGAACGCTGCAGTTAATACACCAATGACCGCCACCAAAGACCACTTCCAAGTAGACTGACCACTTCCACCAGTAATGCCACCCGAAATACAGTGCAGATGCAGATAGTGCACACATATGCAAAGTACCCCTTTTCAGAGCCCTGAGATAAGGACACTTTTAGACCCATATTTTTCTATATTTGGCACTCCAGGTTTGATGTGGTCAATATTTGTGTCCGTCTTTATTCCTCAAGACATTTCCTGGTGTCCATTTATAACTTGGGTCAACTTGGGAGGGAAGCTGTGTAGCTCTTCGGTTCTAATCCGCATCAAGGCAGATTTAGAATATTGACCTGGGCTTCCAGGTTGACCCAGCCTAAAACATGCCAGGAAATGTCTTGAAAAGTTAAAATGGCAGCATGATACTGATTCACTGAGAGCCAATTAGTCTATGAAAATATGGGGCAAGCACCGTATGCCTAATATGTTTTAAGGCAAGTGAAAGGAACCTTCACCTTGTTTTTAAAAACCTGGGAGCCCAGGCCTATATGAATAATACTCATCGGTGGAGATTTGAACCCATGACCACAGGGGCAGCTGGCTAGTGTTTAGCCACTACGATAACGAACCAGGCCGAGTGGCTAGTGTTTAGCACTACGATATGGCACCAACCAGGCTGGCTAGTGTTTAGCCACCACAATACTGCACCAGACCTGCTGGCTAGTGTTTAGCCACTATGATACTGCACCAGGCCAGCTGGCTAGTGTTTAGCCACTATGATACTGCACCAGGCTGGCTGGCTAGTGTTTAGCCACTACAATACCGCAGCTTCCAATTGGGGGTATTGGGCAGACAATTTTTAACCAGCATTTCCTCAATAATAATAACTTATGTGAATATTTCTCAACAAATGATAACTTGTGTAAACATTTCCTCAACAAATGATAACCAACAATGATAACTTATCTGAATATTTCTCAACAATGATTAAACTTATCTGAATATTTCCTCAACAAATAATATTGTATGTGAACATTTCCTCAACAATAACAGCTTGTGCAAAGATTAACAAAATTATCAGTTAATACATTTGAGCCAGGTAATAATAATAGCTGTGAGCCAAATTGTGACAAAATAATCAGCTTGAAGTATCTAAAATTTAAACTGTATCAAGAGAGAAGTATAATGGCTTAATACAGTACCAATGTGTCTGTGTTACCTAGAGAAGCAAAGAATAGTAACACTGTAATCTACCATGCATGTGATAGGAGGGGATAAATGAAGGTTGGCGTGAAACTGGTTACCTCATCCGGTAGAAAATAATACCTGCAAAATCCAACCAATCATGAACAAGTCTACAAAGGGCTTGGGGTGAGTTGGTTGAGGGATTCTGCTTCATTGGAAGCGGTGACACAGAGCGGCGGACGTGAGGCCTTCAGTTAAGCCAAGGTTGTCGTGTGAGAAAGACGCAAGAAATGATTGCTGCTATTTGAAATAAACAAAGAAGCCAAGTTAACATTGCTATCAGCTGCGCACAGATGTTGGGCGTCGAATTATAATATTACAGCCTGGGTGAAGATGACTGCCGACCGGCCTGTTGTGGTTACTCCAGCAAAGTGACGAGCGACTGCCGTAAGTTGGCCCATAGTTAACATTTATATTGTAGGAGTGGTTTGAGAAGGTGCTTCTTCCAGACGATTGGGCTGACACAAGATATATATATATATTTAAATAGTAAGACCAGCAAATTCGCAACTAAATCTACGGCGCCCTCTACCCTCTTCTGTTATTTGAGCATGAGGGCGGTGAATGACTGGCTGATAAAACTCTATGAATAAACTTGTTGTTTGCACAAGGACGCTAAGTTGTGACTCTCTTCCACGTCCTACATGTGATAGTTTTCCGTGTTGGTGTCCAGCCTCTGTAATGAGCCAGTACAAAGTTGATGTATTGTTCTTCAGCAGCAGAAGAAAATGGTAAGACCAATGTGACAACCACAACTGCTTACTAACAACCTCAAAGAGCAACAAAAGATATGTCCTTTTGATATATCTCTTGATTAGTGCACCACAATTATGAGGCATGTCTTTCTTTCCACTGAATGGTAATCATTCAATAAACTTGAACCAGCCCTAAATGATATATGTTGAGAAATCCTTAAACATATAAAATATTTGTATACATTTCCTTTCAGAACCGAAAGTCAGGATGGAAGCAGATTAAAACACACAACCCAGTAATTGTAATAAAATACCAATAGGTATGTGCTCTGTCTACCTTACAATCATATCTTTTTTTTTGCTTTTTAAAAATACAACAAAGACACAGACACCATTAACCCACAGTAAATACATTCTGAAAATATGAAAATTATAAACTCTACTTCTGTCAGCAGACGCCATCTTTTTCATGTTCTTCGAACTTTACCTTGAGCTCTTCAGGTCTGAAGACACCGAATTCAGTGATGATTCCTCCTGTGATTAAGTCAGCTGGAGTTACATCAAAGGCTGGGTTCCAACAATTTATATCTGCTCAAGGAATAGAAAACATTGATTGCACACAAATTTAGAATCTCTATATGAAGTCCTGTAAAGGACACGCAACTAAAAGATGTACGAAGTAACAGTTTTTTTAAAGATGCAGATGTAAATTCAAATCACCATCTGCTATTAAGTAAAATTAAGATAAAACTCCAGAGATAAATCATCATTATAACGTCGTCAACAAGTCAAGTCGCATTATTCTGTCAAGAAGCCTGATCAGCGGGAAAATGTCACGTGGAAAGTCCAACAACAAGAAACACGTTGTTGCCAAGATGTGCGGCGTGGGAGCCGACAACAAGAAGAAGAACGTCGAGAGCCCACCTGCTAGCTGCATCAAAAAGCCTGATACTACAGCTATTACTGAAGCTACTACGAGGGAGAAGATTGACAGCCCAACACAGTCAAGAACCAAGACAGCAGAGAAGAAAGAGGAGAAAGACACCAGAGTCGGAAACACCGACTCAAAAACAGTCCGATGGGTTGTCAAGCGAATTCCTGTGGAGCTGACAGATGAAGAAATCTTGAAGCAGCTACGTGAAGAGAATCTTCACATCCAATTCTTGAAGGCGGAGCGGCTTCTCACCTACTCCAAGATACCTACAACCTTGGCAGTAGTGACGTCGGAGGGCAGCGAAATGCCGATCACAGTATCAATCAGCAAGAAAACTCAACAGCCAGAGAGATTCATCCCAAGAGTCAATCAATGTTCAAGATGCCAGAGGGTCGGCCACAGCAGAGCAACATGTCGCATTAAGACAGAAATCTGTTGATACTGTGCCGATCACCACGCCTTCAAGGAGTGTCCGCTGGCCAAGCTGGACACGGACTTCCGAGCACCCAACAACAAAAGAAAGTGCGCCAACTGCCTGGGCAAACATGGAGCAAGATACCTGGGCTGTCCGTACCTGCAAAGACACAGAGACATCTTAAAGATCGCCACCATCACAAAGACACCATTCAAGGAAGCAATGCGGAGGGGCGAGACAGCCACGGGTATAGCACAAGCTGAAAGAGATCAACTTCAAAAGCAGATAGACGAGTTGAAGAAGCAAGTCAAGGCACTGCTGACGACGACTCCGACCAGCGATAATGAGAAGCTGCTGGCCGACATGAAAGAAATCCAGCTCAACGTCAAACAAGAGATTCAGCGCATGGCTGAGATGAAGAAGGAGAACGAAGAAATCCTACAAATGATCAAGACCGAAAGAGAACTGCATAGAGCTGAAATGGAACTCTTTCAAAACAAACCAACAGAAGCCACACAAGAACTCACAGAAAAACCGCAAGAAGAAACCCAAGAGACCGAGTCTGAACAGCAAGCTAAAGCCAGCAGCCCAACCACAACGCCCAAGAGGGAACTACTATACCGTCGGATCTCTGAAGGAGGCACAGAATACCCAGTTGACAAGGAGGAACTCAAGCGCGAGGAATTCAGAAGGCGCTGGGAAGAAAAAGAAAAGAAGAAGCCTAAAAAACTCCGGGGGAAACCGATGGTATACCCAGTAGTACACTACAACTGTGAGGCCGACTTCGAGTACTATATCGAGGACGGTGAAATCGTCCCATGGCTGACCATGGAGGAAGAAAACGCTAGGCAGCAGATACGCAAACGCAACAGTGAAAACAGGCGTTAGGAGGAAAATGAAAACGTCGAAAAGGTCCTACAGAAACTACACAAGAAAGGAGACAAAAAGACCAAACAAAAAGTCCTTTTAAGGGCTGCAACCAATCAAGCCAGGAGCCTGCACCAACAAAGAAAACAAGTGGAAACATGCACAAAGGACAGCCGCCGACCGATCCCCCAGCTGGAGTGGGATAACGAAAAGTCCTTATAAGGACTGCAGCCAGACGAGCCAGGAGCCTACACCAACAAAGAAAACCACAACAACAGAAAAGCACAAAGGATAGCCGTCGACCACTGCTGACGTCACAGACACAAACGCTACATCACCAGTCCGAGATAGGACTCACAAGACAAGAATTAGGGCTAATAAACCCACAAAAACCACGTACCTCAACAAATAACCACAGCTGATGAAGCAGGTTAGACGAGGTCGAATTTGGAATTTTTGTTTTTGAAATGGAATCGGAATCATCATTATAAAGTGCCCTGCCAGCTGGCATAGGCGTTTTTGTCTCTCCACAGACCTCGGTCTTTGGTGTTCTGGATCAATTCTGCTGATGATATTCATCCATGTCGCTGTCTCAGTTAATCCAACATAATTTCTCTTGTCTACCTCTGCCTCTCTTCCCCTTGATCTTTCTAATTGGCATGATGTTCTCCAATGCCTCTCATCTCATCACATGACCAAAGAAAGCTGTTTGTCTTTTTCTTATTGTTATATTTAATACTCTAGTTTCATTAGCTTCTTTCAGGCAATCATTGTTAGTTACTCTGGTAGTCCAAGGAATTTGCAACATTCGTCTCAGGAACCACATCTCTGTTGCTTCCAAGTTCTTCCTAATTTGTTCATTTACATTCCAAGATCCACTGCCATATAGCAGGGATACATAACATCTTATAAACATGGAAATTAATACAATGATCTAGGATAACTCAGAAATCAAGAAAACAACAAAAAGTTTATGGTCACAGCTCTAATAATACCAGATCTTGCAACAGTTAGTACACAAAGTGAGCACGGATTGCTCCCTGCAGCAGGTTAATAGCATTTGAAATGAATCATGTATAGAAGTCCTTTTGGAAAAAAAGAACGAAAACATAAAGCATGGATAAAGCTAGAAACTCTTTTTAAAAAATGGATGACAAGAAAAAATAAATAAGCAGATTTAAATAACAGCAAGACAAATTACTATTTATGAGCCAGTTTTATTCAATATTTACTTCTTGATCTTCTCCTTGGTCTCTTCCCTTCGATCTTGCCAGTCGTCACCAAGTTCTCCAAGTCATTTCTTCTCATGACATGCCCAAACATTTTTGACTGTCTACATCTAATGTCTCTAATCAGTTTACGATCTTCAATTGTTTCTTGTAGGACTTTGTCATTGGTTTTTCTGTCTGTCAAAGGTATTCATTGCATTTTCCTCAGAAACCACATTTCCACAGCTATCAGATGTTTTTCAGCTTGTCTGCTCATTGTCCACGCTTCACATCCATATAAAAGTACAAGTTCTATGTAGCACTTCAACACTCTTTTTCTCGTTTCAATTGATATCTTTTTATTGGTCAGTACGTTTTTCATCTTGCAAAAGGCTACCTTCGCCATGGCAATTCTTGTTCTAATCTCTTCAAGGCATCTCCCATCAGATGTTATGACTGTTCCAAGATAGCTATACCGATTCACTTGTTTAAGAATATGCCCATTTACTTGTATATTATTACATTGTGGTATTTCTTCCTTCCTAGTGACGACCATAATCTGTGTCTTCTTACAATTCAATTCTAACCCTAGTTGTTCACTGTGTGCAACAACCGCATCTACTAAATTTTGCAGGTCCTATTCATTGTCTGCAATCAAGACTGAATCATCTGCATATCTAATGTTATTGATGTATCGTCCCCAATGTTGATCCCTTCCATATCTTCTAAATTTCTGAAAATATTTTCACTGTACAGGGAAAAAAGATCTGGAGACATCACACATCCCTGTCTCACACCTCTCTTAATAGTCTGATATTGACTTACTTCATTACCAATTCTTATGGCAGCTTGTTGTTTCCAATATATGTTTTTACAAGTGTAAGGTCTTTTCCATCAATTTATAGATCTTCAAGCATCCTTATCATGTCAACATGTCTCACTTTATCGAAAGCCTTTGTGTAGTCAATAAAGCAGAGGTGTAGATCTTTGTTTACTTCTATGGAACGTTCAATTACTGTTCTCAGTATGCGCACAGCATTTACTTACCCTTGCCTTCTACTAACCCACATTGTTCCTCTCCTATTTCAGGCAGTATAATATATATATATATATATGGTAAAAAATGAACAATATCATTAGTTTACAATATGCATAAACACAATCTAACACTAACCTGCAGCAGCTATCCTAATGCCCTTTATAGTCGTCAATTCATGTGCTGGACGGATCTCAATGTGTATGTCCTTGCCAGATTTTTTCTGAGGATCAAAAGTTGTCCTTGGGCATGCCACATAAAAAGGTACATTGTGATACTTGGCAACAATGGCCAACTGGTATGTTCCAATTTTATTGGCAGTGTCTCCATTTTCTACTACTCTATCGGCACCAACAATGACAGCGTGAATTTTGTGTTTTGCCATACATGCAGCAGCCATGCTGTCACATATGAGAGAAGCATTAATCTTCTCATAAACTAGCTCATAAGCAGTCAGTCTGGCTCCCTGATTGTAGGGTCTGGTCTCCGTGCAATAAACGTGGTTCAGTTTTTTTAGCTCGTGAAGAGATCGGATGACACCTGAAACACATATATGCATTATGATTATCTTCATCATAAATGATCAGACTTTGAGCACTGCATTTATCTAAACGGTTCATGAAAAAAAAAGTATGTTTACATCTTGCAGAGAAACAATAAATACAAACACATGATTATGTTTAATGGTGGGTGGTTAATGATGGATATGAAAGCGCTTTCTGAAACCCAGAAATATTTGGGTATTTATGGATATATATGGATGTACAAGTAAAAATGTAAATTATCCTTTACACGTGAGGTATATTGGGTATATGGTGCCACCCCCTTATTTTTTAGACCAAATGGCACTTGATGGGTGATGTGGTCAGTATCCCGCTGGCCATCCTTACTTCTCCTAATGTTACTAACAACCAGACAAAGACTTCAAACTCTAAGCTCACACACATCACTTCAACTTCACATCGATAACATGTCAGTAGAAAGTGTAATTGAGCACAAAACATTAGGCATAATCATTGATAGAAACCTAACCTTTAATTCCCACGTTCAAGCGCTTATTAAACAAACAGCGAAAAAAGTCTACCAACTCGCCAAAATTAAAAACTTCCTTGATGAGGACACAAGGAAACTATTCTATACTTCTCATATACAGACACACATAAGCTCCTGTGTGTTGCCAGGGCCCATAAGGGAAGAAAGAATAGCAACACTGTAGCCTACCACGCATGTCGTAAGAGGCGACTAAGGAGGCTTGATGGTTCCGTCGCCCTGCTACTGAGTGAGTGCGTGGCGCGACACTGTGAGCTGTGAGTTTCGTGTGAAGTGCTTTTGAATCTGCCCAAGTTTTTATTTTTGGAACATTACTGCATGTTCGGAGCGATGGCAGGTGGCTATGTCCCAGAGTTGACCAGTTTTTGCCTTATGCAGAAATGCGTGGCTGCTGGGCTTCTGGTTGACTGCCACTGCCGTCGGTGATTAACTGTATGTTCGTGGACTGTGCAGGTGAACATCTAGGAAACATCCAGATAGGAAAATGACCGCCGATTCCATCAGAGATGAATTGGATGTTTCGTGGGGGACTGGTGTGTTGACATTCTGGCGGCGGCATTATGCACAGTGTATCTGTGCGGACTGTTGTTTGTCGAGACTCCTGTCTTTTCCACTTTTCACATTGGGCAGTGGGGAGCGTTTTGTGTGATATTCACTGGCACAGGAACGGAGCATAATGGGGACGACCCGTTGCTGTGAAGTTGGAACTGCGACTAACTAACTAACTAACTAACAGACACACTTTGACTACTGCTCTACAATCTGGGACGGTTGTTCTAATTCAAACACCAAGCGACTTTACTCACTCCAGAAACAGGCCATGAGTCTAATTTATAACAAACATTTATCTGACAATCCTAGCCTGTATAAACGCCTTCAGTTACTATCATTCCGCAAACGCCTGCTTTTCAATAAAGCTAAACTAATTCACAAAATCCTGCATCGGAATGCCCCAAATTACCTTTGGCCATTGTTTAAATATAATGCTAGACACAGTAAACGTTTAAATATATTACACATTCCGAAGCCTAGGATTGACTTATACAAAACAAGCTTAACGTACTCTGCAGCTCAGCTGTGGAACAATCTTCCACAAGAAATCAAAGACATCACCAATCCCTATTCATATAATCGCAAATTACTCGAACACTATCTCAGTACGGATTATCTTCCCCCTTAATAATAGAGATAATAATAATAATAACAAAACCCTAGTATAACAGCCAGTCCCCTTTTGGTAGGCCAGTATATTCCACATGGCTAATAACAAGTGTCAGACCATTATCTAATTTTACTGTGTCGTGTAGTTTTGATGTTCGCATCTTTGCCCATGCCTTTATAATGCATATCTTTTATATTGTTGCTGTTCTCTGTTAGCCTTGAATGATGTGTGAATGAAATAATGTATGAAAGAGAGTGATAGAAGGGCAGAATGTTAGACGGGCCTGCGTGCCCAATTCTTAACCCTTTGAAAATAAAGTTTGTTCGTTCGTTCGTTCCAGACATTTCCTGATACCTATTTTAGGCTGGGTCAACCTAGGAGCCCAGGTTAATTACAAAAAAAAATCCACCTCAATGGGGGATTTGAAAACATTACCACCAGGTCAGCAGGCAAGTGTGTTAGCCACTGTGCGACTATGGTTCTTATGTATGGATGAGTTATGATTACAAGTATGTGAACACACATGTGATTGTAAGGAAGATTGGAACACGATGATGATGTGGTGGAGATGCAGCAGTTACAGTCACTAACCTAAAGCAGTGCCATAACCAGCAGTAGCCAGTGATCCAGTGTTGCAATGTGTGAGGATGTTTACTGTCTGATCCTTGTTGTGCTGCAAAATATGCTCCGCACCATAATGTCCTATGTTCTTGTTCACATCAATGTCCTTCTGCAGCATGCTTTCATATTCTTTAATCAGCCTTTTCATGATAGAAATTGCAAAGGTGTGTTAAATTTAAACCTAATAATTAATTTGAAATTAACATACAGTTTCAAATTACAATATTGTAATAAAAATTAAGTTCTTTATGAAGAAACAATTGAGAAAATAATTGAGCTACTATACACTTTAGGAGCCATGGTAGCATAATGGATTGCACATATATTTTCTTTCCAAGTGATCTTGTGTTCAAGGTGCCATCAAAGTTAGATTTTATTTCATAAGCGCATGAACCGGGTTGACCCACCTTAACAAAATGAGGGCCAGAAAATGTTCTTGGAGGTGAGGCAGCCAGAATAAGAACAGGGGTGGACAGGGAGTTTATTATTCTTAATGACTATAAAGTGGATTGTATACAATAATAACTACCACCAGAAATGAAACTCAATGGCAGAGTGTCTCAACGACCTTGCCGTAACTGATAAAATTATCTTTATAATTCTTTCTGTCCCACACACACAAATTCACATGCAAGATAAATTAAATACACTCCATGAAATGTCACAAGTATGTCTAAAAATCCACAGGTAGGGACAAAGATAATTAGAATAAATTAATTAATTGCTAACCCCATCTTCCTTGGTGAAATCTCACTTCATGACACATATTCCTGACAAAAAGTAGAGAAGTATGGACAACAGCTAGCAATATATTTTTAAAAAATTTAAAAAAAAGACAAGAGGAACCTTCATTGCATAAGGACATCTGTGGAAGTCAAAAAAATTAAAACAAGTACCAAACTGTGAATATTTATCCCTAACATCAAGTCAGTACAGCTGTAGGGATAGAAACATGCAGAATGTCTAGAACTACTAATAAACTACAAACATTCAGCTACTGGTGCCTGCAGCAGATTAGAAGGACTAACATAGTATTGGTTCACCTGATGGAGGGGTGCACTGGTAATAGTATTGGTTCACCTGATGGTGGGGTACACTGGTAATAGTATTGGTTCACCTGATGGTGGGGTACACTGGTAATAGTATTGGTTCACCTGATGGTGGGGTACACTGGTAATAGTATTGGTTCACCTGATGGTGGGGTACACTGGTAATAGTATTGGTTCACCTGATGGAGGGGTGCACTGGTAATAGTATTGGTTCACCTGATGGTGGGCTACACTGGTAATAGTATTGGTTCACCTGATGGTGGGCTACACTGGTAATAGTATTGGTTCACCTGATGGTGGGCTACACTGGTAATAGTATTGGTTCACCTGATGGTGGGCTACACTGGTAATAGTATTGGTTCACCTGATGGTGGGCTACACTGGTAATAGTATTGGTTCACCTGATGGTGGGGTACACTGGTAATAGTATTGGTTCACCTGATGGTGGGGTACACTGGTAATAGTATTGGTTCACCTGATGGTGGGCTACACTGGTAATAGTATTGGTTCACCTGATGGTGGGACTCACTGGTAATAGTATTGGTTCACCTGATGGTGGGATACACTGGTAATAGTATTGGTTCACCTGATGGTGGGCTACACTGGTAATAGTATTGGTTCACCTGATGGTGGGGTACACTGGTAAAAGTATTGGTTCACCTGATGGTGGGGTACACTGGTAATAGTATTGGTTCACCTGATGGTGGGGTACACTGGTAATAATATTGGTTCACCTGATGGTGGGGTACACTGGTAATAGTATTGGTTCACCTGATGGAGGGGTGCACTGGTAATAGTATTGGTTCACCTGATGGTGGGGTGCACTGGTAATAGTATTGGTTCACCTGATGGTGGGCTACACTGGTAATAGTATTGGTTCACCTGATGGTGGGGTGCACTGGTAATAGTATTGGTTCACCTGATGGTGGGCTACACTGGTAATAGTATTGGTTCACCTGATGGTGGGGCACACTGGTAATAGTATTGGTTCACCTGATGGTGGGGTACACTGGTAATAGTATTGGTTCACCTGATGGTGGGGTACACTGGTAATAATATTGGTTCACCTGATGGTGGGGTACACTGGTAATAGTATTGATTCACCTGATGGTGGGGTACACTGGTAATAGTATTGGTTCACCTGATGGAGGGGTGCACTGGTAATAGTATTGGTTCACCTGATGGTGGGGTACACTGGTAATAGTCAAAGCTAACCCTCATGCACAATCAGTCTTGTGCATTCTCTAATAGTACTAACTACTAGTAGTAGTAGCACGTGAGCGGACTATGCTCAAGTTCACAGTGAGAAAATGCAAACAAAAATATAAAGGAATCAATCATGCAGAGCTTATGGAGACAATTACACAAATAAAGTATAAAGGAATCAATCATGCAGAGCTTATGGAGAGAATTACACAAATTCCAGCCAATCAAGAGATGAGAAAGACGGCACTGTATAGGACACACAATGAGATCTAGAAAGTCCGTTCTTTGTAACCCACAAAACAAAAGAAATATAGAAAGACCTAAAATCACGTGAGCAGATGCATTGGTGTAATAATTAGAATGTTGTGCTGACAGTGACATAAGGGCGGTCGGGTGAGGGTTCAATGTCAGCTCTCGGCATTCACAATGGGAGGGAAAAACAAGCCACCTTTTCCTCTGTGCACTCAGACCTACAATATGTGACGATCCGAACACTTTACCTACAGTTAGCTGGTTCTGCTACAGGACTTAACTTTTGCTTTATATTTAAAAACACAGGGCGAAGATAATCAGAGACAGAGATTAATCATGTAAGGAGTGGGGAGGACGTGGAGGAAGTTGCAGTAGATGGCAAAAGACAGGAGGGTTTGGCATGAGGTGGCTGAGGGGCTTTGCTTCACTGGGAGATAAAAGACAGAAGAAGATGGCAGCAACAGAGAAACTGACCAAATCATCCTTTGTCAGAAATTTAGTCAAGAAAATATGAACCTATAGCCATAGCCACAATGTCAAACTGGCATGGGAATTGTTTTACCTTTCATATATTTCTATGTACATACTAGGATGCTGCATGAAAATTGTTTTACCTTTTATATATATCTATGTACACACTAGGATGCTGTGGTAGCGCACTGGTTCGATTGTTTACCTGCCAGTCATAGGGTCATGTGTTCAATTCCCAATCAAGACAGATGTTATAAACTGATCTGGCACCAAGGTCGACCCAGTCTAAACTGCTATCAGAGGTCCTTGTAAGAGGGTCAGCAAGATACCGACCACAGCATCCACCAAGTACTGATGGGTCTAGAAAAACATGAGGCCAGCACCATATACCCAATATAGCTCAAGATGTGGAAAAGGCACCTATACTTTTACTTAAGTATACTTATGGTGCAATCATAGTAGATGGTTGATGGCCTAGGTTCTATTGAAAGTTAAAGGGCAGAAGAAGAAATACCTTCACTGACACAGGACATCTCATCTTCAAAGCCACTAGTCTGCTTGTTATCAACTCTGACATATTACCACAAGCCCACTCATCACACAGGATTTAAATGTTGACTTCTTGTCCTTTACTTGGGGACGTTAATTACAAGTACCTGAGAAGTTGGAGTGAGTTCACCTGATGGTGGGGGACACTGGTGATAGGGAAATATAATCCCCATGCAAAAATAACTTCAGTGCACTCCATAGTAGTAGCAACGACTAGTAGTACTAGCACATGTGTGGACTACACTCAAGTTCAAAGCTAACTAACGGATGCCAAAAACAACGGAATGATTTTCTCTCATCATGACAATCCTGAAACCAACAGCCAATTAAATTAGCAAAATCTCAAAAGCTAGCAGAAGAAAGTCGTACAAAAGCTTTGCCTCCTCCACTGTATAATCATCTGCTTTAACAAGCTGTCTTATCAAAGCTTTTCCTCTCGCTGCAGCATCAGCCATGTTAACTGCTGTAGGACGAGCAGACACCAGGTAGTCAAGTTTCTCTTCCACAAAGTCCCTCAGCTCTATAAGTGTTGCAAAGTCTTTGTCAGTCAGTTCCACTGCCAGGCTCAGGCAGCCAACAATGGCAATAGCTGGGGCTCCACGCACCTAAGATGCAAGCAGAAATGTACAACAATAGTTTAGAAACTCCACTGACAATGCAACAGTGTTACAACAAACTAAACATTTTGCAGTCAATATTATATCATCATCAAGTGCCATGGGTGATCATGCCTCTCCACAAATTGCAATCTCTGAAGGCATGGATCAATTCATGTGATGACTCCCTTCCGTGCCACGACAAGACTTTCCTCTCACTGTCTTTAATCTATATTTTTTTTCCACACAAATCCTTCCTATTGGTACAACATGTTCCAGTTTTTGTCTTCTCATAGTGTGGCCAAAAAATTATGTTTGTGTCTTTGCAACTTAGCCTTTCTCAAAATGTCCAGATTGTTCATTTTGGCTGTCCAATGAATTTTTCAGCATTCTTTTATAAAACCAAATCTCCAAGACTTCTAGGTATTTTTTCACCTGTTTACTAAATGTTCAGGATTTGTAGCCATATGTTAAAACCGGTTGCATGTAACATGCAAGAATTCTTTTTCTAACTTCCAATAACAAGGAATTATTGCATATTGTACATGATTACAATAGCATCAACTAATTATAATTCCTATATTATTGATTCTTGCTGCTGATTTGGTTTTTCTGTTCTAGTATTTCATCCATGCTGAGTATGGGGACGGAGCGGTTATGGGAATGTCCCGAATGCTGTGATGTCGGTTCCTAAATCAATCAATCAATCAATCAATCTTACTTTTATCTCTATATCCTGTATGCTTGTATGGATATTTTGCCCTGGCCATGCGGGAGTGCGGGGGAATGAACAGGCTGATAGGCTAGCAGGGAATGCACCTCTTGGTAGTAGTTTGCCTATGGACAAGGGGGAGGTGGCCGTGCGCTTGTGGGACCAGGTGGAGAAGGCGGAGGAACAGATTGAGAACCCTATGTGGAAAGAATGAGATTGCAGGAGATTGGCAGGGGTTCTGGAAGAATCTCAAAACTGAGAGGGAAGACCAGGAGAACTTTTAATCAGATAGCAGTGGGAACGATTAGTAGTGTGACTCCTCGCTGTTGAATGAGGGGACGGAGCACGTATGGGAATGTCCTGAGTGCAGTGATGTCAGTTCTTAACTCAACTCAATCCTGTATGCTTCTAATTCTACCTATACTTTGTTAAATGTTTACTTCTATCATATCTTCTATGTTTATACACATAGTCACTATACTTTGCCTTGTCTGTTTCTGTTTCAATATTTCCCCTTGATATTTGCAGTTTTAAAAGGTTTCTTCCAACTTGCAACTGAGCTTCGCATTTCATAAATGGATCACATGATTCAGAAATACACTTTCTAGAGTGACATACGCACAATACAAAGACACTAAAACAAAATGCAACTAGCAGCTGACTCAGTTCAGTATCTAACCTGCATTTGTTTGATTGCTCTCCAGCCATCTTCTGTGTTTGTGATAGTAAGATATTGACTCTCATCAGGTAGCAATAGCTGGTCTAAGATTTCCAACTTGCCCCTCTGGTAGCGGATTGCTTCAAGCGTCATTATGTGATCTCACCAGTTAGTATAATAAAACCTGGAAATATTTAAACAGCTTGAATGCCTGGTCAGATTCTACAGAAGTAATAGTTGTATGAAACTCATAGAACATTTTTGTATGAAACTCACAGAACATATTTGTATAACTCACAGAACTATTTGTATGAAACTCACAGTACATATTTGTATGAAACTCACAGAACTATCAGGTCAGCATGGCCGAATGAATAAGAGCACTGGCTCTTAAACTTCCGGTGTGCTGATGGTGAGGTAGGGGGTTCAGCTTCTACACTGGTCAGTTGGACTAAAATGTTGACTTTTCATCCTTGACTTGGTGACATAAATTACAAGTACCTGAAAAGCTGGAGTGGGTTCGCCTGATAAGGAAAGCTAGACCACAGACAAAAATCAGTCCAGCATGGACTATGTTCAAGTTAAAAGGCAGTGAACTGGGAAAAAAACCAGAACAGAAGAGAGAAATAGCTTCAAGTAATTTTGTACCAAGCAGTTGAGGTCATTCTTTCAGTGAATCATTCCAGACTGCTGTTGAAGCCCTGTGTTTATATCCCTCCGCTTACCTCTGCTTACTCCTTATATGACCAAAAAACTGAATTTAACCTCCTCAGTCAGACAAAGTTATCACTTTTATCACTTGGTCCTAGCTATCACTTTCAGTGTTTCTGCCTAGTATTTACTTGATGTCCTGCAGTAATTGCTCTTGTCATTGGGTTTGAGTCTGCTACAACAAAACACCTAAGACCCATAGAGGCAACATCACCAGCCTGCACGTATTCCCAGTTATTTTGTATATACCATGCTGAATTATAAATTGGTGGCATCCTAATATGCCTCACTGCAGATGTGACATGTCAGTACCAGGATGAAAACCTTTCCACTTAAGGCACTCCGAAAAATGCAGGCCTATTCAGGGTTGAAACGACTTGAATGCCAGTACAAGACTTAAGAGTTAAATCTGTTTTCCAGAGAATTCACCAACCAATGAACCTCCTTATGCCCTAGTCATTACTTTAACTCCTTCTGTTCCTGAGAGCTATTTGTTTTAAATAAATAATTTCCTGGAATTGAAAGAGTCCACTATGTTTTATTTGTGACTGGAACAGAAATGTTTTATTTGTGACTGGAACAGAACGAGTTTTACAATGGTTTATTTGTGACTGGGACAGAAAGAGTCGTAACATGTTTATTTGTGACTGGGACAGAATGAGTCGTAACATGTTTATTTGTGACTGGGACAGAAAGAGTCGTAACATGTTTATTTGTGACTGGGACAGAAAGAGTTGTAACATGTTTATTTGTGACTGGGACAGAAAGAGTCGTAACATGTTTATTTGTGACTGGGACAGAAAGAGTTGTAACATGTTTATTTGTGACTGGGACAGAAAGAGTTGTAACATGTTTATTTGTGACTGGGACAGAAAGAGTTGTAACATGTTTATTTGTTACTGGGACAGAAAGAGTTGTAACATGTTTATTTGTGACTGGGACAGAAAGAGTTGTAACATGTTTATTTGTTACTGGAACAGAAAGAGTTGTAACATGTTTATTTGTGACTGGGACAGAAAGAGTTGTAACATGTTTATTTGTGACTGGAACAGAAAGAGTTGTAACATGTTTATTTGTTACTGGAACAGAAAGAGTTGTAACATGTTTATTTGTTACTTGGGCTGTCTTAGTGAAGCTGCAGCAGATTTGAAAAATTAAAAGAAAAACTTCTGCAGTGTTCATTTACCATTACTGGTGCACACTGGGGAGAATTAGACGTGACCAACATCCAAATTAAACCCAAATAAACAGTGGTGCACTTGATAAACAACCAAATTAAACCCAAATAAACAGTGGTGCACTTGATAAACAACCAAATTAAACCCAAATAAACAGTGGTGCACTTGATAAACAACCAAATTAAACCCAAATAAACAGTGGTGCACTTGATAAACAACCAAATTAAACCCAAATAAACAGTGGTGCACTTGATAAACAACCAAATTAAACCCAAATAAACAGTGGTGCACTTGATAAACAACCAAATTAAACCCAAGTAAACTGTGGTGGGTTTGATCTCATCTCATCTACAACCAGATTAAACTTAAAACACTGTGACATATCAAAGTAAGTTTTAACTGTGGCAGATATAATGAAAAGAGACAAAAGGATGACAGATACAACAGGCAATTATTCATTACACATGCTATCAAAAGAAGACAACTATGCGATCAACAACAATAACAACTATAATGTATGATAACATCTTTTTTTTTAAAGTGTTCGCCCTCACTATTCTTCTGCAGACATTCTACTACAATTAAATATTCTTGGTTACATTACGAGCATCTTTGTGATGGAGCAGTAATACACATGGCTGTCAGTGTTGAAGACTGGTGAACTGACCTTTCAAGACATTGTGTGTAATTAAGTTAGTTGCGTGTCCTTTACAGGCTTTGCAATTAACCACAGTTTTTATTGGCTCTTTTTGATTTTATAGGCAATTTTACACTCAGTAGTCTGCTATTAGCCGGTCTCTCTGGCTGTGGGGTTACAACACTTTCTCTCTGTAATCCCGTTTATCACGCAGAGTCTCGTAGCGGAGCGAGAGCTGAGGCGGTTCGACCCCCGCTCGTGACTTGCGGGATACTGAGCCGGCCGCTCAGAAAGCAATGGCAAACTACTGAGCGTAATCTTGCCAAGAGATCAACATACAGCTGAAAGATGCTGGTGTTGGCAGCTAAGTCCTGTAAAAGGATATGCTAAAAAAAAAAAAAAAAAAAAAAAAAGTCTGCTATTAAGGGGTTAAGGACGCTGCTCGTAATCCTGTATACTCATGTACGAAACACAGCTGCGTGAGATTCGGCAGCAGATCATGTCGCGTTGGTTTCTTAGGGAAAGGTATGTGAGCCGGTCGTACAGAAAGTGATGGCAAACTACTGAATGTAAAACTTGCCAAGACATCAACAGCAGCTAAAAATGCTGGTGTTGACAGCGATGTCCTGTAAATAGGATATGCAAAAAAAGAAATAAAGTCTGCTATTGGTTTTATTTGAATGGACAATGCCCAAAACATTGTGACACTTAATGCAAAGCAATCTGCTCCCAAATTGTCTGCAGTTGACTTTGAATCAGGCTTATCAGGATTGTGAAACGGCAATAACAAGCACTAAGCCACGGATACTGTCACTGTAACTGTCATTTACTGCGCCTGAGGAATTAAGGCCGCCTGGCTAGTGCAGTCGCCGCAAACTGTGCAGGTTAAAATTTTCTTTTTGCCCCTGACAGAAAAAATCCACACCTTACCAAGGATTCGAATCCGGGTCTCCCAAAGGAGAATCTGGTATTCTAGCCACTTGGCCAGCCGCTCCTCACTATGTGTGTAATTAAGCCAAACCAAAACATGAATATGGGAAACCACTGCAAGCCAGTGCAGAAGAGAGTGAAGAAAAAACATTAGGGATTCCAAAGATAAGAGACATGATGTTCAAAGGAATCCTACAATGATAAATGGTTGTCCCAGCAGGGGCGTCACTAGGGGGGTGCGGGGGGTGCGGGCCGCACCGTGTGACACCATCAAGGGGTGACACCAAAATAAAAAAATTGCAAATTTGACAAAGCAGACATAGCAAAATAACAAAAATGTAACTTTGTCCGAGTTTGTCGAAGTTCTTTATTTATGTTTTACCTGAAGTATTGAAGTTATATTGTTCAATTTGTTTTCTTTCTTATGTCCTTATTAACTTTTTGACTTATTTTACAAACATTACTATATGCGATTATATATGGTACAGGAACACTCGGAAGAAGACCATGGTGAAAGTCTAGAGGGGTGACACCAAGAGTTTACTGCAGTGGGTGACACCAACCCCAGTGACGCCACTGTGTCCCAGTTTCATTATTTAAAGTATTAACCTTCATGGTACTGAGGTCAGGATTAGTAAACTACTATCTATCATGTGCATGGCTCATGTGACTTCTGCCATCTGTTGGAGATTCTATTAGCTCAAATAAAATTCTAATACTAAAGTGATTGGTCACACCTGGCCAGCTCATTACAATGAATACATTGTAGTGTACTGCACGTCAATTGAGATGGCAGAACTGAAATGGGCTACCAAATAATGTTCTAATTATAACCAGATGGGTTGAACATGATATTAATGGCTAAATTACTATCAATACTATTACTATTAGTATTACGAGTAGTAAGTATTACTCTACTACACAGGAACTGTGGTAACATAATGGCTAGAAACTTGCCTGCCAAAGGATGGAAACTGCATTGGGGCAGATTTTTAAAACTGACCCGGGTTACCAAGTCAAACCAGTCTACATGGGTACTAGGAAATATTGTGGGAAGTGAAGGCGGTCGACGTGATGTTCACATCACAATATTGTGGTAAGTGAAGGCGACCGACGTGATGTTCACATCACCATATTGTGGGAAGTGAAGGCGGCCGACGTGATGTTCACATCACCATATAGTGGGAAGTGAAGGTGGCCGACGTGATGTTCACATCACCATATAGTGGGAAGTGAAGGTGGCTGACGTGATGTTCAAAACATCACCATATTGTGGAAAGTGAAGGCGGCTGACATGATGTTCACATCACCATATAGTGGAAAGTGAAGGTGGCCAATGTGATGTTCAAAACATCACCATATTGTTGTAAGTGAAGGTGGCCAACGTGATGTTCACATCACCATATAGTGGGAAGTGAAGGCGGCTGACGTGATGTTCACATCACCATATAGTGGGAAGTGAAGGCGGCCGACGTGATGTTCACCACATCACCATTCCTCTGTGTGCTGATTGGTCTATAAAAATATGGGTCTAGCACTATTTTTTTGGCGCTCACTTGCTTTGAGCTCAAGCGTAGTCCATAATACTACTTCTAGTAGTGTTTGACTGAATTTTACGTGTGGATTAGCTTTCCATATTAACAGTGTCCCTCGCCATCAGGCGAACCCACTCCGACTTCAGAGGTACATGTAATTTACATCACCAAGTCAATACTAGTGGTCAACATTTTAGTCCAACCGTCTGGTGTTGGGGTTGAACCCTTTACCTCGGCATCAACACACTGAATGTTTAAGAACACGTCTTCTTATCCATTCGGCCATGCTGACCTCCTAGCACCATATGACCAATACCTAAGAAAGGTGTGTAAGTGGCTTCTTTGTTGACTTTGTATTTGTCATATATCATGTGGCATCATGGGCACTGTGCCGATGGAGTTGCGAACGCAATTCGCAATAATTCATACCACGTTTAAAACACAGCTGCGACTGAATTGGAAGCAGACCGGGAGACTGCCTTGCGCTGGTTTTCATACAATTGCATAAGTGTCCGTCGTTTAGGAAGCAATGGCAAACTACTGAAAATAATCTTACTAAGAAGTGACAAACAACCACAAAATTAAGGGGGCTGACTGCGACTCCCTGTAAAAGGCTATGCATCAAACTTTTTTTAACCACATATGCCAAATAAACTCCTAGGCCAAAGCCAAAGGGCCTGAAAGTAAAAGAGCTAAAAGTAACAAGAGTCATTTCGTCTTTTTAAAAAAAAACTTTTTACTTTACATTTGTCATTATTTACTTACCCACTTCTTACTCTTCTACAGAAAACTAAGTATGAGATTTCATTACTTATATTTATATTCACAAACTGTAAAATTAAAAATACTTATAGGGTTTTCAATAATGCTGGCCAAACCAACATGTGACAATGGTGTCCTACGGGCAGGTGTTCTATGTTACACAACGTGTGTTGTACAGATCTCAATTCTGATGATACTACACTAACTAGTGATACTATACACGCTAGCTTGCGCTAGGTCTGTGTGTTCAACTTTGAACTTTGACCTAGATCTCATATCTAGCAGTCACAAATAAGGTTCATGTTGTAGTCAACACCATTGGTATCAATCAATCAAGCGCCGTCTCCACAATGAAAGTTGGCGGCACTGAGTCTCCAGTACTGTCTCTCACACCCGGGAAGGTTAACCCGGTCAACAAATGCCCGCAGAAGTCGGATGTGTCGGCCTAAAGGCGCAAGAACGCAGCTCTGCTGTAAACAGGCACAACGCAATCACGTCCGAAAAAAAAAAAAACTCCGGATGAACGAAGAAGAAGAAGTCTCTCACACTGACTGTTCATTCTTGCAGATTGCTGTTCAGTGTTCAGTGTTCGTCCATCTCGTGTTGTTATCTTCCAACTTGCATTATCGTTTTCTATCTCTTGCTCGCTTCAACCTAAACCTCCAGTATGGTTTTTATTTTATATTTATAAGAGTCTTTTAACGTGACAGAAATATTTCACTTGCCTCTCTTTTATTTCTGTCATCAACTCTGTGATATATTATATAGACATCACCTAATTTTTTCCGATTCTATTCTACCACAACCCCTGCCCTGTTCAACCTCAAGGAGAAGTTATAGTAGGGTTCATAGCCGGCTCAGAATGATAATCCTGTGATTGAGTCAGCCGCAAAAGCAGCTGCCCACGGTTTTACCCTCACAGGCTTATTAATCCGAAGGTGATAGTGATTGTTGTCCATATGGGGTAATGGCTATTCATTTTTTTTTTAATGATGAGGCCAAGAGATTTATAATAAGAAGCCAGAGCCGTGCAGTGCTATGATCAGAAGGACTTCGGCATCTGGCGGTACTGTAAGGGGGAGGCATAAGCAGCGAAGGACGCCGGCATTTCGAAGACTTGCATAATTAAGGGGCGGCATTGCGAAGTTACCTACTCACCTACACCAAATATACCCATCAAAGACAAACAAGGCAATCAATTGTTATCCGATGACCTTCAAAAGCAACGATGGGCAGAACATTTCAAAGAAATATTAAATAGACCGCAGCCTGACACTGTTCCGAACCTGGATGGAGAAATTACTATGCCCCCACTAGATGCCTCCTGCGAGTCATTCATCATGGAAGAGATTGTCGTAGTATTTCCTGGGGTGAGGGAAGCATACTATTACATCTTAATAACGGAATAGATGCACTCTGGGAATACAATAAATCTCAGTCTACAAACCCCACCAGCCCTTGGATTCCTGTCTCTCTCACTATCAACCGCTGGACAATACCTTTTTCACCTCTCATCCAGAACAGATGACACGACTCTGTTGTCTACACATAATGACTAGATGATATAATGTACAAGAGGATTATCAACAAGGGGAAGGTTCATGAGAGAATCCTGGCCGCCGCCAGGCGATAGAAGAAATGGCTATCTGGATTAGTCTCAGGCCGTCTCACTCATCACTGTACACTGGTTACGATACCACAAGGTTAAAGAGGTCACTCATCTGCATACGTAGCGTGGAATATCTCTGCCGAGAGGTGGACTCAGCTGAAATGACTAGCACGTCAATGTGGTGACTCCAAGTTGCGGTGGTACGTGATGACTCCGGACTAACATCCCTGTAGAAGTTCTGCAGGCCTGTCCTTCAAGCTTCACTGGTAAGGCCTGTGCTAGACAACGGTCCTAAGAAGCCACCATAACATTTCACACACATTTAACAATGTCAAAGTTCTGGAAACAGATGGTGGTCTCTAATGGGATCAGGATGGGTATAACTGGGCCTATAAGCACAGAAAGTTGGCACAGTTCAAGTTGACTCTGTCACTCAAAGTCAGTACTGGTAGCGCGTGACCCTGTAATGAAGGTCACCAATGTTCCTAGTACGAACAGGTAAACTCTTCCCGGAGCAGCAGGCCATCCTGAAATAAAGGGTAAGGTAGTTCCTCTCTACCCGTTTGGCTAGTGGGTCACCATGTCAACAATGATCACAGACAAGAGGACACGATACTCGCCCGTGAGTAGCCATCATAAAACTTGTTGGACTGACTGAAGATCATTTAGCGGTTGAGACAGGACTGGACTGTGGTGTAATGACTTCCCGGCACGTGGGGTAGTGTAGAAGCAGCACTTTCCGGCACATAGGTCAGCCAGCCATTTAGCAGCCTTCACCAAGTCATCTTCCCCTGGTCCCGTCACGTAAGTCTCTCAGAAAGTAGAACCTGCCAAAGATAACACCATGTGTGAATATCGTGACACAGACTTACCCCCAGAGGTACACGTTACCTATGTGTACTCAGCATAGGCCGGTGTCGCTATGACCCGGCCGGCAGCCTCACAGACCAGGATCCACTGCCAAAACTGAACTAGGTCTGGGTCCTAACAAGTGCTGGCCGAACCGTCCCCCGTCTCGAACCCGCCCAAGGTAGGGCTGTGTATCTGGTCCTGGTGTCGGCGACATCCTTCTGTCCTTAAACCGACTTCTAAGGACATAATATACCAGGTTAGTAGGTTAAAAATACCTAGAGACAGAATGGCCCTGAAGGAGGACCGGTGACCACCGAATTCCCCTCCCTCGGAGGTAGCCCCCTCTCCCTGGTTCTATTTTATGTTTACCTACTATACAACCAGTTTCCCGGAGCTCGAGCTTTGATCCAGGAAATTAATAGATGATACAGGGAAATCCCCCTGTAGCGGAAGTTCACATCCCGTTCCCTCCTCCCCTAGTTAGGGTCAGAGCATTTGGAACGGTGTTCAGCTGGTTGTGACCAGCTCTGTCGCATTCCCCAGTTTCTCCAGTGTCAACCTCTCGGGAACCAAATGTATATCAATATGGTGTTCCGTCACGGCAACCAATAACATAAAGAGTAAGAGGAAAGCTCAGCAAAGCCAGTGGTCGCCACACCAAAGAATTCGAACTTAGACACCCGCAATGTCCTTCGAATAACCTTCGACACGTCCGGCGCCCTTCGCATGGGTTTCGTCTAGTTGGGCCGAGTTCCCTGATACCTCACTCGACCTATGTTCTACAACGCCTTCGCCAACTTCCGTTTGTGTCGACTACGTTAGAGTTCTAAGGCCGCCCAGGAGTGAACTCGGACTACTAACACTATTGGGCCTGTCCTAAATTCTATAGCTACTTGTAGCAGCGATAATCCGCATTCACGCACTTATACAATTGTAACGTAAAACCAGGCCTACAAGCCATCGTGTTCAACTAGCCTGCAGTGTTAAGTTAAAACACAAGCCCACAGGTTCACCCCTGACTGACCTTTGTGCGCCGGGCGGGACATGTGGTCGAACAGCTTCGGTTCAACGCGGTAGCGACACACATTATTTATCTAAATATGTTTCACGTACCTTACGACAAACTGTGCATTCAGAATTGAGGAGCTCCCGTCCCAACACTGGACGTTCTGTCAGTTTTCTTTGACAAACACCAAGACACCGGCTTCCTCTTTCCCATTTACGAATTCACACAGTCGTCCAAACACACCGTCTTGCTCGCAATGCCGGATCTCAACTGAGCCGGTCTTTGTTCTGAGAAGGTTATTGCGCATGCGTTAGCGGACCCGGTTGGGTTGAGCATCACTCACCAGAATAGTCTAGAAGTCAAGGGCCACCAATCGCCCTTGCGTGGGGTACATTAATACCTCGGTTGTATCCCTTCGACTAGATCGGCTGTTCTACTCTTACTGAAAAGGGGAATGGGACTTTTGGGAGTTTTGCTTGGTGAATTCTCAGCCGTTCCATGACATAGGCCCCCTCTTAAGAGAGTTGACCGCGTCAACTGTCTCCTGCTGGAGATTCACTCCTAGTAAACTCATCCTCTGCCTCTGGGACTGGATGCCTAGACAGAAAGTCAGCCCCAACATTCTCCTTACCGGGAATGTATTCCACCGTAAAGGTGTAGGGCTGAAGCAACAACGACCAACGCATCAAGCGCGCGTTGAGCTTATGGGAGGTCGCCAAGAACATCAAGGGTTGATGGTCTGACTGGACACGAAACTGCACCCCATACAAATAGGGCTGAAATTTTTGCACGGCCCACACGAGTGACAAACATTCTCGTTCCACAGTCGAATAATTCCGTTCGGCAGGCAGAAGTTTTCGACTCGCGTATGTGACCGGTCTCAAAACAGAAGCGTCCTCCCTCCCCTCCTGTAACAATGTCGCCCCAATTCCAATAGCACTTGCATCCGTTCTCAATACAAAGGGTTTGGATAGGTCGGGAAGTTGCAGGACAGGTTTGCTGATCAAGGCCTCTTTCAACTGACTGTAGGCCCTCTCGCACTCGGGTGTCCATACAATCTGATCTGGGGATCCCTTTTTCAAGGTTTCCGTTAACGGAGCCCCCAGTTCGTTGAAATGCGGGATGAACTTTTGGTAAAACCCGCACAACGAGAGGAAGGATCGTACGTCCTTCTTCGTTTTGGGCCTTGGCGCTAACCGGACCTTTTCCAGGTTCTTCTCCTCCGGGACCATTTGTCCGGGAGTGATGGTGTGGCCTAGAAATTCCAGTGTCTGGTACCCGACCATGCACTTGGTTGGTCGAGCCGTGAGTCCGACTTCCCGGAGCCTAATAAAGACCCTCTCCAAGGTTTTCAGATGGTCTTCTAAGTTGTCACTGGCGATCAGAATATCGTCCATGAACGAAATAATGGACGGATCCCGTAAGGGATCTAGCAAGGCCCTCATCATGCGCGTAAACACGCTGGGCGCATTGCTGAGCCCAAATGGCATGACTTTGAACTCGTAATGCCCCCTTGGGGTACTGAAGGCCAGTAGGGGTCTGATTTCCGGTTTTACCGGGATCTGGTAATACCCCCGACTTAGATCTACTTTGGAGAAAAAGTTAGCTGTGTGGAGCCTCGCGAATAACTGGGTCGGATTCGGGAGGGGGTCCACCTGAAACTGGGTGTGACTGTTCAGGAGTCTATAATCTATACATAGCCGGTGTTCCCCACTCGGCTTACGTAGCAAAACCACCCCCGCATTATATGGGGATGTAGATGGCGTAATCACGTCATCAAGCAGCAGTTTCTGGATTTCCTCGTCTAAGGCCTTCTCTTTCGAGAATGGCACGGGGTAGACCTTCTGGCGGACCGGATCTTGGATGGTCAAAGTCATGTCGAACTCGACCAACCCCGTCCTACCAGGTTTGTCTGTCAGTATCTGCTGATGGGACTTCAAGACTTGGGCAATCTGTTCCCTCTCCCGGGGTCCCAGATCAGGGTTCACTTGCACATCCCGATAGGTTTCTCGGTGCACTAGTGGATACTCCCGGCCTTCGTCGGGTCCCGTTTCTGTCTCTACGGCGACGGCCATCGCCATGAGGTGGGCTGCTTCTTCACCGGGTCTCTCCTCGTACTTTCTCAGGAGATTAATATGGAAAATCTTAGAGTTTCCCCGGATCCGAATCTGATAGTTGGTCCTGGATACGACCCGTTCCACGGGAAAGGGTCCTTGCCAACCTATCTCCAGCTTGTTGCTTCCTGTCGGGAGTAGCAGCAGTACTCGGTCTCCCACCTCTAGAGCTCTGTCCTTCGACCTGCGGTTATAATAAGCCGCATGTCGTTTCTGGCCTTTCGTAAATTTTTGGTCGCCAGTGCCCAGCCTGTGTGCAGCTTCTCCTTCAGCTCCTCCACATATTTGTAGGATGAGATCACTTCTTCCGTCGTCTCCTCATCCGTCCAACTCCTCAGCAAGGCCTCCAATGGTCCCTTGATAGGCCGGCCAAACAGCAGAGTAGCTGGTGGCAGTCCCGTCGTGCCGTGGGGCACTTCCCGATAGGCGAAAAGTGCCGCAGGGATGAATTCATCCCACCTATCGGGTTTCTCTTGTGCAAGCTTACGGAGCATTGTCATCAACGTGCCGTTGAAGCGCTCCACCTGCCCATTGGCTTGAGGATGGTACGGGCTGGTGTGAATGTGGTTGGAGTGGAATACTCCAAACACCTCCTCCATGAGTTTGCCACAAAACTGGGACCCGTTATCGGTCAGAATTTGATTGGGGAAACCCAATCGTGTAAAGGCCTCCATGAGGGCATTGGCCACTCGTTTCGAGTCGATTGTGGCTAAGGGTATGGCCTCCCCCCACATTGAACAGCAATCCACCATGGTGAGGATATACATGTTTCTCTTCCTAGTCCTGGGAAGAGGACCCACGATATCGATGGCTACTCTCTCAAAAGGAGAGTTCATTATAGGCATTTCACCTAAGACCACCGGCGCTGTCCAGTGTTTTGGGGCCACTCTTTGGCATTCGGGGCAGGACTTTACATACCGGCGCACATCACCGGTCATCCCTGGCCAATAATAATGGCAGGAAATTCGCTGCATGGTGGCGGCCATACCCATATGTCCGCTAAACGATATGGTATGCCCCATGTGAAGAATTTGGGGACGGTAGGCCTTCGGGACTACCAACTGACCATGTAGGTTGTCCCCCTTTCCGGCTCTTCGATATAGCAGCCGATTCTTCATGTAATACTGCCCCTTTTAGGTGGGTCAGCACTCCCCTGCAGCTTCTTGTAGCACAGCCGCAGGGTCGCGTCCTCTCCCTGGGCAGTTCGCAACTCCCCCGGCAGGGGGTTCGAAACTATTGCGTCTGCCTCTTCGGTTCCCGTCTGGGAGCGGGTCTGTATTGCCCCTAGGTGGACGGGCTCTTTGGGCATCCCTAGGAATACATATCGGCACCCCAGGATGACGGGGAAAATGGGGTCAATCAAAACCGCAGCCTGAATCGTGCCGGTGACATACCTTGACCGGATATCCACGTTGGCGATCGGCAAAGTCATAGCCACCGCACTCTTCATGGCCGGCTGGATTTCGATATTCTTCCCCGTGAGTTGATCTGGGCTTACCAGACTGGCGTCGATTACAGCCTCAAATTGCAGGCCCGTATCGTATAAACATTCAACCTGCTGGCCGTTAGCTTCTATCAGCTCAACCACCGGTGGTCTCTCTGGGTCCAAAATCTCCTCGGAGGTTCCAGACTGTGTGGTGGGACCGCCATTTGGATCCACCATGCAGGCTGCAAAGTGGGAGTCTTTAGGTTTTGATCTGCAGTCTTTTATATTATGGGTATTAGACTTGCAGTGTTTACACCACTTCCCTTTCCAAATTTTCTTTGGAGGCGTCTTTTGTGGGCTCTTGCGCCCATTCGTCGACTTCTCTGGACTCTTATCAGAGGATTTCTCATAAGGTTCTACCTTCTTGGCATGAGAGTTTTTCAGTTTCTTTCTGTCAGTCTTGTTCCGACTTTTACCAATGGAGGGATGGGTTTCCCCACCTTCACCATGCACCTCGACGAATCGTTCTGCCATTTTCGCTACTACATCTAATCTTTCCGCCCCTTGTTCTCCCAAGAACTCTTTGAGCGGTTTCGACATATGCTTCCGCATCTGGTCGACGATCATCAGTTCTTCGAGACTGTCGTAATCATGTGCGAACTGAGCTAAGTCCATCCATTTATGGAGGTAGGATCTAAGACGCTCGCCGTACGCAGCAAATAACTCACCCGTCTCTCGTTTCGCTTCTCAAAACTTCTTGCGGTAAGTATGCGACGTCATCTCGAAACGTTTCAGTAGCGCGGCCTTTAGTTCGGCATAATTATTCTCGTGTCCCGCCGGTAAACGCGAGTAGACCTCGTAAGCGGTTCCGCGCAACCCCTGGGACAGTTTCAGACACCACTTGTCTCGATCGAGACCCATGGCGACAGACATAGCCTCGAACTTTTGTAAGAACTGGTCGATCTTTTCCTTATCTTCCTCAAAAATCGGTAGAGGAAACTTCATGGCATGATAACCATGTCGACCTAAGGTAGGTGAACCAGGGAGTGAAGACCCTCCTACTGCTCCCTCAGAATCCTTACTTGATTGTGCCCTGAGCTCGAGTTCCCGCATGCGGTACTCATGCTCTAGCTTCTGAGCCTCTTGTTCGGCTTCGAATTTTTTAGCAGCTTGCTCGGCGTCGAACTTCTTAGCGGCTTGCTCGGCTTCGAACTTCTTAGCGGCTTGTTCCGCTTCGAACTTCTTAGCGGCTTGTTCAACTTCGAACTTCTTAGCGGCTTGTTCAGCTTCGAACCTCTTCAACTCCAACGCCATCCTTCGATCCTCCGCTTCTTGCTGTTTTCTCTCTCTCTCTTCCTGACGGAAGTCTCTCTCAATCCCTTGGATATACTCTGATAGTGCAGTGCCGGTGAATCCCATTCCTTCGCCTGTTGCCCGCACTTCATCCATATTTAATTTTGTGGATGCCATACTTAGAGAGTATATGTTAGTAGTGTATATATAGATATGCAATACACAAATCTAATCTATATATGACGTCCCAACACACCACAAGTCAATCTGTCTGTGTCAAGAGAAGAAACAGGACCAAAGACCTATGTAGACCTGAATAGAGACACTAGGAATGAAAGGTCCTAACCATAATCACCAGAGCTGTCTCATCAATATCCCGGACGAGCCCCCAAATAATGTCGTAGTATTTCCTGGGGTGAGGGAAGCATACTATTACATCTTAATAACGGAATAGATGCACTCTGGGAATACAATAGATCCCAGTCTACAGACCCCACCAGCCCTTGGATTCCTGTCTCTCTCACTATCAACCGCTGGACAATACCTTTTTCACCTCTCATCCAGAACAGATGACACGACTCTGGTGTCTACACATAATGACTAGATGATATAATGTACAAGAGGATTATCAACAAGGGGAATGTTCATGAGAGAATCCTGGCCGCCGCCAGGTGATAGAAGAAAAGGCTGTCTGGATTAGCCTCAGGCCGTCTCACTCATCACTGTACACTGGTTACGATACCACAAGGTTAAAGAGGTCACTCATCTGCACACGTAGCGTGGAATATCTCTGCCGAGAGGTGGACTCAGCTGAAATGACTAGCACGTCAATGTGGTGACTCCAAGTTGCGGTGGTACGTGATGACTCCGGACTAACATCCCTGTAGAAGTTCTGCAGGCCTGTCCTTCAAGCTTCACTGGTAAGGCCTGTGCTAGACAACGGTCCTAAGAAGCCACCATAACATTTCACACACATTTAACAATGTCAAAGTTCTGGAAACAGATGGTGGTCTCTAATGGGATCAGGATGGGTATAACTGGGCCTATAAGCACAGAAAGTTGGCACAGTTCAAGTTGACTCTGTCACTCAAAGTCAGTACTGGTAGCTCGTGACCCTGTAATGAAGGTCACCAATGTTCCTAGTACGAACGGGTAAACTCTTCCCGGAGCAGCAGGCCATCCTGAAATAAAGGGTAAGGTAGTTCCTCTCTACCCGTTTGGCTAGTGGGTCACAATGTCAAAAATGATCACAGACAAGAGGACACGATACTCGCCCGTGAGTAGCCATCATAAAACTTGCTGGACTGACTGAAGATCATTTAGCGGTTGAGACGGGACTGGACTGTGGTGTAATGACTTCCCGGCACGTGGTGTAGTGTAGAAGCAGCACTTTCCGGCACATAGGTAAGCCAGCCATTTAGCAGCCTTCACCAAGTCATCTTCCCCTGGTCCCGTCACGTAAGTCTCTCAGAAAGTAGAACCTGCCAAAGATAACACCATGTGTGAATATCGTGACACAGACTTACCCCCAGAGGTACACGTTACCTATGTGTACTCAGCATAGGCCGGTGTCGCTATGACCCGGCCGGCAGCCTCACAGACCAGGATCCACTGCCAAAACTGAACTAGGTCTGGGTCCTAACAAGTGCTGGCCGAACCGTCCTCCGTCTCGAACCCGCCCAAGGTAGGGCTGTGTATCTGGTCCTGGTGTCGGCGACATCCTTCTGTCCTTAAACCGACTTCTAAGGACATAATATACCAGGTTAGTAGGTTAAAAATACCTAGAGACAGAATGGCCCTGAAGGAGGACCGGTGACCACCGAATTCCCCTCCCTCGGAGGTAGCCCCCTCTCCCTGGTTCTATTTTATGTTTACCTACTATACAACCAGTTTCCCGGAGCTCGAGCTTTGATCCAGGAAATTAATAGATGATACAGGGAAATCCCCCTGTAGCGGAAGTTCACATCCCGTTCCCTCCTCCCCTAGTTAGGGTCAGAGCATTTGGAACGGTGTTCAGCTGGTTGTGACCAGCTCTGTCGCATTCCCCAGTTTCTCCAGTGTCAACCTCTCGGGAACCAACTGTATATCAATATGGTGTTCCGTCACGGCAACCAATAACATAAAGAGTAAGAGGAAAGCTCAGCAAAGCCAGTGGTCGCCACACCAAAGAATTCGAACTTAGACACCCGCAATGTCCTTCGAATAACCTTCGACACGTCCGGCGCCCTTCGCATGGGTTTCGTCTAGTTGGGCCGAGTTCCCTGATACCTCACTCGACCTATGTTCTACAACGCCTTCGCCAACTTCCGTTTGTGTCGACTACGTTAGAGTTCTAAGGCCGCCCAGGAGTGAACTCGGACTACTAACACTATTGGGCCTGTCCTAAATTCTATAGCTACTTGTAGCAGCGATAATCCGCATTCACGCACTTATACAATTGTAACGTAAAACCAGGCCTACAAGCCATCGTGTTCAACTAGCCTGCAGTTCACCCCTGACTGACCTTTGTGCGCCGGGCGGGACATGTGGTCGAACAGCTTCGGTTCAATGCGGTAGCGACACACATTATTTATCTAAATATGTTTCACGTACCTTACGACAAACTGTGCATTCAGAATTGAGGAGCTCCCGTCCCAACACTGGACGTTCTGTCAGTTTTCTTTGACAAACACCAAGACACTGGCTTCCTCTTTCCCATTTACGAATTCACACAGTCGTCCAAACACACCGTCTTGCTCGCAATGCCGGATCTCAACTGAGCCGGTCTTTGTTCTGAGAAGGTTATTGCGCATGCGTTAGCGGACCCGGTTGGGTTGAGCATCACTCACCAGAATAGTCTAGAAGTCAAGGGCCACCAATCGCCCTTGCGTGGGGTACATTAATACCTCGGTTGTATCCCTTCGACTAGATCGGCTGTTCTACTCTTACTGAAAAGGGGAATGGGACTTTTGGGAGTTTTGCTAGGTGAATTCTCAGCCGTTCCATGACAGAGATTAAAGCAGCCATAAAAAAATTGAAGAACAACAAAGCTGTTGGTGAAGATGAAATCTCAGGAGAAATGCTCAAAGCAGCAGATGAGAACACCTTACAACGTTTGTTACAGCTGATCAATGAAATCTGGCAAAGCGAATCCCCACCACAACAGTGGAAAGATGGTGTAATTTTCAAACTGCCTAAAAAGGGTGATATGTCTGATTGCAATAATTGGCGTGGTATCACTCTATTATCAGTACTAGGAAAACTTTTTTGTAGCATGTTACTTGAGAGATTGAAAAAGGCGATAGATGAAAGGCTCAGAGAAGAACAAGCAGGCTTCAGACCAAAACGGTCATGCATAGACCACATTTTCACCCTCAGAATAATCATTGAAGACTCCGTAGAATTCCAGTCGAAATTAATTACCAACTTTGTCGACTTTCAAAAAGCCTTCGACAGCATCCACCGTCCTTCACTTTGGAATCTACTTAACATCTATGGTTTTCCTACCAAATATACCAACGTTATAAAATCTTTCTACAAAGAGACACGTTGCTGCGTAAGAACAGAAACAGGCAACTCTGACTGGTTCTCAGTCGAAACAGGAGTGAAACAGGGTTGTGTCTTATCACCGATGCTTTTTGGAATAGCTATCGACTGGGTCATGCGCAAATGCACAAACACAAATATGGGTATCCATTGGGTTGACAAAATTCTAGAAGACCTGGACTTTGGCAACGACATAGTGCTTTTGAGTTCAACACACCCGGATGCCCAAGAGAAAATAAACCACCTCCAAAATGTTTCAGGGCAAATTGGTCTCCAAATTAACACCACAAAAACAAAGACTATTGATCTTACCAACAGTTCAGATGACACCAAATTGAACAGCTACGTTCTTGAAAAAGTCAACAGCTTCACATACCTAGGAAGCAAAATGACATCTACAGGGGACTCAACACCAGAAATATCATCTAGAATCGCACTGGCATCTAGTGCCTTCAATAAACTGTCAAACATCAAAGACACTCAGCAAACACACAAAACTTAAAATCTTCAACTCTTGTGTGATTCCAGTGTTAACATATGGATGTGAAAGTTGGAAATCAACGGTAGCTTTAGATAAAAAGTTAGACAATTTTGAGAACAAATGTCTTAGAAGACTTCTAAACATCCACTGGACAGAATTCAGAACCAATTCGCAAATAAGACAAGAGACTAAGCAAGATACAGTATCCAATTTTATAAGAAGACGCCGTTGGAACTACATCGGCCATGTACTCAGAATGGACAAGTCAAGACTCCCCTATCAAGCCCTCATATGGTCACCGGTAGGGAAAAGAAAACGGGGAAGACCAAGAGAGACCCTGCGTAGAACCATCATTAGAGAAGGCTCATTCAATGGCCAAGTAAATATCCAAGATCTACAACAGGTAGCAGCGAACCGCCGGGCATGGAGAGACAGGACTTCTGCCCTATGCGCCGCCTTAGGCTCAAGAGGAAAGACTAACTAATTGCGAAGTTGCATCATACTGAGAAAATCTACCGCACGGCCCTGTAGAAGCAATTATACAAATTTATATAACAGAATGGAAATCAGAGCATCTGGGTCACCAGATAGATTATATACATTACAAACACAACAGGGAAGAACAAGTAACAATGTTTAGATTTTAGACTCCGCACATGACACAGCAGACAGCGCTCATGACACAACAGGCTTAAATACCACATGTTAATAAACATAAAATAGGAAATACTGATGAATGTAACTGGAAATGTTCAAATGACATCTAAACATGTGTTGCAGGCGTCTCCAACATACGCAGAACAGAGGCAAGTATATATTGTTGCATACACCCGCTCCATGTGATGACAAACTCTATGGGGATGTCATTAACAAGCGCTGCTTTCTTTGCATTGATTTATATTGACGTTTGAAGAGGAAGGACGAAGAACAACAACAAAAAGACTTCCGTAATCGTCTGAAATGGCATCCCTTTAGGCGAATATTTAAACCTGTTTATCCTTTAAACACTCAAGGGCACATGACTCCTAAACGTGGGACCCCTCTTGTGTGTGCTTTAATCTCAGATCAGTGGAAATTAAATGAGTTAAACCACATGACATATTAAACTAGATCAGTGGTTCTCAACCGGTGGGAAATTCCCCCCCCCCCCCAGGGGAATTTTAGGGTTTCCAGGAGGGAGGGGGAAATTAAGATTATTTCTAGATTGCGTTAATACAAGAACCGATTACTTGATATTGTTTTTCCCTTCATACTTTACGGTTCTGTACGCATCACCCTTTTGAAATTCATTTTATAACGTAAGTAGATATGCAAATCACGTTTATGTAGATGTTTAGACTTGTTTTAGTATGTGCTTGTCAGGGTCTTAAACTTGGCTCGCTAACCTAACAGTGTGGGACAGTACAAGTGAAACGTGATTTGACGTAAGACTCAACGACACACCGTTCTATGGATTTATTCACATATCAAATACAGAACGATGATCACAACAATATATACTCGATACTTCAATACACTTACATACAGCTCACAAGTCTCACTCAAGATGTCCAGACACTCGACTTTCAGTACAGATACCACACAACGCCTTTCTCTCTGCACACGTCTGTCCGAGTCGAAGTCCCAGGGCTCTCTGCCGCTAACTCGCAACTCGCCTCTCACCTCAGGTGACGTCACGAGGCATGCGTGCGTTTAGCGTCGTCCTTGCTTGACCGCTGGTCGCTTGTCAGCCAGCAGTCTTGCAGGCCGGTAACCACTATTCGCCTGGCGGCGTAACGAAGTTACTGCGTCCCTACTGGGAGCTAAGTCGCCTGGCGGGCGTAACGATGTCACTGCATCAACGTCTCCTTTCTGGACTCTGACACGCTCCCCCGGCAAATTCATGAAAGATGTCATCTTTCATGTATCATATATATACATAATGGGTTAATATTTAAACCTTGTCAGAGTCGACCCTTCTATTGTTATGTACATTTCTATCAAATACAAATACATACACATATGCCATCGAAATATATAAAAAGTGGAAGTTGCATTCAACGACATGTGGTGTTCAACCTTTAACACTTGTCAGGTTTCATCATCTCGATGGCTGATTACCTCAATTGCATAAGTGACCCAGTCAGATCGGTAGTTCCAGCTTCACGCATCTACCTCGCAGCAAATAGAAAAAAAAACGTAATAATATGGTTCTCGAAACAAAAACCATCTAGCTAGACTGAAATACGACTTTATATAAGTCGTATAAAACGCTCAAACCCTGCCCTTATTTGGTCAGTAGCTCTCGTGTTGGTCTGTAATGTCGGCAACCCTCTGCCATGCTAGTAGATGTCTACCTGTTGTGTCAATAGTCTGGCAACACTTGGCTATTTATACACAACACATTAGAATATACATTTCAAATTATGGCCCTTTGTGTAAGGATGTAATAACAAATAAATGAAAGGGAAATAATTTTAAGATTCATGAAATACAATAATTTACAATAATTATTTTATTTCTTAGTGTCATCGCTTGACGTTTCTTCATATTAACGAGAAAAAGTCGGTAATATGAATACATTAATCAAGATATGATTCTAAGATTACACTACATAAATAAATAAACACACAATTCGTGTATTTCATTTTATAGATTCCTACAGATTTTAGAATCGTCATAGATATTTGAACTTTTATTTGTCGTCTGCTAATTTTACTCTAAATTTCTAACTAATCCGGAAGTACACACGAACATTAAAATCAGCTGATGTTGAAACTTGTAGAACACACTTGTTCCGGTTTGATGTAGTTACGGAAAGTACCTTTCTCACAGTTCATGTGTTAGATGTTTCACAAAACCTTCTGGATTACGATTCACTGCAGTGGAGTAGCTGTCAATGTTCAGTTTACACATTCTTACTCGTCATTAAAATGGAATGATTCACAAGCAGATGTCACTGTCAACTTGGATAGTTCGCTTAAGGTAAGTTCTTGCGCGAATTTGACACTGTTATTGTTCTTGGTATATACAATTAATAAATTTCGCTTTCTACCACACACTACACAATTATACAGGACAATCACTCCATGAACTAGTAAAATAAGAACACTATTTATAATGGGGGTAATCGATATCACAATATTGTAGACAATGCACAGCTTTTTGTGAGTAGAAAAACAATTATTCACTCAATAATGGCTGTGTCGGTCTGAGTGTATTTGCACACACTGCACTCAGACATTGGTGCTTACTGGGTCGGTCGGACAACGGGACAAAAGATCGGCAATCGAATTGGTTCTGCCTGGAATATGTCGAACCTCAAAGCTATAATCTTGAAACTTAAGAGACCAACGCGCTACCATATGATTTGAGGGTACTCCTGAATTTATAAACCGTAACGGGCTGCTGTCAGATTCTACGATAAAGTGACGTCCTAGAAGAAATCTGGACAATTTGGTTATACCTATCACTAAAGCTAGGGCTTCCAATTGAGGGATGGACCACGCCCGTTCTCTGGGCTTTAGTTTTCTGGATACGAAGTAAACGGGATGGAGTATGTTGTTGTACTCCTGCAACAAGACTGCGCCAATCGCCACGGAGCTAGCATCTGTACGCAATCTGAAAGGTAAACGAAGGTTGGGCAATTTGAGGATGAGATTATTCAAACTATTATCAGAAAAATATGATAGCACTTTTCGGAATGCAATTTGTAGGCATTCATTGTTTACAATTTTATCTGGTTTGTCTTTGGTTAGTAAATTAGTAAACACTTCGGTCAGTTCAGAGAAATCAGGAATGAACTGCCTGTAATAGTTTATTAATCCCAGCAAACTTCTGACTTGTTTCTTAGTAGTCGGAAGTGAGAGTTTTAGTATCTTGGACACAATTTTATCGTCTGTCAGGACAAAGCCATTGGATATTTTGTACCCCAAGAAAGTTATTTCCTGGTAGGCTATGTCTACTTTTGCAGGCTTTACAGTCAGTCCGTGCTGTCTAATACGTTCAAATGTCTGTTCTAACGTCTTAATGTGCTCTGTCATTGTCTCTGTGTGAACACAGATGTCGTCTATATAGCAAATTATGTTAGGAATGTCTACAAGAAGCAGTCGTGTCATACGTACGAAGGTGGCAGGGGCATTGACTAGCCCAAATGGAAGTTTGCACCATTCGTACAGTCCCCAAGGTGTGGCAAATGCTGTCAGATGTCTGCTCTGTTCGTCTACTGCTATTTGCCAATATCCTTTAGTCATATCTAGCGTCGTAAAGAACCTAGCGTCTGTCAGTTCTGTCAGAAGATCGTCAGTGTTTGCCATTGGCTCCAAATCTAGAACCGTTATTTTATTTAGCTTCCTATAGTCAATGCACAGTCTTATTGTATTATCTTTTTTTCGTACAATCACCATTGGAGATGAGAAGTCTGACTGGGATCGTCTTATGGTGTTGTTTTTCTCTAAGTTGATGATTTCCTGGTGTAAATGCTCTTTGTAATGTAATGGAATGGTGTATGGTCTGCATTTTATGGGTGTGTTTGATGTGAGTGTGATGTGATGCTGTACTAATTCTGTTTGTCCTGGGTTGTTGGAAAAGATGGTGTTGTATTGCTGTATAAGCTGTTTGCAACTGTCTGTCTCTGCTTGAGTCAACTTTGGGTTGATTTTGATCTCCTTCAAGCAGTTTGTCGTGTCTAATGCAGGCGTTGGAATCTCGTCACTAGCATCGTCGTCTTCGTGATCTATTATCACTGTACAAGCTGTCGTATCGTCTTGTTCGTTTTCTATGTTGTGGTATGGTCTTAGCATATTTATGTGAAATATTTTATGTTTGTCTTTTATGAGGATTTCGTAGTCTACAGGTGAAATCTGTCTCGTCACTTTAAAAGGTCCCTGCCAAGAATCAGTCAATAGGTGTCTGTCACTAGGTAGTAGAAGAAGAACGTCCTGTCCAGGTGTCAAAGTTATCGTCCTGTTACCTTTGTCAGCATACTGTCTATAAGTAGCACCAGATAGTTTTAGTGCTTTTTTTTTCAATAACACAAGATTTGATGATTCTTTCACGCAATGATGTGACATATACGTATGATGATATGGGTTTAAGTACTGGAGTAGAATCAGTTAACATTTGGTGATAAATGGTCAATGGGCCGCGTGGTTTGGCACCATAGATAAGTTCAAAAGGAGAGAAACCGGTACTAGAATGAGGTACCTCGCGATAAGCAAAAAGAATAGCTGGTAGATATACATCCCAGTTATTGGGGTGCTCTTGCGTTACTTTGGCAAGCATGTGCTTTAGATCCCCGTTAAATTTTTCCACAATTCCACTACTGTGAGGATGGTAAGGGGAATTGAAACACTGTTTTACTCCCAACATTTTGGTGAAAGCTTGGGTAGATGCGGCAATAAACTGAGTGCCCCTATCAGATTGGATAGTATCTGGAAAACCTATCCTAGAAAAAATATGGAGGAAAACTTCCATTATATCATTGGCAGTAATGTTCTTTAGCGGAATCGCTTCTGGCCAGCGACTACATTGATCAATGACAGTTAGAATATATTTATTCCCTTTAGTTGTTGTATGATTAAGAGGGCCCACTATGTCAACAGATAGTTTTTCAAAAGGTCGACTGGCTAAGTCAGTAACTTGTAACTTTGCCTGTGGGTTTTTTCCTTTTTTTACCAGTTTCTGGCAGGCGTCACAACTTCTGCAATATTCTTTAATGTCATTGCAAAATTTTGGCCAATGGAACTGTGTCAATAACCTTGATCTGGTCTTAACGTATGCCATGTGCCCTGCAAGAGGTATATCATGAGCAAGATGTAAGGCTTGCTTGCGATAATTTCTTGGCAAAACAGTTTGCTCTGTTGTATTGTCACCTTTGGTGTAATACCTGGTGAGTATATCATTTTTCATAGCAAAATGCCATTTTGCATTCTTTGTTACCTTTGGCTTTTGGCCGATCAGATTAAAGTATTTTGACAATGAAGGATCAGCTTTTTGAGCTGTTACAAATGTTTCCTTCATGGTGTTAGTAGGTAGTGATTCTGGGCTAAGCAGTTGTATAGCCTCAGTTTGCTTACTTTCATCTTGCACTCTAGCAGTAGATCTCGTTACTACGTTCACACATTCAATGATATCAGATGATGATGGAACAATGTTATCAATTATGTCATTACTTAGTGCTACATTAGCTACATTTACAATACAATCAATAGGTGGTGTGACATTTTCAATGACATTGGATGGTGATGTCATGGTATCATCAATACATAGAGATGTTATGTCATGAGGTTTATCATTCACCTCTGGTAAATTTCCAATAATTACATCACACACTGGGTTTGTTAATGCAGCGACCTTTACTTTCCCAGTGAGGAAAGGTGTTTCAATATCTGCCCAAGCTAATGGGTATCTCTCAATATTGCCTGAGAATGTTCTGCATGTTACGTGCCTGCCTGTATAGTCTGTAGGCCTTATGAACGTTCTCTTTAGACCAATAAGTGAACTGCCTGTGTCACGAAGGACTTTAGCTGACTTGCCATTCACATATCCGTGATGGATGATTATCTTGCCTTTTGAGTCTACTACCAAATTAGCTTCTTCATTGGCAATAGGGATGGTGTGACCGCATGTTAAAATACCATCTTCATAGAAGGTGTTACAAACAGCGCATTTATTTGCGCTAAATATGTCAAAAGCCTGTGCTGAGTTCACAGGGTGTTTCTCTGGCTGTTCTTCGTCTGACGACGAACCATCAAGCAAGGCGACATTTGCTTTGTTGTACATTTGTTTACCTTTACAATCTACTCGATGGTGTCCGTGCGCCTTACAGAGGAAACATTTACGTAGAGTTCTGAAAGATGTACGTTCACTATTTAGTCTGTTTACCATGTTTCGCAGGTAAGTCTGATAATCTGGGTGTTTATCGCACATTTCACCCGGATGATGTGAAAATTTACAGTGAATACAATGCTTAAACTTCTCAGAGGTAGGCCTTTGAGGTTTCTGCCTACTGTAGGGTTTGTCATAGTTAGCCGCTGCTACAAAGTTAATGTCAGTAGCTTCAGTGGCAAAACAATGTTTGTTGGCTGTGTAGTACGCCGAACCCCGTCTTTCAATCTCATCCACACTAGTGCATTCATTCTCTAACAAGAATTTAGAAAATGCTGAAGGAATAGATGATACAATTTTGTCTCTAATGATCAGATCTTCTAATTTCTGATAATTTTTGTCAATTTTAGCTGCTGAAGTCCATTTGGTGAATATATCTCGGACTAAGCAGAGGTAATCAGAGAACGTTTGAGTCGGTTTTGGGCTCAACTTACTGAATTGTTCTCTGTAACCTGCCTCGTCTAACATAAAATGTGCCATAATCTTAGATATCAGATAATGGTAATCTTTTCTGAGGTCTTTGGGGATGGTTTCAATGACTTTAAGAGGTTCCCCTGACAAACTCCTCATGTAAACGATATTCCATTCAGACAGTGGAACTTGGTAATGTTCCATTAAAGTTTCAAAATTTTGGGTAAAGGCTGCGATGCAGTCACCCGAGGTATAATTACGTACAATTCCTTGATATTTCTTGTACTGGTTTTCTTTCTCCAGTCTCTCAGATTTCTTAGACTCTTTGTTAATGGCAGTCTCAGTGTCAAGTTGTTTTATTTTCAACTGTAACTCCAGTTCTTCTCTCTTACTCTGAGCTGCTATTTCTGCCTTCTTAAGTTCACTATCTATCTCAGCCTTTTTCAGTGCACTATCTAGTCCAGCTTGCTTTGTCTTTGCAGCCAGTTCTACTTCTGCTTGTTTTAAAGCTGTTTCTGCCTCTACTTGCTTTGTCTTTGCAGCCATCTCTGCCTGCTTTAATGCTCTTTCAGCCGCTCTTTCATCGCGTTCAGCAGTTTTCTCCTGTACTAGTAGGTATTCAGAGTATTTATTCTCACTCCATTTTGTCAATTCATCACCTGTCAAATGTAATTTTATCCCCATATCAATGAAATCAAATAATGAAGACATGATGAAAAATTTCAATGAAATACCAGCCACACAAAATATGTTATAAGTGGTTAGTAATAAACAATTTACAATTGATTTCTATTGACAACACGTGCCTCAAATTGCTTCCTTAAAGTATAGAAAAAGAAAAATATACTTAAGTGCCCTTGGTGCGGTGAAGAATGGTTGGAAATCGGGCTAGGAACTGTAGGGTCGTTACTTCGAGAACACAAATGACCTCTACGGCAAGGTTTCGGATGGTACGGAAAAACCTGCTTTATTTTGGAGGAAAATAAATTAGCGTCTATTTGTTGGTGTGTGCCTGCTTGTCACTAAGTGTTGATTAGGTTTGTATGGCGTTGAGTGTAGTTGTAGGTCGTAAGTTTGTCTGTCAACAATTTTTTTTTCCAAAACACAAGTCACTTTCTTTCCAAACTTTTTGCTTCCGACAACTCAATTCACAAAGACAATCTACAAGTATCTCAACACTCTACAACACTGATGACACATCACTTACATCAAGATGACATTCAGTAAGGACATAGACATCAAGTTTACAAGATGGCGACAAGGTCAAAATGGCGACAAGATCACAATGTCGACAAGGTCAAAACGGTGACAATGTTCACAAATCACAAATGTTTTATACGTTTACAAGAACAAACAATATGTATGCACTGTACGTTTACAAATAGTCTTGCACATGTTTAAACAATGTAGTTAATAATCAAAATGAGCCTTCCATGATCACAATACATGTACTATAAAGTTTGACAAAAATTTTACGTTCACAAACTCTAGTTTTAAATCGTTACTGACATAAACACGTTCATTTTAAAGCCGGACGAATGCCACCACGTCCACACTTGTCAGGGTCTTAAACTTGGCTCGCTAACCTAACAGTGTGGGACAGTACAAGTACAACGTGATTTGACGTAAGACTCAACGACACACCGTTCTATGGATTTATTCACATATCAAATACAGAACGATGATCACAACAATATATACTCGATACTTCAATACACTTACATACAGCTCACAAGTCTCACTCAAGATGTCCAGACACTCGACTTTCAGTACAGATACCACACAACGCCTTTCTCTCTGCACACGTCTGTCCGAGTCGAAGTCCCAGGGCTCTCTGCCGCTAACTCGCAACTCGCCTCTCACCTCAGGTGACGTCACGAGGCATGCGTGCGTTTAGCGTCGTCCTTGCTTGACCGCTGGTCGCTTGTCAGCCAGCAGTCTTGCAGGCCGGTAACCACTATTCACCTGGCGGCGTAACGAAGTTACTGCGTCCCTACTGGGAGCTAAGTCGCCTGGCGGGCGTAACGATGTCACTGCATCAACGTCTCCTTTCTGGACTCTGACAGTACTCAATAATTTAGCCTCAATTATTACGTATACTATGTAGGGGGAGGGGGGAATTTTTAGGGAGGAAATACGAAAGGGGGGGGGGGGGGGAAGACGTTCCAAAAATATGGTGAGGGGGGAATGACGTCCTAAAAATATGGTGAAAGGGGGGGGGGGCACGGGCCAAAAAAAGTTGAGAACCACTGAACTAGATCATTTGACATATTTTTCAGCTGCGTTGTGACATAAACTGAAGCAATTAAAACATTTATAGATTGAAACAGACAGAACAAGGAAAGTAATAAGAGTACTCCCCGTGGCAACATATGAGTTGTTTTGTGTATGTCTGTGTTATTTTTGTTTTGAGTTCACTCGCTTTGAACTTAAGCGTAGTCTATACATGTTTGTTTTCTTTTGGATTAGCTTTCCCTATTACCAGTGTCCTTCGCCATCAGGCGAACCCTTTCCGATTTCTGATGTACTTGTAATTTACGTCGCCAAGTCAAGGACGCCATGTCAACATTTTAGTCCAACTGACAGGTGTAGAGGTTGAACCCGCTAACTCGACATCAGCACACCGGATGTTTAAAAGCCAGCGCTCTTATTGTCTTATCCTTTCGGCCATGTTTGCATCTTAGAGGTCGTTGCACATGCAAACAAAAACACATTCTTTACGGTTCCCATATGCGATAATCTTAGAAACTATAGTCATAAATAAACATTTAGACTGTGCCGAATGATGTCCTTTTTTAATGTTTTATTTCTCAAACAAAATTAACAGATTTTGATGGTAGTTAGTGGTATTATAGCTAGATATACCATTTTCTTTTCCAAATTCTAGTACTCTCCCTTGTAACAATATTAGATGTTTATGTCCCCCTACCAAGCGCACCACATATAAACTTAAAGAAAGTCAAATATACAAATAGAAACGCAAAATTTGATCTACAGGCACTGAAGAGTGAGGAGATAAAAGATAAAATCAACGTAGAGGTAAAGAACAGATTCGATGCATTGTCCGATATGGAAATGTTATTTCAAGACGTCAGTGACCAATTGGAAATACACAAGAAATCAGTCAAGAAGCTGTAGGCTACTAACAACAATGATAATCCCAAAAATAAAGATAATAGATCGCAAGAAATGGATGATGGAAGACATCTTAAAAGTCATGGAAATAAGAAGAAATAACAAAAATAACAAGGAAATATATGAAGAAATACACATGAAAATTAGGAAGCTATGCAAAGAGGCAAAAGAAACATGGCTTGAGGAAAATTGCAAGGAAATTGAAAACCAACACAACACCCAGAATACCAAATTAATGCACACAAGAATTAATGACATCACTAACAAAAGAACACACACACACACATCAACAGGTTGCCTAAATACCAAAGATGGCAAAATCATAATAGAAAAAAGATCAGATTTTACATGCGTGGTCAGATTATGTGAAAGACCTTTATGATGATACAAGAGAAGAACAATATGATCATCAAAATAATAATGAAGGACCATCAATTTTGTTTGTCGGGGTGTTTTTCTTTTAGATATCTAGCAATTCCGCAGAGCCGGACTCCCTGGCGAAGAGATTTAACGATTTTCTCCGTAATCCCGATGTATATCCACGTGTGGGGACATAGCTGCGCGAGATTCGGTAGGGAATCGGGTTGCGTTGGTTACTTACAGGGGTATCTGAGATTGTCGCTCAGTAAGCAATGCAAAATACTCTGCGTAATCTTGCAAAGACATCAATAACAGCGGTAAAATGCTGTTGTTGACAGCGATGTAAATAGGATATGCGAAAATAATAAAATTCGGCAGAATGCTTGAACATAAGTATAGTGATCAATCAAGGCATTACTATCATGTTATTATGATATTTGAAATATTCACTGAGCAAACGTAATTGCACCAGCATTTAGCAGAGAGAGAGAGAGAGAGAGAGAGAGAGAGAGAGAGAGAGAGAGAGAGAGAGAGGGGGGGGGAGCAAGAGCGAGAGAGAGAGAGAGAGAGAGAGAGAGAGAGAGAGAGATTTGTTCACATTGAATGAAATTTACAAACATACATGACATTTCCACTAAACATATTTATCAACATAAACCCTATAGACTTCCAAGGTCTTTCGCCGGTAATGTAAGTAAATTGTCTTTAAATTGTGTGTGACCTTAAGAGGCCAGTAAAAAAATGTTGGTTCCCCAAAGAGGGGAAACCATCAACCCGGATCAAGTAACATATCATTAAATGTACAATTTTAATTATTAAACATAAACGAAGAAGTGAAAAAGTGCATTATAAAATGAAAGTAAATAAAGATTAAACAAATTTTGTTTAAAGACTTTAATAGATTTCTTTTAATGATTGCAAAGAATAACTGCGGTATTAACTGTTTGATTTCTCAAAGAAAAATAAAAGATTTTGATGTTAATTAATGGTATTACAGCTAGGTATACCATTTTCTTTTTCACATTCTAGTACTCTCCCTTGTAACAATATTAGATGTTTATGTCCCCCTACCAAGCGCAGACTGCGACTGCAACCATCTTAGGCAATTTACATATAAACTTAAAGAAAGTCAAATATACAAATAGAAACGCAAAATTTGATCTACAGGCACTGAAGAGTGAGGAGATAAAAGATAAATTCAACGTAGAGGTAAAGAACAGATTCGATGCATTGTCCGATATGGAAATATTATTTCAAGACGTCAGTGACCAATTGGAAATATAAAAGAAATCCCGTGTGTTGCCGGGGCCCATAAGGGAAGCAAAGAATAGCAACACTGCAGCCTACCACGCATGTCGTAAGAGGCGACTAAGGAGGCTATGGTTCCGTCGTCCTGCTACTGAGTGAGTGCGTGGCGCGACACTGTGAGCTGTGAGTTTCGTGTGAATTGCTTTTGAATCTGCCCGAGGTTATTTGGAACGTGACTGCATGTTCGGAGCGATGGCAGCTGGCTATGTCCCAGAGTTGACCAGTTTTTGCCTTATGCAGAAATGCGTGGCTGCTGGGCTTCTGGTTGACTGCCACTGCCATTGACGATGAACTGTATTTTCGTGGACTGTGTGGGTGAACATCTAGGAAACATCCAGATGGGAAAATGACTGACGATTCCATCAGAGATAAACTGGATGTTTCGTGGGGGTCTATTGTGTTGACATTCTGGCGGCGGCTTTATGCGCAGTGTATCTGTGCAAGCTGTTGTTTGTCGAGACTCCTGTCTTTTCCACTTTTCACATTGGGCAGTGGGGAGCATTTTATGTGATATTCACTGGCACAGGAACGGAACATAATGGTGACGACCCGTTGCTGTGAAGTTGGAACCGTGACTAACTAACTAACTAACTAACTATAAAAGAAATAAGTCAAGAAGCTGTACTAACAACAATGATAATCCCAAAAATAAAGATAATAGGACGCAAGAAATGGATGATGAAAGACATCTTAAAACTCATCAAAATAAGAAGAAATAACAAAAATAACAAGGAAATATACGAAGAAATTCACATAAAAATTAGGAAGCTATGCAAAGAGGCAAAAGAAACATGGCTTGAGGAAAATTGCAAGGAAATTGAAAAGCAACACAACACCCAGAATAACAAATTAATGCACACAAGAATTAATGACATTACTAACTAAAGAACACACACATCAACAGGTTACCTAAATACCAAAGATGGCAAAATCATAATAGAAAAAGAACAGATTTTACATGCGTGGTCAGATTATGTGAAAGACCTTTATGATGATACAAGAGAAGAACAATATGATCATCAGAATAATAATGAAGGACCATCAATTTTGTTTGTCGGGGTGTTTTTCTTTTAGATATCTAGCAATTCCGCAGAGCCGGTCTCCCTGGCGAAGAGGTTAACGATTTTCTCCGTAATCCCGTATATCCACGTGTGGGGACATAGCTGCGCGAGATTCGGTAGGGAACCGGGTTGAGTTGGTTACTTACAGGGGAATCTGAGATTGTTGCTCAGTAAGCAATGCAAAATACTCTGCGTAATCTTGCAAAGACATCAATAACAGCGGTAAAATGCTGTTGTTGACAGCGATGTAAATAGGATATACGAAAATAATAAAATTCGGCAGAATGCTTGAACATAAGTATAGTGATCAATCAAGGCATTACTATCATGTTATTATGATATTTGAAATATTCACTGAGCAAACGTAATTGCACCAGCATTTAGCAGAGAGAGAGCGAGAGAGAGAGAGAGAGAGAGAGAGAGAGAGAGAGAGAGAGAGAGAGAGAGAGAGAAAGAAAGAGAGAGAGAGAGAGAGAGAGAGAGAGAGAGAGAGAGAGAGAGAGAGAGAGAGAGAGAGAGAGAGAGAGAGAAGAGAGAGGAAGAGGGGGAGAACTATTTGTAATATTTGTCAACATAAGCCCCATAAGCTTGCACGGCCTTTCGCCAGTGCGAAAATAAGTGCATGCAGGCCTTAATTGTGCCAGACCAGGTTTTGTCCTACTCACTTCGCCTGTTAATCGTCATCTCTCTCATTCCTATCACCTAGGCCATAGTCACCTGTCAAACCACTCACCTTCTCGTTGCTGCTTTTTCGTTGAAATCTCCGAGGATGATGGTCATTTCAAAATTTTTACTCTGGTCCTCGGTCATGTGTAATTTGTTATATCATTCAAGAAGCCCTGGGCATGAAAACGTGAGGCGAAGAAATTCATTGGCATTGAGAATATTTCGCATTTACTGAACCCTTGCCTTCTACAAATCAACATTGTTCTTCTCCTATTTATATATCCATTGTAATTGATGCCCCTATATTTTTTTTTCTCTCCACCAGAATGGTTTATGCTGTATTCCTCGGAAGTTATACTGCTCTCTGGCCTCACATGTACCTAATATGTTAATATTCAGTCTTCTCATTTATTTCTTAATGTTATCAAAGTTTGGCATGGGCGTTATTAATTTTCTTTCTTTCTTTTTTATAATCGTTTATTATGTATAAAAGCATTTACAAAAAGCTGATGGTCGACGTTTGGTGCAGGAGAGCCTGACATATGATACCACAACATCTAGCTTAAGAATGGAGGTAGAGGCGGTCAGTGCAGCTTTCCGCTGGATGGAGAATACGATACACACGCACACATCGTGATTGTAACTGACTCAAAAAGCTTGCTGAGGAAGGTGAGGACAGGCATGCTTCGAGTAAAGTGGCGTGCTTCGCTTCGGAGGTCACGGGTGGCAAGCATCACCTGGATCTTTTCTCCGGGGCATGCTGGTGTGCTGGGGAATGAACAGGCGGACAGATTGGCTGGCTCTGCAAAACTTGGTGGAGTATTGATGCATGACAAGGCAGACGTGGTTGCAGCCTTGTGGGAGCACGTGTACACCTCGGAGGAGCAAATGGATCACCATAGTCTGGTAAGAATGAGCCAGCGAGGAGTGACGGGGGGATCTGGCTCTACCCTCAGAGGAAAGGCGAGACGGACATATAATCAGATTGCTACTGGTACCATTGATGTTGGAACTCTTCGCTGGCTGCTGCGGATGGGGACGAAGCGCTTTTAGGAAAGCTTCAAATGCTATGATGTCGGTTCCTAAATCAATCAATCAATCAATGTACAAAAGCAGTGTCTTTTTTACATTTGCGAATACACCATATACATTCATACACATGTGACAACATTATATTCGTGGCATCGTGTAACTACCTACATAATTCCTGTTAATGATGATGGTTGAGTAATCATTTACTCCCAAGCACACCATAACATTTAATATAAACTCTTTCACACTCCAGGTATACTCATTCACACTTAGTTTCGTGTAAAGAAATTCAAAAATATTCCTGAATCACTATGTTTCCGAAAATGATACTCTTAGTTAGTTAGTTAGTTATCAGTTGGGGTATCTTCATTGCACTCCGGACATGTCCATAGGTGCTCAGATCCTCCCCCCAGCATATGCATCAGCATCCGGTAGCTAATAGTGCCAGTTCTGTGTTGGTTGACGAGGCGCTTTGTTTCCCCGATGTACCTCTCGCGTCTGGCTGTGCCGATTCTTACTCCCAGGTCTTTCATCCTGGACAACGATGTGGAATCACTGACGTCAAAGTCCTCTGTTCTCGCCTTATCTTTAAGGACGTTAATAACATCGGCACGATCCATGGGCTGGCCATCTACAAAGGGTGCAGAGCCAGCCAGTTTGTCAGCTCGTTCATTTCCCTCGACTCCCGCATGTCCCGGGACGAAGATGAAGGTGTCTTTACGGACAACAGACTTCCACAACGATTCAGTCCACTGTCTACGTACAGATCCAGCTTCGACCTTCTGAATCATGCTCATTGAATCACTTAGTACACACACGTTGGTGTAAAGCTGTGATTCCAGCCATATGAAAGCCTGTGTATACATACTCTTGTATGTATCTACACAATTTCTCACATTAAACCTTGCAGCAAAAATCCCATTTTACCAAGCAAAACGCGAAAGCTGTTAAAATGGTGTCTGCTTGAGAGAGAGAGAGAGAGAGAGAGAGAAAGAGAGAGAGAGAGAGAGAGAGAGCGAGAGAGAGAGAGAGAGAGAGAGAGAGAGAGAGTTCAAACTGAATGAAATTTACAAACATAAATGACATTTCCACTAAACATATTTATCAACATAAACCCTATAGACTTCCAAGGTCTTTCGCCGTTAATGTAAGTAAATTTTATTTAAATTTTGGGTGGCCTTAAGAGGCCAGTAAAAAAATGTTTGTTTTTTTTTCAACACTTATTTCATACAAAACAATGTATATTTACAAGGTGTACAAGGTGTGTTTCTTTGTTTGTGTATATTACAGAGCGTTGCCGTTTGTTAGTGTTATGTGTCACATGCGTTAATAAACCAAATACATGCATATACAGTTATGATATGGAATAGGCAGAAAAAGCAGCGGCTGCAGCAGGGTATAACAATATGAACTGGAAACAAATAGGTATATTAAGCTCCTGCGAGAAGAAACGTACTAAACATCAACACGTGGCAAATACCTTACAAGGAAATACATCTCGTATCCAGAAATACAGGTGAAAATCCGAAATCAGAAGCACTCAATAAATATATAAAATGAATAATATAATAAAATAAAAAAACACACAAACGCGTACAATACGACACACAGAACGACGTTTCGATTCTCAGAATCTTTGTCAAGTACAAGACAACACGGATAGATACGACAACGAAATATAAAAAAGCACAACACTAAAAATCACAACCACTATGTATCCATGTGGGAGCAGAAAAGGCGGATTTGCCAGGTGAGAAGGCACTCTTGGCTGCAGAGTTCAAATATAATTGCCAGATAGGATTGAGAAAAAAAATGCGAACAGTCTGATATGAAAATATAGGTGTGTGGAGACAGTGGTATGGATATGGGGGGGGGGGGGTGACAGCATAGTAATGGACAGTGTAAACAGTTGGAGAAGTTGGCACAGTTATACAGTGGCGTCCACAACAGTATTAATACCTGCTGGATGGACGCATCCCAGATTGTTGATTAGTTGGCATTCAATTTTTAACCTAACGCAGCTATTTGAGTAGCAGGTTTTCAATGCGGTGACACATACATCGTCGACTCCATTATGGTTGGAGGAATTGAAATGGTTGGGGACAGGTTTGTCAGCGCCCTGATTGATGTCTCTGAGGTGTTCTCTAAAACGGTCCGCAAGACGTCTGCCTGTTTGACCAATGTATTTCATGTCACATCGTTTGCAGATGATGACATATATCAGATTGCGGGATGTACAAGTGAAAGAATCTTTCAATGAGAAGGTGCCTAGGGGAAATGTGATCTCCGGTGTCTGAACAACGTATGGGCATGTCAGACAGTTCTTACGATGGCATTCGAAGGTGCCCACAGATGAACTAACGGTGGGGAGGCGACTATGCACAAGGTGGTCTCTGAGGCTTTGGTTACGGCGGAAAATTACACTAGGGCCATCGGAGAATACCTCCCGAGTGGTTGGATCGGATTCCAAGATGGACCAGTGTCTCAGGAAAATATGCTTGATGGCATAGGCATGTGGATGGAAGGTGAGGATAAGCTTAGGTGCATTGTTAAGAGGTCGCGTTTGTTTGACGAGGGACATTTCCCGCGAGACTTGGGTTATGCGACAGAAATCTGTGGACAAGACGTCCTCTGGGTAGGACCGTTTGCGGAAAAAAGTCAAGCATTTCATGGGCTCTCTCGAGGAAGTCATTATCATCCTGACAGATACGACGAAGGCGGAGTAGCTAAGAATATGGGATGGAATCTTTGCAGCTTTTGGGGTGGGATGAGCTGTACAGGAGGAAACCGTGAGCATCAGTAGGTTTGTAGTACACAGAGGTCGTGAGGCCTGTAGGGTTTAACTTGATGGTGGTGTCAAGGAAATTGACAGAGGTGGTGGAAATTTCTGTAGTGAATTTGATCGAGGGATGGAAGTCATTGACATAATTGATGAAGCGGTTCAGTTCCGCCTCTGCCATGTCGGTGAGACCTATGCCGTCATCGATGTAGCGTCGGTAAAAGGAAGGGAGAAGACCATCATAGCTGAGTTCAATCTGGTGTTCCAGATGTCCCATAAATAAACATGCGTAGCTAGGTCCCATTTTCACACAGTTATGATAATATGACATTTATGGCATAGTGCATGTAAACACACATTCCTCATTTCATTTCCATCTATTTAAAAAAATGTTTTTGTTTTTTTTAACGGTTATTTCATACAAAACAATGTATATTTACAAGGTGTACACGGTGTGTTTCTTTGTTTGTGTATATTACAGAGCATTGCCGTTTGTTAGTGTTATGTGTCACGTTGCGTTAATAAACCAAATACATGCATATACAGTTATGATAATATGACATTTATGGCATAGTGCATGTAAACACACATTCCTCGTTTCATTTCCATCTCCACAAGTGGAATGCATGTTACACCTCTCTCTCTCTCTCTCTCTCTCTCTCTCTCTCTCTCTCTCTCTCTCTCTCTCTCTCTCTCTCTCTCGCACACACACATACACATTTTGTCTTGATCTATCTCTTGCTTTCTGTAGATAATAGTACATGGATATGCATATCATATATTCATATAAATACCTATATATTCAACACAAAGCCGTAATTATATTTACATAAATACCTACACGAATTCACCCATACATGGCTACCTATATATAAGTACCATACATGTTAGCCTTTTGTATCGTACAACAATGTTTATATTCCTGCTGGGGAGTCATGTTGAATTTAGGCAAAGGGGAAACCGCTGAACGCAAAATTGCCTAGTCTTACAGCGGACACGCAGCCAGTTTTCACAAAGCCTTTGTGTACCTAGGCCAGGGGAGCTATATATCTCTCTTTCAAGTTGTTTTCACAGAGCCTTTGTGTGCCTAGGCCAGAGGAGCTGTACATCTCTCTTTCAAGTTGTTTGGGAGGAGGAGGGTTGGATCTGTGATTTAAAGCACCCTGGGGAAGATGTTTTGCGCTTGTTCTATTTGCGCTGGCTGGCCTGAGACCGGGAAAGCCGTCAACACAGAGGGAGAGGGAAAGAGACAGCCGAGGAGGGAGGGGGAGATAAGGGGAGAGAGAAAAGGGGGCGCTTGGATTGGAATTTGTTTAGTTCGCTACACAAGTTGGCAAAATTTCCACCACTACAGAGATTTTACTTGAGCCGCCTTCTGGCGTAGGTCAACCCTCTGTCGACAAAACCACTGACTCACAAAGGGCACCCTCCCATCGTGTCAAGGTTGGGCCAATAGACTCAGTAACAAAGAAGGGACACATATTCAGTTATTTGGCCCTTTGTTCCCCAATAATTGAGTTCAGTGGTACACATTAGGAGTATAGAACTATCTGTGAGAGTGTGTGTTTGAAATGTATGTTATGTAGTGTAAAACTGATGGGAGTGACGTTTGCTTAATCAGCCAATAGCTGGGCGATTTTCTGTTGAAAAATTTGTGATAATATGTGTGGTTGTATTGTTTGTTGATTGTGAGTGGCCGAGTTTCGACTAGACCATATTACGTTTCTATACTCCGCTAGCGCTACTAGGAGTTTAGTGTGTGTGTGTTTTGTGGTTGTAGGGATTGTATTTAGGAAAATTGCTTTGTAAACGTCGGTTATCTTGTTTGTGTGTGTTTCTATTAAATGTTGTAGTGCAGTCTTAGTGGCTGTGATTGTTGGGCATCCATAAAACAGATGGTCCTCTGTTTCCTGAATATTGTGTCTACATAAATGACATGGGGCTATTCGTTTGGATGTCTGTGCTGCTCTCTCTGTTGTCGGGGTCATATTATAAATTAGCCTGTATGTTAATTCTTTGGATTTCGATGTGATATGTTTGTTGTGTAAGTTAGTGAAAGTGCAGCTATAGTCTTTCATATGATATTTGTATCCTCTTTTGATTCTCAGGTGTAGTGGTGGGGCTTGTTGTTGCACTAAATATTTGAATATCTGCTTGGTTGTCTGTTGTATTAAGTGTTCATTACCTTGAATTGCTTGCATACATGTTCTGTAGAAGTGCGGTAGTGTGCCGTAATAGTGCGGTGTTGTTTTGTCTATTTTCTTAATTCTGTGTAATCTAATTGCAATATAGTATAAAGCTAGCGAGTGTTGATCTGGATGATTGATGATGCGTCCTATGTGGTTGATTCTTAATGCTTGTATTTTTGTGTTAAGGTCCTGTAGTGCTACACCCCCTCTAGTCTTCTCTTGTATTAAAGTCTTGTGCTTTATACTGTGGATTGTGTTTTTGAAGATGAATTGTCTGATGTGTTTGTTTATGTCTGTGATTGTTTGTTTTGGGGGGTCTAACACTGTGGCTACATATAGTATTTTAGGAATGATGAAGGTGTTTACTTCTTCTTCTTCTTCGTTCATCCGGAGTTTTTATTCGGATGTGATTGCGTTGTGCCTGTTTACAGCAGAGCTGCGCTCTTGCGCCGTTAGGCCGACACATCCGACTTCTGCGGGCATTTGTTGACCGGGTTAACCTTCCCGGGGGTTTCTTAGGACGTTTGACTCTCACTGTTGTGGTGTTATCCCCCATCTCAGCTGGTCCATATAGAACAGCCAAAGATCCTGGTCAGCCCTCAAGGGAAGGCAGGGGCAGACCATGGGCATTCCCCGCCATCCAAGGAGGCTTCCATACTTGCAGAGCCGATACATAGCGCTCTGGTACTGGGCTCACCCAAGGAATCGTCACGTCCTGCACATGGCTGCTTAGCCTCACTTCCGTATATTGGGCCTTCCGTTCACCATAGGCTGTTCTTCCGGAAACCAGAAGTATGCAGTCTGCAGATGACATCCACACAGTGAGCTTTCAATTCGGACTTTCCGTGTAATGGATTTGCTATCCAAGCAATATTCCATTTCGTGCCACTAGGACACTTTTCCACCTTTTATGAAGTCCACACAGTGGGCTTTAGATTCGGACTTTCCACGTAATGGATTTGCTATCCAAGCAATATTCCATTTCATGCCACTAGGACACTTTTCCACCTTTTATGAGGCCCACACAATGGGCTTTTGATTCGGACTTTCCACGTAATGGATTTGCTATCCAAGCAATATTCCATTTCGTGCCACTAGGACACTTTTCCACCTTTTATGAAGCCCACACAGCGAGCTTTCGATTCGGACTTTCCACATAATGGATTTGCTATCCAAGCAATATTCCATTTCATGCCTCTGGGTCTTCATGCACCTTTAAATGTCAACCTGTATGTAGTTAAAGTAAGCTGCGGTCAACTTGAGCTTGTTGATATCTCCATAGAGCTTGTCCTCAAATGAAGCAGGTGTGGGCCAAAATATCTTTCTCTGTTCTGCATACGTTGGGCAATCCTGCAGCAAATGTTTTGCTGTCATTTTTCCAGTTCTACAATTACATTCATCGGTATCTCCTATCTTTAGTTTATTGAACAAGTGGTATTTCAGCCTGTTATGTCCTGTGCGGAGTCTGAAGATTGCTACTTGTTCTCTTCGGTCGAGTTTGTAATATGCATCATCCTTCTGATGGCCTGGATGCTCAGATTCCCATTTGGTTCTATAAGTGCTTTTTATCAACCTCTTTGCCTCATTATAGGTTATGTCTTTGTCAGGCTGTGGTAGTCGTCCGCCCTCTTTTGCCAGTCTGTCAGCCTCTTCGTTTCCAGGTATACTGCAATGTGATGGGATCCACTGTATTACAACTTTTTTGGATTTCTGGCATAGACCATGGAGTGCTGCTCTTAGGTCAGTTAGTTCTGTGCTGTTATTGCTCTTGAGTATTGAGACAGCTGACTTTGCATCTGTGAAGATAGCTATTTGCTTCTCTTTATTTTCCTCCATCAGGAGCATTTCTGCTGCAGTTTTCAAAGCCTCTACCTCCGCTTTGAAGTTACTTGAAAATTTTCCAGTTGCCATTGAATGTGTTTTTCTCACTCCATTTTTTAAATTTAGGAGAATTCCTCCTCCTCCATTCTCTATTGAATTTTTGGCTGATCCATCTGTATATGCATGGGTCCAATTCCTGCTTGGGTAATGTTCTTTTATGTAGTTTAGGGTTATTTCTCTTCTTTCGGTTTCATGCTGAGTGTTCTTTTTCTCAATACCAGGAATGTTTTCTATCATCTCAGGCAGTTGCTGCTGTCTCCAAGCTGGGAACTTGTGTGCATTGTGTATGGGCTTGACTGTTGATATGTTAAGTATAGGATCTGCCCTAATCCTTCGTTTTGCAGTTTCTACAAAGTTGCTACGCTTCAGTCTTCCCTTTCCAAAACCATTAAATCTGTTGTACATAGGGTGGTCTGTCAATCTTCTAAATTTTTCTGCTTGTTGCTGGGCTCTGCTATCTCTTCTATCCTGCATTGGTTGTAAACAAGTGATCTTTTCTAGTTCATTAATAGGCGTTGTCTTCAGGCTTCCAGTTATGATTCGCATTCCTTGGTTTTGGACTCTACTTATTTTGTTAAAGTTTGACTTAGCTGCTGTTGCCCAAGCTGCAATGCCATATTCCAGTACTGGCCTCACCCGTCCAGTATATAACTTCTTGAGAACTTTCTCATCTGCTCCCCACGTTGTACCAGCAAGCTTTTTCATGATTGCCATTCTCTGCCTTGCTCTTGTTCGATTTTTCTCAACCTGTGTCTTCCATGTCAGGCGACGATCAAAGGTGACTCCTAGATAGTTTGGATTTTCTTCATGGCGCAATATTTTTCCATTCAATACCAGCTTAGGTTGCTGAGTTTTATTTGAGAGGGAGAACACTGTGCATGTTGTTTTCTCCTCACTTATCTTCACTAGCCATGATTTTGACCAGTCCTCTAGCGCTAATAAGGCTTGCTGTATTCTGCTGTTAGCTGTACTAATATATTCTTCAGATGTCCATATGGCTAGGTCATCTGCAAAGGAGGATGTGTGTACTCTGGCTGGAAAATTTTCTGTGATGTCATTTATATATGCTAGGAATAATGTTGGTGAAAGAACTCCTCCTTGGGGGACACCTTGCTCCAGCAGCATCATTTTGCTTGTTTGTCCTTGTACTTTTGTCCTGGCAGTTCTGTTCTCAAGGTAGTGGCTGATCCATTTATACATTTTTCCACAAACATGCATGTTTTGCAGTTTTACTTTCAGTCCTTCCTTCCATACTTTATCAAATGCTTTTTCTAAATCTATCCAGACTGCTAGTGTGTGCTTTTTCTCTTGGAAGGCATCCTCTATTTCCTGAGCTATATAGGTTATTTGATCTTCAGTGGATCTGTATTTTCTGAATCCTGCTTGGTGTGGTGTTAAGAGTTTGTTTTCTTCCAGATGCCATGTTAGCCTGCCATTGATAATGCGTTCCATTAATTTTCCTACACAGCTAAGTAGACTGATAGGTCGATAGCCATTTGGTTCTTCCAGGTCTTTTCCTTTCTTTGGGACTGGTATTAGTATAGCTTCCTTCCATGCCTGTGGGACTATTCCTCTCTTCCAGCTGTTATTTAGGACTGCTAGTAGTTTCTTCTTTGCCTTGGTGCCTAGTCCTATTAGCATTTCATTTGTGATTCCATCCTTTCCTGGTGATTTCTTCTTTTTTAGGGTATTCATTGCCTGTTCCATTTCTTCCATTGTTAGATTTGCCATCATATATTCTGCTGCTGTCTCTGTATTTCTATGATGTATCTGTTTGTCTTTGATTGCTTTCTTCTGTTCGGTTGTAATATCAATGTGGTTTGCATTTGCATAGTGTTCCATTAGTGCATTTGCAGCCTTTTTGCCTGTAAGCAAGGCATTTCCTTGTTTAATTGTTATTTGTTTGTTTCTAGGTCCTTCATTGTTCATGGCTTTCACTAGTTTCCATAGTTTGTTTCCATCCCTGTCAAAATTCAGGTTTTCTGTTTTTTCCCTCCAACAATCTCTTGTTGTTTGATTTACTGTTCTTTTATATTTTGCTGAGATGGCTTTGAGAGAGATGTTTGCTTCAATTGTTTGTTCTCTCTCTGCTGTCTTCCTGGCATCTTCAACTTTGTCCTCCAAACTTTGTAGTTCTTCAGTCCAGTATGGTTTGTAATTTTTCCTCGCTCCTCTTGGAATGGACTCAGTGGCTGCCTGTATTATCGCTCTGTTTAGACTTTCCACCATTTGCTTTATGTTGCCATATCGTGTATTTATGTTGTCACAATATTTGTCTGTTAGTATGGCAAATCTGTCCCAATCTGCTCGTTTGTAATTCCAGCGGGGCAAGGGCTTTTGCTCCTGTGGAACATACTCCATATTCATTTCAAGCTTGATTGGTCTGTGGTCACTACCTGCTAATTGGTCCAGCACATGGCGATCGATTTTGTGAAGGATGTCTCCTGTGCAGAAAGCTAAGTCTGGAGTAGAAGTGGTAAGCCATCTTCTGGAGTAGAAGCTCGGTGTGTCATCCGCTTTGTTGAGTAGATGGAGATTTGAGTCTATTTCCCAGTCCTCCAATTCATCTCCTCTTTTGTCAGTATCTGGGTATCCCCATCTTTCTGAACGGCTATTAAAGTCTCCGACAATAATGCAGTTTGTATCAGTTATTTTCATGTTTGAGAGTGTAAGGTCCTTATCTGCTGGGCTATACAGATTGTAGATTCTTATTTTCACGTCCTTTATCATTATATCAACACCTATAATTTCCGTTTGGTTGTCAGAGATCACAGATACTTCGCTGCAAGGTATTGTATTTCGTGTAAGTATTAGAACTCCTCCTTTGTGTCCTTCGCGGTCGAAACGTGTGGCCTGATATCCTCTGACTGAGAATTTGTGATTGGCGTTGAGGTGTGTCTCTTGAATGCATGCCACATCTATTCTATCTTTATGAAGACGCTGTGTTAGGGAGTCTTTCTTCTTGTAAACTCCTTCGGCATTCCACTGTAGTATGTTGAGTGTCCGGGGTATTTGGTCAATAGCTCTTAACCTACTCCTCTGTGCCTTGACTCCACAGCACAGGGGAAGGTGACCACCAGTAGTCATGGGTGGACCCCCTCGAGGCAGGGGGCCCGGCACTATCACCGCCTGATGGGACTTCACGGGATTAGCACCATATCGATTAATTTTGATTTGTGACATCATGAATTAAGTTACGTTGCACTGCTTTGTCAAGCCTGTGGCTCAGTACATCCGATTTCGACAAGCATTTATTCGGGATGCTTTCCCTAGCCTTTGACTGTCCCCAGTCTACCTACAAGGCAGCAGGTTTCACGTTGCACTGCTTTGTCAAGCCTGTGGCTCAGTACATCCGATTTCGACAAGCATTTATTCGGGATGCTTTCCCTAGCCTTTGACTGTCCCCAGTCTACCTACAAGGCAGCAGGTTTGTGTGTCTCTTCGTCTGGTCCCTCTCCCTTGACCTGTCCGACATGGGTGGCCCTACCAGTAGCTGTGCTACCGTCGGCATAGCTCTTGGGGTCATTGGGACGCACAAGCCCCTCTACCTCGTCACGGTGGACACACAGCAGAGGGGAAGGTGTTTACAATAGTGCTTCGTACAAAAATTGTTGATGTCTTGTATTTGAACCTATGTAGTATGTCTATAATTTGTTTTGTCAGTGATTGTCATGGTCCTGTGTTTTTTTTCTTCTTCTGGGATTGGATGGAAAAGTGATCCCATAAATCTTCATGTTATCTGTGACTGTTAGATCCGGGGGGAAATCTGCTTTATTCTTCCACTTCCCCCAGACCCATTATTTTAGACTTCTGTATGTTTATTTTGGCCCCTCTGCCTTCACCAAACTGTCTGAAGGTGTGCAGTATGTTCGTTATGGAAGTGTTGGTTGTAGGAGAGAAAGCGGTGTCATCTGCATAAGCAATTAATTTCCGCTCTCCAGACCCTTGTATAAATGTATCTTTAATGTTAGTGTCCTGTCTAATTGCTTCTAAGAGTGGTTCTAGTGTTAGTACATATAGGACTGGTGATAGTGGACACCCTTGTCTGACAGATCTAGTGATTCTGAAACTGCCAGTTAGTGAATGATTCACCAGTACCTTACTTTCAGGATTTTTATACAATATTTCTATCCACTGTCTATAGTACTGTCCTATGTTACAGTGTGCTAGTGTTTTGTGTAAGTATGAGTGTGAGATTCTGTCAAAGGCCTTCTCCTGGTCTAAAGATAAAAGAGAGGATTGACAGTCTTTCTGGTGGGTGTATGTAATGAAATCCCTAATGAAGTGTGTATGTTGGTGTATGTTTCTGTGTTGAATACTGCACTGTTGGTCTGGGTGAATGAGTGATGGCATGAAGTTTTTAATTTTGTTTGCAAGTGCTTGCTTGCTTGCTTGTGTTCGTTGGCTTGAGCTCCAACGCGAGATCCTGTATGTCGGATGAAGGCATCCTGTTGTCCAACATCAGTGTGATGTTATACAGGACCTGAGGTTTGCGTGAGTATCCGTTGTCCCATGTCTGGCTTATTGGTGTGCAGACTGGTGGATTCTCGCCGTACAGGCAGACACTCTCCGACTTCGGAGGAATCGGCGATCCTATTGACTTTAGCCAGGACCCTGAAGGGACCTGTTGCCCAGGACGCTCGACGAGGACGCGTCAATAGGTCTTGGCCAGTATATAACCCGGCCCTGGTGCCTTGGAAACACCTCTGCGTCCCTGTTTGCAAGTGATTTTGCTAGAATTTTGTAGTCTGTGTTTAATAATGAGATGGGTCTATAGTTTTTCAGCTGTGTTTTGTCTGTGTTGTCTTTAGGTATGAGTGTTATATATGACATGTTGCAAGTGTTTGGGAGTTCTTGTTTGTTAAAAGCTGCTTGGTAGACTTTTAGAAGGAAATTGCCTAGGATAGGAAAGAAGTGTTGGTAGAATTCTACTGTGAGTCCATCTGGTCCTGGTGTTTTGTCTTTTTGCATTTGATTTAGTGCATGTGTTTTGTCTGCTAATGTAAGCTCTGTGTCTAGTGTGTCTTTATCTGTGTCTGACAATTTTTTTGTGTATTTTAGGAACCTATTTTGTGCTTGTGTGCTGGCGGGTTCTGCTGTATATAGGTCAGTGTAGTACTGTTGGAATGTTTCTAGTATATGTACTGTCTCTGTTTGTGTGTTTCCTTGCATGTCTGTTATTGCTCCTATTTGTCTGTTGCGTTGAATGTTTTGCTCTAATGCAAGGTGTTGTCTATTGGGACTTTCTTCTGATATGTTAGTAAGTTTAGTTCGAAGGAGTGCACCACGGAATGTGTGTTGCTGGTGTTGTTCTAATTGTGATTCTAGTGTGTTTAGGTGTGGTGCATTCCTGTCAGTCTGTTTTGTGAGTTGTATTGCTGTCTGTATGATATGTTCTTGTTGTAGTCTGTCTTTATGTATGATGGATGCTAACTGTTGTGTTCTATACCGTATTGTATTCTTTAGTAAATCCCAAATTTGTGTTATGTTGTCCGTGGGTGTACTATTAGTGTATGTTAGAATAAGTTGTGTAAACATGTTGTAAATAACCTGTATTTTGGAGTAAGGAGTTATTGAACTTCCAATGTGGTGTTCTTTTTTATGGCCTTGTGTTTGTAGTGTTTGTAGTGATATGTGTTAGTACTGCTTTGTGATCTGTGTATTGTAATGTCTCTTGTAGATGTTTTGTGTGTATTATTTGGTGTGTTGAAGGTGTGTATATGTAACGAAGCCAACTCATAACAGATGACTGGAGTCAGTTAGTTCTTTTGTACAAATACTTTATTCATCTTGATGGCAGCTGGAACCTAACGTGACGACCCTTCCATTCGGTATCTTGATGTTAACTACCCTTTGACAACAAACTACGTCACGACTTGAGCATCACTCCTCTCGTTCTCCTCTGATGCTCAATCGTGCTGTAGCCGTTTCCCATCTAAATACTCCTAATTCCCCCACTACTGTTACACCTCCCTATGTTTTTCTAAAGAATTTTTCCTCTAAAGGAAAAATTCTTTACTCCCATATTTCATCTACTCTATTCCCTCTTTTTCTTTACCTCCCAAATTTCCTCTAATCTTCCCCAAACCAACTCAAATTTGAGTATATATTATATCATTTAACCCTTCTCCCTGTCATATTGTCAATCTAGTAACCTACTATAAAGTATTGCCTCTTCATAACATAATAACACATATCAACTACATAATAACATCGAAAACTCAACTTTACAACTATATACAATACATCATAACACATATGGTTAAAATAACCACTCCTCCTCTTCATAAGAAATCTGCTTAAAAATTCAAACGCTGTACCTTTCTGGTACCAACTCCCCATTGTCTTCAACAACACTACCAACTCTCTACTTTCAAGCAACCTGAGAACACTCGCACGCGATAGAAAGATAAGAAATCGGTGCGCACCGGAGATTCAAAGAAGAAGTAGAACTCTTCCACACAAAAACCACACTCAGCTAAATCACACACCTTTACCCCCTTTGTCATTTGAGACTTTATGTAATAAAGTCTAAAACAATTATATCTCCTACAGTACCACTCATTATGGTAACAGTTTACGCTTCTATCTACAGCATCAAAAATACCAACCAAGTGTCTGTATATTATAGACACTACCAATTTTATAGCTCTGAACCTTACCTCAAAACACGTCCCGAGGACACAATTAAAAATCAAGACCTGTTCCAATACACATCACCTCACATAATATACCTCTCTTTTAATCTTGCCCCCTTACTGTCCATTTATTATGGGCACATCTACTCAAACCTCCAGTTGTTAATTTATGCCGTTATCAACAGCAACCATGTACTGCTCCTAACTCACGTCTGTGACTGCAGTCCGTATAACACGGACCCTCAAAACCCCATGTCATTTTGTTCCCAATGTACATTTCACACTTATTATTGTACTGTTATCTACAGTATCTAATCAAACATGGATTCAATTCATGTTTAATTATTTGTCTGGGGCAACACGTTACCCACTTCTTCTTCTTCAATCCCGTGTCTCTTATGAAAATACCCCATGGCTCTTTTGACCCCCTGGAACTATGTTCAAAACTTTCCCCTCATTCATTAATCTTTTCTTCAATTAATGCTCCCTTAATTTCCCCATAACCATTTTACTTGTATATTAACCCCGTCACTTAAGTATGGCCTATGTTTCCACAACTTAACCTCTCAACGCTGATTATCACAGCAACCTTGCTAGTAGCATATACATCAACTTGTTATTTACAAGGAGAATATGTCTCTCTTCTAGTCCCCAGTAGTTTATTACTATATTCTGAACGAAGGTCTAAAATAAAGCCCCATGTATTGTCTTTATTCTAGACAAAACCATGTAGATTAAACTTAACCTAACTAATTTCCAACATGTATTTTCAAACATACAAGACAATTCACTTAAATTATAAGTTAAGCGAAATAAAATCAAAACAGAACATCATACCCCCCCCCCCCCCCCAAACTTTTTACATCATTTATGTTTCCCCACATATTAATTAAAGGTATGAACTCATTCAAAGAAAAATATATATTAAAATAATACAACATACATCCTAACCTATTGTTAGTTAATACTACTGGTCTCTTTTACGGACCAATAGTTTGTACGTAAAAGTCTAAGAACACAATAACCCTATTCTAGAATCAAATAACAACTATCATTTTACAGGACCAAATCAAGCAAAAAAAAAAAACATATTATACATGAGGCATTACAAACTCAAATTCAACAAAAACAACTGTCTTCTCGCTAAAGAGAAGGTTTTCAAAAAAATTATATAATTCACACAGAATTGATTACTTAAAGTGACCAAGCAAAATTGTCCTCCTATACGAACCAATGTAACTCATATCTATTCACTCAAGTCATGCTTATTTTGTTATAAAACAAAACCACTCAATGCCAAGCATTAATGCCAAAATATATATATACATATATATATATATATATATATATATATATACATATCTGTTACCTACAGACCAACATATCGCGGAACAATACTTGTTCCCCTCAACCAAAATCACCACTCAACCAATTATCGTACCTTAACACACAAATTGTTTCCCTTGGATTTGTTCTAAGTATTTCTACAACTAATCATTATTATTACCGTTAACTACGGTATCTCCAGCCTCTTACGTCCAACAAAACTTTGTCTCTCACCAATACAACCAACTCTACTTTTAAGTTTCTCGTCCATCCGACGCAATTAACTAAACACATCATTATCTTCCAACATCTCACCACGACTACTCTAAGCTATCCTCAGGTCTCTCCTAGCACTCTTGTATCGTGACGATAATCAAACTGGTCACCCTTATCGGAACACATTCTCCAACATTCATTTAACTAACCTTGTTTACCTCTGTACCTTTCACTCCCTTTCCTATTTATCGGGACTCTTCCAGAACAGTAACCCACTCCACTTATAACTGACAGCAGAGCTCACTTTTCTCATTTCTCAGTGTTAGGCATTCTTGCTTCGACACATCCCTGTCAACAATACTAAACATATTTTATGAAACATCATTCAGAATGTTAACTCTGTTTCCGTCAACCTGTCACACAACTTTCCTAATTTCTTTCCAACATCAGATATTCTAACGAAACGACATCCCCATTCTCTAATCATGTTCTCTCTATCTCTCAATTTTCGCATACTTTATTTTCCTCTTTTTATCAACGTCACTTATCAACCACTCTTCGTATATTCACACGGACAATGATACACAACCTCTCTCTCATCTCACTACTACTCTCGCATCACGACAACCTAACGTGTCCATACTATTACTTCAAAAAAAAAATTTACTTTAGACGCCAATTCAACATTCCAGCAATCACTCACCACAATCTAAGCGTATCGACCTCCTCTACACACCTTGACACAAGATATATCAGCGCACTATTACATTTTATCTATATACTTCGCTTTAGGCGACATCACCAAACCTCACTCCTACTTCACTCATCGCGATGAACACCTGTTTGTCTAGAACTATACTCACGTACGAACTAAACACCTCGTACATGCATGCTGTACTTAACACTTGCCAACAGACTATCCATACTCGACGCACATATGTTTGTCTACATTTTTACAGCTACAAGAACAACGGATTATCAGACAAACTACTTCAACACTCAACAGGACTTTCACAACTTATTTCTACTTTTCTCACTCATCCTCTCTTTTTCAAAGGTCATAACGTAAGCATTATCTCTCGCAAACTATAACTCTCTTACACACTAACCCGCACTATCAACGATCTCTTATAACCAATTTCACTCCGACGAGCCACTAACCTCGTAACTATCATTCTATACTTCTCCACACAACAAGTTTCTCATATTTAATCAGCTCTTCCTTCTCCGCAAGCATGACGTAATTACTTCATCCCTCTCACCAAGAACTCGTATTCTTCAATCATCAACTTCTACAGTCTTTTACTCTTAATATTCTCACGTTCAACTGGCTATTTCACACATGATATCCAATTCCTCCTCAATCTGTATCTCTTCACTAGACACTCTCGGCCCAGCCGTAAACAACACCACACCTACTTCTCAATCTACCAAACAAAACTATCTCAGACTTCATGTCACAGCTCTGAGTCGAACCATCCATACTTATTTTATCCCTCTCTCTACTAATTATGTGCTGAATCTACTCTACTTTAATCACTCCATTTATACATCACTCAACGTGACTAACTCTCTGTATCTATTCATTCTGGACAAAGGACTATTTTAATTTCTATTCTTCCTACATCATCACTAAACACAATATATCCTAATTCTGTATTACGTATCCACGTAAAATCTCATTTGCCGTAACTCTCTATCCTCAACAACACTATTGCCTACCTTGTATCATGTGATGCCACACCAAACAATTTCATTTGTCTATTTTAGACAGCTCATATATCTATGTGCTCAAACCGCAATTCTTCCAAAACAATTCCATTTTCCTTCCTCACCCAAATAATTTTAACAACCATAGAGCGCATCGAAACCAAATATTTCGTCGTCTCTTAGTACTGATGTTCGTCTCGCTTCAATTATACCATCATCAATATCCGTTGTTAACCTGTTGTTAAAGTACTCTGGTCTTAAGGTCATAATGTCTTCTATTTTTCTTAAGTCACTTTCTGTCGTTGAATAAATTCCCGCTATCTGTCTACTATTATTATTCTTCTTAAATAAATTCTTTCCTTTATTTCTTTTATTTGCGTCGGTCTGCTCACTGTTTCCTGTCAACCTTATATAACGTTTACATTTCCCCATCTCGTCTTCAGATGACACACTGATAACAGTTCCTTCATCAGACTCATAATAATTCTCATAATAATTTACTGCAGATACGTCGACCCTACTCCCATAGTCGCCTTTAGAACATCTGCCTTTCTTTCTCTTTCTTGGTATTCGTCTCTTAGTTTTCCCTACTTTCTTGTCATATAAACTAGTATCTAGTTCTCTAGAGTCACTAACTAAAACTCTGTCCGTCTGTCCACCAGCAACTACACCGTACGAGGGAACATTACGCTTCAAGTCAGGATCTGTTCGTAGTGCAATTCTCTCATTCTCCGAATCATCAGTATTTATATCTGTTTCAGCATCACTATAACATGCGGCGGTGGAAATATCTTCTTCGTAACCTGAACTCTGCCAGCTAATATTCCTACACCATTTGGGAATTAGTTTCATGTCTATACTTGAGGAACTTGACATGGCAGTACCTCTATTAACTATCATACTCCTATTTCTTCTTTCAATACCTCTCCTCTTTGGCTTCCTTTCGTCCTTGGTTTTCGTCTGTCTATCTTTCTTAACTTCTTCAACCTTGTCTCTCTTAGTCAAGTGAGTTAGTTTTGACTGAGTTTTTATTAAGTCAGGTTGACTTCCCTTTGTTATCTTGCTGGCTGGTTGTACCTGGACTTTTTCCTCTTTTACATCAATCTGTGTTTGTGTATTAAGTTCTATCGCTTCAATCATTTGTGTTTGAGTTTCTTGGTTTATTTTCTTTATCACCACCGTCGTTTTATTCTCCTGTCTACTAGTCATACTGGCAATCACCTTAGGAACAGTTGAATTTTCATTTACATGTTCAACTCTGTCTCTTACACCTGAGTTTAGATATTGTCTTTGTCTTTTTTCAAACCATTCTTCACGTCTCCTCCTAGCATTTCTGCTATAGGACGGCCATTTCCATAACTTCTTGGAAAAGTCTCTCTCAGGACCACTCTTGTATCTATAACAGCTATACCAATCTGACCTTTCAGTATTATGTCTGTTCTCACCGTCTTTTACTCTATACACATCAGGCCTTGGTTCGTAATAACCATATTGTCCATATTGTCTCCTGTTATTCTTTCCTACTCTATTACAGTCTACCTTAAATCTATAAGGGTCTTGTCTAGTCGTTCTGTTCTTCAACGTTTCCACAAAATTTTCTACCTCATTAACTGCCTCTTTTAATTCTCCCAACCATGTACTGACACGTTGTAACTCTAGATATAGGTAACTCATATTACTTCTTCTTCTTTATATTCTTTGGTATCTGGAAAAAAAAAACTTGTCTTGAGCTCAGCCGAAATAATTCTCAATTATGACTGTTTCTCTACTGTGCCGTGATGAATCTGCCATGCTGAAATATTATTATATAGACTAAGGAAACACTTCACACTTGTAACTTATTAATTTAAGAAACACAAATCATTTATACACCAAGAACAGTTCGAGCAGTTAATAGGTTTACAAATTACCCTATTCTCGGTTCCTGATCCAAACAAGACGTATCTTTCGCCGTCAGGTTGAATTCAAACGCCAAGAGTCTGTACCAGTTGAAATTCAATCAATCGCGGAGTTCAGGTAGTCTGTCTCTTCCTCCAGGTAACTTCGTCTCTTCAGTTAATTACTTCTCTTGGGATGCCTGGACAAACTTCAACCCCTGGTTGGGTCCCGACCAGATTTCTGGCTTCTGACTTCGCCCCGGGTGGGGTACATCATCGACGTTTTGAGAAGGACTCAGAGGTAGCAGAGGTCAAAAGGTTAAGCTAGCGGCTTATAGATAGTCTGACTGCGTCAAACAAAACATAGGGCAATCAATGAAAGTATAAGCCACTCAGCTGCTGTCCTGGTTGTTAATGACCTTTTCCATTATTTTGACTTGACGACTCAATATGGAAAATTTTGAATTTTGGTCAGGTAAGTCTTTGGTTGGAGGCGAGTACTTGACCTGATAGAGTTATTAGAAACTTCTTGCTCACCTAAAACGACTCTTCAGTGGCTTGATGACCCAGGAAAATTCCTGCTCGCTCGAGACAACGATTAAACGGCTTGACCTTCAGGAAAACTTCTGCTCCTGACACGTCCGTTAGATGAATGGATAAGAGGAGTCGCCAGGATGGTGTTTACAGTTGACGCTCGCCGGTTTGATAACGATCGCAGGTGCCGCAACTCGTTATGGCCAGTTGTTTTTCACTTTTCTCTTGACGCCAATAAAATTTTGACAGCCAGTCTTGAAAAAGACTTACAGACAACCACCCCTAGGCGGGCTTTTGGTCGCTGTATTTTTCGCTGATAAGTTATTGGCCATTTTTCTAACTGCGCTTTGTTTCTGTTCAAGTTACGTACCGAATCGTGCTGAAATGCTTCTGTCTCTTCAAGTTGTTGACGTAATTAGTGGTTTGTTGTGACTTCTGCCGCGACAACTAAAGACCCTGGAAATCCTGGTCACGGCACCATTTCGTTTATGTAACGAAGCCAACTCATAACAGATGACTGGAGTCAGTTAGTTCTTTTGTACAAATACTTTATTCATCTTGATGGCAGCTGGAACCTAACGTGACGACCCTTCCATTCGGTATCTTGATGTTAACTGCCCTTTGACAACAAACTACGTCACGACTTGAGCATCACTCCTCTCGTTCTCCTCTGATGCTCAATCGTGCTGTAGCCGTTTCCCATCTAAATACTCCTAATTCCCCCACTACTGTTACATATACTCTATCTAATCTGGCTGATCTATTGTAAGCCCTATTTTTGTGTGTTGCTGCAATGTTATTAGGGTGTCTGTATCGGAAAGTGTCTATTAAATTGTGTGTGTCTAGGGTATTCTTTAGTATATCCAGTTGATGTATTCCATTTCTGTCATTTCTCCTTAATTGTGTCTTGATTCCTGCTTTGCTTGCCCCTACGATATCCAAATCTGAGAGTACAAAATTGAAATCCCCTGCAAGGATAACATTTTGCCCTCTGTGTGTTTATATAAGTAAGGTGTCTAATTCTTGGTAAAAATTTGGTTGATGATTGTAATTAGGTGGTGCATGTATGTTCACTATGGTGTATGCATGTATAGTGTTTTCTACCTGTATTATGGAGATTCGTCCATGGTTATCCGTGTGTGTTTTAATTATGTCCCACCTGTCTGATGTCTGCAGAATGGCTGTTCCTGACCCAATTTTGTGTGTGCCTAAACTAAAGCATGAATGTCTGAGGCCTAGCTGTGTGGTGATATGTTGTGCGAATGTTTTTGAACATATATTTGTTTCTTGTAGTAGTAGAAAATCTGGTTTGTGTTTGTTTATTAGTGTGATAATATGTTGCAATTTTGTACGTATACCACAAATGTTTAAAGTAATAATAACTAAATCACTAGTCATTATAATTTAAGTAAAATCAAATGAATGAGATATAATAAGTGTATAGAATCACACGCAAAATTATTATCCGTGATGAGTACATTTAGTCGAGCAAGTCTGTAGCATCAAAAGTTTGTGTGAGAGGATCATCTTGATCCTCGTTCTTATCACTTGTGTCTGTGTCTACGAAGAGAGTGTCTGGTATGCTGTATGTGTCGTCTTCGTCTTGTACTTGTGTCTCCTCTTGTTGTTCTTGTTCAGTTTCCTTTGTCTTGTCTGTAGTGGCTTTGACTTTTTCTTTCTTTGGCAGTGATACATCGTCTGTTTCTGTGTCGTCGATGTTTTTGACTGCGGTCTTCTGTTAGCCCATGTTCTCGTCTTTGGTTTGCTGACGACTTGAAAACCGTCAGAGTCTTCATTCCTTGGATTTGTGTCTTGTGTGTTATTATCTTGTGAGTTATTTTCTTGTGTGTTGATTTGACTACTGAAGGTTTGTGTCTCCCTGTGGAGAGGTTTCTCTTTCGAGTGGTGGAAAATCTTCTTGGCTTTGAACACTTACTGCTGCTGCTATTGGTGTCGTCGATTGTCGTCGACTAGGGCATTTATTTGCCCAGTGGTTGATTTGGCCACAAGCTGGACAATTGGTCTTTCTCCCCGGCGTCGTGACCAACACTCTGTGGTTATTGTTCGTAATCCCGGGAGTGTAGATCCGTATGTAATGTGGAACTTCCTTTGTTGGGTTGCAGAGCGCTCCCCACTTGCCAGCCCCACAGGTCGACGACTCCCCCAAAAGGTACACCTCCTGGACCAGTTAGAGCACTCATAATAAGTGCAGGTGTTGCTTTCGCAGCCGCTCCGGGACCAGTTATGGAACACACTATCGTTCCGGACTGGTGAAGTAGCTGGACATCGTAGTCATTTATCGAGATCCCGAATTCAGTGATATTCGAATACATATTGCATTTTTGTTGTTTCAGGTAATAATTCCGGGGAAATATCCAGAATATCAAATCCAACGAATATCACCACAAATTCCGGCAGACTGCTACTGCAACCATCTTAGGCAATTTACATATAAACTTAAAGAAAGTCAAATATACAAATAGAAACGCAAAATTTGATCTACATGCACTGAAGAGTGAGGAGATAAAAGATGAATTCAACGTAGAGGTAAAGAACAGATTCGATGCATTGTCCGCTATGGAAATATTATTTCAAGACGTCAGTGACCAGTTGGAAATATAAAAGAAATCAGTCAAGAAGCTGTACTAACAACAATGATAATCCCAAAAATAAAGATAATAGGACGCAAGAAATGGATGATGAAAGACATCTTAAAACTCATCGAAATAAGAAGAAATAACAAAAATAACAAGGAAATATACGAAGAAATTCACTTAAAAATTAGGAAGCTATGCAAAGAGGCAAAAGAAACATGGCTTGAGGAAAATTGCAAGGAAATTGAAAACCAACACAACACCCAGAATACCAAATTAATGCACACAAGAATTAATGACATCACTAACAAAAGAACACACACATCAACAGGTTGCCTAAATACCAAAGATGGCAAAATCATAATAGAAAAAGAACAGATTTTAAATGCGTGGTCAGATTATGTGAAAGACCTTTATGATGATACAAGAGAAGAACAATATGATCATCAGAATAATAATGAAGGACCATCAATTTTGTTTGTCGGGGTGTTTTTCTTTTAGATATCTAGCAATTCCGCAGAGCCGGTCTCCCTGGCAAAGAGGTTAACGATTTTCTCCGTAATCCCGTTATCCACGTGTGGGGACATAGCTGCGCGAGATTCGGTATGGAACCGGGTTGCGTTGGTTACTTACAGGGGTATCTGAGATTGTCGGTCAGTAAGCAATGCAAAATACTCTGCGTAATCTTGCAAAGACATCAACAACAGCGGTAAAATGCTGTTGTTGACAGCGATGTAAATAGGATATACGAAAATAATAAAATTCGGCAGAATGCTTGAACATAAGTATAGTGATCAATCAAGGCATTACTATCATGTTATTATGATATTTGAAATATTCACTGAGCAAACGTAATTGCACCAGCATTTAGCAGAGAGAGAGAGAGCGAGAGAGAGAGGGAGAGAGAGAGAGAGAGAGAGAGAGAGAGAGAGAGAGAGAAAGAAGAGAGAGGAAGAGTGGGGGTGGAGGGTGGGAGAGAACTATTTGTAATATTTGTCAACATAAGCCCCATAAGCTTGCACGGCCTTTCGCCAGTGCGAAAATAAGTACACGCAGGCCTTGATTGTGCCAGACCAGGTTTTGTCCTACTCACTTCGCCTGTTAATCGTCATCTCTCTCATTCCTATCACCTAGGCCATAGTCACCAGTCAAACCACTCACCTTCTCGTTGCTACTTTTTCGTTGAAATCTCCGAGGATGACGGTCATTTCAAAATTTTTACTCTGGTCCTCAGGCCATGTCTAATTTGTTATATCATTCAAGAAGCCCTGGGCATGAAAACGTGAGGCAGAAAAATTCATTGGCATTGAGAATATTTCGCATTTACTGAACCCTTGCCTTCTACAAATCAACATTGTTCTTCTCCTATTTATATATCCATTGTAATTGATGCCCCTATATTTTTTTTCCTCTCCACCAGAATGGTTTATGCTGTATTCCTAGGAAGTTATACTGCCCTCTGGTCTCACATGTACCTAATATGTTAATATTCAGTCTTCTCATTTATTTCTTAATGTTATCAAAGTTTGGGATGGGCGTTATTAATTTTCTTTCTTTCTTTTTTTTATAATCGTTTATTATGTACAAAAGCATTTACAAAAAGCTAATGGTCGACGTTTGGTGCAGGAGCGCCTGGCATATGATACCACAACATCTAGCTTAAGAATGGAGGTAGATGCAGTCAGTGCAGCTTTCCGCTGGATGGAGAATACGATACACACGCACACATCGTGATTGTAACTGACTCAAAAAGCTTGCTGAGGAAGGTGAGGACAGGCAAGCTTCGGGTAAAGTGGCTTGCTTCGCTTCGGAGGTCACGGGTGATAAGCATCGCCTGAATCTTTTCTCCGGGGCATGCTGGTGTGCTGGGGAATGAACAGGCGGAAAGATTGGCTGACTCTGCAAAACTTGGTGGAGTATTGATGCATGACAAGGCAGACGTGGTTGCGGCCTTGTGGGAGCGCGTGTACACCTCGGAGGAGCAAATGGATCACCATAGTCTGGTAAGAATGAGACAGCGAGGAGTGACGAGGGGATCTGGCTCTACCCTCAGAGGAAAGGCGAGACGGACATATAATTAGATTGCTACTGGTACCATTGATGTTGGAACTCTTCGCTGGCTGCTGAGGATGGGGACGAAGCGCTTATGGGAATGCTCCAAATGCTATGATGTCGGTTCCTAAATCAATCAATCAATCAATCAATCAATCAATGTACAAAAGCAGTGTCTTTTTTACATTTGCGAATACACCATATACATTCATACACATGTGACAACATTATATTCGTGGCATGGTTTAACTACCTACATAATTCCTGTTAATGATGATGGTTGAGTAATCATTTACTCCCAAGCACACCATAACATTTATTATAAACTCTTTCACACTCCAGGTATACTCATTCAAACTTAGTTTCGTGTAAAGAAATTCAAAAATATTCCTGAATCACTATGTTTCCGAAAATGATACTCTTGTATGTATCTACACAAGTTCCCCACATTAAACCTTGCAGCAAAAATCCCATTTTACCAAGAAAAACGCGAAAGCTGTGAAAATGGTGTCTGCTTGAGAGAGAGAGAGAGAGAGAGAGAGAGAGAGAGAGAGAGAGAGAGAGAGAGAGAGAGAGAGAGAGAGAGAGAGAGATCAAATCAAATCAACTTTATTAGGGTCACAAATTGGGCTCGCAGGCCCGTCTTACATTCGGTCCTTCCAATCACTCGTCTTTCGTTCAGAGAGAGAGAGAGAGAGAGAGAGAGAGAGAGAGAGAGAGAGAGAGAGAGAGAGAGAGAGAGAGAGAGAGAGAGATTTGTTCAAACTGAATGAAATTTACAAACATACATGACATTTCCACTAAACATATGTATCAACATAAACCCCATAGACTTCCAAGGTGTTTCGCCGTTAATGTAAGTAAATTTTCTTTAAATTGTGGGTGGCCTTAAGAGGCCAGTAAAAAAATGTTGGTTCCCCAAAGAGGGGAAACCATGTACCGATATGAGGGTTGACATTAAATGTACAGTTTTAATAATTAAACATAAACAAAGAAGTGAAAAAGTGAATTATAAAATGTAAGTAAATAAAGATTAAACAAATTTTGTTTAAAGACTTTAACAGATTTCTTTTCATGATTGCAAAGATTGACTGCGGTATTAATTATTTGATTTCTCAAAGAAAAATGAAAGATTTCAATGTTATTTAATAGTATTACAGCTAGGTATACCATTTTCTTTTTCACATTCTAGTACTCTCCCTTGTAACAATATTAGATGTTTATGTCCCCCTACCAAGCGCACCACATATAAACTTAAAGAAAGTCAAATATACAAATAGAAACGCAAAATTTGATCTACAGGCACTGAAGAGTGAGGCGATAAAAGATAAATTCAACGTAGAGGTAAAGAACAGATTCGATGCATTGCCCGATATGGAAATATTATTTCAAGACGTCAGTGACCAATTGGAAATATAAAAGAAATCAGTCAAGAAGCTGTACTAACAACAATGATAGTCCTAAAAATAAAGATAATAGGACGCAAGAAATTTATGATGAAAGACATCTTAAAACTCATCGAAATAAGAAGAAATAACAAAAATAACAAGGAAATATACGAAGAAATTCACATAAAAATTAGGAAGCTATGCAAAGAGGCAAAAGAAACATGGCTTGAGGAAAATTGCAAGGAAATTGAAAAGCAACACAACACCCAGAAAACCAAATTAATGCACACAAGAATTAATGACATCACTAACAAAAGAACACATACATCAACAGGTTGCCTAAATACCAAAGATGGCAAAATCATAATAGAAAAAGAACAGATTTTACATGCGTGGTCAGTTTATATGAAAGACCTTTATGATGCTTGCTTGCTTGTGTTCGTTGGCTTGAGCTCCAACGCGAAGTCCTGTATGTCGGATGAAGGCATCCTGTTGTCCAACATCAGTGTGATGTCATACAGGACCTGAGTTTTGCGTAAGAGAAGAACAATATGATCATCAGAATAATAATGAAGGACCATCAATTTTGTTTGTCGGGGTGTTTTTCTTTTAGATATCTAGCAATTCCGCAGAGCCGGTCTCCCTGGCGAAGAAGTTAACGATTTTCTCCGTAATCCCGTAAATCCACGTGTGGGGACATAGCTGCGCGAGATTCGGTAGGGAACCGGGTTGAGTTGGTTACTTTCAGGGGTATCTGAGATTGTCGCTCAGTAAGCAATGCAAAATACTCTGCGTAATCTTGCAAAGACATCAACAACAGCGGTAAAATGCTGTTGTTGACAGCGAAGTAAATAGGATATGCGAAAAATAAATTCCACTGAATGTTTGATCATAAGTGTAGTGATCAATCAAGGCTTCACTATCATGTTATTATGATATTTGAAATATTCTCTAAGCAAACGTAATTGCACCAGCATTTAGCAGAGAGAGAGAGAGAGAGGGAGAGAGAGAGAGAGAGAGAGAGAGAGAGAGAGAGAGTGAGGGAGGGAGAGAGAGAGAGAAACAGTGAGAGAGAGAAGAGAGAGGAAGAGTGGTGGGGGGGGGGAGGGGGAGAGAACTATTTGTAATATTTGTCAACATAAGCCCCATAAGCTTGCACGGCCTTTCGCCAGTGCGAAAATAAGTGCATGCAGGCCTTAATTGTGCCAGACCAGGTTTTGTCCTACTCACTTCGCCTGTTAATCGTCATCTATCTCATTCCTATCACCTAGGCCATAGTCACCTGTCAAACAACCCACCTTCTCGTTGCTACTTTTTTGTTGAAATCTCCGAGGATGACGGTCTTTTCAAAATTTTTACTCTGGTCCTCGGTCATGTCTAATTCGTTATATCATTCAAGAAGCCCTGGGTGAGGCGAAGAAATTCATTGGCATTGAGAATATTTCACATTTACTGAACCCTTGCCTTCTACAAATCAACATTGTTCTTCTCCTATTTATATATCCATTGTAATTGATGCCCCTATATTTTTTTCCTCTCCACCAGAATGGTTTATGCTGTATTCCTCGGAAGTTATACTGCCCTCTGGTCTCACATGTACCTAATATGTTAATATTCACTCTTCTCATTTATTTCTTAATGTTATCAAAGTTTGGGATGGGCGTTATTAATTTTCTTTCTTTCTTTTTTTATAATCGTTTATTATGTACAAAAGCATTTACAAAAAGCTAATGGTCGACGTTTGGTGCAGGAGAGCCTGACATATGATACCACAACATCTAGCTTAAGAATGGAGGTAGAGGCGGTCAGTGCAGCTTTCCGCTGGATGGAGAATACGATACACACGCACACATCGTGATTGTAACTGGCTCAAAAAGCTTGCTGAGGAAGGTGAGGACAGGCATGCTTCGAGTAAAGTGGCTCGCTTCGTTTCGGAGGTCACGGGTGGCAATCATCGCCTGGATCTTTTCTCCGGGGCATGCTGGTGTGCTGGGGAATGAACAGGCGGACAGATTGGCTGGCTCTGCAAAACTTGGTGGAGTATTGATGCATGACAAGGCAGACGTGGTTGCGGCCTTGTGGGAGCACGTGTACACCTCGGAGGAGCAAATGGATCACCATAGTCTGGTAAGAATGAGACAGCGAGGAGTGACGGGGGGATCTGGCTCTACCCTCAGAGGAAAGGCGAGACGGACATATAATCAGATTGCTACTGGTACCATTGATGTTGGAACTCTTCGCTGGCTGCTGCGGATGGGGACGAAGCGCTTATAGGAAAGCTTTAAATGCTATGATGTCGGTTCCTAAATCAATCAATCAATGTACAAAAGCAGTGTCTTTTTTACATTTGCTATTACACCATATACATTCATACACATGTGACAACATTATATTCGTGGCATGGTGTAACTACCTACATAATTCCTGTTAATGATGATGGTTTAGCAAGGGTAAGACACACATTTACTCCCAAGCACACCATAACATTTAATAGAAACTCTTTCACACTCCAGGTATACTCATACACACTTAGTTTCGTGTAAAGAAATTCAAAAATATTCCTGAATCACTATGTTTCCGAAAATGATACTCTTTTATGTATCTACACAATTTCCCCCACATTAAACCTTGCAGCAAACATCAAATTTTACCAAGCAAAACGCGAAAGCTGTGAAAATGGTGTCTGCTTGAGAGAGAAGGAGAGAGAGAGAGAGAGAGAGAGAGAGAGAGAGAGAGAGAGAGAGAGAGAGAGAGAGAGAGAGAGAGAGAGAGAGAGAGAGAGATTTGTTCAAACTGAATGAAATTTACAAACATAAATGACATTTCCACTAAACATATGTATCAACATAAACCCTATAGACTTCCAAGGTCTTTCGCCGTTAATGTAAGCAAATTTTCTTTAAATTGTGGGGGGCCTTAAGAGGCCAGTAAAAAAATGTTGTTTCCCCAAAGAGGGGAAACTATTGTTATATGTAAGACGAGTTATCATTAAAAGTACAGTTTTAATAATTAAACATAAACGAAGAAGTGAAAAAGTTGATTATAAAATGTAAGTAAATAAAGATTAAACAAATGTTGTATAAAGACTTTCCGCTGGATGGAGAAATAGGTGCAACTGCGTTGAGAATATCATAACGTCTGACGCCAGATACTTTGTGGAGCATAGAACAAAAATCGTCACAGCAAAAGTAGTCTTTTGCCAGATTGAAAACATACTCACCAATACAAATATGTAAACTGCTGTAAGACAAACGGTGTTAAATTACTATATAGAACATATACTGCACGTGAAGATTTCATAACAAGCATATAAGCTGACAAACATCTAATATCAACGGACTTGTGGTTTCTAGGGGCAACGGAATAAATAATTTAGACTAACAGAGAAAAAAAAACCGAAAGAAGACATTATTCAAAATAAAAATACAAAATGAGGAGAAATAAATATGCACACTTTATGCTCATCTACAACGTGGTGCAGAAACAGCAAGGGTAAGACACAGAGATAAATAACTGGATTTCTTGTCAGAACTGCATAACTGGAATATGAATAGACGTGATTGGAGATTGTTGATTTTGTGAGATTTCGATTCATGATCGACACATTTATCGGCATGTCGATAAACAATTTTTTTTGTTGTTGTTGCGCTCGCTCGCTTTGAACTCAAGCGTAGCCATACACACTACTTCTAGTAGTACTGGGTTGAGCTTTTGCGTGTGGATTAGCTTTCCCCGTTAACATGTCCCTCGCCATCAAGCGAACACACTCCGACTTCAGAGGTGTGGCATGATGATAATATGTTTAAATATTGACACATTAGAGAGATTACCTCCCCTAACACTAAAGGGAGGTAAACAACTCTGCAATAGTCTTTTATGAAACGCATGTTTATTGAAATGTATCAATGTGGTTCGAAGCATTTACACATGCATGATCTAGTATATATGGATTTCCCAAGTACAAATATACCGTCCGTTCTAACAATGATAAAGAAAGAGAATCTTAAGAAGCTACAATAAAAACATAAACAGAACTATGTAATATGCAACATTCTGTAACCATATTTACGAATGTTTAGAAAATGTTCGGTATATATTTGACAAATGATTAAATATGTTTGTACTGTTCACGCAGTACATATACTAAAATTGGAACGATACAGAGAAGATTAGCATGGCCCCTGCGCAAGGATGACACGCAAATTCGTGAAGCGTTCCATATTTCTTTCGAGTCATCAATGAAGACCGAACATGGAATTCGTATCCTATAACTTCGTTTTCTAGCAGTTTTCACAAAAGTTTCAAGCATACTATTTCGCTATGCGTTCATTATTTTTCATTGATGAATGTTTTAAATAAAGCCCATATTATTGCGCGTGGAAGCAGGTACCGTATATGTATTTTTGTCTCCTTGTAGATATCAGTGCAGGGATGGTGATTGTTCTTCAAGTTTGCTTACATGGTTTGACTCTGCTCGCGCATTTCAACCTCTTAAAGTTTATTGCACTTCTGACCAACAACATATTCTTTTCGGTCCCCATGTGCGATAATATTAGAAATTCTAGTCATAAATAAATATTTAGATTTGCCTAATATTTTTTACGGGAGAGGAAGGAGAGCTCTAGAGAGGATTTTCTTTAAAATGCCATAAAAGATAAATTCGTAATGAATGGTCAAGGATCAGACGTAAGATAACACGGTCAACGTAAGCGAAAGATCACAACAGTTCATACCAGGAACGGTTTGATATTCCAAATAACAGTAAAGGACCACGAATTTTGAAGAGGGAAGTTCAGAATGCCCTTGTCCATATGAAATCTGGTAAGACCCTGAGTCCAGGCAACATCGCAAGTGAAATGATCAGTGCCTTAGAAGATTATACCGTGGACAAAATCACCAGGTTGCTGAAACACATCTGATAATAGAGATATAACTCCCGACTTCTGCAAATCTGCGCTAACTGCTTGCCGAAGCGATCAAGTTCCTTGACATTGTATCAAATTGCAACAATTAATATAATCCGGGAAGGTTAACCCGGTCAACAAATGCCCACAGAAGTCGGATGTGTCAGCCTAAGGCGCAAGAACGCAGTTCTGCTGTAAACAAGCACAACGCAATCACGTCCGGAAAAAAAAAAACTCTGGATGAAAGCAGAAGAAGAAGATATAATGAGTCAAATCGTAATGATGTTGCATAGAATCATCTGGCAAATATAACAAGAACTAATGGGTTTGGGGTTGGGAAGGGGGGCATTAATGTGGGTTTGTAGAAACGAAGTGCTCAATAAGCGCTGAGTGTTTATTGTGAAAATTAATAGTTATCCATTGCAGTAAACAAAGGCCAACAATTTTACTTCATTGACAACACTAAAAGCCTTCAAAAGAGTCAGACACATGGATATGATAGAAATACTTGCATTTCTCCAAATGGGCAGAAGACCTTCAGTTTGTAAAGATCATATAATGGGGAAAATCATGCTGCCATAACCAAGTGGATTTAAATCAGTTAGTCAAGATAGGTGTGCGACAGATATGACTAATGTTCCCGATCATGTTTTTGAATCCTTCTAGAGTGCAAATACAATACTTTCAAAAGACACTAGAGGAATCGCTGTCCGACATAACATCAAGGTTGTTCGTGATTCCTATGAAAATTTACGGTCAGTAGTTTGCCATTGCTTTCTGAATGACTGGCACCCATACCGCTTCATAAATAACCAACGTAAGTATGCAACCCTTCGCCACGGAGCTGTCACCAAGAAGTAGAAACGTGTGTGTATATATATATATATATATATATATATATATATATATATATATACATATACGATATATACATATATATGATAAAAGTAGTGGAATTATATTTATATATATATATGCGCTCGCTTGCTTTTGAACTCAAACGTAGTCCATATTACACACTATTTTTATAGTAGTGATGGACTGAATTTTGCGTATAATGCCCAAGGTGTCTTAAATGTCCAGTACCCACCTTTGTGTTGGTTTGGCCTCTGCCTCTTTCATTAACCATGTCTTCCTTTACTGTTTTTCTAAGCCACGGAAGTTTACTATACCCAGTGTGTTTCAGGTTCAAATGCTGTATATGAGTCAGTTTTCTCCACGTTCAGATCTTGTAGAATGTAAAAAGTTTCTACTTCTTGATCTACTGAATTCTGAGCATTTTTCTGCAATTTTTAAGTTCAAAAGAGCCTATAGTATTTGCTTCTTCAATGCAAGCGTGGTATACGATTCATATCCATATTTTGTCAGAAGAAGGTTACATGTTTATTAAAATAAGTAACTAATAATAGTAATATATTGTATATATTATTATATAATATATTATATTAATAATAATATAATAATATTAATAATAATATTATATAATAATAATAATAATATTAATAATAATATTATATAATAATAATAATAATATTATATAATAATAATAATAAGTAACTTATTTGCTGGTGTTATTTCATAGACTTAATACTGTTTAACCTCTGAATTGCTGTGATCAGTCTCCTGCTTTCTTTTCAGCAGTCAAAATTTCAGAAAAAGCATTTTGATTTTCTGTGTATATTTGGACAATGAGGATGAACTGTTCTAACCCCGTGACACTGTTTGAGAGGATTTGCATCATCCGCATGGACGGCCAGGGGATTTAGTTTTTTTTTTTTGGTTTTTGTTTTGAATTCAAGTGTAGCCCCACCACGTGCTGCTACTTATTGTGCACTGGACTGATTTTTGTGTATGGATTAGCTTTCCCTATTACCAGTGTCCCTCGCCATCAGGCTAACCCACTCCGACTTCAGAGGTACTTGTAATTTAAGTCCGCAAGTCAAGGACGAGAAGTCAACATTTTTTTGTCCAACTGACCGGTGTAGTGAAGATCACTCACTAGATCCGCATCAGCACACCGGAAGTTTAAGAGCAAGTGCTCTTATCTATTTGGCCATGCTGACGTCCAGGATTTAGTATGAGCTAATAGCACTGGGCATTGTCTTGTCACTCTCCCACCGTGATTTGCTTCTACTTCTTTACAGTTCTCAGGAGAGGCACTAGCAGAAGATTGAGCCAGTACAGTTGATTGTGATTGGAGCAACTTTCTGCAAAGGCCTTGCTACACGAGACCCCTAGCAACTCTGCTGCAGTGTGTACCTAGTCCATAGTGCAGATTACATGGTCACAATAAAAAACCAGGAATACATCTTTCTGTTAGTGCAGAGGTAATATTTATATACATAATACAGCAGCATTATTCATGAATTATATCAAGCGTTTTTCTCTTCTACAAAAAAAAAAAAAAGCATGTATCTTATTAACAATAAGAAAAATGGAGTACACTATGCATTTTTGAGAACTTAATTACAATCATATTTGCTCCACAAAGGTAATTCCCAAGCAATATGTTGGACTGCCTAGTAATATTTGTTTTGGAGGTCATCAGTTATTTTCAGTACAATGTTTTATATGAAATGTCACCAAGATTTTTCAACACTTGTTTCAATGTAAAATAAAAGTACAGAACCCTTTTACATGCCTTTAGGTGTATTGGGCATACAGTGCTAGCATAACATTTTTGTAACAGCAATAAGCACTTGATGGGTGATGCCGTCAATAGCAATATCACTGCACTTGATGGGTTATGCCGTCAATAGCAATATCACGGCACTTGATGGGTGATGCTGCCAATAGCAATATCACGGCACTTGATGTGTGATGCCGTCAATAGCAATATCACGGCACTTGATGGGTGATGCCGTCAATAACAATATCACGGCACTTGATGGGTGATGCCGTCAATAGCAATATCATGGCACTTGATGGGCGATGCCGTCAACAGCAATATCACTGCACTTGATAGGTGATGCTGTCAATAGCAATATCACTGCACTTGATGGGTGATGCTGTCAATAGCAATATCACGGCACTTGATGGGTGATGCCGTCAATAGCAATATCACGGCACTTGATGGGTGATGCCGTCAATAGCAATATCACGGCACTTGATAGGTGATGCCGTCAATAGCAATATCACTGCACTTGATGGGTGATGCTGTCAATAGCAATATCATGGCACTTGATGGGTGATGCCGTCAATAGCAATATCACTGCACTTGATGGGTGATGCTGTCAATAGCAATATCACGGCACTTGATGGGTGATGCCATCAATAGCAATATCACGGCACTTGATGGGTGATGCCGTCAATAGCAATATCACTGCACTTGATGGGTGATGCCGTCAATAGCAATATCATGGCACTTGATGGGTGATGCCGTCAACAGCAATATCACTGCACTTGATGGGTGATGCCGTCAATACCAATATCACTGCACTTGATGGGTGATGCTGTCAATAGCAATATCACGGCACTTGATGGGTGATGCCGTCAATAGCAATATCACTGCACTTGATGGGTGATGCCATCAATAGCAATAACACGCTGGCTGCCTTTACTTGCTAGAGTATATCTTGACTTTTTGACTGGGATGGCCTGGGTGACTAGATAATTTCTACAAATCAATGCCTGTTGATGCACATGCTATACTGCAATCGGCTTATTTGTAGATTATTTTTTTCCCCCGCATATCCTTTACAGGACATCACTGTCAACATCAACATCTTTCAGCTGATAGTTGATTTCTTGGCAAGATTACTCTCAGTAGTTTGTCATTGCTTTCTGAGCGACCGGCTCACATACCCCGTAAGTTACCGATGCGGAGAGAACCGTTACCAATTCTTGTGCAACGTCACGTTACTTACGAGAGTATACGAGATTACGGAGAAAGTCGTGTAACCTCTAGACCAGGGAGACTGGCTATTTGTAGATAACTGACATTAATAAAACATCTATAATCAAAATACACCATAACTACATAATTTAATAACAATAATAATTTTTTACATAATGTAATTTTGTTATTACTTCTCATATTATATTTACTCCCCCGATGTGTCTCCACCTTGCCGTGGTGGGGGAGCTTGCATGTCTCATTGACCCCATGTGCTTGCCGATGGATGAAAACTACATATCGGACAGCTTATGGGATAGGGGCAAGACTAAGAGAGACACAACCTGCTGCTCTGCAGGTAGACTGAGGATAGCAGTCAAAAGTTTAAATCAGGCGCACGAAGGCAGAAGTTCTTGGTCCGGACACATACTCTAAGGCTCTCTGTCGAGGGTTGAGGCTGAATGCCTCTAAGCCATAAACCCTCAGATGTGAGAGCCGGGCCGATACCCACCTACCGAAAAATAGAGATGAGATTCTGAGCATGCTACATGCCCAGCTCTGATACTTGTTCAAAGGCGCACAGCTGATGAGAGATTCCCGGATGAGAGGTCCTTTCCATTTCTCGTTCACTGCTGCACGGAAGGTGCTGAGCCGGCAGCACATGTAGCCTACCTCGTGAGTAAGTACTAAAAGGAAGAAATATTGCCCCAGTCGAATGAATTAGTTACAAAAACTGTCTGTATCTAACTCATAGAGAGTGTAGACAAAAGTGGAAAAACGTCTCAATAACACGAAATGGAATGCACGGCTAGCGAATCCATTGCGTGGTCCGAAGTCAGAAGCAAAAGCTTACCGAGTGGATGTCACCTGCAGTCTGACCGTTCCTGGTTTGTGCTTGAGCGACCAGTGGCAATCGAAATGCCCAACACATGGAAGTGAGGAATTAAAGCAACCATGAGCAGGACGTGGCAACTCCTCGGGTGAGCCCAGTCTCAGAGAAATATGTGCCGGCTCTGCAATTATGGAAGCCTCCTTGGATAGCGAGGGAATGCCCATGGTCTGCTCCTGCCTTCCCTTGAGGGTTTACCGTGATGTCGATGACCGTTCTACTTTTACCAGCTGAGATGTGGGCGACATCACAGCACTAAGTCTACAGTCCCTCGAAACCCCGGGAAGGCTAACCCGTAAAAATGCCTGCTGAAGTCGGATGTGCTGACCTACGGGTGCAAATAAATCAGGCCCAACGCAAAAAACGACCGAGTGAAATGTCTTTCGTGCTAGGAACAGCTCTGACTACCTAGTTTATGAATGCCACTCTTGTTCAGAACAGCTCTAACTAGGTAGTTTCCGAATGTCCGACGTGCCTGGAACAGCTCTGACGGGCACAACGACAAGCACATGTCCGAACCGAAAACTCGCTGAGTGGATACCGTCTGCAGACCTTTCTGGTTTGTGCGGGAACGGCCCGGGGCGAATGAAATGCCCAATATATAGAAGTGAGGAATTAAAGCAGCCATGAGCAGGACGCGACGATTCTCACGGTGAGCCCAGCACCAGGGCGCTATGTGTCGGCCCTGCAATTATGGAAGCCACCCTGGATGGTGGAAAATGCCATGGACTGTTGCTGCCTTCCTTTGAGGGATGACCGTTAAGTCTTCGACCGTTCCAATTTGGCCAGCTAGGTTGTGAACGGTACCGCAAAAGTGAGAGTCTCCCAGGAATGCTACCTGGTAAAAAAAGCACGCTAAAAGTCAGATGTGTTGGCCACTTATTAAATATATTCATGGCAAGCCTCTGTATACAAAGGTCACTCCACCATCTGATAAATGCACCAAGTTGCAGGACAGGCTCCCTAGAAAGACCATTCCACCAAATCAAGCAGCTAGTTCATAATGAGATATATTTGCAGTCTACTCCAGCAAGTCCGATTCTGTTTCCTTTATTTCAAATTCAAATATTTTACACAATTATTACTTCTATCATGAATCAATATTTGTTAAAAGAAAAATGCTGTGTAAAATATGGAAACAGCAGTATTAAGTGGATACAGTGGAAACAGCAGTGGCAAGAGTCTGACCTCAGAAGTGATGGAGTAGTGGGATAGCAAAAGTAACAAGTACCTGGTTGTACACAATCCATATAAAGGCACGTAACACTGTATTCCTACCTTGACAGTGAAAGGCATACAAGTAGCAATGAAATAAAAAACGAGCAAGGAAGTCAGAAAGAACTACGAAATTGGAAAGAGCGAGACAAAGGAGACTTTAGATTCAGTTTGTAAATGTTCCATCAGTGCCGGTAAGTTTCATACAGTATATATTAAATTGAGATAAACTTCCACATTAGCTATCAGCATCATCTTGAACTTCACTTTCTTCTTCCATGCCCTCCTCTTCAGCTTCTTCACCCTCCGGACCAGGCAGATGAGTAGACAGTAAGCCAAGCAACTCCTCAACTTTAGCCTCGGAGAGTCTCTCCTCACTTTCCTCAACTATCAACTGAATTTCAACTGCACTGCTAGGACGAAGATTTATCAGCTGAAGTTTTTCCGCAGGAGTCAGTTTAAAAGGTGTAAGAGCTTTCATTGCAGCTGCAATTCCTTCTGCTGTATGATGAGCACAAGGCCAGTTTTCAAGGCATTTGATAGTTTCATAAGTAATGGTTGCCAAATTAGTTTGAAACTTGTTTGGCTTTTTCTGCCCTCTGCCAGCTTGAATATCTCTGAGTAGTCCTAGAACTTCAAAGTTGCATATCATGGAATGAGTTTCACCTTTGACCTCCATTGTCTAGAGTCAATTTACGTTTCTTTTTCTGGTGACTGTAAAACAGATGACTGTTAAGATTATCACAGACGACTGTAAAACAGATGATCAACGATGACTGTAAAGCAGATGATCAAGCTAGTGTCTGGTTAAATCCTACCCGTGGCAAAGATGAGATCCGAACAAATAACAAAGCTGCCGAAGGAGCTGGGAAAACAAAACACAATGGCGTTTACTTGGTTATGAAGATGTAAGCTAATAATATAATCAATTATGTGAAAAAAAAGCGTTTACTTGGTTATGAAGATGTAAGCTAATAATATAATCAATTATGTGAAACAAAGCATTTACTTGGTTATGAAGATGTAAGCTAATAATATAATCAATTATGTGAAAAAAAGCGATTACTTGGTTATGAAGATGTAAGCTAATAATATATCAATTATGTGAAACAAAGCGTTTACTTGGTTATGAAGATGTAAGCTAATAATATAAAAATTATGCGAAAAAAAGACAATTTGATGACAGATATTGCCATAGAAGAGTAAAGTGTTGTGCTTTCACAAATACTGGATCATAGCAATATAAAGATGGGTGGCCAGTTCTCTTCTTTGAAATCTTTTACTCCCATCTTCTTCTTCTTCTTCTTCTTCTTCAGCTTTCTGAGCCATTGAGGTTCTTTGCTGCAAATACAATCCGTCTCCATTCGTCTCTCTGGTGGACCTTCTCTCGCCAGTCGTTGATCAGGGATTCAACACCCAGAACCTCTGGGGCCCAAATCAGACAGCTTGACCACTTGGCCACGAAGACTCCCTGCTCTATAAAAAAATAAATGTGCGGCTAGCATCATATGCCCAGGCATGTAAACAGCGTCCTAAAAATATTCTAAAATAACAACCGCAAGGGCAGAAGTAGGTACAGCAGCAGTAGTGTGGGATAGGATGAATTAACTTCACTAGGACAGGGTAAGTTAATATATGGTCAAGCCGTCTGCCTCACGCTCCAAAGGTTGTGGGTTTGATTCTGGGCTATCTTTTGGTTCACGAACGCATTTTTCTTGAAGACTCCTGTGGATTGTTGCTGGAGCTATGGAGTTTGTGCTGTGTGCGGTGTTTTTGACAGGCAGCTCTGCGGAAAGATACTGAGCCATACGGGATAACACCCAGGGCAATGAAGTTGATCCTCTCGAATTTTAAGACTTTTATAAAAGTTAATATATCAACCATCTGAGCCAAAGAGGGTTAATATAATGTTAAACATGCCTACAATTGTTTTAAAACTCAGCCTAGAATCATCATCATCATGTGCCTTGCCGTTAAGCGTGGGCGATCATGTTTTGCCATCTCACTCGATCACCAGAGTTGTGGATCAGCTCAGTGTTCTTGTCTTGACCATGCCACGTGATCAAGCCATCTGGGTATTTACTCCTCTGCCCTCCCCTTGTTCTCTTCCCCTCGATCTTGCCAGTTGTCCCCAAGTTCTCCAATTTATTTCTTCTCATAACGTGACCAAAAAATTTGTGACTGTCTACGCCTAATTTCTCTGATCAGTTTACAGTTTTCATTTGTTTCTTGTAGGACTTTGTCATTGGTTTTTATGTATGTCTATAGTATTCTTTGCATTTTCCTCAGAAACCACATTTCCACAGCCATCAGCTGTTTTTCAGCTTGTCTGCTCATCGTCCACGTTTCAATTCCATACAAAAGCACAGGTTCTATGTAGCACCTCAACTCTTTTTCTCGTTGCAAATGACATCTTTTTATTGGTCAGTACGCTTTTCATCTTGCAAAAGGCTACCTTCATCATGCCTAAAATGGGTACCATGAAATGTTCTGGGAGATAAAGATGGCCAGTGAGATACTGACCACATCATCCACCAAGTGCTGGTTGGTCTACACAAATCTGGGCCTGACACCATTTACCTAACATGCCTCATGGCATGGCAATGGCTACTTTACTTAAACATTCCTTAGTTTGCATTAGTTCCTTGCTTAGCATTGCCCAAGAGGGTCACTGTATTATTCTGTCAACTTACAGAATGTCAAATCCAACAAATGCCATAGATATTCTGACAACGTATACACAAATGTGGTCTTCAGATAGTATATCTTCTTGATAGCTTATATGTTTCTTCATCTGCTGCCTTTCATCTCCCAATGAAGCCCTCAACCAACTCACATCCCACACCCAAGACTTGTGCATGATTGGTTGGACTTTGCAGCTAAAATTTGCTATGGGATGCATGCTTGCGTTCGCTGGCTGTGAACTTCAGCGTGAAGTCCTGTATGTCGGAGAAGACATCCTGTTGTTCAACATCAGCATCATGTCACACCGGACTGAGGTTTGCGTGAGTATCCATTGTCAGATGTCTGGCTTATTGGTGTGCAGACTGGTGGTTCCTTCGGAAGAATCAGCAATTCTACTATGTTAGCCAGGACCCCGAAGGGACCTGTTGCCCAGGACACGCGACTAGGACGTGTCAGTAAGTCTTGGCCAGTATAGAACCTGGTCCTGGTGCCTTGAAAACACCTCTGCGTCTTACTATGGGATGAGGTTGCCAATCTAACGCCAACCCTCTTTAGTCGTCTCTTATGACATGCATGATAAGACAGTGTTACTACTCTCTGCTTTTCATATGGGCTTCGGTAACAGACTAGTGCTTGTATGTTTACTTTGTGACCTATTTCCAATTTTTTATAATATCCAGCATCACTGGAGTTTTCTCAAGAGTGGCAATGATCTATAAATATTTGTTTGATGAATTTGCTTTAAATCTTAATCCTGATTAGCTCAGAGAATCTCAGCGATGAAATCACCCATAGAACACTGACTGGACTCCCAAAAAAATGACTGGCACCATATACCCAGAAGCCATGGTAGAATAGTGGCTAGCACTTACCCAATGGTCATGTGTTCATATCCCTGGCCACTGCACTCCTATGGCACCCGGGTATGTGGTGCAACTCCTATGGCACCCGGGTATGTGGTGCAACTCCTATAATTTTATAGACCAGCCAGCACTCGAAAGGTGCTGAGTATCATGTCGTCCGCCTTAACACCTGACACAGGTATTTTTAAAAAATCCCCACTTCGATAGAGAATTGAAACATGACCGCCAAGCTGATAGGTAAGCGTGCTATCACAGCTCCATATCGGGAGCAGAAAAGCAAAAAGTAAAGGACCCTTTTCCACACCTCGAGGTGTATTGGGCATTTGGTAAATTTTTTTTTTTTGCATATCCCTCTTATAGGACATTGCAGTCAATACCAGAATTTCTGCCACTGTGATTTCTTGACAAGTTTATATTAAGTAGTTTGCCATTGCTTTCTGAATGACCGTGTAGTACTAGCTCATATTTTTACAGACCAGTTGGTACTCGTCGAGTGATGAGGTTAATATCACATCGGTTGCTTGTACTTTCTAGAACATTTCCTGGTGCCTATTTTAGGCTGGGGTGACCTGGGAGCACAGGTCAATCTGATGAAAAAGTTCATCGAAAGGAATTTGAACTAACAGCTACCACATGGCAGGCAAATGTGCTAGCCCCTACATTACCATAACCCCCACAGCTTAAAGTGAATTTGGATATTTCTATTTTTCAACAAAGTGTTCTTTTTTTTTTTCGTTGACAGAATATGTTGGAATGTTTTTGTTTGCTGAGCTTCCTAGTCACAATTCACATTCATTCACTTTTGTTATCAACTCAATAGCAGTCATCTATTTTCTGGTTTTGCTACCGCATAGATTGTTTATTAAAATGTTTTGATGTAGGAGTAGGAGTGTAGGACTAAAGCTAAGTTAAGTGTGGTGACTTTCCACATTGTCATTATTTTATAGTTAAAATAATATCACTTTTGATTACAGTGAGTTACAGTCTTACAACTGTACAAATAATATGATTACTGATTACAATTTAAAGTTTTAAAAACTTGCATGATCTAAAGAATATCTTTAATCAAACGTCATAATAATAAAGTCATAAATAATCATTAATAAAGTCATAAATATCATATAAACTTGCTTTAATTGTGGTTGAAAAACAGGCGATGATGTTACGATCCATGAAACACAAAACGGCGGCTTTTCTATATAAAAATGTTTATGGAAAAGTCGTCGTGTTCTCGCTAGCGTAGTCGTAAGCAGTCCGCCTGACACGCGGGAGACAGCAGTTCTGTTCCCGGCTGGGCAATTTTTTTTTTTTTTAATTTCTCACAAAATTGTTAGGTGATATAATAGAGACTATTAAACATTACGAACTGAAATATTATATAGAACTAAGAAACTGGAAGTTTGTGAATAAAGTGTGCTCTATAGATCTGTGCAAGCTGCCGACTGCCGGGGACCGCATCCCACAGAGGCAGCCGAATGATCGCATTATCGGAATCGATGAATCCAATAGATGTCTTTGTTTAATGTGAATTTTAATTGCCATATAAAATATTGCCCCCGAATCAGCATAGTTTCATCGCTAAACTAGCTCGAATTGTGGTTGAAAAACAGATTTTCTGGGAAGATGTGACTTTGTGAATGGGTCATGACGGGCGCCGCATATCGATTGCGCTACACTTATCAACACACAAAACATGCCATTTGACCTACTAATGTTAAAGAGAACACAAGTTTAAAGATTAATAATTTATTTGTATACTTGTACTATTTTGTAGTCATTTACCATGATGGAACATATTTTTGAAGTCAGTTTTCATATGACCGTTTGAGACAATCTCGCACGCACACACACGCAGACACCAGCGGGTGTCGCTGGTGGAGGAAATGGGACACACTAGAGAGCTACACTTACGGGTGAATAGCATGAAAAATCGCAACTCGTCTCACCTTCACAAAATTGTGAATATCTTCACTTAGAAGTGACATACAGGCATCATTGAGGTACCATTAGATTTTGAATTTCAAGGCCTATCTTCTGTGGCTGTGTCAGTAGTAATTACTCAAATTAAAATTGTCATAGGATTTGCTAAATATATAATTATAATAAATAAAATATAATTTTTTTTTTAAAGGGATCTCCGTGGCGAAGTGGTCAAGCCGTTTGACTCGGGTTTCGAACGTTGTGGGTTCGATTCCGGGCCGCGTCCTTTCGTTCACGAGTGCAATTTTTTCGAGAATCCTGGGGATCGTCGCTGGAGCTACGGAGTTCGTGCTTTGAACTTTGTGCGACGCCTTCCGCGCTGCGGAAAGAGACTGACATATGGGAAAACATCCCCTCTGCCCATCAATGTATATATAATAAATAACAATTAGCTTTAGAAAAGAACTATGGTAAACATATTATTATTTATAAATGCAGCCGTACCTTTGTAAACTACTGCAAATTACGGTAGACCACGAGCAGTTTGAATTTGTGAAGTAACAACATAAATATAAACACATGTTGCCGGATGTCATGCATTCGGACCGCATGACTTTCGTATTTCTATGATAACAAGCTATTTAATTAATATTTTTCATCGTTATTGACCGGTGCAAAATCAGTACACGAGGCAATCCAGTGTGGGAAATTGCCAGTACCACGGACGCTACTAATTGTTACATGCTGGCACCCGGTCGTCATAATAGACGATAGTTTGTTACATTGTACTTCAAAAAAGGCATAATATTATTATTTAACTACAACCCATGGTGGTAGCAAATGTGACTGTTCAGATCAATCCGCGCGGTAGATATTCGCCCATAATAAATGATGCATGTAAACTCATGGTCATGTCCAACATCGTGCACCATTTGACATCTCAACTGCGATTATTTTCATTTCTGATCTGTGCCATCCATGCAACGCGATCAGCGTCGACTTGCGCCCAAGGTTCAATAATATAAATGCTTGATTCAATCATCTTCCGCTTACACACATCTTTGTACCGCAGTTAAGACCGACTCAAAGATCTTTTATCTATCTATAATTTTTTTTTTTGGCGCTCCTTCGCTTTGAACGCAAGCGTAGTCCATATACACTACTTTAGTAATGATTAATTGAAGTTTGCGTGTTGATTGGCTTTACTTATTATCGGTGTATCGGACGCGGGACATCTTGCTTATGATCGAGAGGTTTTCCAGAAGGTTGATATGGGCGCAAGGTTCCGGAAAGGACATGCTACTGAATTAATTAATTAATTAACAGTGTCCCTCGCCATCAGACGAACCCACTGCGACTTTAGAGGTACTTGTAATTAACGTATCCAAGTCAAGGACGATAGGTCAACATTTTAGTCCGGCTGTAGAGGTTGAACCCCTTTCCTCGGCATCAGCACACCGGATGTTTAAGAACATGTGTTCTTATCAATTCGGCCTTGCTGGCCTACCAAAATAAATGTCCTTTGGTATTCTACTATCGTTGAACCTCCTAATGTGTCCTATCCATCTAAATCTACGAAGACTGGGCAAGGAATAAACCGTTACAAAACCCGATCTTTCTAATACTTCAGAATTTGTGATTTTATCTTGCCACTGAACACCAAGTGTGCCAGGTCTTAGTCAGATACGACTGAGCTACCTTATGACAGTAGACGATAGTACCTGCTTTCTTTGAGCGCCGAAAATTGGGCGGCGGCTCGTCACCCGATATTGTGCCAACGGATCCGGGTGGAGAAGTCCAATTGGGAGGATACAAGCCTTACCCTAGTGCGAGGAAATGCTACCTAAAGACTAACTGAAAAGGTCATGGCAGGGTAGACCAAGCCCTAAGCCTTGGCTGGCAACTGGTCTAGGATGAACAGCTATTTTCATCCGGCAGCTTGTCTTTTCCAGACGAATTGGTGTTATCTTTCCTCTGGAGTAAACTAGGTAGGCCGAGAGAGGGATCATGTTGCATGGGCACCACATGGTCTCTAAATTCAGCCCAGGCCTTGTGTTATGGAGAGGTATAACTCCATTTTACAAAGTATCTGTCACGAGTTAGCAAGGCCATCTGAGCTTCGTGCTCGGAATCCCCAGGGAAAGCCCTTTTCGTCATAAGCGAGTTTCCCTGTTATAAATACCGCGAGGAAAATCGGGTTGTTTCCACGGTCTAGAACAGTGTTTCCCAACCTTTTTTGTGCTATGCCTCACCAAAGCCTTCCTAAAATTCTTATGCCCCCCCCCCCCCCCAAACATATGCATCATTTTTAATATTCAAAAATGGAAATGTTCACTATAGAAACTTGAATTTATTTTTTTTTTAGAAGGGCTCACGGTTCCCAGAGGGACCAGAGCCCCCCCCCCTCCCCCAGGTCCCGCGTCCCTGTGATGTCGGTTGTGTTGGGTGAATTTTTTTTTTTTTGGGGGGGGGGGGGGGGTTGGCAGTTACCCCCGCCTCCACCTTTTTTTGTGTGTGGACTCTTAGTCTCACTGCGAGCTATTGCTCACAGTGGTCCACCGGGTCATTTAAGGTGATGCTATGTGAGGTGGTGTGATCACCCCGGTCCCCGACCAGACCACGCGCACTACCGGGCTCGCAGCGGCAAATGCGTCCGATCCTAGCCACGGGACCGAGAAGTATCATCCCGGCCTCTGACCAGACAAAGCGCATCACTGAAGAGAGGGGGGCAGCAAATACGCTCGGATCTTAGCCAAAGGGCTGGGATGCGATCTCTTAGCCAAAAGGCCGAGAAGCGATCCTAGCCAAAGGACCGATAGGTTTTAGGAAGAAATCACTAGGAAATTCTTGAGCAAACACAGTAAGTAAATTTTCAAAACATATAATGGAGAACTGAAATTCAAGTACAAAATAATTTTAATGAAATATTATTCTATATTATTTTAATTATTAGTAATTATTTACATTTAGTGAGATCCTTGCGCTTGACGCTTGCTGCAGAGATATTTTATGTCAAGTTCCAATTTAGTTAACTTCAGTCTCAAATCTCCCCGTTTTGTTATATCCGGCCGATTTCTTCCATTTTCAAATTGCCCCCCTTAACAATCGAATTGCCCCTCTGTGGGGCGTGGGCCCCACGTTGGGAAACACTGGTCTAGAAGGTTCGGGAAGCGTCGAGATTTGACAGAGTAAGGTCGCAAGGTGCACTCCAAGTATCCCGTGAGTTAACTAGGAATGTTCTATACTTGGGAGAAGTCATGTTGCACGTACAACGTGAAATTCTCCTGGATCCACGACTTCTCCATGGTTAGAGAGTAGTACGCAAAAGCGGAACTAGCCATGTTGGTGGTCATTCACTCTCAAGTCACCCACCAGAGCAGTTGCACATAAAATCGGCTTATATTGTCAAGCAGCGGCATGTTAGCTCAGGACAGTAATTTCAGCTAAGTTGGTGAAGGTTCCAAGGGTTCAGGTGTTGCCTGTTATATGAATTCTACAACGAAGCTGAGATTTCAATGGAAGATTTTGATAATTCGCTCGATCCAGAGGACAACCCAGGGTTGGGTAACGTCATAGCTCTGGGAGCACCTCAGCTCAGTCATCGTTGTTGACCGCCACCGAACCGTTTTGTGATACCACCAGGTAGTACCAGAGTGTTACCCGAAGATAGGTGAGGTAACTACGCTCGAAGCAATGTCGAGTCTTAAAGAGACCAAACTGACTTTGTCGTCTTGATGTTACGCACCAGGTACTTACTAATGCATCAGCTGAAGATCCTAACCAGATCCTACTGAAGTTATCATTGTGGTTATCCAAAAAGATGTATGTGTTCCACAGTGCTAGATCCTCATCAGATCTGAATGCCACTCTGAATTGTTATTCAATTAGACACTGTGTCAACATTATGAATGCCATTGTTCTGAACCAGACTCAGGTGGAGTCCGGTCAATCCTGAGTTCCAGTCATCTATTCAGTTAGTCATCTACCAGAGAATAAAAACACGCACGAGACATTCAATAGCCAAGTTATGAAATGCTTGATCCTAGATGCTACAGTTTAGCAGTGCTTCTGAGAATCAACTTCGCCCAACCAAGGGTGTAACATTACTTGACATTGTAGTGAACGTTGCAGGGACAATGTATACAGCTATTGTCAAGGGTCAACAGGGGATACTTCAAGGCAGAGGATCTCCCATCCAGACTGTGTAGGCAAAGCAGTCATTTGGAAGCAGCAAGTGACTATTCTCGAATTGTTGGGCTGTGATCTCAGTCCAGTCATTGGAGATCCAGATGGCTAATCCCATTATATGATCACCGGGGGCTTGAGGCAGAGAAGTCCACAAGTTTCCAGACAACAGTGCTGGGAGAGAACCGGATGAGTCTATTGGACCGACTCGACGGAAACACCCTGCAAATCTGCTGCTACGCCTAGGGATGAACTTGGAATCATCTCTGACTCTTTCTCTAACCTATTCTCTATATTGTATATAGCTCCTCTCCTATCAGGACGTTCCATTCTGATCTATGTCTTTAGTGTACATTAAATTATTTAATCGTTGACATGTCGTTTCTACAATTACTGTGTGTGGTCTTGGACGAGGCCTGAGGGTTTAAGATCCCTAGGTAGAGGGTAGATAGTAGAAGTCTAGGATCTGGGAGGGGCTTGTAGACTTATACCACTTTTTATCGTGCAAAGGGGGTCAGTAATAGTAGTATCAGTGTATCTACCTGTCCAACCCCGGGGTTAGTATACACGAGAGGCAGTGATACCTCGGCTCTTGTGTTAACTCACAACAACCGAGGCCATCCTGTTACACTATCGTCTATCAAGACGGCAAGGTGCCGGTGAGTAAGTGAATACCAAGTATTCTTGGCAGACACCGCATTTGAAAGCTGCTTAAACTTTTCTCTTAGTGTGAGTAAATTGACCAGGACTTCACTGCCAGAAAGAAGAGTACTAAGGACACAGTCTTGATAGACCAAGTCTTGTGTTTTGGCAGTTATCTTCCTGTTCTCCCAGACTCCTTTTCTTAACCTGTTCATTGTTGTTGTTGCCTTGCCAATCCTGCTGTTGATTTCTTGATCTAGGCATAATTTATTGTTTACCTTTGATCCAAGGTGTGTGAAGTGGTCTACAATTTCCAGTTCGGCGTCGTCAATAAAGATAGACGGTACCCCACGTGAACCTTGTGACATAATCTGTGCCTCCTTTTTGCTAATTGTTACACCAAATTCAGAACAAGCATTGGAGACTGCAGACAGTAGACGTAATTCTTCCTAAGAGTGGATCTTAATTGCAGCATCATCTGCAAACAGCTACTCTCTGATCAGTACCCTACTAATTTTGTTCTTGGCCTACAACCTGTCACATACCAACAAAAGAAAAGAACCATTAAATCGATCAAAAAGCTACCAACACCGGCACGAGATATTTATCATTTTATGGGAAAATCACAACTAATCATTATTCTGCGCCTCAGAATAGAACACACTCGAATACACAACCGCATGTACACGAAATTCAAGATTGTTGAATCAGCCATGTGCACGCGCGGTTTGGCAACGCAAACAGCGGAACTCATACATACTCCAAAACTGTCCTGAAAACGACATATCTAGGCAAACCTTCTATTCTAGAGAAATAGCAGTGGAAGATAAACTTGAGTGAACAACAACAAGAAAAGCCAGTGAAGTTTATAGAATAAATTTTAAACAATAAACAACATTGCAGACATAGACAATAATGTCAAGCGAATGGAAGAAAGAGAAGCAAGAAGAACATTTTTCAACACACATGGAGTTTCTTTCCGCTGTCACCGTGTTGCTTTTCAGAGTCAGGTTAGGTAGAGCTTTCTACAAAAGGCCCTCGTGTTTGATTGTATTTTAGGTCGTATTCGTTGCTTGCATCGTTTGCAGAGGCTGCCTTTTGTTTTGCTTCCTTTATCTTCTTCTTCTTTTTGTTCGCTCGCTTAAACTCGAGCGTAATCCTTACCACACTGTTTAAAGTAGTAAAGGACTGAGTTTTGCGTGTGGGCTTGCCTTCCCCTTTATCAGTGTCCCTCGCCATTCAGGCGAGCCCACTCCGACTTCAGAGGTGCTTCCTCTATCTAAATGACGGGCAATGCCGTTGCTGGTTTGCTGTGGTTGGTTGAGGGGCCGATTTGAGGATGGGTGGGGGTTATGGAAGAAAACTGATGTTACTCCATTATCTGTGCTGTTGCGAGCCCTGCCTAGAACGTGCAGCTGAATCCATGGGTGAACCGTCTGATTGGCTGTCTCTCACTGACATCTATTGCTGACATAGCACTCAATTGGTTTCAGATGTCATCATTTCTGATCTTATCAGTTCTTGCCACTTTAAGTATTTTTTTTCTGTGGCATTTGATATCTGTTGCTACACATTCAGATTTTATCTGCTGCCGCCTTTGTCCAATTCTAGCACTGGTGGCATGATGTCGATGTGAAGGTGATGTTGAACAATACGCTTTAGTATTCGTTGACCATTATTGGCGACACCCGACCAATTACGTGACTTGCTTTTTGCATCTATTTTCAATTTTGTTAACTGATTTAGTGCCAAACAAAATGTAGGTTTGCATCAAACATGGTAAACAATCAGGCCATTAATTACTATAACTCGTTTTGTTCCAAGGAGGACAGAAGGAAGGAAGAAGTAATGTGGTAATATCAAAGACGAGGAAGCAGAATTAGGGGGAGGAGAAGACAATGAAATTTCAAATAAATGAATAATGCTTAAATGTACAATTAAAGTCTATTTAGGGAGCATGAAAAAATGCAGGCATCTGAGCTTATGGGTAACATTAGGTGGATAATGTATCACATAGATAAATAACAGAATAATCATTAGTTAGTTAGTGGTTCCAAATTGCTGTATGTAGCCGGGGCGCAGTGTTGGGGTGAGCGCCCAACATTGCTTAAATACCCCAATGGCTCGTGAATACATAACCTCTGCAGCAAAAGTCCAACTCCTGGCCTTCACGTGGCGGAACTGTTTTAACTAACAGGAGAAGGGGCGACGGCGAGTATCTGGCGCCGGAAAATAACCAGTGTGCTCTAGATGTGTATACACATACATGCATGTGCAGACACGTGTGTGCGTGTGTACACATCTAAACTCGAGTGAGACCACAGTCTGCTCTAGCAAAGGAAAGGTGCTGAAGACGGAGGCAACCAGCCAGGAGGCGCACCACAGAAATCAGGATGCCACGCAATTACGCAAAATGGAATATGTCGACTGCTGCTAAACGTTATGGTGCTCGCCCTGCTTTGGACCCCCAGGCAGGTGCAGTGCCGGGCCCTATGTCTCGAAAGGGTCCAACCCAAACTACTGGAGGTCCTTCTCAGATGTCCTGTGGAGCCAGGGGACATGAGAATAGAACAGCTGGCCATACTAAACTAAGACTTAAAATAATGCACTGGAATGCGGAGGGAGTCAGCAACAAAAAAGTAGAATTAGAAAACATCCTGGACAAAGAAAACGTAAACATATGTTGCTTGCAAGAAACTCAATTCAACGAAAATATAGCCTTCAAAATCAGAGGCTACCAGTGTTACCGATCTGACCGAAAGGACAGGCGAAAAGGTGGGATACTTACCCTTGTAAAAATAACATCACTGCTTCCCAAATCGAAGTCTATATGGAAGGGGCTGAATATCAGACACTTAAACTTAAAACAGGCTATACAGACCTACATCTGATCAATTACTACTGTCCAAGTGACCGTCCACAGGCACTGGACACACTACCATTAACAGAAAAAATGATTGTGTGCGGCGATTTCAACAGCCACTCGCAGAGTTGGGGCTATGATCACATGGACCAGAGAGGACTGGAAGACTGGCAGGATGAGAATAGATTCATCTTGGTTAACAAGCCGTCCGACCCACATACTTTCTACTCGAGACCATGGCACTCTACAACTACACCTGACCTGGCTTTATATTCACCAGACTTGGAGTGGAACATTACACGAATTGTTGGGAAACAACTAGGTGGCAGTGACCATCGACCAGTTTTTCTAACTGTAGAAAATGAGTTTGTAAGTGAAAGCAGCACCCTCTCGAGGTGGAACTACAAGAAAGCAGACTGGGCAGTGTACAAGCATCGCACCAGCATACTGGTTAGAAACCTGAACACTGAGAAAGACATAAATAAAGTAGTTGAAGAGTTTGGGAAATGCATACTACAGGCAGCGCGAGAAACAGTACCAAGAGGAGCCCGTAAACAATATAAACCCTACTGGAGTAGTGAACTGGAACAGTTGCATAATGATGTGGAAGTATGTAGAAAGCAAGCAGAAGCCACACCCAGCCAAGAGCACCACAATAAATTCCAGCATGCAAAAGCCAAATTTCAAAGGGCCAAGCTGCAGGCTAGACGGAAAAGCTGGCAGGAGAAAACAGTCTCTGAACTTTGAAAGAGACACAAGGAAATTGTGTAAGCTAATAAAACAACTTAACGATGAGGGCACAGGGAGAAACTCCAAAATTGCACTACATAAAGATGGAAACATCTTAACAAGAAAGCAAGCAGCTGACCATTTTGCGGACTCATTCGCACAAGATAACAATATCAAAATCAGTCCAGAGAAACAACAAGAGATTCAAGAGAAACGGCAACATACAGGACAGAAGGAAATAGTACATGAGGTTCTGGAGGCACCCATCACAATCAGCGAACTGGGGCTAGCCATATCAAAACTGAAAATGAGAAAGTCACCAGGAGCTGATGGTAGTTAGTTAGTTAGTCGACAGATCATCCTCGCTGCACATCGAACCATTCAGTCCATAAGTGCTCGGATCCCCTCCTCAGCAAATCCCGCAGCGTGTAGCGGCTAACGACGCCAGTTCTGTGTTGGTTTATCAATCTTCTTTGGCTTCCTGCGTAGTGTTCTTGTTTGGCCACACCTCTTTTAATTTGATGCTCTAGCAGTCTGGCCATTGTTGTAGATTCACAGTCATCACTTGGTTCTCGCAAAAGTCTCACATCACGTAGAGCATTCAGAATGTCAGCCTGGTCCATGGCGCGTCCGCCCTCCACAGTAGCCTCACCTGCGAGCTTGTCAGCCCGCTCATTTCCTTGTACTCCCGCATGCCCTGGCACGAAGATGAAACTAATCTTTGCCAGCCGAGACCGCTTCAGAGGCAGCAACCATTCTCTTCGGATCGACCCCTCCTCTATCCTCTTGATCATGTTCATTGAGTCGCTAAGGAAACAAGCCCTGGTGAATGTCTGTGTCTCGAGCCATGTTATTGCTTTACTTACTGCCATGACTTCCATGGTCAGGCTACTTGTGGTTTCAGTGAAAGCACCAGAGTCCTCCTTCACAATTCTCCCTCCGGCCCGAGCTGTAAAGGCCCATGAGCTTCTCACATGTCGGACGACCGACCCATCTGTGTAGATGACCGCGTCACCGTCTAGCGAATTCTCGAAAATCAACGCTTGTACTTCAGCCTCAACGGCAGCCGGATTTTCTTGTCTGCATTTTCTATCTAGTTGGATGCAAACTGAAAAGGATGTGCAGAAGTCTGTTGGCACTTGCACCCACTCCTCGCCAGGTTCTAAGTCCTCAAGTGAACACACCTGTTGAAGAATGTCTTCGGCTTGACCCATCCACGACCGTCCTCTTTTTAACCTGCTGCCCTTCACCTTCCTAATTTCACTATGCAGTGGATGTTGTGTGTTTGCGTTAATTCTGAGGTAGGCGCGTGCCCTGCAAACTTGTATTCTCTCTTCAATGGTTGGAAAATCAAGAAGGTAGCGCATCGCCCTGCATGCTGTATCTCTTGTACATCCAAGAATAATGCGCATAGCTTCATTCTGTATCCTTTCCATCCTTTCTATCTGCTTATGGCTGAGAGTCAAGATTGCCATTGCATACTCCAAAACAGACATGACCAGCCCCTCGTACAGAAGACATAGATGGCGCTGCTCACAGTTTGCTGCCGCCATCACCCGCATCGCTGCCAAACCCCGCTTGGCCTTTGTTATCACCTGGTCTATGTGCACATTATAAGCAAGGCTTCGATCAAACCGTATCCCCAGGTAATTCATTGCCTGCGTTCTTTCCACCGTCTCTGAACACAGCATTACAGTTGGTGTTGGATTGTTGACAATATGATTATTCAACGAGAACCAAGTCACTGTTGCCTTTGTTGGGTTGACCATTGCCCCAGCTTCATCACACCAAGTACTTATGCGATTGAGTTCGGTTTGTAGTTCCCCAGCAACCTCCTCTCTATCCTTACCCTGACGATACACTAAAACATCATCGGCATATGACAATGTCCTGCCAGGTCCAGTGATCTGCTCACTGGTGATTCTCACTGTGTAGGCGTTGAACAGTACCGGAGATAATGGTGATCCCTGTGGTAGGCCAGGATATATTGTTGTTGGTTCCGAAGTCCAACTGCCACATCTAAAAACTACTTTCCGTTGGAAGAGGGCTGCAGCGATCCAACTAAGGAGGAATGGACTTACGTTTAGTTCAAGAAGCTGAAACATTAAAAAATCCAGTGGTACTCTGTTGTATGCGTCCTCAAGATCAATCGCTGCAGCAACGGTTTCAGTGCCTGAGTGGAAACCTTCATAGACATCCTGGGCAAAGACTGCTGCATTGGTCCAGGTTTCTCTTTTTGGACGGTACCCACCCAGGGTAGGTGGGAAAACACCTTGCCTCTCTAGTTGGCTTGATATTTTCCTGGCAATTACCTTCTCCAGCAGCTTGCCTATTGTATTCTGCATGGTTATAATTCGATATCCCTGAATTTTTTTGTGGTCTTTGTCAGGCTTCGGCAAGGGAATCAGATAGCTGTGTAACCATTCCTCCTTGATGCTAGCACTCCCTATACTGTTGTTGTACATGTCTGTTAGTTTCTCTAGCTCATTGTCGGTACACCTATTTATGTCGTCGTATCTTATGCCATCAGGACCTGGAGCACTGTTTTTTGATCGTCGAAGCACAGCCTTGATTTCTTTCACTGTCACTGTGTCTTCATCCGAAGTGTTCTGGGCCTTGCATCTGTCTGAGGTGACCTCCTTGGCCAGATTTCGACTTTTTGATGGTATCTCCAATGAAATGATCAGGAACCTAGGAACAGAGGCCAAAGCAAAGCTGTTGCAGATCTTCAATAACAGTTGGATATTAGGCAGTGTTCCACAAGCCTGGAGAGAAGCAATTATGATACCCCTCCTAAAGTCAGGGAAAGATAGTTCCATTGCCTCTAGCTACAGACCAATTAGCCTCACCAGCTGTCTCTGCAAAACACTAGAGCGCATCATCAATCACAGACTGCAGTGGTACATTGAAAGTAAAAACATCCTTGTGCAACAGCAGGCTGGCTTTAGATCAGACAACCTACCTCTCTCAAGAAATTGAGGATGCATTCCAAGAGAAGAAGCTGGTGCTTGCGGCATGGATAGATTTGAAGAAAGCCTTTGACAAAGTCTGGAAAGAAGGTCTGATGAATAAACTGAGAAACTGCAAAGTCAATGGAAGAATGTACAAATGGGTGAAAGCATACTTGTACAACAGAAGAGCCCGAGTACAGATAGACGGACTAAAGAGCAAGAAAGTACTACTGCGTCACGGAGTTCCCCAGGGCGGAGTATTGTCCCCCACACTCTTTCTAATCTTCATCAATGATCTCGTTGCTAATCTACCGCATGGAATTAAAGCCGCAATGTATGCCGATGACCTGGTTCTATGGAGCACAAATGAACATGCATCAGTGGCCACCAGATTACTACAAAGAGCTGTAGATACATTTGTTGCATGGGCAAATAGATGGTGTGTCAGCATAAACACTGACAAGTGCAGCACCACCCTATTTATCCTCTCTCCAAAACAAAAGGCAGGGACCATCCAGATAAATGGAACACCCCTACGAGAAGATAAAGAACCAACATACCTTGGAGTAACATTTGATGGCAGGCTGACATGGAGAAAGCACATCAACAAAGCAGTAGCAAAAGCCAGAAGGAAAATAGCCATCCTGAGAAAGCTAAGTGGAACCACATGGGGAGCCAGTGGGAAAATACTTAGCAAAGTTTATCAACAGAGCATACGACCACACCTGGAATACGGGTCAACTGCATGGTGTTCGGCAGCAAAAACCACACTACAAGAGCTGGACAAAGTGCAAAATCAAGCACTTAGAGTCACCACAGGAGGGATGAGATCAACCCCTATAGTGGAAATGGAGAAGATGGGGAGGACACAAGCACTGAGTGAGCGAAGAGATACGAAAACGCTAATACAAGCAGAAAAGTTCCTCAGCTTGCCAGGCCACCCTATGAAGCTATTCAGAGCGAACTCCATGGAAAGATGAGCATAGACTATCATTACAAATCCAGACAAAAGTGAGAGGAATATTTGACAAGGGAGATCAGAACAGTGTGCAGCGCAGAACAGCCACTCTCAGCTTCCTTGATGAAGAATACCCACAGGACCTCTGGATCCGAGTCTACACAGATGGGTCAGCACAAAATGCTGTTCGAAATGGAGGAGCGGGAGTGTACATAGAATACCCAAATAATACCAGGGACACAGCTAGAGTACCTACAGGAAAGTACTGCCATAACTACGATGCTGAAATTGAAGCAATCAAGATAGCAACAGAGAAATTACTAAATACCAGCAATGGTACACAACCTGTGGTGCTATTGACAGATGCAAAATCAGTACTCGAGGCGCTCCAGTCTGGGAAATTGCCAGTACTAAGGACACTACTTTCTGAACTTAGCAGTCAGCATAAGGTCACCATACAGTGGATACCATCCCACTGTGGAGTACCCGGGAACGACAGAGCTGATCAATTGGCTAAGGAAGGAGCCAAAGAAGAACAGCCTGATGTGCCTGTAACATACCACCAAAAGAAAAGAATGATCAAATCAGTCAGAAAGCCACCAAAACCTGCTCAAGATGACTACCACATTATGGATAGACCAGAACAAGTCATTATTCTGCGCCCCAGAACAGGGCACAATAGATTACGCAACCACATGTATACAAAATTCAAGATTGGTGAAACAGCCATGTGTACATGTGGATTGGCGTCGCAGACAGCAGAGCACATACTCCAAGACTGCCCAAAACATAACATTTCTAGGCAAACCTTCTGGCCTAGAGAGACGACAGTGGAAGATAAACTCTATGGACCGCTGTGTGAACTGAAAAAGACAGTTCAATTCATACAAGAGACAGCACTGCAGTTATAGACATATTTCAAGCGAACGAAAGAAGAAGAAGAAGTTAGTTAGTTAGTCGACAGATCATCCTCATTGCACATCGAACCATTCAGTCCATAAGTGCTCGGATCCCCTCCTCAGCAAATCCCGCAGCGTGTAGCGGCTAACGACACCAGTTCTGTGTTGGTTTATCAATCTTCTTTGGCTTCCTGCGTAGTGTTCTTGTTTGGCCATCCCTCTTTTAATTTGCTGTTCTCGCAGTCTGGCCATGGTTGTAGATTCACAGTCATCACTTGGTTCACGCAAGAGTCTTACTTCTCGTAGAGCATTCAGAATGTCAGCCTGGTCCATGGCGCGTCCGCCCTCCACCGTAGCTTCACCTGCGAGCTTGTCAGCCCGTTCATTTCCTTGTACTCCAGCAAGCCCTGGCACGAAGATGAAACTAATCTTTGTCAGCCGAGACCGCTCCAGAGGCAGCAACCATTCTCTTCGGATCGACCGCTCCTCTATCCTCTTGATCATGTTCATTGAGTCGCTAAGGAAACATGCCCTAGTGAATGTCTGTGTCTCGAGCCATGTTATTGCTTTACTTACTGCCATGACTTCCATAGTCAGACTACTTGTGGTTTCAGTGAAAGCACCAGAGTCCTCCTTCACAATTCTCCCTCCGGCCCGAGCTGTAAAGGCCCATGAGCTTCTCACATGTCGGACGATCGACCCATCTGTGTAGATGACCGCGTCACTGTCTAGCGAATTCTCGAAAATCAACGCTTGTACTTCAGCCTCCACAGCAGCCGGATTTTCTTGTCTGCATTTTCTATCTAGTTGGATGCAAACTGAAAAGGATGTGCAGAAATCGGTTGGCACTTACACCCACTCCTCGCCAGGTTCTAAGTCCTCAAGTGAACACACCTGTTGAAAAATGTCTTTGGCTTGACCCATCCACGACCCTCCTCTTTTTAACCTGCTGCCCCTCGCCTTCATAATTTCACTATGCAGTGGATGTTGTGTGTTTGCGTTAACTCTGAGGTAGGCGCGTGCCCTGCAAACTTGTATTCTCTCTTCAATGGTTTGAAAATCAAGAAGGTATCGCATCGCCCTGCATGCTGTATCTCTTATACATCCAAGAATAATGCGCATAGCTTCATTCTGTATCCTTTCCATCCTTTCAATCTGCTTACGGCTGAGAGTCAGGATTGCCATTGCATACTCCAAAACAGACATGACCAGCCCCTTGTACAGAAGACATAGATGACGCTGCTCACAGTTTGCTGCCGCCATCACCCGCATCGCAGCCAAACCCCGCTTGGCCTTTGTTATCACCTGGTCTATGTGCTCATTATAAGCAAGGCTTCGATCAAACCGTATCCCCAGGTAATTCATTGCCTGCGTTCTTTCCACCGTCTCTGAACACAGCATTACAGTTGGTGTTGGAGTGTTGACAATATGATTATTCAACGAGAACCAAGTCACCGTTGCCTTTGTTGGGTTGACCATTGCCCCAGCTTCATCACACCAAGTACTTATGCGTTTGAGTTCGGTTTGTAGTTCCACAGCAACCTGCTCTCTATCCTTACCCTGACGATACATTAAAACATCATCGGCATATGACAATGTCCTGCCAGGTCCAGTGATTTGCTCACTGGTGATTCTCACTGTGTAGGCGTTGAACAGTACCGGAGATAATGGTGATCCCTGTGGTAGACCAGGATATATTATTGTTGGTTCCGAAGTCCAACTGCCACATCTAAAAACTACTTTCCGTTGGAAGAGGGCTGCAGCGATCCAACTAAGGAGGAATGGACTTACTTTTAGTTCAAGAAGCTGAAACATTAAAAAATCCAATGGTACTCTGTTGTATGCGTCCTCAAGATCAATCGCTGCAGCAAAGGTTTCAATGCCTGAGTGGAAACCTTCCTAGACATCATGGGCAAAGACGGCTGCATTGGTCCAGGTTTCTCTTTTGGGACGGTACCCACCCAGGGTAGGTGGGAAAACACCTTGCCTCTCTAGCTGGCTTGATATTTTCCTGGCAATTACCTTCTCCAGCAGTTTGCCTATTGTATTCTGCATGGTTATAATTCGATATCCCTGAATTTTTTTGGTGGTCTTTGTCAGGCTTCGGCAAGGGAATCAGATAGCTGTGTAACCACTCCTCCTTGATGCTAGCACTTTCTATACTGTTGTTGTACATGTCTGCTAGTTTCTCTAGCTCATTGTCGGTACACCTATTGATGCCGTCGTATCTTATGCCATCAGGCCCTGGAGCGTTGTTTTTTTTTTGTTCGTCGAAGTACAGCCTTGATTTCTTTCACTGTCACTGTGTCTTCATCCGAAGTGTTTTGGGCCTTGCACCTGTCTGAGGTGACCTCCTTGGCCAGATTTCGGCCTCCCATGTCTGTCTGGTTGCTCTGCTCTAGCTAGCGTTCAAAGAGGGCATTGCCCTTGTCCTCGTCAGTCTTCTGCCAGATGAGGTCAGCACCTTGGAAGTCAGAAATGCTCTTCCAATGAACTTCCGGTTTCAAGATGGCGACGGACGGTCGGGTTGTTTTGTGATCGTTAACTTTTTCACGTAGGAGATGGATTTATTCATCCCTTGCGTATAATGTGCCAGGATGTAAAACCAGGAGTTTCTACTCAAGATCTGCGCGGATGCTACGGAGTTCGTGCATCGAGCGCAGCAATCCTTGAGTGAATCTTTGGCAGCGTGTGTGGTTTCTGTGTATTCTGTTATTCAACATGGCGGAACAACGTGTGTTCTCCGAGCGGTCATCAGTCAGCCTAGCGAGGCGGCGTGGATTCCGCGCAGGCATAAAGAAGTAAAGTAAGCGTGGTGGTTTAAGACGTTTTAGACTCAAGTGTCACCGTCTAGGACTCAGGAATATCCGTATTCTGTATTGGAACTGCGCCAGCGTAAAACAACGGGGCTCTATTTTTAGGTATTTTGATCATGATTTTCAAATTGGCCATTTACTAATGTGATCACCACAGATAGATAGGCCTTGAAAAAACAAATCTAACGGTACCTCAATGATGTTTATGTCTCAATTCTAAGTGGAGTTATTCAAATTTGAGTGTCATGACCTTTGACTAAAATTTTCTTAAAAATCCGCTCACTGAGTTTATTTTGGCGCGGCCTAATCAGTGTTGGGGCCCAAATTGTCAAAATTTAACATTTTTTAAGAATATCTATTTAGTTTTTAAACGAACATCCTAGCAACCATACTTCGCTGCGATCGGGGTATCGAGGCCTAACTGCTCATGTCAACTATTTTTTAATATGACGTGTGGTGACCTAATTAGCAAGTAAAAATGGCCGCTAATTAATTACTAATTCATTAATTACTCCGTGCATTCTTAATTTTAGCTTTAAAAAATTTTGAGATGTATATGGTTTTATGCGGAATGATGATACGGATCTAACGGTCACTTTGAATTTTTGATAGTATGTGTTGTGGCCTAATTAGCAATTTAAAATGGCCGCTAATTAATTACTAACTCATAAATTAGGTTACGTTTTCTGAATTTTAGCTTTAAAAAATTTGAGATGTATATGGTTTTATGCGGAATGATGATACGGATCTAACGGTCACTTTGAATTTTTGATAGTATGTGTTGTGGCCTAATTAGCAATTTAAAATGGCCGCTAATTAATTACTAACTCATAAATTAGGTTACGTTTTCTGAATTTTAGCTTTAAAAAATTTGAGATGTATATGGTTTTATGCGGAATGATGATACGGATCTAACGGTCACTTTGAATTTTTTATAGTATGTGTTGTGGCCTAATTAGCAATTTAAAATGGCCGCTAATTAATTACTAACTCATAAATTAGGTTACGTTTTCTGAATTTTAGCTTTAAAAAATTTGAGATGTATATGGTTTTATGCGGAATGATGATACGGATCTAACGGTCACTTTGAATTTTTGATAGTATGTGTTGTGGCCTAATTAGCAATTTAAAATGGCCGCTAATTAATTACTAACTCATAAATTAGGTTACGTTTTCTGAATTTTAGCTTTAAAAATTTTTGAGATGTATATGGTTTTATGCAGATTGATGATACGGATCTAACAGTCACTTTGAATTTTTAATAGTATGTGTTGTGGCCTAATTAGCAATTTAAAATGGCCGCTAATTAATTACTAACTCATAAATTAGGTTACGTTTTCTGAATTTTAGCTTTAAAAAATTTGAGATGTATATGGTTCCATGCAGAATGATGCTATGGATCTAATGGCACTAATGCTCACTTTGGATTTTTGATAGTATGTGTTGTGGCCTAATTAGCAATTTAAAATGGCCGCTAATTAATTACTAACTCATAAATTAGGTTACGTTTTCTGAATTTTAGCTTCAAAAAATTTGAGATGTATATGGTTCCATGCAGAATGATGCTATGGATCTAATGCTCACTTTGGATTTTTGATAGTATGTGTTGTGGCCTAATTAGCAATTTAAAATGGCCGCTAATTAATTACTAACTCATAAATTAGGTTACGTTTTCTGAATTTTAGCTTCAAAAAATTTTGAGATGTATATTGTTTTATGCGGATTGATGATACAGATCTAACAGTCACTTTGAATTTTTAATAGTATGTGTTGTTGCCTAATTAGCAATTTAAAATGGTTACACATCATATTAAAAAAATGGATGACATGAGCAGTTAGGCCTCGAAGCCCCGGTCGTAGCGATGTATGGTTGCTAACATGTTCGTTTAAAAACAAAATTGATACAATCAAATAATGCTAAATTTTGATATTTTAGCTCTCACTTTGACTCGGCCTCACCAAAATCAACTCAGTAAGCACCGATTATTATTGGTTATCACAAGTATATTATTGGGATAAATGGTTGTTATGAGGTTCGTTTAAAATGAGTAAATTTGCACACAAGTGTCAACAGATGAATATGTACTCATATAGTTTGCCGTTAATAATCTTTATTAATATTATGGTTACATTATATATGCAGCTTGACATCAGTTGATTCTGACAAGAGCCTGAAAAGAAAGAGGACAAAAAAGATTAGTAAAATGCTATAAAATAACATGAAGAAGTTATAAATTATTAATTGTTTATTTCAGATTTGCATCTAACTAGACAAACTAAAGACAGACGGTGACGCTGTCATTGCGAAGAAAGGTTACGGTGCTTTTGCTTTGATCACAAGTAGCCTGACTATGGAAGTCATGTCATTAAGTAAAGCAATAACGTGGTTCGAGACACAGACAAGTAATGAATGAATTTACAACCACGGTCAGAATGCATGAACAGCAAATTAAAAGAGGTTTGGTAAACAAGAACAGTATGCAGAAAGTCAAAGAAGATTAATAAGCTGAGCATGTATGCACTGAATTGTTTGATGTGCAATGAGGATGATTTGTCGACTAACTAACTGTGAACTTTAAATTTGAGGAGAAATGAACAAGAAATTAAAGATACTGTATATGTATTAAGACCGTGTCGCATTGTGTTATAACATGCTGGTATGGGAGCCGGTCGTTCTGAAAGCAATGGCAAACTACTGAACGTAACACTTGTCTAGTAAATCAACAGCAGCTGAAAAATGTTGGCGTTGACTGCAACGTACCATAAGGGATACGCAACAAAATATGTATTAAAAAACCTTTGATTTACAGTATAATAAATAGATATTAAAACTATAAAGGTAAACTAAACTCACCGTAGAAATATGTCCATAATTAGAGACATACTACCTCTGTTGGCGACTGACCTGTCTTGGCATTCAATATCTCTTCTGTCTTCGTGGCAGCTACATTACTTGAAAAGAGAAAAAAAAAAGATTACTAAATTTGGAAAACAAAAATGCTATAAAATAACATGAAGAATTTATAGTACATTATTAATTGTGAACTTTAAATATGAAGAGAAAAGAAAAAGAAATTAAAGAAACTGTATATTTATTTTTAAAATGTTTTATATTATAATAAATTGATCTTAAAATTATAAAGATAGATAACGAAGAAGTTATAAATTATTAACCGCACACTGAAAAAGAAGGCAGCATTAATGATGCAGAAGATTGTGTTGTTGGTGTTTGTGGAATGTCTGGTTCCATGATCAGTGTCTCTGTTGGTCGCATTGTGTTGTAACGTGCTGGTATGGGAGCCGATCGTTCTGAAAGCAATGGCAAACTACTGAACGTAACACTTGTCTAGTAAATCAACAGCAGCTGAAAAATGTTGGCGTTGACTGCAACGTACCATAAGGGATACACAACAAAATATGTATTAAAAAACCTTTGATTTACAGTATAATAAATAGATATTAAAACTATAAAGGTAAACTAAACTCACCGTAGAAATATGTCCATAATTAGAGACATACTACCTCTGTTGGCGACTGACCTGTCTTGGCATTCAATATCTCTTCTGTCTTCATGGCAGCTACATTACTTGAAAAGAGAAAAAAAAAAGATTACTAAATTTGGAAAACAAAAATGCTATAAAATAACATGAAGAATTTATAGTACATTATTAATTGTGAACTTTAAATATGAAGAGAAAAGAAAAAGAAATTAAAGAAGCTGTATATTTATTTTTAAAATGTTTTATATTATAATAAATTGATCTTAAAATTATAAAGATAGATAACGAAGAAGTTATAAATTATTAACCGCACACTGAAAAAGAAGGCAGCATTAATGATGCAGAAGATTGTGTTGGTGTTTGTGGAATGTCTGGTTCCATGATCAGTGTCTCTGTTGGTCGCATTGTGTTGTAACGTGCTGGTATGGGAGCCGGTCGTTCAGAAAGCCATGGCAAACTACTGAACGTAACACTTGCCTAGTACATCAACAGCAGCTGAAAAATGTTGGTGTTGACTGCAACGTCCCATAAGGGATACGCAACAAAATATTAATATGTATTAAAAACACCTTTGATTTACAGTATAATAAATAGATATTAAAACTATAAAGGTAAACTCAACTCACCGTAGAAACGTGTCCTTAATTAGAGAAATACTACCTCTGTTGGCGACTGATCTGTCTTGGCATTCAAGCTTCAGGTTCAAACACCGACAGATGTGATATCAGATGGGCATGATTTCTGTTTCTTGCCATGATAAATCTAATGAGAAATATAGAAAATAAAAGCAAAATAATGTTAATAAAAATTGCTGCAGATTTATAAAATGCAAATCTAATAGTTGGACTAGTCAGATTCATATACGCTGGGATGTCGCCTTTGTAAATTTTCACGATCATAAATAAATGGTGACTGTAACCAGATGGTCTCACAAAATATATTAATTTATATATTTTCTATACCTCGGCATAATGAATCTTGTTAAAACACTATAGTTATGTGTAAAATTTGACACATAATTCATAAATGCACAATAAATAAATTCATATAACATAGACAAATAAAACTAAGGCAGTCAGTCCATTAAATTCAGCCATGGACCTGTGAAGGGGTTTGAAAACTGACTTGACTTTCCATCCAATATGTCACAACTCCGCCATTGTGAATCTCCGAGTCATGAAAAGTACCCACCCTGATCACACAAAACATTTTTATTTTACACCGCCTGGTTAACGAAGCTTGTTGAAATTCTACAGTTAAATAAATAAATGGGCACAGGATTTAAAAATGCAAAATAAAGTATAATGAAGACAATTCATATAATAGCATAGACAAATAAAACTGTAAAGTGTAAGGCAGTCAATGAAATTTTTCAGCCATGGACCTGTGAAGGGATTTGAAAAACTGACTTGACTTTCATAAATTTTAAGTTATTTGGCATGATAAAAGCCAGAAAATAAATTATTTATAAAAGTTAAATGTGTATTGATATTCTGTTTAACTTTATGATTCTAACTCTCTTTGTTTTATAATTATTAATAAAAACTGAAATCCATCCAACATGTCACGACTCCGCCATTGTGAATCTCCTGGTCATGAAAAGTAGTGTAAAGTACCCACACACTGATCACTTTTAACATTTTTGTTTTAGACCGTCTGGTTAATGAACCTTATTGCAATTACATATTTATATGTAAAAATGAGCATACAATTCAAAAATGTGGGTTAAAGTACTATAAATTTGATAATAGACAAGGCAAACTATAAACTTCCTTACTTTGTGTCTTAAAAATCGACCCGTTCTCACGAATGAAAACGATTCAAGTGTTCTTTGCCATGCTAGGTGAGATTGACCTTTGAACCCTCGTTAAAGTTGTCATTCACATTTTTTCATGCTAGAGTTTCGCATTTATCCTTTTGGAAACACGGCAAGGGAATTTTCATATACAGATCTTGCGGGCGCGCAGTAACCTTCTGCGCATCCAACGACCTTGAACTTTCCGAAAACGGCGTCCTTCGTTAGTTACGAAATACCTACTATTTTAGAAACCCTGGTTTACAGGAACGATATTGTAGCACTCCAGGAGACGAGACTGGGCGATCAGCTACTCCGAATTGCCGGCTTCAAATGTTTCTACAACAGACGACATCTGGGAATGGCGATTCTCGTTCGCGACAGCTTGGTGGCGTCAGAGCTAGACATGTCCAGTTGGGACAGTGACGATATACAAATACAGGCGTTGAGAGTTCATTCCACTATACCATTCATGTGTGGTTAATGTTTATGCCCGCAATGCGAGTATGGACGCCCAGAAGTGGCAGTGCTTAAGTGGCATATTAGGTCACGAGAAAAATGGTATTTTCTGTGGCGACTTCAACGCTAAAGGCAGATCATGGGGAAACATTTTCTCTAATAAACAAGGGGAGGAGCTCGAGACTGCACTTGAAACCATTGACCTGGTTTGTATCAACAGTGGCAGTGTCACCAGGACAGCAAGCCGTCCAGGCGATGAGGACAGTGCTATTGATCTGGCGCTGGTTTCACCTTCACTCACTACAGTGTGCAGATGGGGTATCCTAGGACACCACGGCAGCGACCACCACCCTTGCAGCATATTGGTAGAGAAAGGCAGAACCAGGCAGCACAAGCTAAAGGTAAAGGCTTTCCAGTATGACAGTACAGGGCAAGATGTGGTGAGTAAAATCAGATGTGACAAGCGCAGAAAGCTTCAGGGCAGGAAAAACAGCTGAGAGCAGCCACCTTGGTGGAATTTCGAGGTGGAGAAGGCTTGGGTGGATAAGTGTAGTGCTGTAAGGAGATGACAAAATGCCAAGAAGAACAGAGCTGGTCATCCTAGTCCCTGCATGCACTTAGAAAGAGAGATGCACACAAAAGTAAGCCATTTAAAAAAACTGGTCAAGGTGGTTAAAAGCGAAAAATGGGCAGAGGTGTGTCAAAGAGTAAGCAAAGACAAGTCACTGAAATTGTTCTGGCGACTACATAAAAGCATGAGTGACAGGTCAAGAATAAGAATAATCATTATAATGTGCCATGCCGATAAGCATAGGTGGTCATGTTTCGCCATCTCACACGATCACCAAACTTGTGGATCAGCTCTGTTTTCTGTTCTTGACCATACCACGTGACCAAACTATCCAGGTATTTACTTCTTTGCCCCCCCCCCCCCCCCCTGTTCTTTTCCCCTCAATTTTGCCAGTTGTCACCAAGTTCTCCATTTCTTCCCATAATGTGTCCAAAATATTGACTGTCTACGTATAATTTCTTTAATCAGCTTGTGGTTTTCAATTGTTTCTTGCAGGTCTTGGTTATTGGTTTTTCTGTCTGTTCATGGCATTCTTTGCATTTTCCTGAAAAACCACATTTCTACAGGCATTAAATCTTTTTTCAGCTTGTCTGATCATTGTCTATGCTTCACATCCATACACAAATACAGAAGTAGCACTTCAACACTCTTTTTCTCGGTTCATTTGACATCTTTTTATTGATTTATTTGGTTGTTTTTTTTTGTTGCTTCAGGATTTGAGATTTAAACATTGAGCACAACTCACTACTGGCAATGCTGTTCGTATTCCGGTACGAACTACGAACCTAAGGCCTTGTCCACGTCAATTTAGAAGCACTAGACTTGAGTTTTGCTCTCATTTGAGCTCGTCAGTAGTGCACATCCTTGACTGTACCCGGGATCAAACCCGGATCACTGGCGTGTAACCACTAAATTACACGGCACACACTAGACGCAACCAAATTATCACACTAGAATATCACATAATGGGAAAAAACCAAATAAATCAATTTGATTATTGCTTGCTGGACTTTAGGAGGCCTGGTGTGCCTTGCCAGTCAAGAAGACCTGATAATTTGGGGCCACATCGATTGACGGATGTCAGTCGTGGCAATCGGGCAAATTTTGAGCTATAGCCTACGATTGGTGACGTGATATTCTAGTGTGATAATTTGGTCGCGTCTAGCTATGTGGACAAGGCCTTAAGTTCGTACCGGAATACGATCAGCGTTGCCAGTAATGGGTTCTGCTCAATGTTTAAATCTTTTTATTGGTCAGTATGGTTTTCCTGGCATGGCACTTGATGATGATGACAGATTTCTAACAAGGAGGTCAGCATGGCCGAATAGATAAGAATGCATGTTCTTAAACATCCAGTGTGCTGATGCCGAGGTAAGGGGTTCAACCCCTACACCGGATAGTTGGACTAAAATGTTGACCTCTCGTCCTTGACTTGGAGACGTAAATTACAAGTAACTCTGAAGTCGGAGTGGGTTTGCATGATGGTGTGGACACTGTTAATAGGGAAAGCTAATGCACTTGCAAAATTCAGTCCAGCACTACTAGAAGTAGTTTGTATGGACCTACGCTTAAGTTCAAAGCGAGCGAGCGACAAAAAAAAATTTCTAACAGAAGAATGGTTGGTTTGCTTGTGAATCCTGTGGAAGACCAAGAGTTGACTCCTCAGTCCAATGTGTTGGTACCGAGGTCGTGTAAGTCCTGAAAAGGACTGGCATCTATTGGAGTGAGATTGGTGTAGAGATTTTTCTCCTGAGCTGGCACCCAATTACCTTCTCCATGTGGATTGTGTTGCAGGGCTCTCCTTTGTTCTCTTGAAGCTCAGAAACCTGTGGGGTATGCAAGACTGGAACAGGAACTTCACAATCATAGAATGGCATTTTAAGAGTTAACCAGGTCATGATTCGGCACATGGGCTGGCTGGGATTAGACCTCCTAGGTTGGTCATGTTTACCCAAACGTCTTAGGTATTCCATTGTGAATAGGTATTTTATTGGTATTCCATTGCCAACAGGTGATTTATTGGTATTCCATTGTCAGTAGGTGTTTTATTGGTATTCATTAGTCAACAGGTGTTTTATTGGTATTCACTAGTCAACAGGTGTTTTATCGGTATTCCAATGTCAATAGATGTTTTAATGGTATTACTATTTGATTGTCAACAGGTGTTTTATTGGTATTCCACTGTCAACAAGTGTTTTAATGGTATTCCATTGTTATGAGGTGTTTTACTGGTATTCCATTGTCATGAGGTGTTTTACTGGTATTTCATTGTCAACAGGTGTTTTATTGGTATTTCACTGTTAATAGGTGTTTTTTTTTGGTATTTCATTGTCAACAGATGGTTTATTGGTATTTCATTGTCAACAGGTGTTTTACTGGTATTCTATTGCCAACAGGTGTGTTAGTTATTTCATAGCAACAGACTCCATCTATGACACATATCATTTTAATGCAGATAAATGAATATAATTGTCAAACACAACGATTTTACATCACAATGTTTCTATAGATCCTGAGAACTGCATTGTCATGGAATTGAATTGTATATAATTATTTTGTTTTGAAAATAAAATATTTGATAATGCTGTACTCACATTAAATTCCACAAAAGAATTTTACATATTTTAACATCCATCCCTATATATTTTTTAAGCAGCATGTGAAGCAACTAATATGGTCTGGGTTAAATCATGGTTAAAGTTTACGACAATACAAGGTACAATCACTAAATAATCAATACTTGTAATATTTACAATCACTAAATAATCAATACTTGTAATCACTAAATAATCAATACTTGTAATCAGGAGGTATAAAAATGTATAAATATAGGCACTTTAACAAAAATAAAGTAGTATGTGCTGTATATAAAATCTCTTTACTATTACATAAATAATGCTGTAATTGTCAAGAAGGTACTAAATACTTTGATTGATTTAGGCAAGAATATAACAATTAAGTTAGTAATTAAAGGACCCTTTTACATACCTGAAGGAACATTGGGCATACCCACATTTGTATAAACCAATCGGCACTTGCTGGATCATGTGGTCAGTGTCATGGCTGCCACCTTTACTCTCCAACACTATTCTTGGTACATATTTTAGGTCCGGTCAGCTTGGGAGCCCAGGTCAATTTTACATATCGAAATCTGCCCAAATGCAGATCAAACTTATTACCGCCGAGGCCGGCAGCCGAATGTCTAGTAACTACACCACCGTGGCTTCCCAAAAATGTATCATGTCCTTAGCTGGACGCTACAATCAACCCCAGGTTATCTATACAATTTTACATTCAGTAGCTTGTCATTGCTGTCTTGATGAGAATTCAAAATTTAAGTCAAATTGATCTGTGTAAGGAATGAACTCATTTACCCCGCCAACAGCACAGAGGAAGTTTAAGTGAGAGCACTTTAAACCTTGCATTGATGCTGATTTGCATATATGATAATTACATACATCCACATCAGGATGCACAAATGAGATCTTGCGATGATGTTGAGAATCAACACTGTTTAAATAATATTAATCACAGACTGATATTATAAATAATAATAATAATAATAATAATCAATTGTGTTGATGAGACATATTTTATATACAAGGATAAATAAAAAGTAAAAGAAATAAATATAAGGTCTCTGCAAACAGAAATGAGAAGTTCTGCAACATTTACAAGTTAATCAAGGTCATGAAACAAAATGTGGTTTCAGGGGCGACCATTAAAAAAAAAACAGTGAAGTTTATACAAGAGACAATATAGCAGATGTAGACAATCTATTTCAAGCGAATGAAAGAAGAAGAAGAGAAGAAGAAGAAGAGACAACTAAGGACCAGAATAACCAATTTTTTAATTTGTTTTAAACCTGGGGGGAGAGGAACATTGAAAACACAGCAAAAGAGATCAATGTAGACAGTAATTCACAGCTTGAACAATTACATCAAGGTCAGTGAACCAGAGCCGAAGTTCAATGTGTCACCCGAATGACACTAAGGTCATGGAAAAAATGTGGTATTAGGGAAGACTAAGCACTAAAATAACAGGAAAACAAAACCTGGGGGACAGTAACACAGCAAAAGAGATAAATGTAAACAGAAACTCATAGCTTGACTGTTTTCACCAAGGTCAGTGAACCAGCTGTAGTCCAATGTGCCACTCAAATGACATGAGTATTGCATCTTCACTCTAAATAGACACAAAACAACCAACACAAGTTTCTAGACATACAATCAAAAACGAAGAAGATAAAATTATGGACAGCAGATCAAAGACTGCAGAAAAGAAGACAGAAATTCACAAGGTCAAATGGTGAAAAGTTCAAAAGACAGCTGCTTACAGATTTGAGAAAGAGTGTTACTTGTCATCTTTGAACTGTGAGAGTATAAAAACAAAAAGACTAATATATTATAATCATTTTGACTTCATTTTAACTGTGCCCTGCCCATTAGCACAGACATTTATGCATCTCCACAGATCTCAGTCCTTGGTGTTCTTCATCAAGTCTTTTGATGATACGCCTTCATGCCACAGTCACAATCCATCCAGCATTATTTCTCTTGGTCTGCTTCTGCCTCTTGTGCCACTGATCTTTCTGGTCATCATGTTTTCCAACACCTTTCTTCTCATTACATGAATAAAGCACACTGTCGCAGAACTCAAATCAAAGTACGACTTTTTCACTTCATATTCAACTTCAGTGTCATTTGCGAAATGTCACCTGCCAAGGTGTGTTTTCAGTGGACCAAAAAAGTGGAAATTGCTAGGGGCTAAGTCGGGACTGTAAGGTGGATGTTCCAGAACTTCCCACCTTAGTTGGTTAATTTTCTCCTGAGTTAATCGAGCGGTATGTGATCTAGCATTGTCTTGAAGAAGCAACACTCTAGTCAGCAGTCCTGGGCGTTTTCTTCGAATTGCATCATGACGTATCGATAGAACTTCACAGTACGATTCAGAATTCACACTGTCACCTTTCTTCTTGAAATTGTTTAAAAGCACTCCTTGACAATCCCAGAACACTGTCAGCATAACCTTCCCTGCTGAAGGCGTAACCTTGAATTTTTGGACACAAGGCGAAGAAGGATGTTTCCATTGCATTGAAGCATGCTTTGATTCGGGCTGGTAGTCAGCATAAACAGGAAGCATTTCCTTATGAATGTTCTTTGCAGGCAGTCCTTTTGCCCAAAAAACCGCATAACAGCACGTTGCTCTTTGGTTGTACACTCCATAAGTACAGTCGCCATTTTGTTTATGCACTGCGCATGCGCATGAGACACCTAGCGCCACCTGACGAATGGGAATATAAAGTTTGATGTTGCTGTCACCTAATGAAACCTGTAGAAAACACCAACTACATTTACTTGCCATCCCACAGAACTGTGTGACTTACTTATTGACTCACCCTCGTATGGCCTTATCCCCATAACACCACTAACTTCCTATTTCTTAACTAGCATTTCTATGTATAGTTCAAAGTTCAGTAATCTGACATCCTAGCCCAATCACTAACATCATTTATAAAAAAAATTGTAAAAGACTTTAGATAAAAATGTACATAAAAGGTCAACAAAGTAGTAAGCATTCGTTGTAAGTCAGTAAGCAAAGAACCCTTTTAAACACTTTTAGGTGTATTAGGCATAAGGTGCTAGACTAATCAACACTTGGTGGGTCATGTGTTTAGCTTCACGCCCGCCTTCTTTACTTCCGAAGACAATTCTTGGTACCCATTTTAGGTTGGGTCTGTTTTTTTTTTTTTTTAATCTGAATCTGCCCCTATGAGGATTGAATCCATGGCCACATAGCCTGGACCCCCCCCCCCCCCCCCCCAAATCATTTATTGTACTAACCAACAACTAAAGATCATGAACAGACAGTTTAAATGCTGCAAGTAAATATGCAAAATGTATACATAAATTCTCTGGTAATGAACATATCCCAAATAACTCAAAATTTGCTATAATAAGAATAACATTATGTAAATATATGATACAGAAGGAAGACTCAACGTTTTAATTGTTGAAACAAACTTGACGTTAAAATGCTGCTCTGAATGGAATAAAGTTCTGGAATTGTTTACAGCTGCTTTCAGTTTTGATTGGCCAGCAATTATTCACAAGTTTTCTCATCATCTTCTCATATTCTGATACGAAAAGAGCTGGGGACATAATAAAAGAATGGCATAATTATCCAATCAAGTATGATGAATTATTGTAGGGAAGGAGCTTAGGTAGACAAGTCTTTAGTGCCCCAGCTTACCAACACAGTGGCAGTGAGTTCAATTCCAATTTTCAGCAGGACTTTATTGTTTTTCCTGGCCAATATAATTTTGGACTCAACTAGCCTATGGTATGGGTATCACAGATTTTTTCTGGGAAAAAGAGATGGTGGGAGCACCTTGATGGTGTTGCCCAGTAGTAGTGAGGCCAAATATTCATTTAAAAAATTACGGTTAAAGGACCTCATTGTGCCATGTTTGATCTCATTTGGCTTGGTCTCCCTCTGCAGAATGGCAAGCTGCATGTTGAGAGCATCGCAAAAGCAAGAACTATGTTGTTCCAGCAATTCTTTTCAGTAGTAGTCCGAGGGTATATATCAGTACTAGCAGCTGAAACAAACATCTTTCTTTGGTCACGTGATGAGAAGAGAGGCATTGGAGAACATCGTAACAACTGGAAAGATCAAGGGGAAGAGAGGCAGAGGCAGACCAAGAGAAATGATGCTGAATGGATTGAGACGGTGGCATGGAGGAATATCAGCAGCAGAGTTGATCCAGAAAACCAAAGACCGAGATCTGTGGAGAGCCATGAACGCCTACGCCAGCTGGCACGGCACTTGATGATGATGAGCAGCTGAAAACTTCTCGTTTGTATGATATCTACAAGCCGGTCACAAGGATGAACTCAGTACCCAGCAGGCCACACTGATAGTTACATAGCTTCTGTCTCAGTTCAGCACCCTCTAGCCATGTCTGGTTTCTATGTTAGGCACTCTTCTGTGTAGGAGATTTTAATTTAGGTGGGCAAACGCCAAGTATCTTTAAAAAGGGAATTATTGTTATTCTTTTATCCAATATTTGTGTACGAGTGGATATAATTGTATAGAGCTTGTTTATAGCAGAGCTGTGATATTTGAGGCTTTTAGCTGACAAATCCAACTTCTTGCTGGCATTTATTGACCCAGTTAGCATTCCCAGGTTGTTTTGCAGAACATTCCACGACCTCAAAGTTATGATATAAACTTCACCCTTCAGTCGAAAGGAACCTTACAGAGATTGCAGGGAACCTTATACGGACTGGGGGGTATATACTTCAAGACAGCCGAAATTTGGAAATTTTGCAAAACAGAGAATGGAAATCTGACCCATGGGAGAAACCATACAAGACAAATTGTAGGGGACTAGTGATGACCTCAGTGCTCCTGATGTTCACATGCAATGCTGAAAAAGCTGCACAGCAAAAGATGTTTTGCCACACAAGAAGAAAAATAAGCTGAATTAATTATAAACATTTCAATAGATAATACGTTAACAGATTCTGTGCCAAACAAAAAGTAGGTTTGGATGGACCAAATAAAAATGATGGCTGAAAATGGGAAGTAATGTATCACAGTTATGACTTGAAAGTTGTGAATTTGGTAGCAGATATATTGTATTATAAAGCAATGGCAACATTTCGGAGATATGTAAGTAAATGGCAGATATGGAAAGTCGCTTAAGACAATTAATCATCCCATGGCACCTAATCAGAAAAACTTCCAAAATCATATTAAATTGAAAACTTATTTTTATAACAAAACCATATAAAAGAGTAATAAAACTACACATATATATATATATATATATATCACGAATTGAAAATTATAAAAATTTCTATTATTAATAAACATACTTCACAAAATCAGGAGCCTTTGAAATTACATGCTCAAATTCAGCGAAGGACAGAGTCTTATCATCGTCAAGATCAGCTTCTTCCATTATCTAGTGAACAAAATTCACACAATTACAGCATGCACATAATGTGACAACAAAATGGAATAGAAGGAGGAGAAAACAGAAGATGACAAAACAGATGAATAAAGGAGAAAGAAGAGTAATAGTAAGACATGGAAGAGGAAGACGAGGAAAAGAAAGAAGAGAAGAAGAAGAAGAAAAAGAGGAAGGAGAAGGGAAAGAGGAAGGAGAAGAGAAGAAAGAAGTTCACGATGAAGAAGAAACAGAATGAGAAGAAGAGAAGAAAGAGCAGCAGCAAGACAACAAAACGATGGAGAAGACCCACTCCAATATCCAATGAATTTATATAATCTGTCACAGGCACATGTGTTAATGTTGGTGTGTTTTTAGATCTCACATATCATGAATAAGACTTGCCTATTTGAATAACGAATAACGTTATTCAAATTCACTACGGGAAAACATTGTTTTGAACTTGCCTATTTGTTTATTTAAATGTGAATGATCCCGAATGTTGAGGAAGTAACCAAAAGTGCTGTTTATCTCCTTCTTATCGTTGTATATAATGTTCTACTTTCATTAGCGTTTTCTTGGCAATCGTTGTTGCTTACTTTGGTAGTCTACAGTATTCATAACCATCCTCATAGAAACCGCCTTCTGTTGTTTCCAAGGTTTTCCTAATCTGTTTGTTCCCTCTCAATGCTTTTCAACAATCACTGAAGATACCATGGTTCAACACGAGTGAAAGGTTTACACAACCAACTTCTCCTTTAGTCATCTCTTGTAAATGATGATTCTAATATCGTCTCCTCTCTAAAGTCTGAAGAAGGTGAGAGCTGTAGTGTAGTTGTGACAGGTCGCCACCCAGATATTTTTAATGCAACCAAGACACACTCTGCCTTGACAAATAATAGTAAATAAGCTTTATTTAAACATATTGTTTTCAATTGCTTTATTTAATACTGATTTATTATGTGTCTATCTTAACAAAACCTAATTTGGCACAAGAACTCCTTTATTGTATAACAACAAGATAATAATTATGTTATTGGGAGACACTTGAGACAAAAGTATGCTACCCCACTACAACTGGATTGCCTGTCAACACAGACCATCTATGAGTCAATGCGAAATGTTAACTTTGTGTAACTAGCTATATATGATGATGATGATAATAATAACATTAGTTGTATGTCCTTTAATAAGTCAGGTCTTAGTCAGATATGGCTGAGCTACCGTATGACAGTAGACGGTACTACCTGCTTTCTGTTAGCGCTGAATGTTGGGCGGCGCTTACCAAACCTGGCACCCCACATTGTGCCAACGGCTTCGGGTGGAAGAGCGCAATTAGGAGGGTACAAGCCTTAACCTGGTGCGAGGAAATGCAACCTAAAGACAAAATGTCATGGCAGGGCAGACCAGGCCCTAAGCCTTGGTTGGCAGCTGGTCTAGGATCGAAGCTCCGACAGGCGGACAGTTAGAGCATTGCTTTGCTGATCCGGCAGCTTCTGCAGCTTGTCTTGTTCCAGATGTATAGGTGTTACCTTTCCTCTGGAGTGAACTAGGCAGGTCGAGAGAGAGATTATGCATGGGCAACACATGGTCTCTATCTTTTAGCCCAGCCTTTGTGCTATGGAGAGGCAATAACTCCATCCCTGGTCTTAACCGGTCAGAATCAAAGCGAGAGGTAACATTTACAGGTTATAAGTCCTTGTCAATTGGCGTAGACATGGGGCGCCACGGGTTGCCTCTGACGGTGGGAGATACCTACAGGTCTCAAGCTGGGCAGACCCCGGCCAATTGGGTGCTGATCTGCTACAGCCTGCCTGCTTCAATAGGTGCTTGGGGCTAGGACAAAATATGAATCACAGGCTGTAAAACCAATGCACCAGGTACTAATAAAAAGATAAATAGAGATAACAGCCAGACACTGGAGCCCTTGATTGATAAAAAGAAGATAGCTCTCTTAAGAAACAAGGAAAGAACAACGCGTAACACTCTCAGTGAGCTGAAGCAAGCTAGGAAGGATGTGCAAAAGGCTGCCAGGCAGTGTGCAAATGACTATTGGATCAAATTATGTGAGTCCATTCAAAATGCAAGTGATAGGGGAAACATCAGAAGCATATATGAAGGGATAAAGAAAGCCTGTGGTCCAATTATCAAAAGAAGTGCACCACTGAAAAACCTTGATGGAGAAATCATCACTGATAAGAAACAGCAGATGAATAGATGGGTAGTGCACTAGAGCATTACTCAAGTGAGACCAAACTAGCGGATGATGCCCTCAACGCTATAGAGGCCCTGCCAACTCTTGACCACCTGGACACACTTCCCACCATAACAGAAGTTAAGTGTGCTATAAATGAACTTGCATCTGACAAGGTTCCAGGTAAGGATGGGATTCAAATAGAGGTTATCAGGAGTGGGCAAGACACACTTACTCTACAGATCTACCAGCTAATAGAGCTATGCTGGCAAGAAGGACAAGTCCCACAGGATTTCAAAGATTCAAGCATCATAACACTGTACAAGAACAAGGGTGATCGAAGCGACTGTAACAACTATAGGGGTATCTCACTTCTGTGTATTGTTGGGAAAGTATTTGCCAGAATTGTTCTGCGCAGACTTCAAGTCCTGGGAGATCAAATCTACCCCGAATCACAGTGTGGCTTCCGACAGAACCAGTCTACCATTGATATGATATTCTGATTGTGACAAATGCAAGAAAAATGCCGGGAACAAAATAAACCACTGTTTATTGCCTTCATCGACCTCACAAAGGTATTTGATCTAGTCAGTCGTGAGGTTCTGTTCAAGGCACTAAAGAAGATTGGCTGCCCACCAACTCTTCTGTCCATTGTGGAATCATTCCACACAGGCATGAAGGGTATAATCAAGTTTGATGGTGCAACTTCAGAAGAGTTTGAAATCAAGAGGAGTTAAGCAAGGTTGTGTATTATCCCCCACCCTCTTTGGAATATACTTTTTACTCCTACTGAAACAAGCCTTTCATGATCAGGATGCCGGTATATACATTCACTAACGCTCAGATGGCGGTCTCTATAATGCTCAGAGATTGAAGGCCAAGACCAAAATTAGGAGGGTACTAATCAGAGAGTTCCTTTTTGCAGATAATGTTGCAATTACGACCCACTGTGAGGAAGAATTACAACATCTACTATCTGCATTCTCCAATGCCTGTTCTGAATTTGGTTTAACAATTAACAAAAAGAAGACACAGATTATGTCACAAGGTGCACATGGGGTACCATCAATCTTTATTCACGATGCCGAATTGGAGATAGTAGACCATTTTACATATCTAGGATCAGAGGTAAATAGCAAATTATCCCTGGATCAGGAAATCAACATCAGGATTGGTAAGGCAGCAACAACAATGAACATGTTAGCAAAAAGAGTCTGGGAGAACAGGAAGATTACTGCCAAAACAAAAGTCCTTGTCTACCAAGCCTGTGACCTTAGTACTCTTCTTTATGGCAGTGAAACCTGGTCAACTTACTCACACCAAGAGAAACGTTTAAACAGCTTTCATATGCGGTGTCTGAAAAGAATACTTGGTATTAAGTGGCAAGACAGAATCACAAATACTGAAGTATTGGAAAGATCAGGTTGTGTGACGGTGTTTTCCATGCTCAGTCTTCGTAGACTTAGATGGATAGGACACGTTAGGAGGATGGATGATGGTAGAATACCAAAGGACATCTTTTTTTGTGAATTACAGATGGGTAGGAGATCTCTGGGTCGGCCGCTACTACGATACAAAGATGTGTGTAAGCGGGACATGATTGATACATGTATTGATAATGCACATTGGGAGCAAGTCGCCGCTGAACGTGTTGCATGGAGGGCAACTATCAGAAATGGAATCAAGACAAAGGAGAAAATGATTGCAGATAAAGCACACACAGAGCGTGAGAGACGTAAGATGGTGCATGATGGTGGAAATGACCAGGTGTTCACATGCATCCACTGTGGATGAACATTTACAGCGTGAATTGTCCTTATCAGCCACATTCGTCACCGCCATGGGTTGTAGTTATTATGCCTTTTTGAAGCACAATGTACCAAACTATCGTCTGTCAAGATGGAAAGGTGTCAATATGTCCTTTACAAGATGTTGCAATCAACGGCAATTTAACGGCTGTTTTTGCTTTTTGCTTCAAAGTTCAGTACTTTGCCATTGTTTTCTAAACAGACGATGTTAATTCAATTGTGAAAATAAATGCAAAGCTGTCTGCTCACAAATCGTCTATTATTGACTTCAAATCTGAAATGTCGGGATTGTGAAAATGTGTTCATTATCCTTAGGTCACAGAAGCCAGTAATAATAATAATAATAATAAACAACATGTAACATAATGTATTTACTTCTAGTATTTTGTTAGTATGATGCAGTTGCAGAGTGGTGGGGTAGGGGTATCCCCTATCAAAGGAGAAGTAAGGTGCCTCCTTCCCCCCGCTAGCCTACGGGACACCTTGGGCAAGGTGGAGTACCCGTTTAGCCCCCGGATCAGGGTTACGTGAAGCCATGGGTGCAGGTGGTGGATGAGGTTGAAGAGCGGCCGACAGATAGTTGTGGGCTATGGTCTCCAGCTTCACGATGGTAGGCAGAAGATCTCTTTTTTGAGGAGACAATGGCTATGGTCATTGACCAGTATGGTCACTGCTAAGAAGGAAAGCAATGGCAAACTACCTTCTTTACAGATGCCAAGAACATTATGTTTTGCGATGTGTCAGGCAGCGTTCTATTAGTAAAATTAAAGAGAAGACCTTTTAAAATAAATGTCATTCAAGTATATGCTCCAACAAGTGAATGCAGTGAAGAAAGTATAGATTAATTTTATAATGACATGAAGCTTGCTTTGAAGAAATGTAAAAAATCAGAAATAAATATTATAATGGGTGATTTCAACGCAAAAGTGGGAAATCAAGGCAATGGATGCAGTGTAGGCAACCATGGTCTGGGAGAGCAAAACGAAAGAGGATACAGACTCGTAGAATGCAAGAAATGGTTGTAGGAAAAACCTGGTTTAATTTAGCAGCATCCTAGAAGATTATGGACATGGAGGAGTCCAGACAGCAGGATTAAAAACCAGATAGATTACATCCTAATTAGCAGAAGGTTTCGAAATGTGCTAACAGTCATAAAAAGAGTTCCCAATGCAGACTGTTACAGTAATCACAGATTAATTACAGGCACACTGAGGGTAAAGTTAAAGAAAGTCAAGTATACAACCGGAAACACTAAATATGATTTGTGCAAACTGAAAACTGACAAATAAATACAAGATAATTTTAACATAGAAGTAAAGAACAAATTTGATATAGTGTCTGATCTAGAGATCCTATTTCAAGATGTGGATGATCAATGGGAAATGTTGAAGAATTCAATCAGTTAATCTGCAGAAAAAACTATTCCAGAAATAAAGAAAGTGGGTCGTCAGACATGGATGACTGAAGAAATTTTACAGCTAATGTTAACAAGAAGACAGAACAAAAATAATCCTGCTAAATATAAAGAAATTCACAGAAAAGTCAGAACATTATGTAAGGAGGCAAAAAAAAGCATGGCTTGAGAAAAATTGCATAGAAATTGAAAAACAACACAACAGTAAAAATACCAAACTAATGCACAAAATAATTCAGGATCTTACTAATCAAAGAACACATACATCAGCGGGCTGCCTGAAGACAAAAGATGGAAAAATCATAATAGAAAAAGATCAGATTTTACATGTATGGTCAGATTATGTGAAAAACCTTTTTGATGATAACAGAGAAGAACAGTATGACATTCAAAATAATAATGAAGGACCATCAATTTTGAAGATGGTGGTTCAGAATGCTCTTAACCATATGAAAACTGGCAAGACCCCCGGCTCAGACAGCATCACAACAGAATTGATTATTGCTTTAGAAGAAAAGAATACGGAATAGATAAAAAAGTTGCTTAAAAGTCGATAGGGTCAACTTCATTGCACCGGGTTTTATCCCATATGGCTCAGTCTCTTTCCACAGCGCGGAAAGCTCCGCACAAAGCACAAACTCCGTAGCTCTAGCGATGACCCATAGGAGTCTCTGAAAAATTTCACTCGTGAACCGAAGGACACGGCTCGGAATCGAACGCACAACCTTCGCCGAGTCATACAGCTTGACCATTTCGCCATGGAGAATCCTGCGGAATAGATGAAGTTACCAGACTCCTGAATGCAATACATGATACTGGAACCTCATGAATTATGTAATTCTATATTTATTGCAATCCCAAAGAAATCAGGTGCCTTGGAATGTGATCAACATCGAACAATTAGTAAAATAAGTCACATCACGAAGATTTTGCTAAGAATTATCATGCAAAGAGTTAGGAAGAAAATACAACCTGAAATAGGAGAGGAACAATGTGGGTTTGTAGAAGGCAAGGGTACAGTAAATGCTGTGTATATACTGAGAACAGTAATTGAACGTTCTATAGAAGTAAACAAAGATCTACACCTTTGCTTTATTGACTACACAAAGGCTTTTGATAAAGTGAGACATGTCAACATGATAATGATGCTTGAAGATCTACAAATTGATGGAAAAGACCTTAGACTTGTAAAAAACATATATTGGAAACAACAAACCCCCATAAGAATTAATAATGAAGTAGGTCAATATCAGCCTATCAAGAGAGGTGTGAGACAGGGATGTGTAATGTCTCCAGATCTTTTTTACCTGTACAGTTAAAATATTTTCAGAAATATATAAGATATGGAAGGAATCAACATTGGGGGATGATACATCAATAACATTAGATATGCAGATGATACAGTCTTGATTGTAGACAATGAACAGGACCTGCAACATTTAGTAGATGCAGTTGTTTCACACAGTGAACAACTAGGGTTAGAATTTAATTGTAAGAAGACACAGATTATGGTCGTCACTAGAAAGGAAGAAATACCACAACGTAATATACAAGTAAATGGGCATATTCTTAAACAAGTGAACTGGTACAGCTATCTCAGAACAGTCATAACATCTGATGGGAGATGCCTTGAAGAGATTAGAACAAGAATTGCCGGGATGGTTAACCCGGTCAACAAATGCCCACAGAAGTCGGATGTGTCGGCCTAACGGTGCAAGAACGCAGCTTTGCTGTAAACAGGCACAACGCAATCACATCCGGAAATAAAAACTCTGGATGAACGAAGAAGAAGAAGAAGAAGAAGAAGAAGAATTGCCATGGTGAAGGTAGCCTTTTGCAAGATGAAAAACATACTGACCAATAAAAAGATATCAATTGAAACGAGAAAAAGAGTGTTGAAATGCTACATAGAGCCTGTACTTTTATGTGGATGTGAAGCGTGGACAATGACCAGACAAATTTAAAAACATCTGATGGTTGTGGAAATATGGTTTCTGAGGAAAATGCAAAGAATACCATGGACAGACAGAAAAACCAATGAACAAGTCCTACAAGAAACAAATGAAGATCATAAACTGAGTAGAGACATTAGACGTAGACAGTCAAATTTTTTTGGGCATGTTATGAGAAAAAATGAATTGGAGAACTTGGTGACAACTGGCAAGATCAAAGGGAAGAGACCAAGGGGAAGACCAAGAAGTAAATACCTGGATGGCTTGGCCATGTGGCATGGTTGAGACAAGAACACGGAGCTGATCCACGACTCTGGTGATCGAGTGAGATGGCAAAACATGACCGCCCACGCTTATCGGCATGGCACATGATGGATGATGGATGGATGCAGTTTGCAATGCGCTCAGATACTATTTATTTGACGACCACACCACTGGGTGAGAGACTAATGCTACAAATGATGCACTAGAAAAAAAAAAAAAGAATAGCTTACATTATCTATCAACTGCTGCAACTCATCGTTGGTCAACACATTCTCACCAACCAGACTCTCAATCACCATCTTCAGGTCAGTGTCGGAGATGAGATCATCCCCATCAAAATCTGAGTCCAGAGAAAGAAACATCTGTTAATTGATTCAGTGCGAAACAAAAAGTAGGTGTGGATCAAACAAAAATGGATGGTGACAAATGGTTATGACTTAAAAGTTGATAATATTATAGCAAACGTTGTTATCAGTTACCAGTTATCAGTTGGGGTATCTTCATTGCACTCCGGACAGGTCCATAGGTGCTCAGATCCTCCCCCCAGCATATGCATCAACGTCCGGTGGCTAATAGTGCCAGTTCTGTGTTGGTTAACAAGGCACCTCATTTTCCCGATGTACCTCTCGTGTCTGGCCATGCCAATTCTTACTCGCAAGTCTTTCATCCTGGACAGCGATGTGGATTTACTGATGTCAAAGCCTTCTTTTCTCAACATGTCTTTACGGACGTTAATAACATCGGCACGATCCATGGGCTGGCCATCTGCAGGGGGTGCAGAGCCAGCCAGTTTATCAGCTCGTTCATTTCCCTCGACTCCCGCATGTCCCGGGACGAAGATGAAGGGTCAACATGGAGCTGATACACGACATGTTGTATTATAAGGCAATGACAAAATTTCAGTAAGTCTGTACTTACTATAATCTATACTTAAGTAATGCATTAAGTCGCTTAAGACGATTAATCATCCTATGGCAATTAATCAGGTAATAACTCAGCATCAGCAGATATTCTTACACTGTGTAAATGCTAAATGTTTATACCAACGGACAACTGAAGCATCATACACAGATCATCGTCATGTAGCTGGTCTTTAGCTGAAGGTTGCCCTTATCATGGCCAGGTGAACAGATTCTTACTCCTTTGCCAGTTCCCGTGCTTCATGCATTTTCATACCCACGGTTGTAATCTTCATGGCAAAATGGTCAAGCCGCCTGACTAGAGCTCCGAAGGTTGTGGGTTCGATTCTGGGCCGCGTCCTTCGGTTCATGAGTGGATTTTTTCAGAGACTCCTGAGGGTCGTTGCTGAAGCTACGGAGTTTGTGCGTTGTGCGACGCTTTCCGCTTCTGCGGAAAGAGACCGAGCCATATGGGATAAAACCTGGTGCAATGAAGTCAACCCTGTCAATTTTTAAAACCCAAGGTTGAAATCTGAAGACACCTCTGAAGGCATTGAAGACACCGTGGGCATGAAAATGCATGAAACATGGGAGCTGGCAAAGGAGTGAGAATCTTTTCACCTGGCCATGATAAGGGCAACCTTCAGCTAAAGACTAGCTACATGACGATGATCTGTGTTCTTCATTTGTCTGCTGGTATAAACACTTCGCATCCACATGGTGTAAGAATATCTGCTAATGTTATTAACTGATTGACTGCCATGGAACCCTGTGTCTATCTTCGTGCTGGTTTTCTCCTGCCTCTTCTTTCAGAAACCTTGCCTTCCATTACTGTTCTGTCCAGACTTTAATGACGATAAATATGGTGCAATTATTTCAGCTTTCAAGACATGAAGCTATTAACAAATAGGCATATTAGGATGTAACTGGATCATAACTCAGCACAGCACGTACAGACTGTCTGGGATTAGGCCTAGGTTGGTCATGTTCCCTCCACAGGTTTAAATACTTCATTGTCAACAGACTCCAACCCAATGCTGATGGAATAAATTTGCCATAAATCCACTGCAGTACTACAGGCCAGTGGTTTGTGTAAAGCAGTAAACATCTGGCCATAGCATTGGAGAAGTTATTAAGGGCATATGGCACAACATTAGCAAACACATGAGAGTAACATTTGTGACAACATGCATCTTTCCTGTGGCAACATGCATCTTTCCTGTGACAACAGGGGGTCAGCACGGTTGAATGGATAAGAACACTCGTTTTCAAACATCTGGTAAGCTGATGTCGAGATAGCGGGTTCAACCCCTAGACAGGTCAGTTGGACTAAAATGTTGACATCTCGTGTGCATGTGTGTGTGTGGATGGATGTATGAATGGATGGGTGGATGCCTGCAAGCATGCATGTAGGCAGACAGGCATCCACCCACCTACCTATGCATAAATCCATCCACACACGCATGCATCCACACACGTTTGGTGTGTGGTGTGTATTGTGTGGTGTGATAGTGTAATGTCTGTATGTGCGTGCATGTGTGTGTGTATGTGTATGTGCGCATGCATGTATGGATGTGTGTATGATCATCACTCAGTGAAAATAGTAACTGACCATAAATTCTAAATGCATATTCAACTTTGACATTCTTGGGCGCCCCATCACTGAACACAGACATCATGTCCAGGAAATCCTCAAAGGTCATGCCATCGCCAGCAGATGAAAACACTTTGCATATCTGATCCCTGAAAGGGTTCACCTGGAAGAAATCAGCATGAAAATATTTCTCAAAGCACAACCATGACATGGTTATATATATATATATATATATATATATATATATATATATATATATATATATATATATATATATATATATATATATATATATATATATATGTATGTATGTATGATCAAGATAACAGCATGAGAATGTTTCTCTTAGCACACACACTTCTACTATTTATTTATCATTTAACATGATGGAACATATGGTAGAAGTGGTAAATGGCGATGACGTAACACTCATTCTTCGGGAGATGCTGTTTTTAGTGTTAACCTGTGCATTATGTGGTGTTATTTCGTATTCCTTTATTGGAAGTGTTCACAAGAAGCCACGGAAGGCAGGTGGTGGATGAAACTTTGAGGGCAGCTGACAGATAGTTGTTGGTTATGGTCTCAAGTTTTGTGACAGTAGGAAGATCTCTTTCATGAGATAATGGCTGCGGTCACTGCCAAGGAAGGAAAGCAACAGCAAATTACCTTCTTTAATAGTGCCTAGTTCATTATGATTCGTCTAACTACAGATCACTGCAAGACAAGGACAGAGGCATTAAAGTTAGCAACATGGAATGTTAGGACGTTAAACGACGACGAAAAATTTGATAACATCAAACAAGAAATGGAAAGAGAGAAAATTAATATTTTAGGGATGTGCGAAACGCGATGGACAGGAACACGCATTAAGATAGATGAAGATTTTAAGATTATTTATTCTGGAGGAGAAAATCAACAAAGGGGGATAGCAATTATTTTGGACCGGCAAACATCACAATCTGTTCAAGGATATTGGGCCGTGTCAGACAGAGTTCTACTAGTTAAATTAAGCGGCAGACTTTTAGCATAAATTTTATTCAAATATATACCCCCAACAAGAGAATCCAGTGAAGATGGTGAAGAGGAATTTTATAATGACATTGAGTCTGCTTTAAAGAAATATAAAAATTCAGAAATAAACATCATAATAGGGGACTTCAATGCAAAAGTAGGAAATCAAGGTGATAGATATACAGTAGGAAACCATGTGCCATGACCCTGACGACGTCATGGCATGGTTAAGTTATAGCCTAGGTCAGAGAGTAAAGGTTATGGCTATGGAACGTGGAAAGCAGGGACTTTCCACACAACGTGAAAACGTTGGAACTTACTTCCCAGGTGATAGGAAGTGAGCTTGGGGACAAGTTGGTCGGCGTTGATCCATCGTCCTGTATGGACATGGTGAAAAGTATACAGCTTTATGGCTCTACATTGAGCCACGCTTTTAAATCGTGATGTAGTGTACTGTGATGTGACTGTCGAATAAGTGATTGTATATTTGATAATGTGACATGTGGTTGTGTAGAAAATTATACGTAGGAAACTTATAACAGTCTCTGAGTTAACTGCTGTTTGAGTTTACTCGTGTTCGAGTTGGTGTAATGTGTCAAGTAGTGTAGAGCAACCACCAGCAAGTCATATGCTGAGAGATGACCATGGTGCCGACTGCACAAGAAATTACCTACAGTCATTACCCCTAGGAAGGGGGGCGCAATCAACAAAGTAGTATCAAGAGGGCAGTCGGACTATGGCACCATGGTTTGGGAGAGAGAAATGAAAGAGGATACAGACTTGTAGAGTGAGCAAAAGAGCAGGAAATGATTGTAGGAATCATCTGGTTTAAACATCTTTGAAGATTATGGACATGGAAGAGTCCTGATAGCAGGATTAGAAACCAGATTTACTACATTTTGATTAGCAGAAGGTTTTGAAATGAGTTAACAATTGCAAAAACAGTTCCCAATGCTGATTGTTATAGTGACCACAGATTACTTACAGGTACATTGAGGGTAAAGTTTAATCTTTAAGATTATGTAAGGAGGCAAAAGAAGCATGGCTTGAGGAAAAGTGCTTAGAAATTTAAAAACAACAACAGTCAAAATACCAAATTAGTGCACAAAAGAATTCAGGAACTTACTAATAAAAGAACAGAAACATCAGCAGGCTGTCTAAAAACTAGAAATGGCAAAATCATAATAGATTCTACATGAATGATCAGATTATGTGAAAAACTTTTATGATGATAACAGAGATGAACAGTGTGATATTCGATTTAATAATGAAGGACCACCAATCTTGAAGATGGAGGTTCGGAATGTTCTTAAACATATGAAAGCTGGAAAGACCCACGGTTCAGATAACATCACAACAGAAATGATTAAAGCTATGACGAATATGGAATAGATCAAGTCACCAGACTGCTGAACACATTATATGATACTGGAGATATACCTTCTGAATTATGTAATTCTGTATTTATTGCAATCTCAAAGAAATCAGGAGTCTTGGAATGTGATCAACATAGAACAATTAATATAATGAGTCACATCACAAAGATTTTGCTATGAGTTATCATGCAAAGAGTGAGAAAGAAAATACAACCTGACATAGGGGAAGAACAATGTGGGTTTGTAGAAGAAAAGGGTACAGTAAAATCTGTGTATATGCTGCGATCAGTTATTGAACGTTCTATAAAAGTAAACAAAGATTTAGATATACATCTTTGCTTTATTGACTACACAAAGGCTTTCGATAGAGTACGACATGTCAACATGGTAGATATGCTTGCAGATCTACAAATTGATGGGAAAGACATTAGACTTATTAAAACATACATTGGAAACAACAAGCTGCCATAATGATTGATAATGAAGTAGGACAATATCAGCCTATTAAGAGAGGTGTGAGACAGGGATGTGTAATGTCTCCAGATCTTTTTTTCCTTATACAGTGAAAATATTTTCAGAAATGTAGAAGATATCTTCTTCTTCTTTGCGATCATCCGGAGTGTTTTTTTCAGATGTGATTGCGGTGTGTCTGTTATGCGCCCTTGGGCCGAAACCCGTAGGCCAACACAACCGGCTTTAGCGTGCTTTTTTTTTTTGGACCAGGTAGCATCCCTGGGAGACTCACTGTTTGCGGTACCATCCACAATCCACCTGGCCAAGTTGGAACGGGTTAAGACAACGGTCGTCCCTCAAAGGAAGACAGGGACAGTCCATGGCATTTTCCGCCATCCAAGGTGGCTTCCATAATTGCAGGGCCGCCACATAGCGCCCTGGTGCTGGGCTCACCGAGGGAGATCGTCACGTCCTGCTCATGGCTGGTTTAATTCCTCCCTTCAATATATTGGGCATTTCGTTTGCCCGGGGCCGTTCCTGCGCAGACTAGACTGGTCTGCAGTCAATATCCACTCAGCGAGTTTTTCGGACATGTGCTTGTCGTTGTGTCCGTCATAGCTGTTCCAGACATGTCGGACATTCGGAAACTACCTAGTCAGAGCTGTTCCGAACAAGAGTGGCATTCGGAAACTAGGTAGCTGTTCCTAGCACGAGGGAAGACTAGTTAGAGCTTTTCCGGTCACGAAAGACATTCCACTCGGACGTAATTGTGAAGTGCCATTTTTATTTTGCCCCCCGTAGGCTGGCACTTCCGCTTCATATTTTTGATGAGGTTAGCCTTCCTCGGGTTTCGAGACTCTTATTTCGACTTCCACACAGCAAGCTTTCGCTTCGGGCTGCCACGTAATGGATTCGCAAGACAGGCGTTCCATTTCGTGTCAACGAGACAATTTTCCACCTTTGACTACACTCACTCCATGAGTACGGTTACAGACTGTCTACGGAACGTGCGACCGAGGTGTTTTTCCACCTTTTGTACTCGCTCACGAGGTAGGCTACATGTGCTGATGTAGAAGATATAAATGGAATCATCATTGGAGGACGAAACATCAATAACATTAGATATGCAGATGATACAGTATTGATTGCAGACAATGAGCAGGATCTGCAACAATTATTAGATGTGGTTGTTGTACACAGTGAACAACTGGGGTTAGAATTAAATTGTAAAAAGACACAGATTATGGTCGTCACTAGGAAGAAAGGAGCACTACAATGTAATATACAAGTAAATTGGAATATTTTTCAACAAGTGAATCGATACAATTATCTCGGAACAGTCATAACATCTGATGGGAGATGCCTTGAAGAGATTAGAACAAGAATCTCCATGGTGAAAGTAGCCTTTAGCCAGATGAAAAACATACTGACCAATAAAAAAGAGTCAATTGAAACGAGAATAAGAGTGCTGAGGTACTACATAGAACTTGTACTTTTGTAAGGATGTGAAACTTGGACAATGAACAGTCAAGCTGAAAAACATCTGATGGCTGTTGAAATGTGGTTTCTGATGAGAATGCAAAGAATTCCATGGACAGACAGAAAAACAAATGACCAAGTACTAAAGGAAACTAATGAAAATTGTAAACTGATTAGAGAAATTAGACGTAGACAGTCAAAACTTTTTGGACATGTTATGAGAAGAATTGAATTGGAGAACTTGGTGACAACTGGCAAGATAGAAGGGAACAGACCAAGGGGAAGACCGAGAAGTAAATACCTGGATGGCTTGGCCACGTGGCATGGTTGAGACAGGAACACTGAGCTGATCCACGACTCTGGTGATCGAGTGAAATGGCGAGTCATGACCTCCCACGCTTTCCGGCATGGCACATGATGGATGGATGGATGAAGTTAACATCACTGACATGTTTCTCTTAGCAAGGTCATGACGAGGTTTAAATATCTGTGATTAAGATAACAGCACTGAAAGAACATGGAATTGTTTCTCTCAGTACAACCTTGACATGGTTTATATATCTGTGATCAAGATTCGGAATAACAATGAACATGTTTTCTCAGAACACTTATAAGAAGTTTTATATATTTGTGATCAAACTAAAAACATGAAACAGTCTGAAAATGTATCTCAAAGTGTATGGATAACACCTATAATGTTACATGGATAACTAATTGAAGAAAAGATGTGGATAAAAAAAAATAATATAGTGAACTGGTTATACAAGATAGCCTTCAAGTTTAACGTTAGTTTGATTCACCAGTAACAATACAAATACAAATACAATACAAATATTTACAATATACAGTCGTACCTCGGGTTACGAACTTAATTTGTTCCAGAACTCGGTTCATAACCTGAAACGTTCGTAACCCGAAACATTGAAATCAATGAAATAAAGACAATCCGTTTCCAGATGAAAGAATCATTCTTTTTTATTAACATCCGGTCATTTACCTGACAAAACGCAACGGTTACGTGTACATCACGTTTTAAATAAAGAGAAAGAAAACAACCAAATGAATTAAATGTAAAATAAAAAGAGATTTAGACTATCTTTATTACCAAGAAAATGATCATGGGAAATTTATCACTTTCTTTGTTATTCTGAATCATTAGTTTCAGGAGTATCTTGTCGCTGTTTCTTAGCGGCCGACTGGGAATCTTTCTGCACCAAAAAACTATCAAGGGAAATTTGTCGCTTCTTTGCTGGAGAATCTTTCTGAAGTGGGCCATCGTGTTATCATTCATCACACAAAGGGGCATAGGGCTTGTTAGCAACAAGTTTGTTTGGATGATGGTTCACAATGAAGTCTTCAACGTCTGCCCACTTGCTGCAAATTTTTTTAATCCTGGCAGTTTAAACAGTCACTGGCTCCTCATCATCGGATGACTGCTCCTCCTTTAATGTCTTTAGCTGTTCATTCTGAAGATCCACAAGCTCATCTGCAGTACTGTTTGTACTGTACGTGATCATTTGTCTCTAACATTACACCTTGCTCTCTCTCGCTCGCCTTTGTTCGTAACCCGAGGCACTGTTCATTACCCAAGACATAAATTTTCGAAGTTGTTGTTCGTAACCTGAATTGTTCATGACCTGAGGCGTTCGTAACCCGAGGTACCACTGTATTTGGTGTAAAATAGTTCCCTTTGACAACTACAGACTTTTGCCAACACACATAAAACCTTTGGAAACATTCCTGGAGCCTTTTCCTTGAAACCTCCCTCAGATACATTGATGATAATGACCTCTGCATCCTTGAATCACAGCCAATGCAGTGTTGATTTAAGGCAAGAGAGAACAAGGAAAACATTGTGGGTGTCAGATCAGAAGAATATGGATAAGTTTGTTGTGAGATACTGCTTCACCACAAGGGATCGATCAGCTGGAAGATTGCCATAATGAAATTTCTTCACTATTTTTAGCATTTCGTTTAGATTTTATCTCTTAGACAATGCAGATATTGACAATGCCATATCATCATATGCTTCCTGAAGCAAGGTTAGTGTCACTCAGGGTGACTTCTCAAATTAAACCAAAATTGTGACTTTTGTACATTATTCCATCAAAGCCACTTTCAACTCTGATGATGCTGTATGCACAAAACACAAACACCTCAGTTCAAGAGTAAATAAGATGGTTACACAAACAATGTTGATTCAGAAAGGTCACTATCATCCTATAAAACTATAGTTTCCAAGATAGAATCAATCATTCAAACAGGAGTCCATTTCTGGAACATTTTGACACCACCTCATATTTATAGAAAACTAATCTATGCTGTCGGTCTCCCTAGTGAAGAAGTTAAGGACATTGTACGTAACCCCGTATACTATCGTACGAAACACAGCTGTGCGAGATTCAGAAGCGGATTGTGTCACGCTAGTTACTTACGGAGGTATGTGAGCCGGTTGTTCAGAAAGCAATGGCAAACTACTGAGTGTAAAATTCGCCAAGACAACAGCAGTTGAAAAATGATGGTGTTGACAGCAATGTCCTGTAAAAAGGCTTACACTGCTAACTTTGAAGGTTAATAGTTGAATATAACTTATCAGTCTATCATTAACTCATCTTAGAATTTACAATTCTATGCTTTTATGAAATTTAAATATTGGAGTCTCTTCTTCTTCCTCTTTTTCTTCTGCTTTTCATCTCTCTATTGAGCAAAGGCCCTTAATCAATCCATGCCAAGCCCTTTGTAGACTTGTCTATGATTGGTTAGATTTTGGAGCTAAAGTTTTCTATAACATAGGCCATTCTCATACCAACCCTCCTTAAATGCCTTGAATGGCATGTATGATAGGTTACCAGGATATATTTTTTTTCCCCTTATAGACCCAGTTACACACTAGTGAAATATTGGAAATATTGTTCATATGGTTCAATAAGCAGAGGACCCTTTGACACATCTTAAGGTGCAATGGGCATATTGTATGGGCCTTTTTTTTTTGGTTTGGTGAGCCCAACATTTGGCTCTTACAGAAAGCAGGTAGTACCATCTACTATTATACGTTAGCTCAGTCATATCTGACTATAGGCAGACTGAGCTTTGCTTATCCGGCAGCTTCTGCAGCTGATTTTGTTCCATACATATTGGTGTTACCTTTCCTCTGGAGAAACTAGGATCATGCTGCATGGGCAATACATGGTCTCTAAATTCAGCCCAGGCTTTGTGCTATGGAGGGGCATAATTCCATTTTACAAATGATCATCTATCAAGACGACAAGGTGCCAGTCAAAGAAAATTTTAAACAAATCAAACAATTTAGAGACAAATGTAAAACATAAATTTTTACCTTCAGTTCAGGAAACTCTTTAATTTTTGACAATGGCAGTTTGGCATTTTTATCAGCAGCAACTAGCTCAGGTGCTAAAGCTTTGAACTTCTTGTGAACACTGGAAGGTGATACAATGTATCTTTAGCTAAACATGATCAACCATTAGCATAGAATTGTTGTGAACATTGGAAGGTGACGCAATGTATCATTAGTTAAACATGATTTACCATTAGCATAGAATTGCTGTGAACAATTGAAGGTGATACAATGTGACATTAGTTAAACATGATTAATCATAGGCACAGAATCGTTGTCAAAAATGGAAGGTGATACAATGTATCATTAGTTAAACATGATTAATCATTAGCACAGAATCGTTTTGAACACTGGAAGGTGATACAATGTACCATTAGCTAAACATGATCAACCATTAGCATAGAATCGTTGTCAAAAATGGAAGGTGATACAATGTATCATTAGCTAAACATGATCATCCATTAGCATAGAATCCTTGTGAACAATTGAAGGTGATACACTCTATCATTAGTTAAACATGATCAACCATTAGCATAGAATCGTTGTGAATACCAGCACGATGGTTTGATGCCAGCTTTCGATGTTCACAGCAGGAATGGGAAAGACTGGCCACTTATTCCTCCATGTACCCAGGCCTACAAAATGTGATGGTCCCAACACTTCACATACCCACAGCAGATTCTTGATACAGGGCATGTTTGTTTTTGTTTTCATTAGCACAGAAGCTAATTTCAAAGCAAAGATGGATATTATACTGAAAGTAATAGAAAGCAAAAGAACTCAAATAGTAATATTAAGAAAGGAAACAGCTTGTAGGGTAAAGGAAACAGCTTGTAGGGTAAAGGAAACACCTTGTAGGTTAAAGGAAACACCTAGTTTGGTAAAGAAAACACCTTGTAGGTAGAGTAAACACCTTTTTAGGTAAACAAAATATCTAGTTTGTTAAAGGAAACACAAGTTGGGTAAAGGAAACACCTTATTAGGTAAAGGAAACATATATTTGGTTAAAGGAAACATCTTGTTGGGTAAAGGAAACATATTTTTAGGTAAACAAAACATCTAGTTGGTTAAAGGTAATACCTAGTAGGGTAAAGGAAACACCTAGTTGCTTAAAGGAAATATCATTTTAGGTAAACACCTAGTTGGTTAATGGAAACATTTTTTAGGTAAAGGAAACGCCTAGTTGGGTAAAGGAAACATCTAGTTGGGTAAAGGAAACACCCTGTTGGATGTTGGATATAGAAAATACTTTGTAAGGTAAAGGAAACACCCTGTGAGATAAAGGTAGTTCCTTGGCAGATAAAACCGATGGGATGTGAAGTGATAGGACTCACAAATTGTAGTCCATGGAATAATGAGGTTCACTGACTTGTTCCCTACTTGGCCATCCTCCCTTCCCAGACAATTTCCAGAAGATTGAGCTGTACCTATTTTAATGCTATGTGTTGACCTCAGAACTGTTCTGGTCAGAAAAACTATCCCTACCACATTGGGTGATTGGACCCAGACCACTGTCTTGAAACATCTTGAGCTACCAACAACAAAAAACACACACACACACACTATCATAAGATATTTTTTTTTAATGATGTATGACCTTTGTATGTCAAGATTCTTGATAGACTTGTGTCATGGCACGGAAGGGGGTCAACACACAAATTGATCCATGACGGCGGAGATCATAATTTGTGGAGAGGCATGATCGCCCATGTCAGCCGGCAAGGCACTGGATGATGATGGTGGTGATGACCTTTGCAGGAAGTTGCGATAAACCTCAGATTGATTTTTAGACAATTTTATGTTCAGTAGTTTGCCATATCAGAAGATATGATAAACAAAAATAGAGCCCGCTACTTAGGCAAAATTTCAAAATGAGAAAACTCTCTCTCTCTCTCTCTGCCTCCCTCCCACCCACCCACCCCCACCCACCCACCCACACACACACACACACACACACACACACACACACACGTTTTTGCATGTGTTATTCTATTAAAAACACAGCTTATGTTCTGTAGTTTGCCATATCAGAATATATGATAAACAAAAATACAGGCCGCTACTCAGGCAAAATTTTCAAAATGAGAAAACTCTCTCTCTCTCTCTCAGACACACTCTCTCTCTCTCTCTCTCTCTCTCTCTCTCTCTCTCTCTCTCTCTCTCTCAGACACTCTCTCTCTCTCTCTCTCTCTCAAACACGCAAGCACAGAGAGAGAGAGAGAGAGAGAGAGAGAGAGAGAGAGAGAGAGAGAGAGAGAGAGAGATTTTTTTGCATGTGTTATTCTGGTAAACACACAGTTGAATCCTTGCTGAAACACCTAATCCACTCGGGCCAACATTATGCATGCAAAATGTCCACAAAAGTTTGATCAATGGTGCCTGGCATAGAATGCAAGTGGATTCACAATCTTACGTTACACCACTCATGAATAAATCATTAATCTGAACCATTGTGCAAACAATCCTTTACTTATCCTTCTACATGTTTAATCAAACTGACAGTGCACATTTTATGCCAGTCAGGTCAAGTTACTTATGTCTCGCTCCCACTTTGTGTCACCTTACTTTGAAACAGCTCTGAACCCCGGGAAGGTTAACCCAGTCAACAAATACCTGAAGAAGTTGGATGTGTTGGCCGAAAGGTGTAAATATAGCAGCTCTGCTGCAAACAGATACAACACAACCACACCCAAAATAACATTACTGACTAACGCAGAAGAAGAAGGGGAAACAGCTCTGAACACTACATTATAAGATACATGTTGAACTTATGAACACTACATTGTAACATAAATGTTGAATGTTTAACACATGAACACTACATTGTAAGATACATGTTGAACTCATGAACACTATATTGTAAGATACATGTTGAATGTTGAACTCATGAACACTACATTGTAAGATACATGTTGAATGTTGAACTCAGTAACACTACATTGTAAGATACATGTTGAACTCATGAAAACTACATTGTAAGATATATTTTGAATGTTGAACTCATGAACACAACATTGTAAGATATATGTTGAATGTTGAACTCATGCTGTTTCCTTTACAATGTAAATACATGTTGAACTCATGAACGCTACATTGTAAGATACATGTTGAACTCGTGAACACTACATTGTAAGATACATGTTGAATGTTGAGCTCAGTAACACTACATTGTAAGATACATGTTGAATGTTGAGCTCAGTAACACTACATTGTAAGATACATGTTGAATGTTGAGCTCAGTAACACTACATTGTAAGATACATGTTGAATGTTGAACTCATGAACACTACATTGTAAGATACATGTTGAATATTGAACTCATGAACACTACATTGTAAGATACATGTTGAATGTTGAGCTCAGTAACACTACATTGTAAGATACATGTTGAATGTTGAGCTCAGTAACACTACATTGTAAGATACATGTTGAATGTTGAACTCATGAACACTACGTTGTAAGATACTTGTTGAATGTTGAGCTCAGTAACACTACATTGTAAGATACATGTTGAATGCTGAGCTCAGTAACACTACATTGTAAGATACATGTTGAATGTTGAACTCATGAACACTACATTGCAAGATACATGTTGAATGTTGAACTCATGAACACTACATTGTAAGATACATGTTGAACTCATGAACACTACATTGTAAGGTACATGTTGAACTCATGAACACTACATTGTAACATACATGTTGAATGTTGAACTCATGAACACTACATTGTAAGATACATGTTGAACTCATGAACACTACATTGTAAGATACATGTTGAACTCGTGAACACTACATTGTAAGATACATGTTGAACTCGTGAACACTACATTGTAAGATACATGTTGAACTCAGTAACACTACATTGTAAGATACACGTTGAATGTTGAACTCATGAACACTACATTGTAAGATACATGTTCTTCTTCTTCTTCTTCTTTCGTTCGCTTGAAATATGTCTATATCTGCAATGTCGTCTCTTGCATGAATTGAACTGTTTTTTTCAGTTCACACAGTGGTCCATAGAGTTTATCTTCCACTGTCGTCTCTTTAGGCCAGAAGGTTTGCCTAGATATGTTATATTTTGGGCAGTCTTGGAGTATGTGCTCTGCTGTCTGCGACGCCAATCCACATGTGCACATGGTTGTTTCACCAATCTTGAATTTTGTATACATGTGGTTGCGTAATCTATTGTGTCCTGTTCTGAGGAGCAGAATAATGACTTGTTCTGGTCTGTCCATAATGTGGTAGTCATCTTGAGCAGGTTTTGGTGGCTTTCTGACTGATTTGATCATTCTTTTCTTTTGGTGGTATGTAACGGGCACATCAGGCTGTTCCTCTTTGGCTCCTTCCTTAGCCAATTGATCAGCTCTGTCGTTTCCGGGTACTCCACAGTGGGATGGTATCCACTGTATGGTGACTTTATGCTGACTGCTAAGTTCAGAAAGTAGTGTCCTTAGTACTGGCAATTTCCCAGAGAGGAGCACCTCGAGTACTGATTTTGCATCTGTTAGTAGCACCACAGGTTGTGTACCATTGCTGGTATTTAGTAATTTCTCTGTTGCTATCTTGATTGCCTCAATTTCGGCATCATAGTTATGGCAGTACTTTCCTGTCGGTACTCTGGCTGTGTCCCTAGTATTATTTGGGTATTCTATGTACACTCCCGCTCCTCCATTTCGAACAGCATTTTGTGCTGACCCATCTGTGTAGACTCGGATCCAGAGGTCCTGTGGGTATTCTTCATCAAGGAAGCTGAGAGTGGCTGTTCTGCGCTGCACACTGTTCTGTTCTTCCTTGTCAAATATTCCTCTCACTTTTGTCTGGATTTGTAACGATAGTCTATGCTCATCTTTCCATGGAGTTCGCTCTGGAATAGTTGTTAGGGGGATACCAACTGTGGGCAGATCAGTGGTTTCTCTGCAGAGTCGTTTGGCCTGGTGGATAAAACTACTTCTTTTCAACCGCCCCATAGCTAGGTTTTCAAATCTGTTCTTCATAGGGTGGCCTGGCAAGCTGAGGAACTTTTCTGCTTGTATTAGCGTTTTCGTATCTCTGCGCTCACTCAGTGCCTGTGTCCTCCCCATCTTCTCCATTTCCACTATAGGGGTTGATCTCATCCCTCCTGTGGTGACTCTAAGTGCTTGATTTTGCACCTTGTCCAGCTCTTGTAGTGTGGTATTTGATGCTGAACACCACGCAGTTGACCCATATTCCAGGTGTGGTCGTATGCTCTGTTGGTAAACTTTGCTAAGTATTTTCGTACTGGCTCCCCATATGGTTCCACTTAGCTTTCTCAGGATGGCTATTTTCCTTCTGGCTTTTGCTACTGCTTTGTTGATGTGCTTTCTCCATGTCAGCTTGCCATCAAATGTTACTCCAAGGTATGTTGGTTCTTCATCTTCTCTTAGGGGTGTTCCATTTATCTGGATGATCCCTGCCTTTTGTTTTGGAGAGAGGGTAAATAGGGTGGTGCTGGTGCTTCCATTCACCATAGGCTGTTCTTCCGGAAACCAGAAGTATGCAGTCTTCAGATGACATCCACACAGTGAGCTTTCGATTCGGACTTTCCACGTAATGGATTTGCTATCCAAGCAATATTCCATTTCATGCCACTAGGACACTTTTCCACCTTTTATGAAGCCCACACAATGGGCTTTTGATTCGGACTTTCCACGTAATGGATTTGCTATCCAAGCAATATTCCATTTTGTGCCATTAGGACACTTTTCCACCTTTTATGAAGCCCACACAGCGAGCTTTCGATTTGGACTTTCCACATAATGGATTTGCTATCCAAGCAATATTCCATTTCATGCCTCTGGGTCTTCATGCACCTTTAGATGTCAACCTGTATGTAGTTAAAGTAAGATGCGGTCAACTTGAGCTTGTTGATATCTCCATAGAGCTTTTCCTCAAATGAAGCAGGTGTGGGCCAAAATATCTTTCTCTGTTCTGCATACGTTGGGCAATCCTGCAGCAAATGTTTTGCTGTCATTTTTCCAGTTCTACAATTACATTCATCGGTATCTCCTATCTTTAGTTCATTGAACAAGTGGTATTTCAGCCTGTTATGTCCTGAGCGGAGTCTGAAGATTGCTACTTGTTCTCTTCGGTCGAGTTTGTAATATGCATCATCCTTCTGATGGCCTGGATGCTCTGATTCCCATTTGGTTCTATAAGTGCTTTTTATCAACCTCTTTGCCTCATTATAGGTTATGTCTATGTCAGGCTGTGGTAGTCGTCCGCCCTCTTTTGCCAGTCTGTCTGCCTCTTCATTTCCAGGTATACTGCAATGTGATGGGATCCACTGTATTACAACTTTTTTGGATTTCTGGCATAGACCATGGAGTGTTGCTCTTAGGTCAGCTAGTTCTGTGCTGTTATTGCTCTTCAGTATTGAGACAGCTGACTTTGCATCTGTGAAGATAGCTATTTGCTTCTCTTTATTTTCCTCCATCAGAAGCATTTCTGCTGCAGTTTTCAGAGCCTCTACCTCCGCTTTGAAGTTACTTGAAAATTTTCCAGTTGCCACTGAATGTGTTTTTTTCACTCCATTTTTTAAATTTAGGAGAATTCCTCCTCCTCCATTCTCTATTGAATTTTTGGCTGATCCATCTGTATATGCATGGGTCCAATTCCTGCTTGGGTAATGTTCTTTTATGTAGTTTAGGGTTATTTCTCTTCTTTCGGTTTCATGCTGAGTGTTCTTTTTCTCAATACCAGGAATGTTTTCTATCATCTCAGGCAGTTGCTGCTGTCTCCAAGCTGGGAACTTGTGTGCATTGTAAATGGGCTTGACTGTTGATATGTTAAGTATAGGATCTGCCCTAATCCTTCGTTTTGCAGTTTCTACAAAGTTGCTACGCTTCAGTCTTCCCTTTCCAAAACCATTAAATCTGTTGTACATAGGGTGGTCTGTCAATCTTCTAAATTTTTCTGCTTGTTGCTGGGCTCTGCTATCCCTTCTATCCTGCATTGGTTGTAAACAAGTGATCTTTTCTAGTTCATTAATAGGCGTTGTCTTCAGGCTTCCAGTTATGATTCGCATTCCTTGGTTTTGGACTCTACTTATTTTGTTAAAGTTTGACTTAGCTGCTGTTGCCCAAGCTGCAATGCCATATTCCAGTACTGGCCTCACCCGTCCAGTATATAACTTCATGAGAACTTTCTCATCTGCTCCCCATGTTGTACCAGCAAGCTTTTTCATGATTGCCATTCTCTGCCTTGCTCTTGTTCGATTTTTCTCAACCTGTGTCTTCCATGTCAGGCGACGATCAAAGGTGACTCCTAGATAGTTTGGATTTTCTTCATGGCGCAATATTTTTCCATTCAATACCAGCTTAGGTTGCTGAGTTTTATTTGAGAGGGAGAACACTGTGCATGTTGTTTTCTCCTCACTTATCTTCACTAGCCATGATTTTGACCAGTCCTCTAGCGCTAATAAGGCTTGCTGTATTCTGCTGTTAGCTGTACTAATATATTCTTCAGATGTCCATATGGCTAGGTCATCTGCAAAGGAGGATGTGTGTACTCTGGCTGGAAAATTTTCTGTGATGTCATTTATATATGCTAGGAATAATGTTGGTGAAAGAACTCCTCCTTGGGGGACACCTTGCTCCAACAGCATCATTTTGCTTGTTTGTCCTTGTACTTTTGTCCTGGCAGTTCTGTTCTCAAGGTAGTGGCTGATCCATTTATACATTTTTCCACAAACATGCATGTTTTGCAGTTTTACTTTCAGTCCTTCCTTCCATACTTTATCAAATGCTTTTTCTAAATCTATCCAGACTGCTAGTGTGTGCTTTTTCTCTTGGAAGGCATCCTCTATTTCCTGAGCTATATAGGTTATTTGATCTTCAGTGGATCTGTACTTTCTGAATCCTGCTTGGTGTGGTGTTAAGAGTTTGTTTTCTTCCAGATGCCATGTTAGCCTGCCATTGATAATGCGTTCCATTAATTTTCCTACACAGCTAAGTAGACTGATAGGTCGATAGCCATTTGGTTCTTCCAGGTCTTTTCCTTTCTTTGGGACTGGTATTAGTATAGCTTCCTTCCATGCCTGTGGGACTATTCCTCTCTTCCAGCTGTTATTTAGGACTGCTAGTAGTTTCTTCTTTGCCTTGGTGCCTAGTCCTATTAGCATTTCATTTGTGATTCCATCCTTTCCTGGTGATTTCTTCTTTTTTAGGGTATTCATTGCCTATTCCATTTCTTCCATTGTTAGATTTGCCATCATATATTCTGCTGCTGTCTCTGTATTTCTATGATGTATCTGTTTGTCTTTGATTGCTTTCTTCTGTTCGGTTGTAATATCAATGTGGTTTGCATTTGCATAGTGTTCCATTAGTGCATTTGCAGCCTTTTTTCCTGTAAGCAAGGCATTTCCTTGTTTAATTGTTATTTGTTTGTTTCTAGGTCCTTCATTGTTCATGGCTTTCACTAGTTTCCATAGTTTGTTTCCATCCCTGTCAAAATTCATGTTTTCTGTTTTTTCCCTCCAACAATCTCTTGTTGTTTGATTTACTGTTCTTTTATATTTTGCTGAGATGGCTTTGAGAGAGATGTTCGCTTCAATTGTTTGTTCTCTCTCTGCTGTCTTCCTGGCATCTTCAACTTTGTCCTCCAAACTTTGTAGTTCTTCAGTCCAGTATGGTTTGTAATTTTTCCTCGCTCCTCTAGGAATGGACTCAGTGGCTGCCTGTATTATCGCTCTGTTTAGACTTTCCACCATTTGCTTTATGTTGCCATATCGTGTATTTATGTTTTCGCAATATTTGTCTGTTAGTATGGCAAATCTGTCCCAATCTGCTCGTTTGTAATTCCAGCGGGGCAAGGGCTTTTGCTCCTGTGGAACATACTCCATATTCACTACAAGCTTGATTGGTCTGTGGTCACTACCTGCTAATTGGTCCAGCACATGGCGATCGATTTTGTGGAGGATGTCTCCTGTGCAGAAAGCTAAGTCTGGAGTAGAAGTGGTAAGCCATCTTCTGGAGTAGAAGCTCGGTGTGTCATCCGCTTTGTTGAGTAGATGGAGATTTGAGTCTATTTCCCAGTCCTCCAATTCATCTCCTCTTTTGTCAGTATCTGGGTATCCCCATCTTTCTGAACGGCTATTAAAGTCTCCGACAATAATGCAGTTTGTGTCAGTTATTTTCATGTTTGAGAGTGTAAGGTCCTTATCTGCTGGGCTATACAGATTGTAGATTCTTATTTTCACGTCCTTTATCATTATATCAACACCTATAATTTCCGTTTGGTTGTCAGAGATAACAGATACTTCGCTGCAAGGTATTGTATTTCGTGTAAGTATTAGAACTCCTCCTTTGTGTCCTTCGCGGTCGAAATGTGTGGCCTGATATCCTCTGACTGAGAATTTGTGATTGGCGTTGAGGTGTGTCTCTTGAATGCATGCCACATCTATTTTATCTTTATGAAGACGCTGTGTTAGGGACTCTTTCTTCTTGTAAACTCCTTCGGCATTCCACTGTAGTATGTTGAGTGTCCGGGGTATTTGGTCAATAGCTCTTAACCTACTCCTCTGTGCCTTGACTCCACAGCACAGGGGAAGGTGACCACCAGTAGTCATGGGTGGACCCCCTCGAGGCAGGGGGCCCGGCACTATCGCCGCCTGATGGGACTTCACGGGATTAGCACCATATCGATTAATTTTGATTTGTGACATCATGAATTAAGTTACGTTGCACTGCTTTGTCAAGCCTGTGGCTCAGTACATCCGATTTCGACAAGCATTTATTCGGGATGCTTTCCCTAGCCTTTGACTGTCCCCAGTCTACCTACAAGGCAGCAGGTTTTACGTTGCACTGCTTTGTCAAGCCTGTGGCTCAGTACATCCGATTTCGACAAGCATGTATTCGGGGTGCTTTCCCTAGCCTTTGACTGTCCCCAGTCTACCTACAAGGCAGCAGGTTTGTGTGTCTCTTCGTCTGGTCCCTCTCCCTTGACCTGTCCGACATGGGTGACCCTACCAGTAGCTGTGCTACCGTCGGCATAGCTCTTGGGGTCATTGGGACGCACAAGCCCCTCTACCTCGTCACGGTGGACACACAGCAGAGGGGCAAGCAATATTCCATTTCATGCCTCTGGGTCTTCATGCACCTTTAGATGTCAACCTGTATGTATTTAAAGTAAGCTGCGGTCAACTTGAGCTTGTTGATATCTCCATAGAGCTTGTCCTCAAATGAAGCAGGTGTGGGCCAAAATATCTTTCTCTGTTCTGCATACGTTGGGCAATCCTGCAGCAAATGTTTTGCTGTCATTTTTCCAGTTCTACAATTACATTCATCGGTATCTCCTATCTTTAGTTTATTGAACAAGTGGTATTTCAGCCTGGTATGTCCTGTGCGGAGTCTGAAGATTGCTACTTGTTCTCTTCGGTCGAGTTTGTAATATGCATCATCCTTCTGATGGCCTGGATGCTCTGATTCCCATTTGGTTCTATAAGTGCTTTTTATCAACCTCTTTGCCTCATTATAGGTTATGTCTATGTCAGGCTGTGGTAGTCGTCCGCCCTCTTTTGCCAGTCTGTCAGCCTCTTCGTTTCCAGGTATACTGCAATGTGATGGGATCCACTGTATTACAACTTTTTTGGATTTCTGGCATAGACCATGGAGTGTTGCTCTTAGGTCAGCTAGTTCTGTGCTGTTATTGCTCTTCAGTATTGAGACAGCTGATTTTGCATCTGTGAAGATAGCTATTTGCTTCTCTTTATTTTCCTCCATCAGGAGCATTTCTGCTGCAGTTTTCAGAGCCTCTACCTCCGCTTTGAAGTTACTTGAAAATTTTCCAGTTGCCATTGAATGTGTTTTTTTCACTCCATTTTTTAAATTTAGGAGAATTCCTCCTCCTCCATTCTCTATTGAATTTTTGGCTGATCCATCTGTATATGCATGGGTCCAATTCCTGCTTGGGTAATGTTCTTTTATGTAGTTTAGGGTTATTTCTCTTCTTTCGGTTTCATGCTGAGTGTTCTTTTTCTCAATACCAGGAATGTTTTCTATCATCTCAGGCAGTTGCTGCTGTCTCCAAGCTGGGAACTTGTGTGCATTGTAAATGGGCTTGACTGTTGATATGTTAAGTATAGGATCTGCCCTAATCCTTCGTTTTGCAGTTTCTACAAAGTTGCTACGCTTCAGTCTTCCCTTTCCAAAACCATTAAATCTGTTGTACATAGGGTGGTCTGTCAATCTTCTAAATTTTTCTGCTTGTTGCTGGGCTCTGCTATCTCTTCTATCCTGCATTGGTTGTAAACAAGTGATCTTTTCTAGTTCATTAATAGGCGTTGTCTTCAGGCTTCCAGTTATGATTCACATTCCTTGGTTTTGGACTCTACTTATTTTGTTAAAGTTTGACTTAGCTGCTGTTGCCCAAGCTGCAATGCCATATTCCAGTACTGGCCTCACCCGTCCAGTATATAACTTCTTGAGAACTTTCTCATCTGCTCCCCACGTTGTACCAGCAAGCTTTTTCATGATTGCCATTCTCTGCCTTGCTCTTGTTCGATTTTTCTCAACCTGTGTCTTCCATGTCAGGCGACGATCAAAGGTGACTCCTAGATAGTTTGGATTTTCTTCATGGCGCAATATTTTTGCATTCAATACCAGCTTAGGTTGCTGAGTTTTATTTGAGAGGGAGAACACTGTGCATGTTGTTTTCTCCTCACTTATCTTCACTAGCCATGATTTTGACCAGTCCTCTAGTGCTAATAAGGCTTGCTATATTCTGCTGTTAGCTGTACTAATATATTCTTCAGATGTCCATATGGCTAGGTCATCTGCAAAGGAGGATGTGTGTACTCTGGCTGGAAAATTTTCTGTGATGTCATTTATATATGCTAGGAATAATGTTGGTGAAAGAACTCCTCCTTGGGGGACACCTTGCTCCAACAGCATCATTTTGCTTGTTTGTCCTTGTACTTTTGTCCTGGCAGTTCTGTTCTCAAGGTAGTGGCTGATCCATTTATACATTTTTCCACAAACATGCATGTTTTGCAGTTTTACTTTCAGTCCTTCCTTCCATACTTTATCAAATGCTTTTTCTAAATCTATCCAGACTGCTAGTGTGTGCTTTTTCTCTTGGAAGGCATCCTCTATTTCCTGAGCTATATAGGTTATTTGATCTTCAGTGGATCTGTACTTTCTGAATCCTGCTTGGTGTGGTGTTAAGAGTTTGTTTTCTTCCAGATGCCATGTTAGCCTGCCATTGATAATGCGTTCCATTAATTTTCCTACACAGCTAAGTAGACTGATAGGTCGATAGCCATTTGGTTCTTCCAGGTCTTTTCCTTTCTTTGGGACTGGTATTAGTATAGCTTCCTTCCATGCCTGTGGGACTATTCCTCTCTTCCAGCTGTTATTTAGGACTGCTAGTAGTTTCTTCTTTGCCTTGGTGCCTAGTCCTATTAGCATTTCATTTGTGATTCCATCCTTTCCTGGTGATTTCTTCTTTTTTAGGGTATTCATTGCCTGTTCCATTTCTTCCATTGTTAGATTTGCCATCATATATTCTGCTGCTGTCTCTGTATTTCTATGATGTATCTGTTTGTCTTTGATTGCTTTCTTCTGTTCGGTTGTAATATCAATGTGGTTTGCATTTGCATAGTGTTCCATTAGTGCATTTGCAGCCTTTTTTCCTGTAAGCAAGGCATTTCCTTGTTTACTTGTTATTTGTTTGTTTCTAGGTCCTTCATTGTTCATGGCTTTCTCTAGTTTCCATAGTTTGTTTCCATCCCTGTCAAAATTCAGGTTTTCTGTTTTTTCCTTCCAACAATCTCTTGTTTGATTTACTGTTCTTTTATATTTTGCTGAGATGGCTTTGAGAGAGATGTTTGCGTCAATTGTTTGTTCTCTCTCTGCTGTCTTCCTGGCATCTTCAACTCTGTCCTCCAAACTTTGTAGTTCTTCAGTCCAGTATGGTTTGTAATTTTTCCTCGCTCCTCTAGGAATGGACTCAGTGGCTGCCTGTATTATCGCTCTGTTTAGACTTTCCACCATTTGCTTTATGTTGCCATATCGTGTATTTATGTTTTCACAATATTTGTCTGTTAGTATGGCAAATCTGTCCCAATCTGCTCGTTTGTAATTCCAGCGGGGCAAGGGCTTTTGCTCCTGTGGAACATACTCCATATTCATTACAAGCTTGATTGGTCTGTGGTCACTACCTGCTAATTGGTCCAGCACATGGCGATCGATTTTGTGGAGGATGTCTCCTGTGCAGAAAGCTAAGTCTGGAGTAGAAGTGGTAAGCCATCTTCTGGAGTAGAAGCTCGGTGTGTCATCCGCTTTGTTGAGTAGATGGAGATTTGAGTCTATTTCCCAGTCCTCCAATTCATCTCCTCTTTTGTCAGTATCTGGGTATCCCCATCTTTCTGAACGGCTATTAAAGTCTCCGACAATAATGCAGTTTGTGTCAGTTATTTTCATGTTTGAGAGTGTAAGGTCCTTATCTGCTGGGCTATACAGATTGTAGATTCTTATTTTCACATCCTTTATCATTATATCAACACCTATAATTTCCGTTTGGTTGTCAGAGATCACAGATACTTCGCTGCAAGGTATTGTATTTCGTGTAAGTATTAGAACTCCTCCTTTGTGTCCTTCGTGGTCGAAACGTGTGGCCTGATATCCTCTGACTGAGAATTTGTGATTGGCGTTGAAGTGTGTCTCTTGAATGCATGCCACATCTATTCTATCTTTATGAAGACACTGTGTTAGGGAGTCTTTCTTCTTGTAGACTCCTTTGGCATTCCAATGTAGTATGTTGAGTGTCCGGGGTATTTGGTCAATAGCTCTTAACCTACTCCTCTGTGCCTTGACTCCACAGCACAGGTGAAGGTGACCACCAGTAGTCATGGGTGGACCCCCTCGAGGCAGGGGGCCCGGCACTATCGCCGCCTGATGGGACTTCACGGGATTAGCAACATAACGATTAATTTTGATTTGTGACATCATGAATTAAGTTACGTTGCACTGCTTTGTCAAGCCTGTGGCTCAGTACATCCGATTTCGACAAGCATTTATTCGGGATGCTTTCCCTAGCCTTTGACTGTCCCCAGTCTACCTACAAGGCAGCAGGTTTTACGTTGCACTGCTTTGTCAAGCCTGTGGCTCAGTACATCCGATTTCGACAAGCATGTATTCGGGGTGCTTTCCATAGCCTTTGACTGTCCCCAGTCTACCTACAAGGCAGCAGGTTTGTGTGTCTCTTCGTCTGGTCCCTCTCCCTTGACCTGTCCGACATGGGTGGCCCTACCAGTAGCTGTGCTACCATCGGCTTAGCTCTTGGGGTCATTGGGACGCACAAGCCCCTCTACCTCGTCACGGTGGACACACAGCAGAGGGGAAACGGGTACAAAACTTGGATGTTTAACAGATCAGCTGAAAAGCACATACCCACTTTTGAATACAGAAGAGTACTGAACATTTAATGGGTGGAACAGGGAACAAACAGTTGTGACCAACAAGAATTGACTACTGTAGAAGATTGGTTACTAAGACAAACAAATATGAGGAAAATGAAATTTTTGGATATGTAAAAATACTGGAAAAGATAATTGTAGAGGAAGTTTTACCAGGGAGATGAAGAAAAGAAGGATCGCAACATAGATGAATTCAAGATCTAGATCTGATAGATAGCACAAGACAGCACCAGCAGCAGCACATGTGACTTATAATTGAGAGAGATTGTGATAGACTGTCCGAGGAGCAAAGTTCTCAACAAGACAGGCCACTGGATGACTCTAACTGTCCAGGTTTCACAGACAAGTGTTCAAACAGGTTCTATGTAACATGCATAAATTCTTGTCCTAACTTTCAATGCAGGGATTTTTTAATTCTTCTTAACTCTGCTGGGAGCCATGTAAGCACAGTGGCCAGACACTTGCCTGCTGGGAGCCGTGTAAGCACAGTGGCCAGACACTTGCCTGCTGGGAGCCATGTAAGCACAGTGGCCAGACACTTGCCTGCTGGGAGCCATGTCAGCACAGTGGCCAGACACTTGCCTGCTGGGAGCCATGTCAGCACAGTGGCCAGACACTTGCCTGCTGGGAGCCATGTAAGCACAGTGGCCAGACACTTGCCTGCTGGGAGCCATGTAAGCACAGTGGCCAGACACTTGCCTGCTGGGAGCCATGTAAGCACAGTGGCCAGACACTTGCCTGCTGGGAGCCATGTAAGCACAGTGGCCAGACACTTGCCTGCTGGGAGCCATGTAAGCATTGTGGCCAGACACTTGCCTGCTGGGAGCCATGTAAGCACTGTGGCCAGACATTTGCCTGCTGGGAGCCATGTAAGCACTGTGGCCAGACACTTGCCTGCTGGGAGCCATGTGAGCACAGTGGCCAGACACTTGCCTGCTGGGAGCCATGTAAGCACAGTGGCCAGACACTTGCCTGCTGGGAGCCATGTAAGCACTGTGGCCAGACACTTGCCTGCTGGGAGCCATGTAAGCACTGTGGCCAGACATTTGCCTGCTGGGAGCCATGTAAGCACTGTGGCCAGACACTTGCCTGCTGGGAGCCATGTAAGCACAGTGGCCAGACACTTGCCTGCTGGGAGCCATGTAAGCAGTGGCCAGACACTTGCCTGCTGGGAGCCATGTAAGCACAGTGGCCAGACACTTGCCTGCTGGAAGCCATGTAAGCACTGTGGCCAGACACTTGCCTGCTGGGAGCCATGTAAGCACAGTGGCCAGACACTTGCCTGCTCCTCTGGTGATCATGGGTTCAAACCCACATTGGGATAGGTTGTTTAAATTGACCAGGTCCACCCAGCCTAAAATGGGTACCAAAACAAGTCCACATCACCCACCACATGTCAACTGGTCCATACAAAATGAGTCTAGCACCAAATGCCCAATAAGCTAAAGGTGTGTAGAAGGTTTTTTTTACTCATTTTGTTTTTACTTTAACTATGCCTGGATACTTACTTTAAAATCTCCTTTTTTGACAGATATGTCAGTGTCTGTTGATGGAAGAGAAAAAGACAGAATAATTTCATTTGATGCAAATAAAAATAACTTGATGACATAGGCAATATAGTAAAAACAAAACACACAAAAACTATCATTATGGTTGTATTATGGATATAGTTGTATAATTTTCTGGTGCTGCCAGAAGTTTGTTTTTTTTTTGGGGGGGGGGGGGGGGGGGGGAGGGGGGGGGAGGGGAGTAGTCAGGGATTAAAGGTCGCTTGACCTAATTGTAGGTTAAGTATTTTATTTGACCTCAGGAATTGACTAGGAATCAGGTCTTCTGACTGAAAGATCTTAACTGCTCAGTCATTTGTTGAGAATATAAGAAGCAGATTTCTGCACTTGTCGTGTTGTGATATTTCTGATTTTCACAACGTTGCTTTCCTCTGGGTACTGAGTTGGAGTCTGTTGAGAATGAAATACCTAATACCTAAATGCTGTGGAGAAAGGATGGCCAACCCAGAGCTAATCCCAGCTAATCTGTATGTGCTGTGCTGAATCATTACCTGTTTACATTCTATTATGCCTCTCCACAGGTGTGAAGTTCCAGTACCAATCTTGGACACCCCCTTGATTTCTGAGCTTTAAGAGAGGAAAAAGAGTTATGCCACACAGTTCCTGTGGGGTTGGTACTTCGGCACTGGGTCTGGATGAAAGTCTCTGCACTAACCTGATTGTAATAGAATCAAGCACTTTTCAGAGCTCAAACAACCTGAACACCAATTTGAAGAGTTAAGACTCAGTCTTCCTGAGGATCAACCAATCATGACACTGCTCATTCTAATTTTTATTAATTTTTTTTCATTTGCTCGCTTTGAACTAAAGCGCATAGACATACATTTGCTACTACTTCCAGTGCATTGGACTGATATTTGCGTGTGGATTAGCTTTCCCTATTACCAGTGTCCCTCGTCATCAGGTGAACCCACTAAGGATTCAGAGGTACTTGTAATTTACGTACCTAAGTCAAGGACGACAAGTCAACATTTTAGTCCAACTGACCAGAGTAGTGGTGGAACTTGCTACCTAGGCATTATCATACAGGAAGTTTAAGAGCAAGCGCTTTTATCCATTTGGCCATGCTGACCCCCACTCATTCCAGCAAAAGAGTTTTGGTTATGGCAATTATTTTCTTTATCTCCATATTTTTGCCTTTGGGCAATGGGGTAGGGTCTGAGAATGAAATACCTAAACACCAGAAAGGAATGAATACAAACCTAGGCTTAATCCCAGGATGTGCTGCTCTGAAGGATGACCTCATGGTATCCCAATACATCTTTTGACAGATGTGAAGTTCTAGTACAAGTCTACCCAGGAAGGTTAATCCGGTCAACAAACACCTGCAGAAGTCAGATTATTGGCCTAATGGCGCAAAACAGGCACAACGCAATCACGTCCAAAAAAACTCTCATAAAGAACGCAGAAGAAGAAGAAGTACCAGTCTTGCACATCCTGATGGTTTCTGAGCTTGGAGAGGGGAAGGAGAGCTCTGTAACCCAAGCCCCAGTGATGATAGTACTTTGGTATTGGGTCGGGAGGATAATCTCTACATCAACCTCACTCCCGTACATACAAGACTTAACAGGGCTTGGATGACCTGAACATCAGCGAATCACTCTAAAGAGTTAAATCTCAGTCTTCAAACGGATTCATAAACCAACCAAGCATGAGAAAAGAGTGTGAAAGTGCTGTATAGAACGTATAATATTGTATGCGAGTGAATCATGGACAATAAGTATACAATCTAAGAATCTAATTCCAGAAATTTTGTGTTTTCTGAGAAAAATGCAGTGAACGTATTTAAATATTGAGTACTTTAATAATAGTAGATGGAAGATGTAAATAAAGTTAAATCTAGAATAACCCAAGCAAAGGCAACATTTACAAGATGAAGATTATTCTCAGCAATTTATTTTATCAATTAAAGTGAGGAAAAGAGCTCTTAATTATTTAGCCGATCCTGATGTAAAGGGCAAAAACATTGAGAATTAGCAGACAAGTGAGGAATTATGTGGAAGCTGTAGAGATGTGGTTTCATAGAAGAATGATGAGAACACCGTGGACGGGTAAAAAGAGCAATCCGGGAAGGTTAACCCGGTCAACAAATGCCCGCAGAAGTTTTGGCCTAATGGCGCAAGAACGCAGCTCTGCTGTAAACGGGCACAACGCAATCACGTCCGGAAAAAAACAACTCTGGATGAACGCAGAAGAAGAAGATGAAAGAGCAATGAAATATCTTCAAAGAAGTTAACTCATAAAGAGGAATGGTTACTCGCATCAGAAGAAGACAGTCCACATTCTTTGTTGGGCATGTCATGAGAAGGGAAAAGCTGAAGTATGTCGTCACAATGGCAAAGCTGGAGGTGAGAAAAAAGTGGGGGGGGGGGGGGGGAGAGAGACAAGAGTAAAGATTCTGAAACAGTCTGACATCATTGCATGGAGGAACGTAGGTATCAGAAAGGACTGGCAGCGCAAATGACAGAAGGCTGTGAACAGATATGATCCCCAAACCCACATAGCATGGGCTATAAGAAGAAGAAGCCGACACACACAATTCAGAGTTCTTCATGAGGGAATACTAACAGATACCTTTGAAACGAAAACAAGAGTGTGGCACGAATGCCTTCTGTCACATTTATTATGCTTAATGACTATAGACTAGATCAGTGGTTCTCAACCTTTTTTGGCCCATGCACCCCTTCACCATATGTTCAGAATGTCATTCCCCCCTTTCATATTTCCTGTCTATAAATTTCCCCTCCTCCCTTCACAGTATACATAAAAATGGAAGCTAAATTTAATAACACATACTAGAACAAGTCTAGACGTCTACATAAAATGTGATTTGCTGGTCTACTTAGTTATAAAACGAATTTCAGAAGGGTGAGAAGTACGGAACCGTAAAGTTTGGAGGGAGAAACAATATCAAGTAATCGGTTCTTGTATTAACACGATCTTGAAAGAATCTTAATTCCCCCCCCCCCCCCCCCCAGAAACCCTAAAATTCCCCACCAGCTGAGAACCACTAGACTAGATTATGAAGACAACAAAACTACCACCAGAAATAGAAATCAAGGAACTCTCACAGAGCAACTTGATGATCTGGACTTCACTGACGACACTGCCCTTCTGTCCCACATACAAAATCAGATGGAAGATAAATTTAACCACTTGTTTCAAAAATTAGGCCTCAACATTCAAAGCAAAAAGACAAAAGTATTGAGAATGAATAAAGCAACTGACAACCCAACCTTCTTTGGTGAAACTTCACTTCATGAGGTGGAATAATTCACCTATTGGGTAGCATTGTAGACAAAGATGGGGGAGCAGACAAAGATATTGCAATAAGAATACAAAAGGCAAGATGAGCTTTCATAACACCAGGACATTTGTGAAAGTCAAAGAAAATTAAACTTAGCACAGAACTTAACTCCAATATTAAATCTGTATGGATCATACACATGCAGAAAATATAAAAGAATTACTAACATACTTCAAACAATCATTAACTGGTGCCTGATGCACAGAATAATGGGGCTAAAGTGGTATGACAGAATCATCATTGTAGAGCTCATAGGAAGAACTAAACAAATTCCAGTGAATCTTCTTCTTCTGTGTTCATCCGGAGAGTTTTTTCAGATGTGATTGTGTTGTGCCTGTTTATAGCAGAGTTGGATACTGCACCTTTCAGCCGATACATCTGACTTCTGCGGGCATTTGTTGACAGGGTTAACCTTCCCGGGTCAGTGAATCAAGAGCTCACCTCTTGAAAAGATGCTGGCACTGGATAAGACACACATTGAGAAACCTGAGAACAATATAACTAGACACTCCTTTGTCTGGAACCTATAAGGTGAATGAAATAGTGAGAAACCTAAACTCACATACAGAAGAGAATTACAGACAGAGATGAATAATATGGGGAGGACACAGGGGGGAGCTGTAGAAGTTAGTAAACAAAAGGATCGCTTGACATGAGCTGGTTGAGTGTGTACGCTCCTATGAGACGTAAAGGGCAAAATAAGAATGAAGAAGAAATGGTGGACATAGAAGCAAAGATAAGCAGAGCACATTATAGCAAAATACATGTAGCTCTGAGTAAAGATGACAATTATTCAAAGATTAAAAATGGGGTAACAGAAGGACAGATACAAATTTGGAGTCAAAGTTTGAAAAGCTATCATTCAAATTGTTAAATGCTTCATCAATAAAACGCCAGGCAACAAATGAAATGCAATAAAAAAAGTTACTGAGTGTAAATTTGGAATGGCTAACTTTACTATAAAAGAAAACAACTGTATCGAATGTTTGAATATATAATATTATATGTTAGATAAGTTAGTTGCATGTCCTTTACAATCACAATCAGTTGCATGTCCTTTATAATCACAATCAGTTGCATGTCCTTTACATTCAAAGTCAACCCAAGCATTTTTTGCTGTCTGTGATTTTCTAGGCAATTTTAAATTCAGTAGTTTGCCATTGTTTTCTGAATGATCAACATTCATACTATTGTTTTTCTTCTTCTTTCGTTCGCTTGAAATATGTCTATATCTGCAATGTCGTCTCTTGCATGAATTGAACTGTTTTTTTCAGTTCACACAGTGGTCCATAGAGTTTAGCTTCCACTGTCGTCTCTCTAGGCCAGAAGGTTTGCCTAGATATGTTATATTTTGGGCAGTCTTGGAGTATGTGCTCTGCTGTCTGCGACGCCAATCCACATGTGCACATGGCTGTTTCACCAATCTTGAATTTTGTATACATGTGGTTGCGTAATCTATTGTGTCCTGTTCTGAGGCGCAGAATAATGACTTGTTCTGGTCTGTCCATAATGTGGTAGTCATCTTGAGCAGGTTTTGGTGGCTTTCTGACTGATTTGATCATTCTTTTCTTTTGGTGGTATGTAACGGGCACATCAGGCTGTTCCTCTTTGGCTCCTTCCTTAGCCAATTGATCAGCTCTGTCGTTTCCGGGTACTCCACAGTGGGATGGTATCCACTGTATGGTGACTTTATGCTGACTGCTAAGTTCAGAAAGTAGTGTCCTTAGTACTGGCAATTTCCCAGAGAGGAGCGCCTCGAGTACTGATTTTGCATCTGTTAGTAGCACCACAGGTTGTGTACCATTGCTGTTATTTAGTAATTTCTCTGTTGCTATCTTGATTGCCTCAATTTCGGCATCATAGTTATGGCAGTACTTTCCTGTCGGTACTCTGGCTGTGTCCCTAGTATTATTTGGGTATTCTATGTACACTCCCGCTCCTCCATTTCGAACAGCATTTTGTGCTGACCCATCTGTGTAGACTCGGATCCAGAGGTCCTGTGGGTATTCTTCATCAAGGAAGCTGAGAGTGGCTGTTCTGCGCTGCACACTGTTCTGTTCTTCCTTGTCAAATATTCCTCTCACTTTTGTCTGGATTTGTAACGATAGTCTATGCTCATCTTTCCATGGAGTTCGCTCTGGAATAGTTGTTAGGGGGATACCAACTGTGGGCAGATCAGTGGTTTCTCTGCAGAGTCGTTTGGCCTGGTGGATAAAACTACTTCTTTTCAACCGCCCCATAGCTAGGTTTTCAAATCTGTTCTTCATAGGGTGGCCTGGCAAGCTGAGGTACTTTTCTGCTTGTATTAGCGTTTTCGTATCTCTGCGCTCACTCAGTGCCTGTGTCCTCCCCATCTTCTCCATTTCCACTATAGGGTTGATCTCATCCCTCCTGTGGTAACTCTAAGTGCTTGATTTTGCACCTTGTCCAGCTCTTGTAGTGTGGTATTTGATGCTGAACACCACGCAGTTGACCCATATTCCAGGTGTGGTCGTATGCTCTGTTGGTAAACTTTGCTAAGTATTTTCGTACTGGCTCCCCATGTGGTTCCACTTAGCTTTCTCAGGATGGCTATTTTCCTTCTGGCTTTTGCTACTGCTTTGTTGATGTGCTTTCTCCATGTCAGCTTGCCATCAAATGTTACTCCAAGGTATGTTGGTTCTTTATCTTCTCTTAGGGGTGTTCCATTTATCTGGATGATCCCTGCCTTTTGTTTTGGAGAGAGGGTAAATAGGGTGGTGCTGCACTTGTCAGTGTTTATGCTGACACACCATCTATTTGCCCATGCAGCAAATGTATCTACAGCTCTTTGTAGCAATCTGGTGGCCACTGATGCATATTCATTTGTGCTCCATAGAACCAGGTCATCGGCGTACATTGCCGCTTTAATTCCATGCGGTAGGTGAGCAACAAGATCATTGATGAAGATTAGAAAAAGTGTGGGGGACAAGACTCCGCCCTGGGGGACACCGTGACGCAGTAGTACTTTCTTACCTCTTGAGTCCGTCTATCTGTACTCGGGCTCTTCTGTTGTGCAAGTATGCTTTCACCCATTTGTACATTCTTCCATTGACTTTGCAGTTTCTCAGTTTCTTCATCAGACCTTCTTTCCAGACTTTGTCAAAGGCTTTCTTCAGATCTATCCATGCCGCAAGCACCAGCTTCTTCTCTTGGAATGCATCCTCAATTTCTTGAGAGAGGTAGGTTGTCTGATCTTCCGTAGAGTAGCACTGCCTAAAGCCAGCCTGCTGTGGCACAGGGATGTTTTTACTTTCAATGTACCACTGCAGTCTGTGATTGATGATGCGCTCCAGTGTTTTGCAGAGACAGCTGGTGAGGCTAATTGGTCTGTAGCTAGAGGCAATGGAACCATCTTTCCCTGATTTTAGGAGGGGTATCATGATTGCTTCTCTCCAGGCTTGTGGAACACTGCCTAAGGTCCAGCTGTTATTGAAGATCTGCAACAGCTTTGTTTTGGCCTCTGTTCCTAGGTTCCTGATCATTTCATTGGAGATACCATCAGCTCCTGGTGACTTTCTCATTTTCAGTTTTGATATGGCTAGCTCCAGTTCGCTGATTGTGATGGGTGCCTCCAGAACCTCATGTACTATTTCCTTCTGTCCTGTATGTTGTCGTTTCTCTCGAATCTCTTGTTGTTTCTCTGGACTAATTTTGATATTGCTATCTTGTGCGAACGAGTCCGCAAAATGGTCAGCTGCTTGCTTTCTTGTTAAGATTTTTCCATCTTTATGTAGTGCAATTTTTGAGTTTCTCCCTGTGCCCTCGTCATTAAGCTGTTTTATTAGCTTCCACAATTTCCTTGTGTCTCTTTCAAAGTTCAGAGACTCCGTTTTCTCCTGCCAGCTTTTCCGTCTAGCCTGCAGCTTGGCCCTTTGAAATTTGGCTTTTGCATGCTGGAATTTATTGTGGTGCTCTTGGCTGGGTGTGGCCTCTGCTTGCTTTCTGCTTATTTTCCGGCGCCAGAGACTCGCCGTCGCCCCTTCTCCTGTTAGTTTAAACAGGTCCGCCACGTGAAGGCCAGGAGTTGGACTTTTGCTGCATAGGTTATGTATTCACGAGCCATTGAGGTATTTGAGCAATGTTGGACGCTCACCCCAACACCGCGCCTCAGCTACATACAGCAACATTTGGAACCCATACTATTGTTAAAATTCAATGCAAGACGGTCTAACAATATGTAATCATCATCATCAACTGCCCTGCCAGCTGGCGCAGGCATTCATGGCCCTCCACAGATCTCAGTCTTCGGTATTCTGGATCAGTTCTGCTGATGATATTCCCCAATGCTACCGTCTCAATCCATCCAGCATCATTTCTCTTGATCTGTCTCTGCCTCTATTCCCCTTGATCTTTCCAGTTGTCATGCTGTTCTCCAATGCCCCTCTTCTCATCACATGACCGAAGAAAGATGCTTGTCTCTTTCTTATTGTTGTATATAATGTTCTAGTTTCATTAGCCTCTTTCAGGTAGTTGTTGTTAGTTACTTTGTCAGTCCAAAGAATTCTTAACATTCATCTCAGGAACCACATCTTGGCACTCTTCCAAACGATGGTCAAAAAATATTTAGTGGAAAATGCATTCCTTATAGGGCCTCATAAGGTCATTTCTGGGGCGATGTGTCATTAATCATTTACGTTTGAGAGTATTGTCGTCTGATAGACACTAGACCCATCGACATTTGAAAGTATCTTCATCTGCTAGACACTAGACCAATCGACGTTTGAGTGTATCATCGTCTGCTAGACCAATCGACGTTTGAGTGTATCATCGTCTGCTAGACCAATCGATGGATACAATAAAGATTTCTGGGCACAAAGGGCCCTCACTGTCGTCGGAGTGTATATCCATATCTTGTGCTACCGACGACAGTGAGGGCCGTCCGGGCCCAGACACATTTATTGTATCCATGGATCAGTCTAGCAGTCCGTGACAACTTAACCGGAAGTGATCGACAACACATTCAATGGTTGTTCCGATATGTATAATTTGCTTCCCCGTGGATATACCGATACAAGAGTTTAGAACATGTTATATTACATATGCCCCTAGGTATTTAAAATTATCCACCTGGTTAAGAATTGTCCTTTCTATTTCCATTTCACATTTTCGTGCCACCTTTTTCTTTGATATAATTACCATTGTTACGGTTTTCTTGGCTATTTATTACTAGTAGTACTATTAGTAATTAAATTACTACTTAAACTTTACTAAGTTATAAGTTCAAGTACTTTAGTTAGTTAGTTAGTTAGTCGACAGATCATCCTCGTTGCACATCGGACCATTCAGTCCATAAGTGCTCGGATCCCCTCCTCAGCAAATCCCGCAGCGTGTAGCGGCTAACGACGCCAGTTCTGTGTTGGTTTATCAATCTTCTTTGGCTTCCTGCGTAGTGTTCTTGTTTGGCCACCCCTCTTTTAATTTGCTGCTCTCGCAGTCTGGCCATTGTTGTAGATTCACAGTCATCACTTGGTTCTTGCAAAAGTCTCACTTCTCGTAGAGCATTCAGAATGTCAGCCTGGTCCATGGCGCGTCCGCCCTCCACAGTAGCCTCACCTGCGAGCTTGTCAGCCCGCTCATTTCCTTGTACTCCCGCATGCCCTGGCACGAAGATGAAACTAATCTTTGCCAGCCGAGACCGCTTCAGAGGCAGCAACCATTCTCTTCGGATCGACCCCTCCTCTATCCTCTTGATCATGTTCATTGAGTCGCTAAGGAAACAAGCCCTAGTGAATGTCTGTGTCTCGAGCCATGTTATTGCTTTACTTACTGCCATGACTTCCATGGTCAGGCTACTTGTGGTTTCAGTGAAAGCACCAGAGTCCTCCTTCACAATTCTCCCTCCGGCCCGAGCTGTAAAGGCCCATGAGCTTCTCACATGTCGGACGACCGACCCATCTGTGTAGATGACCGCGTCACTGTCTAGCGAATTCTCGAAAATCAACGCTTGTACTTCAGCCTCCACAGCAGCCGGATTTTTTTGTCTGCATTTTCTATCTAGTTGGATGCAAACTGAAAAGGATGTGCAGAAGTCTGTTGGCACTTGCACCCACTCCTCGCCAGGTTCTAAGTCCTCAAGTGAACACACCTGTTGAAGAATGTCTTCGGCTTGACCCATCCACGACCGTCCTCTTTTTAACCTGCTGCCCTTCACCTTCCTAATTTCACTATGCAGTGGATGCTGTGTGTTTGCGTTAATTCTGAGGTAGGCGCGTGCCCTGCAAACTTGCATTCTCTCTTCAATGGTTGGAAAATCAAGAAGGTAGCGCATCGCCCTGCATGCTGTATCTCTTGTACATCCAAGAATAATGCGCATAGCTTCATTCTGTATCCTTTCCATCCTTTCTATCTGCTTATGGCTGAGAGTAAGGATTGCCATTGCATACTCCAAAACAGACATGACCAGCCCCTCGTACAGTTCAAGTACTTTAAAAAGTACTAACTACTAACTAACTAGTAACTACTACTTGACTTTTCAGTACCTGATAATCGTCGAGTTCCTCTTCCGTGAAAACACTCTGAGAAGCACCCATTGCCAGCAACGTCTCTGTCTATCTACAACTTATTACTAACAAACGTTTGATGACAACTGTCTCTGTGAATCGTTATCTGATTGTGGGCTGTCATGGTTCAGGATATGCCCTGCCCAGTTGACGACTAGACTACATTTACCTATAGAATCAAACCAACCAGGTCGTTCAGATCCCGGGTCAGGTCGGTCAGAGGTCACAGATAACTAACAGCTGCAAGCCTTTAACATATTTTTACTTAGCTTCCCGACCTCAAGGTGACAAATTACAGTTAAAAATAGACATACATACGTCTGGGGGAGAGGGGGGTATAAAAGTATAGGCTTCACACGAATTGTCACACTTTTTTTTGCGATCATACTGAGAAAAATAATGTTAAAGTGCTACATAGAGCGAATTGTCGGGTAACTCTAAGACCAATAAAATAGTATTTTAAATACTCATATACCAAATTCACAGATATTGATTGGACGTAGAAGAGTGAAGCAGAGGTTATAAAAAGACGAAATAAAAACTGAAAGGGTTAAATATATATAGTCGATAGTTGCTATACCAAGATTCAAGCCTGTCTCCTCCAAATGACGACAGGACCTCTCTGCAGTTCGTTGCATGGCCAACTCATCATAATTTTATCATCAGCAAGTGTCATGCAGAAAAGCGTCGACGCCATCCCACACGATCACCAGAGTCGTGGATCTGCTATGTGTTTTTGCCTCGACAATGCCATGTGGCCAAGCCATCTAGACAATTTCAATTACCTCTCTGTCTTCCTCCTGTTCTTGTCCCCTCAACCTTGCCATTTGTCACTAAGTTCTCCAGTTTATTTATTCTCACAACGCGCCCAAAAAAATCTTGCCTGTCTTGCTACCTTTGCCATAACGATCCTCGTTTTAATCTCTTCAAGGCAGCTCTAATCAGAGGTCATGAATATTCGAATACGTTGTACCGATTCACTTTCAGAATAATCCCGTTTACCCGTATATCACATTGTGGTATTTCTTTCTTCTTAGAGACGACCATAATATGTGTCTTCTTACAATTTAATTCTAACCCTAGTTGTTCACTGTGTACAATAACCGCGTCCACTAAATGTTGCAGATCCTGTATGTTGTCTGCAATTAGTACTTTATCATCGGCATATTTAATATTCTTCTTCTGCGTTCATCCGGAGTTTTTTTTTTTTTTTTTTGGACATGATTGCGTTGTGCCCGTTTACAGCAGAGCTGCGTTCTTGTGCCATTAGGCCGACACATCCGACTTCTGCGGGCATTTTTTGGCCGAATTAACCTTCCCGGGGGTTTCTTAGGACGTTTGACTCTCACTGTTGTGGTGTTATCCCCCATCCCAGCTGGCCCAAATAGAACAGCCAAAGACATCCTGGTCAGCCCTCAAGGGAAGGCAGGGGCAGACCATGGGCATTCCCCGCCATCCATGTAGGCTTCCATACTTGCAGAGCCGACACACAGCGCTCTGGTACTGGGCTCACCCAAGGAATCGTCACGTCCTGCACATGGCTGCTTAGCCTCACTTCCGTATATTGGGCCTTCCATTCACCATAGGCTGTTCTTCCGGAAACCAGAAGAATGCAGTCTGCAGATGACATCCACACAGTGAGCTTTCGATTCTTACTTTCCACGTAATGGATTTGCTATCTAAGCAATATTCCATTTCGTGCCACTAGGGCCCTTTTTCCACCTTTTATGAAGCCCACACAGACAGCTTTTGATTCGGACTTTATATTTAATATTATTGATGTTAAGTTCCCCCCACCCCACTCAAAGGCGATTCATCTCATGTATTCTAAATTTCTAATAATAGTTTCATTGTACAGGGGAGGGGGGAGGGAAGATATGGAAAACATCACATTCCTGTCGCACACCTCTCTTAGTAGACTGATAGTGACCTACTTCATTATCAATCTTTATGGTAGCTTGTTTCCAATATTTTTTTTGTTTTTTTTACAATTCCAAGGTCTTTCCCATCAATTTGTAGATCTGCAAGCATCCTCATCATCATGTTGACATGACATGTTTTACTTTATAGAAAGTGCAGTAAATAAAGCAAAGATGTAGGTGTTTGTTTACTTCAATCGAACATTCCATTAATATTCTCAGCAAATAGCAAATACACAGCATTTCTCGGCTGGTAAAGATTAGTTTCATCTTCGTGCCAGGGCATGCGGGAGTACAAGGAAATGAGCGGGCTGACAAGCTCGCAGGTGAGGCTACTGTGAAGGGCGGACGCGCCATGGACCAGGCTGACATTCTGAATGCTCTACGAGAAGTAAGACTTTTGCGAGAACCAAGTGATGACTGTAAATCTACAACCATGGCCAGAATGCAGGAACAGCAAATTAAAAGAGGGGTGGCCGAACAAGAACACTACGCAAGAAGCCAAAGAAGATTGATAAACCAATACAGAACTTGATCTTTTCTCCGGGGCATGCCATTGTGCTGGGGAATGAACGGGCGGACAGATTGGCTGGCTCGGTAAAACTTGGTGGAGTATTGATGCATGACAAGGCAGACGTGGCTGCGGCCTTGTGGGAGCACGTGTACACCTCGGGGGAGCAAATTGATCACCGTAGTCTGGTAAGAATGAGGCAGCGAGGTGTGACGAGGGGATCTGGCCGATGCTCAGAGGAAAGGCGAGACGGACATATAATCAGGTTGCTACCGGAACTATTAGTGTTGGAACTCTTCGCTGGCTGCTGAGGATGGGGACGGAGCGCTTATGGGAATGCCCCGAATGCTGTGATGTCGGTTCCTAAATCAATCAATCAAAACTTGTGTCGTTAGCCGCTACACGCTGCAGGATTTGCTGAGGGGAGGATCCAAGCACTTATGGACTGAATGGATCGATGTGCAATGAGGATGATCTGGCGACTAACTATTTCTTGACTTCTATGAACACACATTCCCCCCCCCCCCCCCCCCCCATATTCCTCTACAGAACATCGCTGTCAACATTAGCATCTTTCAGCTGATTGTTGATTTCTTGGCAAGATTACACTCAGTAGTTTGCCAACGCTTTCTGAGCGACTGGCTCACATACCCCGTAAGTTACTGGCCCGACTAGAACCGCCCCCGATTCTCGCGCACGTCACGTTACCCACGAGAGTATACGGGATTACAGAGAAGGTCGCTAACTCATGAGCCAGGGAGTCTGGCGAACACACAATGCTCTTTCCTATTTCGGGTTGTATTTTCCCGTTAACTCTTTGCATGATGTTTCTTTGTGATGTGGATCATTATGCCAACTGTTCTTTGTTTATCACATTCCACGGCTTCTGATTTCTTTAGGATTGCAATAAATAAATATTTACATAATTCAGGAGGTATGCCTCTATTATCATATATTGTTTTCAGAGGAGTGATCACTGTTGTTGTGATGTCTGGACCAGGGCTCTTGTTATCATGCGATTAAGAGCATTCTGAACATCCATCTTCACAATTGGTGGTCCTTCGTTATTACTTGGTCATAAGGCTGCTGCTCTCTTTAACGATACAAGAGTATGTTTCAGTTCACGTCTTTGGTATCTCGCCCCTCCCAGTCACATGTCATGGTTCCTCCGAAGTCGGAGAGTGTCTGCCTGTATGGCGAGGAACCACCAGTCTGCACACCAATAAGCCAGACATGGGACAACGGATACTCACGCAAACCTCAGGTCCTGTTTGACATCACACTGATGTTGGACAACAGGATGTCTTCATCCGACATACAGGATTTTGAGTTGGAGCTCAAGCCAACGAACACAAGCAAGCAAGCAAGCACATTTCATGTTTATTTGCTTTTGGCATAAGCGCGATACCAATGGCTTTCATTACACGTCAAAGCATCTTGGAAACAGAAGTGATGGATGGTATAGTGCCTGGAAGAAGAGGCGTGGGCCGACCAGCACGACGAGGGACACAGGATATTGAACATATCTTGGGCTTGAGGGTGCGTGAGGGAGAAAAATATTTGTTTTTAAATCCATACATTTGATCGGCGGCCGTGAGTAAAGGCCCCGCTACACGATAATTATGATGACATGGGAAGAACTGTTGTATAGCTCTCCGCCTTCTCTCCACAAAAACTAGCGGGGGTATGCAAGACCGGTATTGGAACTTCACATCCATGGCAAGCCATAGTAGGATTACAAAGCTGATTTTGTTTTTTGATCACTCACTTTGAACTCAAACGTTATCTATATGCGTGCTACTACTACTAGTGCAATGGGACAATTTTATTTTAGTTGATTAGCTTTCCCTATCGCGTGTCCCTCGCCATTTGGCGAACCCACTCCGAATTCAGAGGAACTTGTAATTTAAGTCCCCAAATCAAGGACGAAAAGTATAGGTCAGCATGAGCGAATTGATAGGAACACGTGTTCTTATACATCCGGTGTGCCGATGCCGAGGTTAGGGGTTCAATCCCTACACCGAACAGTTGGACTAAACTGTTGACCTATCGTCCTTGACTTGGGGACGTAAATTAAAGTACCTCTGGAGTCGGAGTGGGTTCGCCTGATGGTGAGGGAAATTGTTAAAAGGTAAAGCTAATCCACATGAAAAATTCAGCCCAGCACTACGCTTGAGTTCAAAGCGAGAGAGAGAAAAAAAGACGAGAAGTCAACATTTTATTTGAGGATTCAGTACAGCCCATACAGACTCGTGTTAGACCTTGTTGCTTTCACAGGTCTTCGGTAATTTACTGTCAGACTCCGGAGCAATGACCAGCGAGTGTTCCATATTATCATGTAAACAGTATCTGGCTCTCTAAACGAAATTTTTACAGCGAACTCCGTTGTGGTAAACGTTCCCAAGGAGGCCAGAGGAAACCCTTTAAAGACACTCTGAATGCTTTTGGAATTCATCATGACACCTGGGAGACTGCAGCCAGAGACCGAAATTCGTGGCGTGCATCATTACACAAGGGTGCAGTCATGTGTGAGGCAACCAGGACTGCAAGAGCTGTAAAGAAAAGGCAGAACAGAAAAACCACTGCAGGGAAATCCTCCTCCAGAAAAGTCAGGCATTCTTTGTCCACATTGTCAAAGAACATTTCGAGCCAAAATAGGCCTTATCAGCCATCTTAGAACCCACGGCTCTACTTTTAACCCCACTGGATGAAATGAATGGTCATCATCATTCTTGATGGACAAACATCTGGCTCTCAGTCGGATTTCTGCGCCCTATGAAAGTGTCATTTCGAGGCATAATCTGACGGTTTAAACTTGTGTATATCTTTTTTATAGTTGATTTAGTACAATGGTTCTGAAGCGGTGGGTAATCCCCCACCCTAGGGGGGATTTTAGGGTTTATGGGGAGGGGGGGGGGGGGAAAGGAAAGAATGAAGATTTTTTCAAGATGGCATTACTACAAGAACCAGTTACTTGATATTGTGTTTCCCTCTATATTCTGTACTCGCCCTAATGAAGTTCGTTTTATAACGTAAGTAGATCCGCAAATCACGTTTTATGTAGATGTCTAGACGTGTTATTAAATTTAGCTTCCATTTTTATGTATACTGTGTAAGGGTTGGGATTTTAAGGGGGGAGGGAGAAGAAATGACGTTCTGAACATATGGTAATGGGGGACATTCGCCCTAAAAAAAAAAAACGGTTGAGAACCACTGGCGTAGACAGTAACAAATAGTCACTTAAAAGTCGACTTCATTGCACCAGACTAATCCCATTTGGCGCAGTAACTTTCCACAGCGCGGAGTGTCGCACAAAGTACGAACTTGGTAACTCCAGCGATGATCCTCCGTGGCCAATAATTACTGGGGTTTATTTCAACTTCCCGTGAAAGACATGCAACTTTAATTCATTATAAACTAAGCTACAAATTATATAGTCAACAGCCTTTGTTATCCAGCATAATCTGAGTTCCACATAAGGCTTCCTTCGTGCATTCTTGAGGTGCCTGGTCATGAACGGACATCGGCGATCACGACTCTCCAATTATGTCATTTCATATTTTGATGAACCTGATCAGTGATGTTTATATTGTGTTGTCCAGTTGTTAATGTTAGGGTTAGGAAGAACATTTGTCTGCCTCTCTGGTCTAGTATTTTCGCTCACATAAGAAGGCATTCTTAGGACTTACTTGGGGGGAGGGGGGTGAGAGAGGAACCGGTTAATGGAATACTTAGGTCCTTCCTCTATGTGTCACGTGACAACATAAATTGAGGGAGACAAATAAAAACCATCCATCATGTGCCTTGCCAGTAAGAGTGGGCGGTCATGATTTTCCATTTCACTTGATCACCAGTCGTCGATCAGCTCAGTGTTCTTTCTCGACCTTGTAACGTGGCCAAGCCATCCAGGTATTTACTTGTCTTCCCAGCTTTCACCAAGTTCTCCAATTTATTATTTTCTCATAATGTACCCAACAAATTTTGACTATGTTTAATTTTTCTAATCAGTTTAAAATTTTCATTTGTTTCTTGTAGAAGTTGGTCATTTTGTGTGTGTCTGTTAATGGTATTCTTCGCATTTTCCCCAGAAACCACATTTCCACAGCCATTAAGATGTTTTTCTGCTTGTCTGCTGTCCACGCTTCACATACATACAAAAGCATGAGCTCTATGTAGCACCTCAACACCCTTTGTTTTCGTTGCAAATGACGACAGCATTATTTTCATTTTACAAAAGGCTGCCCTGGGCTTCATGACATCATATGTACAACACGCATCTACTAAATGTTGCAGATCCTGCTCATTGTCTGCAATTACTACTGTGTGTGTCATAGACATCTAATGTTATGTCCCTCAATGATTAGGAGAGGGGAAACTATGGAAAAGTTAAACCAAAATCCCTTGACCTCTGTTGTGACTTGGCACTTAGAGGCGGATCCCAAATGCAAGTATGTCTATTCATATTAGGTATGTGGTCATGACATGTAACAAATACAATCCAGGTGCTTATTGGTCTAATGCTTACACATTAAATTTGCTAGTTAATGAGTTTTCACGTTAATTTTTCATGTAAAAAAAAAAAAAAAAAAAACCAGCGTTGACAGTTGTCCAATTTCTCTAAATAATACATTTTAGAGACCGCTGCATTCTGCTTTCCGTGGTATTCTTAGCATTTTCCAAGTAACAATACAATTGTTTTCACAATGTATACATATAAATATCCAGGTAAAGTAATTTATTTTTTAAGAAACCCATTAAAATTCTGCACTCAGCAGTTTACAAATTCACCCAACATGATTGTTAACCTTTTCATCGCAGGTCCGCATGGGTAAGAACGCGTGTTCTTAAGCTTCCAGTATGTTGACACCGGACTAAAATGTTGACCTGTCGTCCTTGACTTGAGGACGTAAATTAAAAGTACTTCTGAGTGAGTTCACCTGATGGGGAGGGATTGTTAAAAGGGAAAGATAATTCACTCGCAAAATTCAATCCAACACTACTATAATGTGTAAGGACTGCGCTTAAGGACAAAGCAAGGGAATGCAAAAAAATAAACAAACCTGGAGTGGAACAATGAATTGCAAAAATGTATCCACTTTTGAACCCAATAATATATTATATACTAAGCTCTTTGCAACAGATGAATAGAACATTACAGCAGCAACAACAAACATGTTTTTTTTAAATATTTATTTACGAAAATGGTCCTTCCGTGTATTGTGAAAACTTCCGCTGTAAATATTCCCAGTGGGAAAAGCCAGGACAGGAAAATGAGTTGACTTTGGGCAGTGCCATCCAGTGGAGAATACACCATGTGATACCTACTTTAAACCAGGACCTGCAGACATACTGTCAGAAATAAACACAGGTATGATGATTACAGGGAGTTCAATGTCTATGTTCACAAACCAATGAAGGTATATTTTTAAAAAAAAGTCGCCCAATACTTAATTTCATTTGGACGTGATTGCGTCGTGTCTGTCGAAAGCAGAGCTGTAGATATTTACACCTTTTGGCCTAGACTTCCCAACCTCGACACTATTTTGACCGAGTTAGCTTTCCCGAGCCTAAAGAATACAGAAGATAAGCAGTGCTATCTCTGTGAAGGAGTTGCTCGTGTATTTGCCGAATACAACGGCCATGATAATCTCTTCTTCGTTCCCCTTTCGAGTGGAGTGCAGTCTATTTATGCATCTAAGAGGCTAGTGTGGTTGACCTCAGCATGGATTTGTGCCAGGTTTGCCATGTTTGGACAGATTCATCCAAGGATCAGACTCTAATTATTCCCGAGTAGATTTTCTAGACTAACAATTTTGTCACGGCCACAACATTTACTACTTTTTGCGATTTTCAACAACCACGATAGGACCCCCTGAATGTCGCCTTTATCAGAAAAAGTGAGGTATCTTATATCACTACTAAAGAGACCTGGTGTGATACAGAAGATACTAATGGTTCTTGGGAAAATCCCAAAAATACTTGGAAAATCCAGAATTCAATCTCCAGTGGTGGCAGGGCTGTACATTTTTTCTGCCCAGTCTTAACCCCAACAATGACCAATCTCATTAAATGGACACCAAATATTGATAAAGGAAAGTAATGGCACCACAGTAATCTTCTTCAGCTTCCTGGCCTGGAGCAGACGTTAACAATTATTACTGTTATCTGATATTTAGATTGTGACTTAGTGTTGTCAACTATGCAAGCTTTCAATATAAATCTACAACCGTAGTTCATACACATGCTTCCAGTGCACTGGGATGATTTTTGCGTGTGGATTAGCTTTCCCTATTACCAGTGTCCCTTGCCATGAGGCGAACCCAGTCCAGCTTCAGGGGTACTTGTAATGTACGTCTCCAAGTCAAGGACAACAACATAGTATGATTTCTCTATTCCACCGTTTCGTTAGATATGGCCCATCAATTGCATTTATCTGTTACTTATGGTTTTGATGTGTGATCTAGTTAACCCGTACCTGTCAATATTTCAGGGTTTGTTTTCTGTCCACCATAATTCTCAGCCTGCCTATAAAAACACCCACACCTCCATTATTTCATTACTATGGAGATGTGATTAAATATCATCGTATGTTTGTCACAAGTGAACCTCCCAGCAGTTATCTCTCTGGAACCAAGGCAATGAATATATCACTGGACTTCCACGTCTGGTTCATTGATCTACATATTTCTACAAGATCACCAGATTAACGAGCCTCCAGCAAGTGAAGACTTGATCCACCTATCTCAGTCAGTTGCAGTCCCACCAATCATAGATCTTACCATTAGAAGTGTCTCTGTGACCAGGCAACATTCGGACTGTCTTGGCACCTGAAACAACAATGCACTCTATTAATAGAAGAACATGAATTTAACTAGTCAACTTACTGATTATGGACTTTTAAGTTGTCTTATTGTTAAAATGTATCTAATTTTTAAAAGAAGGAAGTCTAACAATTACTAATGAACATGAGTTAATGATTCTCTTTAATAACAGGCTATTACTATTGTCCTGACCTGAATTGTCTTTCAATGCATCATTATTAGCAATAAGGTACTTCAAAGTCATTATTTACAATGAGTATTCAACTGTTAGAGCAATGGTCCCCAAACTGTGGAAGTTATTTGTGTTAAAGGACGAAATTGACAGAATTTTGGGTCATTATTTCAAAGTATTTACCTTGTGATGGGAAGCAAGCATTAGTCTTAATTTGTCTTGATTATAAGTTTTAAGGAATCCCTTTACTGTTATCATGTCACAGGTTCTTTGAAGAATGACGCTTTCATCACAGCCAGCCAAAGAAGTTTCTCAATCTCTTGCCACATGCACCCTCAAGCCCAAGATGTCATCTTTGTGCTGACCAATCCCTTATCTTCCACAAACCAATCATCAATCACTGTTCTTTAAATACTATTGTGACAATTAGCAAGGCCAAAGCATCAAATGTGCTACAACCCCAACGTCCTTTAAGAGTTAATGACAATGTCAACAGTTAAACTGAATGCTGCAGTAGAAATTGGTGTGGCCATTCTTTCAATAATGCCAAAAATGTGGAATTAGAGTAGGAAAAATTCTTAATAACGACAATACCTAACATCAGATGCAAGATACAGAAAAGGCCTTGATGAAACTGCATTTAAGAGTGTGAAAAAGTATCTTATGCAATTAGTACTAGCTGAATGTCAGAATTAAAGTGCTCAAATTATATAGATCCTGTTCTAATGCATGGGCAGTGACTCATGGAGTTTAATGAACAATTTAGGAAGAGCTTAGAGGCAACAGAGATGTAGTTTCTGAGAGGCATGAATGCTAATACCTTGAACCACCACAGCAAGTCATATGTGCCTAGACAAGGCTAATGCAAGTAGAACATTATATATAAATATGAGTAGACAATGTTCTTTGGGCACACATGAGAAGTGGCGCTTTGGAAAACATCAGTGATGGAATAGGCTGAGGCAGAAAAAGAGAAATGATGCTGAATGGATGGTAGTATACCATCATTAGGATAGACCTGTGAAGATGTATGAAGGTCTATACCAGTAGGCAAAGGCTGTGATGATGGCCGTTTTTATTTAAAGCTATTAGGAAAGGGCATGTTCACCCTAGGAGCTATGGACCCTGAACAAGTTTTGGAACCACTGCATAAATACTACATCATCAACAATTTATAAAATTACAACGAAGTTAACAATTTTACTTAAAATATGTTATTTTATAGTGTACATATTTACTGCATATATCCATGCTCGACTTTTAATTGAAATTTTATCACAATTAGAAATGACTAACATTTTTACAAGTAACATTAAGTATTTTTAAGAAAATGAAAAGGCATTTTGATTTAAGTTGCGATATTCAGATTAACAAAGAAATTGACAACTTAGTTACTTTATATTATCAAACTAATGTCCTTTGATGTTAATCTACTCGTTTATGAGGTTGGCATCTAGTGAAGCTACTGTTAACAACTACATTAGGTCAGAACCTACTGAAGTATTATTTATACATCTGAATCTACCCATAGGTTTTTTTAAAAATTATCTTCAAAATGCCTTTTCTGATTTATTGTTTGCAAGTTTACATTTGGTTTACCTGAGTGTTTGGGATTTCACCTTCGCTTTTAATTTTAAGGGCTGTTAAAACACCCGTTAAAGTTTAAAAGCTGTTCAAGGCTGCCTGTTTTATTTCTGCCTTAATTCTGCACGTCTTGGAGATGAACTGCTCATTTCAATAGTTACTGGAATAGGCTTTTGTTTGATTAAGCACACATTTTATTGACAACAGAAATTTGTGATTATTATAAATATGTGAAGTGAACATAAGAATCTGCTTCAAATGATTTTCTGACTGCTTCACTGGCTTATCTTTTGTGTTGAACCAAAAATAATTCACAATCTTTAGACTGCACAGTAAAATCTAGTTTTTGATGAGACATGAATATTACCAAATTGCTTGCCGAATAGCATGGGTGACCAAGCATCTCCACATTTTGCAATCAACGGCACACACCAATTCCTGTGCTGACACCTTTCCTTATCACGACAAAAGGTTATCAAGAATCTTCTTTTGCTGTCTTCCCTCTCTTTCCATCCACAAATCTGTTAAGTTGCCACAATATGTTCCAGTTTTTTCTCTTCCCATGTGACCACAAAACAAAGATGGGTGCTTCTGGTGAATTTTGTTACGTTGTGTAATTTAGACTTTCCAAGCAATTGTCAGTAAAACCACTTCTCTGGGGTCTCAAATTGTCCAGTAATTGCAGTAATGTTAAAACTGGTTCTATGTAACAATTCAAAAACTCATGTCTCTAACCTCCAATGACAAGGATTTATTGCATAATATGTTCTATATTCAGGCTATATATCTTAAAAATAGTTTTGGTTAATGTGTTCTTTATGCGTTTTACATCTTCCATCTGATGGCATCCATGTGCAGAGACCTGAATTTCTGTACTTTTCCCAAATTAATACCATTATACATTTAGACATAATCTGGGTGATGTTATGTCTTATTCAAGCTTTCTACCATCATGGTATCAATAATATCAATGCTCTATGACATTTGAAAGTTGTATACCAACTTTTCAAAAAAAACACTTGAATGAAAACTACTTTCTGCATTCAGCAAGGAAGCACAGTATTCAGATTCTCATTTACTAGTATGAGTAAACAGTAGCAAATAGTACTGGTAATTTTATGTTGTTGCCATGGTTATGTTATCACGGACAACATTGTCTTTAAAGTTGCTTTGTACTGTAGAAATAAAAAGTTGTGATAAATCAAGTTACTAATAGATCATGTTGAATGTTTCTCACTAGTAAATGCATAATTTACTTGGGAAGTTTACACAACCTAGCCATTTCACTCGCTAGATCACACAATCTCAGACTGATCTGTAACCCAGTTACAAGTGCACTTTATGTTTTATGATATAAACTTCACAACATTACTGCTTATGTGTTCACAATTTATTTATGTTCACTGCAAATATGCTATGCTATAAATTGGTCTTTCGTGTACAAAGTGTCATATAAAAATGCAAAAGTTAGCACTGTTTTTGCACGTCCCAAATTCAACTCTCATTTCAGTTAGCAACACAGATCAATTGTCAACTAGAGAGAAGAAGCATGAACTGCTTAACTTAATTTACAACTGACATATTAGAAGAGACAACAAATATCACACACACAAATAGGAATGCCAAAATGGGAAGATATTACGGAAACAATATCTGTAAACAGAAAAAGAAAGTGGTCAAAGTGAATCAAATACAAATAAACCTCAGGAGACATTTCTCAAAATGCCACCGTTGCTTTTCTGACAAGACTGACAACAAAAGAGACATATAGAAATAGTATAATAGAGAGAGTTGCATAATTAGATTAAAACTGAAAACATTCAGTTTTAAAGTACTGCTACAAAATCATGAAGCAAACCAAGCTGATAAAGAAATTGAAGATTACATTACAAATGGAGAGTAAGACTTCAAAAGTCACAACACCTGAACACCAACATCTTTCAACAAACTATTACAAGCTGCTAGACTTTTAATTGTTGAACCTGTTTGCGAGCAGTTAAAGTTATCAGTTTGTGTTATTTCTATATAATTCAGACTCATTTTCAAGTAGTTGTGAATATCAGTTGTATTATTTCTATACAATTCACCTGCTGAGCTGACACCACTTTTAACTTCTAAATGTATATATATAATTAGACTGTACACTGGCTAGTGCTCAAAGCTTGTTAAATTATTCACAAAGTATTAAATAAACCAACAGACTGCTATTTATGACAACAACTTTTAATGATTTTCAGTAGCAATATTAAGAACACTAAAGTTAAAATATTACAATAACGTTACAACAATAAATGGCAGTTTGCTTTCTTGCTAAATGAACAAATGTGGAAACATTTATATGAGTTTTGTACAGTTGAAAGCTACAGCAAATAAAACTTGTATTAAAATTCAAACTAATAGATGCTTTAAGTTTACCTTAATTTAAAGATACAAAAATTTAATACTTTTGCTGGCAGTTTCCTATCTATTAACACTGATATTTAATCATATGTTTGCAACTAAAAACTTCTATATTGTATTAATGTCAATGAAATTGGCACCCCATCCCCAGTTATACCTGCCAGTCTGAGGAACAAACATTCTATAGCAAGTGTGCATAACATTAATCCAGTCCCAACACAATTAGGAGCGTGCGATGATGTCTGCTAGCAGTAACGATGTCACAACATGAGTAGGCAGAATTTTCAGTAGCTGCCTGACGCTGTTCGTGAGTAAGGGTGTGACCTAGCCTGGCCTCGGGATGAACCTCTTGTTGGGGCAGGAGCTGCTTTCCCCCCACTTGACCAGCTGTCACCTGAAAGGTAGAGTGCAGGTAGTAATAATAATGAGGATAATTAAGAATGTAGGGTAAAACTTTATAGTGATAAGAGAATAGTTGTAAGACCAAGGTTGAAGGAGAAATGTGGGCCTAAACAATGCTATGAATAAAGAGAAAGCAGTTATCAAAAACACAATTTCTGCAAGAGTTAAAAAACACCAACATCATCACATTACAACTGGACACTGATTTTGTTTGCTGATGGAGATCTTCTGCGTTCATCCGGGGTTATTTTTTTCCAGACGTGATTGTGTTGTGCGTGTTTACAGCAGAGCTGCGTTCTTGCGCCGTTAGGCTGACCCATCCGACTTCTGCGCGCATTTGTTGACCGGGCTAACCTTCCCGGGGGTTTCTTAGGACGTTTGACTCTCACTGTTGTAGTGTTATCCCCCATCCCAGCTGGCCCATATATAATAGCCAAAGACATCCTGCTCAAGGGAAGGCAAGGGCAGACCATGGGCATTCCCCGCCATCCAAGGAGGCTTCCATACTTGCAGAGCCGACACACTGTGCTCTGGTACTGGGCTCACCCAAGGAATCGTAACGTCCTGCACATGGCTGCTTAGCCTCACTTCCGTATATTGGGCCTTCCGTTCACCATAGGCTGTTCTTCTGGAAACCAGAAGAATGCAGTCTGCAGATGACATCCACACAGTGAGCTTTCGATTCAGACTTTCCACGTAATGGATTTGCTATCCAGGCAATATTCCATTTCGTGCCACTAGGACACTTTTCCCACCTTTTATGAAGCTCACACAGTGAGCTTTTGGTTCGGACTTTCCACGTAATGCTGATGGAGATTATAACCAAAAAGTTTATTTCTCATAACCCTTGTAAAGCTGGCCCTTCACTAATTTATACTTCTATTTTTAGTATTGCAGTTTTACTATTGTATGATACACACAAATCTAGAAAGTTGCAGTGCTAGAGCAAAAATTGTTAACTCCACAGATTTAACTGTGGTATTAAAAATAAGTCACGATTTTTTGGTCACATTATGAGAAGAAATAAATTAGAGAACTTGGTGACAACTGGCAAGATCGAGGAGAAGAGAATAAGAGGAAGACAGAGATGCTTGGATGGAGACGCCAGGTGGTATGGTCAAGACAAGAACACTGAGCTGATCCACACCCCGGTGATCGAGTGAGCTGGCAAAACATGACCACCCACGTTTATTGGCATGCCATTTGATGACGATTAAAAATAAATGGCATGGGAGGTAGTCAAAGATAAGCTAGCATTACAGTGTGTTAGTAAAACATTCAAATATTACTGACTACAGGAAGAATTGAAATTATGTTTGTGTCTTAGAACAAGACTGCAGTTTAGAAACAAAAGACAATCTCAACTTACCATAGTCATAACCTGCATAAGCATCATAACCTGCAGCTGAGCCCGGGTTAGGACCGCTGTAGTCATAATATGATGCGTCTTGCCTGTAAAGCATGAGTTAAACCATATAATTCTTGCCAATAAAGCATGAGTTAAACCATATAATTCTTGCCAATAAAGCATGAGTTAAAGCATGAGTTAAACCATGTAATTCTTGCCAATAAAGCATGAGTTAAAACCATATAATTCTTGTCAATAAAAATTAGTTAAACCACAATATTTCTTGCCAATAAAGCATGAGTTAAACCATAAAATTCTTGCCAATAAAGAACAAGCAAAACATGATCCTTTCCTGTACAGCTGTTACACAGCTTCATGTATATGAAACATTTCTAATCACTTGAATATTATCTCATTTATACCATATATGGGCGGAAGAGCGCAATTGGGAGGGTACAAGCTTTACCCTGGTGCGAGGAAATGCAACCTAAAGACAAAGTGTCATGGCAGGGCAGACCAGGCCCTAAGCCTTGGCTGGCGGCTGGTCTAGGATCGAAGCTCCGACAGGCGGACAATTAGAGCATTGCTTTGCTGATCCGGCAGCTTCTGCAGCTTGTCTTGTTCCATATGTGTAGATGTCACCTTTCCTCTGGAGTGAACTAGGCTGGCCGAGAGAGGGATCATGCTGCATGGGCAACACATGATCTCTATATTTTAGCCCAGGCTTTGTGTTATGGAGAGGCAATAACTTCATCCCTTACAAACTATCGTCTGTCAAGACGGCAAGGTGCCAATGATATACCATATGCTATTCTGCATCAGAAACCAGTTTTTTTAAAAAAACAAACACTATAACCCACCAAGCAAGCAATTAAGAAGGGCGGCTAAGATGGTTGGTGTGCGGCTGGTTACCCTATACTTAAACTGCAGATTCCAACCAATTATGAACAACTGCAAATTCCAACCAATAATGAACAGTTGCAAATTCCAATCAATTATTAACAAGTGTGACATCGTATCTCAACTCATTTTAAAGAAGATAAACTCTATGGACCGCTGTGTGAACTGAAAAAGACAGATAAATTCATATAGCATTGCAGTTAGACATATTTCAAGCAAACGAAAGAAGAACTCATTTTGTCCTGGCTGTCTCAAGGAAGAGCTAAAGGGTTGTAGCCTACTAGAGAAAAGGAGGAAATAAAATCAAAGCCCCAAATTCAAGATGGACCCACATGCACAGGAACTGAATGGCCATAGGTTAGGTTTGGTTAATTTGGGGTGTCTGGAGTTAAGGGAGAAATCCCGGGCGCATGGACGTCTTCAGGTCAGGGCGTCCTGTGTCTCTCCCCTAGCAGGAGAAACTAGGATGACAGATTTCCTGCAGTGCAGTTAGTACTTATGTTGGGGGAAAATATATCAGAAACATCATCAGGGTTATGGAGCGCATGCATTCTGCTCGGTGTCATCTTCAATGGCCAGCGAAGACAGTGAAGAGAAGTTGAGGCAATGGAGAAAGGAGGTGCAGAGACATAGGAGAGCTGGGCCAGGAGTCAGAAGCAAAATAGTGTGCATGGCACTTAAACAGGCATGGGTAGACTGTTGGAATTGTCGCAGTGCCAGTCAGTGCCAGTCAGTGCCAGTCAGTGCCAGTCAGTGCCAGTCAGTGCCAGTCAGTGCCAGTCAGCATTAGAGAGGTTTATTTATATCCTGCTTCAGAAACTAAATATTAACTATAAGTGTCCTGCATATGTCGGCTACATTAACCATTTTGCCCAGGGAAGGCATGGGCAGGGTTTTTGGAAAATAAAAAAAAAAAAAATTGATATTGGCAGCCTCATTTGGAACATAATAAATGTATATGTTCCAGTGGATTCTGCTGATCAATAAAGGAAGAATATGAAAGGCCATGGGAGAATACAGGAGTGCCTGCCATGAGTTGGTTGAGAGCATACGATCCACTGTGGGATAATGACAGCGGTATAAGAAGTCACTCAGGTTATTGTAAATCACAACAAATTCTAACAGTATCCAAATGATAAATAATGTGTACATGTACTCACCCATAGCCTTCATCGTATGATGTGTCATAACCAGATCCATAACCCTAGAGAAGAATAAAGGGACTCATAAAACAAAGGCTCTTCAGCATGAATCCAAGCTAGCACATAAGGTGTTTGTTTACTTCATTATGATTTTGTCAAGCAAACTTAATTATATTTCTGGCTTCTGAGCCCTTTGTTTCTACAAGATACTGGGTGTGTCTTTTCAGGGGAATTTTGTAAGAATAAAAAATGAAGGTATTTGTGCTAGATTTAGTTGCTTTGTCTGTGTTTATAATAAAACTATCTTAGTACCCCACAGAGGGTGTACAACTTGCAACGTAAATGGAATATCGCCTTAAGTGCAGGCCAGCATGGTCGAATGGGTAAGACTGCATGTTCTTTAACATCCGTTGTGCTGATGCCGAGGTTAAGTGGTTCAACCCCTACCGGACAGCTGGACTAAAATGTTGACCTCTCGTCCTTGACTTGGGGATATAAATTACAAGTACCTCTGAAGTCAGATTGGGTTCGCCTGATGGCGAGGGACAGTTAATAGGGAAAGCAAAATTCAATCCACTACTTTTGAGTTCAAGGCGAGAGAGCGCCAAACAAAAAAAATCTTAATTGCTCCGGTCTCCTCTCATAGATCAAGCAAAGAGAATTTTAGCACAGTGCAAGAGCTTCTTTGTGGGTAGCACCTTAAATTTTCACAAATTAGCCTGTGAAGCGACCTAATCCGCTCTTTTCAATTTCTAACCGTCGAAGGATCTGAATTAAGCAGATGGGACTCTTGAGTTTACACTCTATCATAGTTTACATTCTTTCTGATCAAGAAGGATCAAGGGAGATGAGATTCTTTCACCTTCTTAACCGTGTAAAAATACACAGACCAGGCCTTCAATCACACCAGGCCTGCAGAAGCTAGAGACGAACACTAACCTCTAAACTAATCCACGTTGTTATTTAAGGCTGCTGTGGTTTGTATAGGGATTTTAACTATGAAGGTTACCACTTATTTATTTCACTAAGACTACACAACAATTAGCAGCTGCCGTTGTGTCAGAAATGTCAGAAAGTGACCTAAGACAAAACAGACATTTAAACTAGCATTAAAAGACTGCTGTGGTCATATATATTAAATATTATCCAACAAATTTTAAATTATTTTCTACAGTGGGCTGATCATATTTCTGCTGCCATGGACCTTGTACTTAATAATAAAATATACAAACATGGTGCAGCAGCAGAATACAGATACAAGTATTAGACAAAGTGAAACTAAGACAAACATTCACCCTGATGCAATTATCACAGCACTACTCTATTAAAAATGCCTATATCTATTAAGGTGGAGAAAGGGTTTGTTTTAACTTTATAAATGGCTGGGGTGGTAGCGCCACAAATCAAATATGGTTGAGGAAACTGCTATGAATGTTTTCTTCAAGCACAATAGATTATCTTGAGTATGCTACTATATGGCTATTATATGGGAGGGAAAGAAGAACAAGAACCACTCTTATTTACAGTCATTTCTCTGTGGTCATTTGTTTTTACTATGTAGTTATATGTAACCTCTATGCTACTGTAATTCTAACTGAAGAACTAGTTTACCTGAGTGTTGTACCCCTCGTATGCAGCTGGCGGTGCAGCAGCCCGTGCTCCACGACCTGCAGGTGCACCACGTCCAGCAGGAGCTCCCCGGGGTGCCCCTCTCGGACCTCTAGTTGGTGGGGCACCTCTGTGAAATGAAGATGACAGCTAATCATGTTTCCTGTTTATTTTAACTTTATTGGCACATAACCAATTATTATCAAGTCACAACTGCAATATCTGACCACCAAGTACAGTAAACTAAGCTTGTGAAACTATTTCAACAACTTAACGGTTCACAAAGCATCCACACTAGAACAGCCTTGTTAAGAACTGTAGACGTGGATACAGTGACAAATGTGTAGCCTATACAGTTTAGAACAGACTGTTTTATCTACTCAAGTAGAACATTGCAGGGTCACAGCAAAGTTCACCTACTTTTCGCCTGTAATTCTGGTCTTTTCAAGAATTTATTGGTCATATGGCTTGCTTGATTGACAGACGATAGTTTAGTACATTGTGCTTCAAAAAGGCGTAATAACTACGACCCATGGTGGTGGCGAGTGCGGCTGATAAGGCCAATTTGTGCTGCAAATGTTTGTCCACAGTGGACGCATGTGAGAACATGGTCATTTCCACCATCACGCACCATCCAACGTCTCTCACGCTCTGTGTGTGCTTTATCTGCAATCATTGTCTCCTTTGTCTTTATTCCAATTCTGATAGTTGCCCTCCATGCAACACGTTCAGCGGCAACTTGATCCCAATGTGCATTATCAATGCCTGTATCAATCATGTCCCGCTTACACACATCTTTGTATCATAGTAGAGGCCTACCGTGACAGACTGTTAAACTGCAATTTCACACTTTACCATTAACGACCAGAACCAATTACCCTTTTCTTATTCACATCAGTATAGCTTATGATGTAGAAACTAACCCCAATAACCAAAAACAATAACTTTCGGACCTCTACAAATCTTATTATGGTGCATACATTTCAACTGTTCACATTATTACAGTAGTTTTTCATATCTTTAGAGATTTTTAAGTTGTTCTCTGGTTTTTCCACTTTCAAGTATTGCTACAACCTGATATTGGCAATTATTTATGATTGTGTCTGAATATTTCAGCTTGAAGCAATTTAATTACCTTGTGTGATTTCTGCAATATGTACCTGATGAGATACAGCAACATTTGCCAGGCAATAAATCTTGAAATCTACTTTTGTCATTATTTAAATTATTCATACATTAAAATATCTAAAAAGCAGACATTACATATTGCACTATGAACTGCGTGTGCACATTTTTTAAAACCCAGGCTTACCCCCAGTAATAAAAACTAAAAGTACTTTAATAGTTTCTGTGGATTTGATTCTGTGCATATTGTTTAACATACCTCATAAATTTTTACCCTATATACAAATAACTATAAAAACCACAAACCTTCCGCCAGGAGGAGGTACAGGTCCATTTCCACGTCCTCTGAAGCCACCGCGACCACTAAGATATAAATGTAACCAATATTCATTCAAATAATGAACTACAACACAAGAGACAGGTTTATAAACAAATAATTTATAGTTAAGGCAGTCTAAACTATTTTTAATGAGTTTTCACTGTAAAAATAACTGAAACAAAAATAAAACAATACCCTCTGTCTGGTGGTCCACCTCTGTAACCGCCTCTTCCTCTGACTGGAGCACCTTCCATTCCCATCTCTGCGCCATCAGGACCACCGTACATGTCTTCACTCATTTCCTGAATAAGCCATAATATATGTGATGAAACGTACGTTATAACCCAAACATAACATCAAGCATGCACAGAAAACAAGTCACTGTTGTGTAAATATCTAACTGCCAGAGACACTTGTATAATTAAATATTCCCACTAATGTCCCTCACTATGTACAAATACTGTCATCCCTATTGATGTTGGGTTGGCATATATTGACAATGAAATACCTAACACCCAGTGAGGAAACTACCACCCTAGACCTAATCCCAACCAGTCCGTATATGCTATGCTGAATCATGACCTGACTATCTGAATATATCTTTCCGCAGATGTGAAGTTCCAGTACTGCTATTTTACCCCTGGTTGGTTTCATGAGCAGTCAAGTTGGCAGCATCATTACACATACCAAACCAAGGTGGACTGTGGTATCACTGCTGCTACTATACCTCCTGGGCTGGTACTTCTGTCTTCAACTATTCCAAAGAGGCGGTGTGCTCATTCCTGCCCTGACAGGTGTGGTGTATGCTTATATCAACTTCACCGTTGCTTGTTTTGCTGTCCCACCTTGCCTAACTCTGGGGTTAATATCAACCATGAGAGAAGCTTGGCAGGAAAGGCTAAGAGCCATGACGTTATTCTGTGTCCACTGCTTCAATTGGACTACAAATATAGACTGGTAAATGCATATCGTTGTAATAGTATTTTAACATGCCAGATTTAAGCGTTATATACACGTGCCCCAGATTTCTTGCAGTGATTTCTACTTAATAATAAGCACACTTATTTTATCTACATTTCATCACATGCTATGCATTTACACAACCCATTACAATACATCTCTATAGATATTTACAAGAATCCAAACAGTATATGAAGCAACTGTTTTTCTTGTCCCCTATACATTATTACTAATCCACTGCCTACTCACATATATCGAGCAAGTTGAAACAATTACTCTGAAATGCTATGTAATCCACAGAAAAGAAAAAGTATACTTACAGGGATGATAAATTTCTTGAGTTCAGTCAAGGCCGCTGCAATCCTGTAATAGCCATCTGTCATTTCTGTAAAGCACTCAACTAACACATGAAGTTCCTCATTTAGATGTGCATATTTGCCGCCTTCTTTCCTCAGTTCTTCCTCCTAAACACAAAGTGATTAAGTCATGAAATAGAAAATCTCAGCATCAACATTAAATGAAATGTCTAGTCAATAAAGATAATAGTTTTAATCTTCATATTCTGCATTTCATTGCCCAATGAAGCAAAGATTCAACAAGCCCTTTCTAGACTTTATCATGAACGGTTTCATTTTGCATTTAAGATTGTAAAATCACCCTCTGCTGGAAACAGTTCATAACATTTATTTATGTTTGGATATAACTACTATAACAATATCAAGAAGTCTCCGTGGTGAAGTGGTTTCGCCGCCTGCCTAGCACACCAAAGGTGCGGGTTCAATTCTGGCCTGCGTCATTCTGTTCATGGGTGTAATTTTCTCGGAGACCCCTGGGGGGTCACCGCTGTAGCTACAGAGTTTGTGCTTTGTGTGGCGCTATCAACAGGTTGCCCTGCAGAAAGATACCGAACCATGTGTGATGTGTGAACCCAGTGCAATGAAGATGATCCGCTGACCGTTTAAACCATTAAAAAAAAAAAAATATCATGAAGGCTGGATATTGATGCCACTGAAGTGTTATTCGGCCGTGGTTGAAACAGTGGTCAGTGTGCCATGGGTTGTTAGTGTATGACCAGAAGCAATTTTCTTGCCACCATGTATAATATACAATCACTTGTATGCCTTAATCTCTATTTATTGAAATCGTTAACTCTCCTGCAGTCTAAGTTAACTTGCTCCTAGTTGTTGGGGGAAAAAATATCTGAACCCACAAGTTAACAGAAGAAAAAAATAATGTGTATTATGGGGGGACACAAATGGCCCTTGACACAACCTATGCCAATTATTACACGTACGAGCAACAAGAGTTAGATTTCTTCACTATCCTGTGGCAGCCACAAACAATTATATTTGTTGGTTCTTTGTTATGAACCTCTGGAAATAAAATTGAGACATAACTTGTTGACTAAAAAATCTTATAGTAAAGTTTCTAAGAAATAATCTAGATAAACATGAGTTTTTACTTCTAAAACTTAATTGGCATCAATCAGTGATGAAAAACAAAATTCACAAACATTTGACAAACATAAAAGCAGCATCAATATGAAAATATGTCAAACAACAAAAGTTACTTCATCAACAAATATGAAACTATAACTGAGTTGTGTTGCTCTGTATTGTCAAGCATGTGGCTTAGTACATTCGACTTCAGCAAGCACATTTTGGCGCATTTGCTATCCCTAGTCTTTCTTCCCGCAGTCTGCTTACAAGGGAGCAAGAATCTTTTTGCCTGGTCACTATCCCTTGACTGTCCAACATGAAAGACGCCAACAATATTTTGCATTGTCCTTGAGGTCATGAAACATTGCAAGCCCCTTTATTACTTTAAGGTAGGTACACAACAGAGGCTAATGAAACTAGAAGATATACGACAATAAGAAACAGTCAACAGCTTTCTCTGGTCATGTAATGAGAAGAGAGGCACTGGAAAACATTGTGACAACTGGAAAGATCATGGGGAAGAGGGCAGAGGTAGTCAAAGAGAAATGATTTTGGATGGACAGACAGTGGAACTGAGGAATAGAGAACAACAGACCAATATATGTCGAGAGATAAACACTACATCAGTTGGCAGGGCACTTGATGATGATGACACAACAGACAGGCAAATATGAAATAATATAATTATGTGTTCTTTGCATTAACTTAATGTCACTGAACAAACAAACTGAATGCACAGTTGAAGTGCTATTTCTGTATTTCTTACCTTATCTTTTTCTCTCATTGATCCCCTGCCCATAATAGCCATTTTACATCCTGTTTGATCCTGGAGTGCTTTAAGTGTCTGTCCTTTAGGTCCAAGCAGTTTTCCAACAAAATTATACTGGTAGAAACAAATAAACAAAAATTCTTGTAAGGTTACCAATGGACACTGACAAGTCAACTTGTTTTAGTTTTTGTTTACTGCTAAAACCTTTCCTGTCTTTAAGACTTGCACAGTAAAAGAGAAATGGTAACTGCAACTCACTTCATGCTGTGATTAAACATTTTAAACTGTGTTTAGAATTAAATTAAAAAAAAGCCGCTGTGACATAGTGGATAGTGTGCTTGCATGCCAAGAATAGTGGTCTTGGTTCAATTCCCAGCAGAGGCAGGAATAATTTCCCCCACCAGTACAGGACAACTATGGGGTCGGGTCATTCAGACTCATACAAAAGGCTACCAGAGAATTTTAAGGAAATTGAGAATAAGGCGATGAATTGGGGAATGGCCATCTAAACTCATGTCATAGCATTGAATATGTAGAAGCTGCACCTAGCTTAACATTTTATTATTCAATTATTCAGTTTGTAATCAAAATCTACATTAAGACCAACACCTGAGTGTTAACAAAATTACAGGGGTGTGTTTCGTCACCAAATTTCTTCTCTTTATAGAAAAGTAATAATGAGAGAGATCAAAGAGAAGCCAGGAGTACTAATCGAACTGCCAGATAACTGATTGCGATTGCCTAAAAGAGGTTAATGAAACTAGAAGATTATATACAACAATAAGAAAGAGACAGATCAGTGGGAAGACATGATTGCCTACACCAGCTGGCAGGGAACTTGATGAAGTCCCACCAACTTAATTATAGAGGACAAGCATGCAGTTAGGCAATTTCTTTACATATATAACCAACACAAGGACTATAAAAATGAAATAATGTAATCAATTAATGACTTACTCTAGGATACTCTTTTGATGGAATTCTGATTTTCACAGATATTTTCTGGGGTCGTTCTTGGTGAATGTCATACATAAAAACTGGTGCACGCTCTTTCTTGTCATCTTCACCTTTAGCAAGCCGATCAATCTCTGAAGAATACACATAAATATTTAAACACACACAAACATTACCTTAATTCAGGCCACCAAGACAATTAATGCAATTCTCAAGTAATGTCTACCATGAACTCAACAGAAGGCCACAAGAAATGAAAATAGATAAAATACTTCCTCGTTAATTAACCCTCTAAGGACAACCCTTATATAGCAGTATTTCTTCTTCTTCTTCTGCGTTCATCCGGATTTTTTTTCCGGATGTGACTGCGCTGTGCCTGTTTACAGCAGAGCTGCGTTCTTGCGCCGTTAGGCCGACACATCAGACTTCTGCGGCCATTTGTTGACCGGGTTAACCTTCCCGGGATATAGTAGTATTTAAAAAATCTGCTTTTTATCCCGATGTGAAAACCAAACACACCAAGCTGTCCTATGTTTTGCATCTCCTGCAGCTTGCATGTTTTCTTATAATATTCATCCGTCTCTAATTTGCTGTGTTTTTAATGCTGTTTCTTTTGCCCTGTAGGTTTTCAGAAGTGAATTTCATGACAGGAGATCAGGTTAACATTTCCTTTATTTATTTTTTACTAGCTGACGACCCGGCCCGGCATCGCCAGGCGGGGAGCATCTCAATGAATTCGTATAAGTAGTCATTATACATTCAAATACATTTCTCTAAGCGCACAGAGTACGCATTCAGCCCCTGCTCCCATTCCCCGTCTGTTTCTGATGCTCCCGTTCCCGTTGCCCGTCTGTTTCTGATGCTCCCATTCCCGTTGCTCGTCTGTTTCTGATGCTCCCATTCCCATTGCTCATCTGTTTCTGAAGCTCGTAATGCCTTTTTCTTTCGTGCAAAAATTAAAAATTGATTTCTTCTGCGTTCATCCGGAGTTATTTTCCGGATGTGATTGCGTTGTGCCTGTTTACAGCAGAGCTGCGTTCTTGCGCCGTTAGGGCAACACATCCGACTTCTGTGGGCATTTGTTAACCGGTTAACCTTCCCTGGGAAAAATTTATTTTAAACTAACTATTTCAGTTGGATTCGCGGGAGTGAGAACATCTGTAAAAATTTCATCTCAATTGGATGGACTGTTTGGGAACGCATAAAGGACACACACAAAGAAACATAAGTAGATGTAATTGTTCATAACTGATTTCTGGTTTAATCAGAGAGTTCCCTTGGAGCAAGATGGCGGGACATTTCTTCATCTGTTTCTGAAGTTGGTAATGCTTTCGTACTTGAGGAAAAATTGTTGATTTTAAACTATTTCAGTTGGGTCCGAGGGAGTGAGAACAACATCTGTACAAAATGTCATCTCAATCGGATGGACCGTTCGGGAACGCATAAAGGACACACAAACAAATATTCTTTTATATATATAGATTATCTTTGTCATTCCCTAATGAAATACATCTAACAGCTGTGACCTCACATTTAGTGTTAAGTTTGCATGTGTGTGTGAGTGTGTGAAAGGAGAGTAAAATCATTAGTGAGTGCAAGATCATCAAAATACTGTGCCGGGGCAAAGTGTTTTCCATTTCTGAGGTCGTTACTTTCTTAATCCAGACCAAAATCAGTCAGAATAAGAAAAGCAGCAAAAGAACTTTTGTCATGCTCCTGTTATTTCCTGTTAGTATTTCCTCATGATGAAATGTGACCAGAATATATCTGCATTTCTAAATCCTTTTACAGTGAGTAGTAAATGTAAAGGATGCTTTCCCATGCCTTCAGTGGGTGATCCTAATCCCGTTTTTTAAAAACCAATCAGCACTTGAAGGATATGTGGTCAATATCACGCTAGCTGCCTTGACTTCCCAGAACATTTTATGGAGCCCACTGTGTTACCTGGGAGCCAGTGTATGTTTAAAAAAAAAAAAAAATGCTTGCCTTGATAGGGATTCAAACATGACTATCACGCCGGTAGCAAGCATAATTATTTAGAAATCACAAATCTTGTTAATAGTCACATATCAAAATAAAAATCTAATACAATCATTTAGCAAATCCCCTACTTAACTGAGGATACATTTTTAATTGAACAGGCTCAAAAGCCACAAATACACAAAGGTAAAGATAAATGTGTACATGTGGGCAAGCACTTCAAAATGCAGAACACATACAACAACTGTACCAAATACAGCACAGAAAGGTCTATTCTATGGCCAGAGGGAACACTCCTAGATGTCTAACTATGGAAGCATGCAAATATTGCAGAAGACATTAGAGTTCATACTGGAAACAAAACTGAGATATACACTGATTCCAAGCAAATAAATACTTCACAAATTGGCACCTAGAAGAGCAAAACAGTGGACATTAAAGCAACAATGTCACCTTACATTCTCACTTTACAATCTCTAATAAATCTATATCTATAAAACAGAGTGTATGTTTGTGGGTTTGTGGGTCTTGGATGCGTTCGATAACGGTACATCCGATTGAGATGAAATTCTCTACACGTCTTCCTTTCATTCATTTGCAACCGACTATAATAATTTCTTAATGTAAAATCTTTGACTTATTTAATAACATTTACTTTTCCATTTTCATTATGTAATGTCTATATAGCATGGGGACTTCTCTAGAAAAGTTATTTCAAGGGGCATAACTTTTAATAACATTTCTATATACTTTATAGTCATATTGTTGGACTTACCTGCACTATTGTTAAACTCTTTGTCTATAGTTATTTTTAGGCATATGAGTTATATTAAATAATGATATAATCTTTAAGGTATTTTTAAAGTTTGCATAAAAATAATGCATTATGCATAACATTTTAACCCATCTTTTTCTGCTTACAAAACTTAACTGTCATGTCGGTGATTAAAAACAGTTTTCATTAAAAATAATGAATGGTGTGTGGAAGGACATTCTTTTAAGTTACTGTGCGCCAGGAGCTGGGTGAAACCATGGGCCGGGTCAGATAGACAGATAGTCGGGAACGGAAGCTTATTTGACTACTTATATGAATGAATTAAATGACATGCTCCCTACCAGGGACTGGGTGAAGCCGGGCCGGGACAGACAGACAGACAAACAGATAGTCGGGAACGGGAGAGCTTATATGACTACGTATATGAATAAAATGAGATGCTCCCCACCAGGGACTGGGTGAAGCCGGGTCAGACAAGACAGACAGACAGTCGGGAACGGGAGAGCTTATATGACTACTTATATTAATTAAATGAGATGCTCCCCACCAGGGACTGGGTGAAGCCGGGCCGGGTCAGCCAGACAGACAGACAGACAAACAAGCAGACAGACAGACTGATAGATAGATAGATCCCCTCCAGGGCCTGGGCGAAGCCGGGCCGGGTCAGCTAGTACTAGATAAAATGAGCACGAAAAATTGCTAGCAGCAGGTTAATAATTGGAATAAATTATGTATGGAACATGAAAATAGGGAGCAAAAACAAAGCATGGATAATATCGGAAACACCTTAAGATAAATGGAAAAATGAATTTCTAATGTCAAAATCAGATCCGAGTGCCAACTTGTCTATATAAATTTGGGTCTAGCACCCTCCACCTAAGGTTTGTAAAAAGTCCACTTATTTTTTTTCAAAAGCTGAGGTGCTTATGTCAGAGTCCAGGAATAATACACAAACAGAAACACTATTAAACAAAGGTAGGAAGTGGATAAAAGACAATATTTAGATGGCCTTGCAAAACAAGCAGAAAAAGCAACAGCGAACGGTTACCCCAGAGATCTTTACAAAACAAGATAATTTGTAGGAAAAAAAATCATCAATCAGGTAAACTTAAAAATAGGTTTTTCTACCCTGGCTATAACAATGATTATGAATGTTAAATAAGGTCTGAACAATTAATGTAAACAGAAGTAATGAGACCTTTGTCCTTTAACCTTACCACAAATTTCCGTGGCACTTAGGATTTTTAAAACAATGTTTCATTATTTCATTCTAATTAATTATACAAATGGATACCCATGGGAGGGAGGGGCCACGGAAGTGGAAATCCAGCAACTAATTCAGGACAATGCTCACTCGAGTGATGTGATTATCTACACAGATGGTTCTGTGTCAAGAGGTGAGAGAAGTGGCTGGGGGTTCATAGCCAAAGCTAATGGTCGATGTTTGGGGCAGGAGAGCCTGGCATATGATACCACAACATCCAGCTTAAGAATGGAAGTGGAGGCAGTCACTGCGGCTCTCCGCTGGATGGAGAATATGACACACACACACATCGTGATTGTAACTGACTCAGAAAGCATGTTGACGAGGGTGAGGACGGGCAGACCGAGTGGCTTGCTTCGCAGGTCACGGGTGACAAGCATCGCCTGGATCTTTTCTCCGGGGCATGCCGGTGTGCTGGGAAATGAATAGGTGGACAGATTGGCTGGCTCTGCTGAACTTGGTGGAGTATTGATACATGACAAGGCAGACGTGGTTGCGGCCTTGTGGGAGCACGTGCACACCTCGGAGGAGCAAATGGATTACCATGGTCTGGTAAGAATGAGACGAGGAGTGACGAAGGGATCTGGCCGACGCTCAACGGAAAGGCGAGACGGACTTATAATCAGATTGCTATTGGTACTATTAGTGTTGGAACTCTTCGCTAGCTGCTGAGGATGGGGACGGAGCACTTATGGGAATGCCCCAAATGCTGTGATGTCGATTCCTAAACCAATCAATCAATTAATGGATACCCATTTTGAATATTACTATTATTAATTACTATCAAATGATACTTTTTTAAAACATTAGGCACTCTTCCGAATAACGGTCCCAAATTATTTATTGTAAAAAGCATCCTTTACAGGGCCTCATTGGTTGATATAATAAAAAATATATTAAACACTACGAACTAAAATGTAGAACTAAGAAAGCGGAATTATGTACCATTAATATTTGTTATATGTGGAAATTGTGGCAAAAAAGATGTAAATACTGTCCAAAAGCCACAAATAATCTTAGTGCAAAAAATTTTACATATCAGAATGAGCATTGAATGTGTTGTCGATCACTTTCTGTTCAGTGTGACGTGGACTGCTAGACCCATCGATGGATGCAATAAATGCTTTTGGGCCCAGAGGGCCCTCACAGTCGGAGTGTGTACCTATCAGTTATATGTGGAAATAGATATCCATTCATTCATTCATTTAAATCTCATGTGACAATAACACATGTCACTGTGATTGTAGAATGTCTTTGATGACATCAATTAATTTACTTCTCGGTCATCATCTTGATCTCATAGCAGACATTTTTTTATGTAGGTTGTTGGCGTTTTAATGAGATGGCCAGTCGATCTTGTCTTTCAATAAATGTGGCGCAAGGTGTTGATCCCACTGTCTGATACCATTTCTTACTCGGTCTCAGATAGTTAAGTTGGCAGCTCTCAAATTTGTGTAAGGATTGCTTACTCTAGACAATCACAATCTTTCATAGGTAATCAATGAATGAGCTCTGTGGGTAAATTTAATATAATAATTTTACCAGGGCAGTGCCCTTACACCCTACGATGATACTCTGCGATTTTTATTCAACATCGATGGGATTGTTACTATGCAAAACAGGCCATGCCACCTGGTTTTAACCCTTATCCGAGATTAGACATCTGATTTCACTAACCAAAAGATATGGTGACATCATTATATAACTTTTAAAAAAGGTTCCAAGATAAAATGCCCAGTATTATGCTGAGATCTAACTCGATAGCGATACCATCAGGGCTCGAGACAAACACTGCAACAGACGCAACTCTCAGCCTTGGCTTCTGTATAGTTTTTTGTATAGTTTAGTTTACATAGAATATCTCAACTGTGAACTCACCCAGACCTGAATAATAGTGGTGCCATTTGGTTCTATTTTCTAAAGAGCTATCCAGATACGTAGTTTTTATAACTTTGATAAAACATTTCATGAAAGCTCACATAAAATTCAGTCAATCTGGCAGCCCATTCAACCTAAATTCAATGTTTCATTGTTGATTGTAATTGTAAAATTGTATGTCGTGGGGTAAATATAATCATAAACCTATGGTGCCTCATTTCAGTCTCTCCGACAATTCAATGAAGAGGTATTAATTTTCTCTTAACTAATGTTTAATAAAACTAACTTAAAGAATATCGTTAATAAATAGACTACGTTACAAATTAAATCACCATCGCCATCACATCACACGCATGCGGCATGCAGTCAGGAACCACTTCCACTATGAGAATCAGTGAATACGAAAATTATTATATTCTCCATACTGAATGTGTCATCTGAAATATGTGAAGCAAATGCTATATTACCTTGAGCAATTAACCTGCTGGCATGCGAGGTTGGATCAGTTTGTTTAAACTCATTTTCCAATTCCTCACCGTAAGTCCCTGTTTGCGCCATATTTTCACGATGCGATCTCTACCCTGTTCCGTTGACTTATGGGAAGTTGGCAGATTTTTCTGCAGTAACTGCAGGCTCCTGTCTGCACTGATATTTGCATCTTTTTGATCTATATTTCTATAAATTAATGTTTCAATCGTCTTGCATATAAGTAATTAAATTTACAGGTTCTTTATACAATTTATATTTACTTTAAATGCGATTATTTAAGTATACCTTGGGATTCAATATAAGTGGCATAAGTTCGTGGCTCCACTGATTTGTTATTATAATTACTAATTAGCGTCCATATATTACACGTGTAATTTAATAAAATATTAAATGACAGAGTAATGTAATAGTAAATAAATCACAATACTGTGCAGTAAGACAAATTATAATTTAATAACTTGTGAACATTTTACTCACATTGGCTAATTACAATTTGGTATATTAAAAATTAAAGAGCTGATTTACCAAGCCGGCGTACTGGCCGTGATCGTATAGTGGTTAGTACTTCGCGTTGTGGCCGCGACAACCCAGGTTCGAATCCTGGTCACGGCAGAGGCTGTGATGTCTCGCACGTCCAAGCTGGCTATTTTTTATTTTTTACAATTTTATTGTCATCATTTCTGTTTAGATAAATGAATTGCTGTCACGCCAGCTGCCTTGTATTAAAGTATTTGTACTACTGCTGATGCTGCCAGTAGGATATCCCCACCATTCATAGTAATAACGTTTGTCACAGCAGTTGCTATTTCGTCAACAGACGATTTATATTTCACATCCCATAGTCAAAATTCTACTGCAGAACCTATGAATAGAATCCACGTCCCACAATGTGTGAGCCGGGTATTATGTCTCAAATCATCAGTCGAGCTACTTCTGAAATATGCCAAAACACAATTTTTCCTTTTGAAAATAACCAACCGTGTCAAAGTGGTTTTCTAGTGTATGAGGAGTTGTTTACAATATTACTAGACCTGCAATTTCTCGTTCAGTGAGCTAATGAGGGGACATCCCATGCTGTATAGAAGTTTACCAGTCAGCCTTTTCCCCAGTTCTTCGTAATCGGGCACCTGACTGTGTGTGCAAAAAGAGTGCATTATAGGATATGAAGCTGGATCGTCAAGCCTTTCTAGTGGTAGCTATTGTTGTCTTAATGTTTTATTATTATAAATTATTACACATCCCTGTCTAAACCGTCATACACAGCACGAATTGCGGACAAACTGTACTCATGAACTCAATGACCAAGCATGAGGATGGATGAAATGAATGTATGAAAACGAATATACGACCTCAATTTACGCGGCTTATCCACTTCGCCACGGAGACCGAAATAACAGGAAAAAATAACGGAGACCAAAATAACATAAAAAAATATTGGACGTGCGAGATACCACAGCCTCTGCCGTGACCAGGATTCGAACCTAGGTTGTCGGGGCCACAACGTGAAGTACTAACCACTATACGATCACGGCCAGTAACTTTACGATCACGGCCAGTACGCCGGCTTAAATTTAATCTCTGTTAGCAGCAATTTATGTAATGTCCTAGTGAATTCAGACATGTTTTATACATCAAAAACTTGGTGTGTTAATGCCGAGGTAGCGAGTTCAGTTCTGCTCCTTCACAGGTCAGTTGGACAAAGATGTTGACGTCTCGTCCTTGATTTGTGGACGTAAATTACAAGTACCTCAGAAGAGTGGAATCATATGATGCTAGCGAGGTACACTGGTAATACTCTAAATACTCTTCTAATAAATACTATTATTAATTATTATTATTACTATTGCTAATAGGGAAAGCTAATATTAAGTAATATACAGTAATTTATGCACGAAAATAAGTCCAGTTCACTATGGACTACGCTTGCGTTCAAAGCGAGCAGCTAAAAAAGCAAACAAAAACAGGGTAAACATTAACAACCTGCGTTATATTGACCATACAAGTGTTACTATGGAAACATGCGAATAAATTGCAGTGAATGAATCACTGAAAAACGAGAAGTAGGTTGTGAGCTTTACCAAAGCACGACTACAAAAATTGCAGAATATAAATTGCAGGAAATGATCAATATTATAATAATTGCCAATAAAAGGAAAATGCAATAAGACTAAATATATCACAATTCTTCTTCTTCTTCTTCAGCTTTCCGAGCCATTGAGGTTCTTTGCTGCAAATACAATCTGTCTCCATTCGTCTCTCTGGTGGACCTTCTCTTGCCAGTCGTTGATTCCAAGTGCTTGTAGGTCTGTACATGTATTATCTCTCCACCGTCTTCTTGGTCTACCTCGGGGTCTACGGTCATTTATTTCCTGAGTGTAAGCGAGTTTTGTTTCCCTATTATCTTCCATTCTTTCTATATGCCCCAGCCATTGTAGTCTATTAGCCTTCATGATACCAGTGATTAGCGGAGACTTAAACAGATCATAAATGTCTTTGTTACTTCTTCTTTTCCACTCTCCACTTTGTGTATCCCTAATGGGTCCAAAGATGCGTCTTAAAATTTTGTTCTCAAAGGTTTGTAACAAGGCTTCGTCTCCTTTCGTTGTACTCCAGGTTTCAGAGCCATACAGCACAACTGGTCTGATCAGTGTTTTGTATATTGTGATTTTGGTGTTACGAGATAGCGCCTTTGATTTTAGTAGATGTTGTAGTGCATAGTATATCTTATTTCCAGAGTTGATTCTAGTTTGTATTTCTTCCCTTATGATGTTGGAGCAGTTGAAGATTGTACCCAGGTATTTGTATGTTTCCGTTTTTTAAATGGTCATATTATCTATTTGTATGTGGCCAGAGTTTTTAGCCATTCCGTCTCTTGAAATTACCATATATTCTGTCTTATCTTGGTTGATAACCAGCCCCATCTGTTGGGCTTTTTCCTTTAAGTGAGTCAATATTTCCAATGACTTTTGTTCACTTTGTCCTATAATATCTATATCATCTGCATAACCAAGCAGCTTGGATGTTCCTCCAATATCACATTCCTCCTTTATCTTCCTTACAACTTTCTCTAGAGCCAGATTGAAGAGTAGCGGCGATAGTGCATCACCCTGTTTCAAGCCAGATGTTATTTGGAAAGGGTCTTCTTCTTCTTCTTCGTTCATCCGACGTTTTTTTTCGGACGTGATTGCGTTGTGCCTGTTTACAGCAGAGCTGCGTTCTTGCGCCGTTAGGCCGACACATCCGACTTCTGCGGGCATTTGTTGACCGGGTTAACCTTCCCGGGGGTTTCTTAGGACGTTTGGCTCTCACTGTTGTGGTGTTAGCCCCCATCCCAGCTGGCCCATATAGAACAGCCAAAGACATCCTGGTCAGCCCTCAAGGGAAGGCAGGGGCAGACCATGGGCATTCCCCGCCATCCAAGGAGGCTTCCATACTTGCAGAGCCGACACACAGCGCTCTGGTACTGGGCTCACCCAAGGAATCGTCACGTCCTGCACATGGCTGCTTAGCCTCACTTCCGTATATTGGGCCTTCCATTCACCATAGGCTGTTCTTCCGGAAACCAGAAGAATGCAGTCTGCAGATGACATCCACACAGTGAGCTTTCGATTAAGACTTTCCACATAATGGATTTGCTATCCAAGCAATATTCCATTTCGTGCCACTAGGACACTTTCCACCTTTTATGAAGCCCACACAGTGAGCTTTCGATTCGGACTTTCCACATAATGGATTTGCTATCCAAGCAATATTCCATTTCGTGCCACTAGGACACTTTTTCCACCTTTTATGAAGCCCACACGTAATGGATTTGCTATCCAAGCAATATTCCATTTGATGCCTCAGGGGCGCTTTTGTAACCGACATACCTGTGGTATGAAGTGCGGCAGTCTAAATACTTCTTCATGCACCTTTAAATGTCAACCTGAATGTAGTTAAAGTAAGCTGCAGTCAACTTGAGCTTGTTGATATCTCCATAGAGCTTGTCCTCAAATGAAGCAGGTGTAGGCCAAAATATCTTTCTCTGTTCTGCATATATTGGGCACTCCTGCAGCAAATGTTTAGCTGTCATTTTACCAGTTCCACAATTGCATTCATCGGTATTTCCTATCTTTAGTTTATTGAACAAGTGGTATTTCAGCCTGTTATGTCCTGTGCGGAGTCTGAAGATTGCTACTTGCTCTCTTCGGTCGAGTTTGTAATATGCATCATCCTTCTGGTGACCTGGATGCTCTGATTCCCATTTGGTTCTATAGGTGCTTTTTATCAACCTCTTTGCCTCGTTATAGGTTATGTCTATGTCAGGCTGTGGTAGTCGTCCGCCCTCTTTTGCCAGTCTGTCAGCCTCTTCATTTCCAGGTATACTGCAATGTGATGGGATCCACTGTATTACAACTTTTTGGGATTTCTGGCATAGACCATGGAGTGCTGCTCTTAGGTCAGCTATTTCTGTGCTATTATTGCTCTTCAGTATTGAGACAGCTGACTTTGCATCTGTGAAGATAGCTATTTGCTTCTCTTTATTTTCCCCCATCAAGAGCATTTCTGCTGCAGTTTTCAGAGCCTCTACCTCCGCTTTGAAGTTACTTGAAAACTTTCCAGTTGCCATTGAATGTGTTTTTTTTCACTCCATTTTTTAAATTTAGGAGAATTCCTCCTCCTCCATTCTCTATTGAATTTTTGGCTGATCCATCTGTATATGCATGTGTCCAATTGCTGCTTGGGTAATGTTCTTTTATGTAGTTTAGGGTTATTTCTCTTCTTTCGGTTTCATGCTGAGTGTTCTTTTTCTCAATACCAGGAATGTTTTCTATCATCTCAGGCAGTTGCTGCTGTCTCCAAGCTGGGAACTTGTGTGCATTGTAAATGGGTTTGACTGTTGATATGTTAAGTATAGGATCTGCCCTAATCTTTCGTTTTGCAGTTTCTACAAAGTTGCTACGCTTCAGTCTTCCCTTTCCAAAACCACTAAACCTTTTATACATAGGGTGGTCTGTCAATCTTCTAAATTTTTCTGCTTGTTGCTGGGCTCTGCTATCTCTTCTATCCTGCATTGGTTGTAAACAAGTGATCTTTTCTAGTTCATTAATAGGCGTTGTCTTCAGGCTTCCAGTTATGATTCGCATTCCTTGGTTTTGGACTCTACTAATTTTGTTAAAGTTTGACTTAGCTGCTGTTGCCCAAGCTGCAATGCCATATTCCAGTACTGGCCTCACCCGTCCAGTATATAACTTCTTGAGAACTTTCTCATCTGCTCCCCACGTTGCACCAGCAAGCTTTTTCATGATTGCCATTCTCTGCCTTGCTCTTGTTCGATTGTTCTCAACCTGTGTCTTCCATGTCAGGCGACGATCAAAGGTGACTCCTAGATAGTTTGGATTTTCTTCATGGCGCAATATTTTTCCATTCAATACCAGCTTAGGTTGCTGAGTTTTATTTGAGAGGGAGAACACTGTGCATGTTGTTTTCTCCTCACTTATCTTCACTAGCCATGATTTTGACCAGTCCTCTAGCGCTAATAAGGCTTGCTGTATTCTGCTGTTAGCTGTACTAATATATTCTTCAGATGTCCATATGGCTAGGTCATCTGCAAAGGAGGATGTGTGTACTCTGGCTGGAAAATTTTCCGTGATGTAATTTATATATGCTAGGAATAATGTTGGTGAAAGAACTCCTCCTTGGGGGACACCTTGCTCCAACAGCATCATTTTGCTTGTTTGTCCTAGTACTTTTGTCCTGGCAGTTCTGTTCTCAAGGTAGTGGCTGATCCATTTATACATTTTTCCACAAACATGCATTTTTTGCAGTTTTACTTTCAGTCCTTCCTTCCATACTTTATCAAATGCTTTTTCTAAATCTATCCAGACTGCTAGTGTGTGCTTTTTCTCTTGGAAGGCATCCTCTATTTCCTGAGCTATATAGGTTATTTGATCTTCAGTGGATCTGTACTTTCTGAAACCTGCTTGGTGTGGTGTTAAGAGTTTGTTTTCTTCCAGATGCCATGTTAGCCTGCCATTGATAATGCGTTCCATTAATTTTCCTACACAGCTAAGTAGACTGATAGGTCGATAGCCATTTGGTTCTTCCATGTCTTTTCCTTTCTTTTGGACTGGTATTAGTATAGCTTCCTTCCATGCCTGTGGGACTATTCCTCTCTTCCAGCTGTTATTTAGGACTGCTAGTAGTTTCTTCTTTGCCTTGGTGCCTAGTCCTATTAGCATTTCATTTGTGATTCCATCCTTTCCTGGTGATTTCTTCTTTTTTAGGGTATTCATTGCCTGTTCCATTTCTTCCATTGTTAGATTTGCCATCATATATTCTGCTGCTGTCTCTGTATTTCTATGATGTATCTGTTTGTCTTTGATTGCTTTCTTCTGTTCGGTTGTAATATCAATGTGGTTTGCATTTGCATAGTGTTCCATTAGTGCATTTGCAGCCTTTTTTCCTGTAAGCAAGACATTTCCTTGTTTAATTGTTATTTGTTTGTTTCTAGGTCCTTCATTGTTCATGGCTTTCACTAGTTTCCATAGTTTGTTTCCATCCCTGTCAAAATTCAGGTTTTCTGTTTTTTCCCTCCAACAATCTCTTGTTGTTTGATTTACTGTTCTTTTATATTTTGCTGAGATGGCTTTGAGAGAGATGTTCGCTTCAATTGTTTGTTCTCTCTCTGCTGTCTTCCTGGCATCTTCAACTTTGTCCTCCAAACTTTGTAGTTCTTCAGTCCAGTATGGTTTGTAATTTTTCCTCGCTCCTCTTGGAATGGACTCAGTGGCTGCCTGTATTATCGCTCTGTTTAGACTTTCCACCATTTGCTTTATGTTGCCATATCGTGTATTTATGTTTTCACAATATTTGTCTGTTAGTATGGCAAATCTGTCCCAGTCTGCTCGTTTGTAATTCCAGCGGGGCAAGGGCTTTTGCTCCTGTGGAACATACTCCATATTCATTACAAGCTTGATTGGTCTGTGGTCACTACCTGCTAATTGGTCCAGCACATGGCGATCGATTTTGTGGAGGATGTCTCCTGTGCAGAAAGCTAAGTCTGGAGTAGAAGTGGTAAGCCATCTTCTGGAGTAGAAGCTCGGTGTGTCATCCGCTTTGTTGAGTATATGGAGATTTGAGTCTATTTCCCAGTCCTCCAATTCATCTCCTCTTTTGTCAGTATCTGGGTATCCCCATCTATCTGAACGGCTATTAAAGTCTCCGACAATAATGCAGTTTGTGTCAGTTATTTTCATGTTTGAGAGTGTAAGGTCCTTATCTGCTGGGCTATACAGATTGTAGATTCTTATTTTCACGTCCTTTATCATTATATCAACACCTATAATTTCCGTTTGGTTGTCAGAGATCACAGATACTTCGCTGCAAGGTATTGTATTTCGTGTAAGTATTAGAACTCCTCCTTTGTGTCCTTCGCGGTCGAAACGTGTGGCCTGATATCCTCTGACTGAGAATTTGCGATTGGCATTGAGGTGTGTCTCTTGAATGCATGCCACATCTATTTTATCTTTATGAAGACGCTGTGTTAGGGACTCTTTCTTCTTGTAAACTCCTTCGGCATTCCACTGTAGTATGTTGAGTGTCCGGGGTATTTGGTCAATAGCTCTTAACCTACTCCTCTGTGCCTTGACTCCACAGCACAGGGGAAGGTGACCACCAGTAGTCATGGGTGGACCTCCTCGAGGCAGGGGGCCCGGCACTATCGCCGCCTGATGGGACTTCACGGGATTAGCACCATAACGATTAATTTGGATTTGTGACATCATGAATTAAGTTACGTTGCACTGCTTTGTCAAGCCTGTGGCTCAGTACATCCGATTTCGACAAGCATTTATTCGGGATGCTTTCCCTAGCCTTTGACTGTCCCCAGTCTACCTACAAGGCAGCAGGTTTTACGTTGCACTGCTTTGTCAAGCCTGTGGCTCAGTACGTCCGATTTCGACAAGAATTTATTCGGGGTGCTTTCCCTAGCCTTTGACTGTCCCCAGTCTACCTACAAGGCAGCAGGTTTGTGTGTCTCTTCGTCTGGTCCCTCTCCCTTGACCTGTCCGACATGGGTGGCCCTACCAGTAGCTGTGCTACCGTCGGCATAGCTCTTGGGGTCATTGGGACGCTCAAGCCCCTCTACCTCGTCACGGTGGACACACAGCAGAGGGGGGAAAGGGTCTGATTTCCTGCCTTTATATGTTACTATATTATAAGTATCTTCCATGCATAGTCTGGTCATGTTGATTAACTTCCTTGGTATTCCAAATTCCCGCATAGCATTCCATAGACTATTCCTATGGACACTATCATAAGCCTTTTTAAAATCCACAAAAATGTTATGGAGATCTCTTTTATATTCCCAATGTTTCTCGGCTATTTGTCGTAAGATAAATATCTGATCTATTGTTGATCTGTTTTGTCTAAAACCTGCCTGGTAGTCACCTAATATGTCTTCTGAATATGGTTTTAGTCTATTTAGTAATACTGCGGATAGTATCTTATAGCTTGTGGACAGTAGTGATATTCCTCTATAATTTCCACATTGGAACTTGTCTCCTTTCTTAAAGATAGGTATCAATAATGACTCTTTCCAGTCATGTCCTCCAGATTTTTATTATTAGTTCGTATAGCTTTAGATGTAATGCATGGCCACCTGCCTGTATAAATTCAGCAGCAATTCCATCAGTCCCAGTTGCCTTATTGTTTTTAAGTCGTGTGATTACATATAGGTTTTCTTCAAATGTAGGTTCTTCAATTTGTGGTTCGCATGTTAGAACCTCTTCCTGTGGGAAAATCTATCATAATAGCACATTGAAATCAGAACTCAGGAGAAAAAAATGCTACCAGAATATGAAGATCATTCATCATCATCATCATGTGCCGTGCCAGCAATAGTGGGCGAATACGATTCACCATATCGCCCGTTCACCTGTCTTGGATCCTTTTGTACACACTTGCATACTGGCTGTCTGGGGTCTCCTAATTGAACAATACTTTCCCCATAGGACGAGGCTGTTCCTATAGATCACACATTTACGGCGGTTATCTGTTATTGGGTGACCTGTCGAACTATACTATACTAGTATGTATTACTAATGATGTACTCAGGTTGTGTTCCTTTGTACTCTACAGACTATATACGGTTTAACTCCTGTAGTCTTTATGTGCCGACGATGTTGCTTAGGGGCAGTGAACGCGTTTCACAATTCCCTGACATGCCGAGTCGAGGGTTCTTCTTCTTCTTCTTCTTCTTCTTCTTCTTCTTCTTCTTCTTCTTCTTCTTCTTCTTCTTCTTCTTCTTCTTCTTCTTCTTCTTCTTCTTCTTCTTCTTCTGTGTTCGTCCGGAATGTTGTTTTGGATGTAATTGCGTTGTGCCTGTTTACAGCAGAGGTGCGATTTATTTGTTAACCTTTCGGTCGACACATCTGACTTTTTCAGGCATTTGTTTTCCTGGATGTTTCGAAGGACGTTTGACTCTCACTATTGTGGTGTTATCCCCATCCCAGCTGGCCCATTTAGAACAGCCGAAGATATCCCGGTCAGCCCTCAAGGGAAGGCAGGGGCAGACCATGGGCATTCCCCGCCATCCAAGGAGGCTTCCATAATTGCAGAGCCGACACACAGCGCTCTGGTACAGGGCTCACCCAAGGAATCGTCACGTCCTGGACATGGATGCTTAGCCTCACTTCCGTATATTGGGCCTTCCGTTGACCACAGGCTGTTCCTCCGGAAACCAGAAGAATGCAGTCTGCAGATGACATCCACACAGTGAGCTTTTGATTCGGAGTCGCGGGTTCGAAATCAGTTGTAGGCAATTTAGTTACAGAAGTTACATTCCCCAAGGTACCATCACCAAGAGCTCTTCTTTCCCTCGCCAAGTTTAGAAATCAGCGGGTTGTGCAAGACCAGTATTAGAACTTTATATCTACAAGGAGACATGTTATTACGATTAACCAAGTCACGATTGAGCACAGCAAGGACAGATTCAATGGGATTAGCTTATAAAAAAATATATTCTAGATATTTTTCAGAATTTTCTAGATATATTCAGGAAGACAGCGGGACAAGGACGGGATTTGTCACCACATCTTATTATGCAGTTACCTAGTATATGATAGAACCTGACACTTCGCTTCCCTGTACTTATAGTATTGTCTGACGTAGGCTAGCTTTAAATAAACGGGAGCCAGAGACAGGGTAGCCTTCTCAATCAACATATTTGTACAACGAGAATATAATGAAAACCAGATCAGATACACGAGACTGTTAAAGGTGGTTTAAAGACAAGAGTATCTACTTTATTGTGTCTACTTTATTATCATGTATCCCATATGGCTCGGTCAGGTCATATAGGTCAGGTCTTAGTCAGATATGACTGAGCTACCGTATAACAGAAGACGGTACTACCTGCTTTCTGATAGCGCCGAATTTTGGGCGGCGCTTACCAAACCCGACACCCCACATTGTGCCAACGGCTTCGGGCGGAAGAGCGCAATTGGGAGGGTACAAGCCTTACCCTGGTGCGAGGAAATGCAAGCTAAAGACAAAATGTCATGGCAGGGCAGACCAGGCCCTAAGCCTTGGTTGGCAGCTGGTCTAGGATTGAAGCTCCGACAGGCGGACTGTTAGAGCATTGCTTTGCTGATCCGGCAGCTTCTGCAGCTTGTCTTGTTCCAGATGTAGGGGTGTTACCTTTCCTCTGGAGTGAACTAGGCAGGCCGAGAGAGGGATCATGCTGCACGGGCAATACATGATCTCTATATTTTAGCCCAGACTTTGTGCTATGGAGAGGCAATAACTCCATCCCTGGTCTTAACTGGTCTCTGAATCAAAGCGAGAGGCAACTGTTACGGGTTATAAGTCCCTGTCAACTGGCGTAGACATGGGGCGCCACGCGTTGCCTCTGACGGTGGGAGACACCTACAGGTGTCACTAATCAGCTACCGCCCGCCTCAAGCTAAGCAGCCCCCGGCCAATTGGGTGCTGATCCGCCACAGCCTGCCTGCTTCAATGGGTGCTTGGGGCTAGGACAAAATCTGAATCGCAGGCTGTAAAACCAATGCACCAGGTACAAACAAAAATAAAAATAGAAACTTCAAGCTACGGCTTGCAACCTGGACCGTGAGAACCACGTGTCCAGGATTTTCCACTGACTTGACCAATATTGACGATGTGAGAAAAACGGCTGTGATTGATGCCGAACTCAATCGTCTTAACATTGATATTGCTGGCCTGCAGGAGACTCGCCTCGCTGAGGAAGGGTCACTCAGGGAAAACAATTACACCTTTTTTTGGAAGGGTAGAGGGCAGGGAGAAAAAAGGCAACACGGTGTGGGTTTTGCAGTGAAGAATTCGCTACTGGGAATAATTGAAATTCCAGCAGGAGGAAATGAAAGACTATTATCCCTGCGATTGGCAACCTATTGTGGGTTTGCCACCATTATTACTGCATATGCATCGACACTCGATTCCTCTGATGATGTGAAGGATTCGTTCTATGAGGAGTTAGGCTTCGTGATCAAGGCAGTTCCAAAATCAGACTACATTTATATGCTCGGTGATTTCAATGCTCGTGTGGGCAAGGACTCGAGTTCATGGCCAGTGTGCCTTGGGAAATACAACATCGGTCGCATGAATGAAAATAAGCAACGGCTGCTGGAGCATTGCACCAGTAATGACCTATGTATTACAAACTCCTTTTTTAAAACAAAAGAGATGCATAAGGTCACATGGAAACATCCAAGATCCGGCCATTGGCACCAGCTGGACTTCATCATCACACGGAGACAACATCTGAACCATATATCATTGACTCGAAGTTACCACAGTGCTGACTGTGATACGGATCATTCTTTGGTTGTTGCAAGGGTTAGACTGAGATCAAAAAGAGAATCTACACAGCTAAACACAAATGTAGCCCCAGGATTAATATTATTAACACTCACGATCCTGAAAAGTGCTTTCAGTTTCAACAGCAACTTGAAGACGCTTTCACTGATACACCAAAAAATTGTACAGTAAATAAAAAGTGGGGTAAAATTAAGGAAACTCTTTATAAAACTGCCGTAGGGGTTTACGGCACTGTGGATCATAAGAGGCAGGACTGGTTTGCGGCAAACAGCGAGACTCTGCAGCCCTTGATTGATAAGAAGAAGAAAGCTCTCTTAAGAAACAAGGAAAGACCAACGCGTAACACTCTGAGTGAACTAAGGCAAGCTAGGAAGGATGTGCAAAAGGCTGCCAGGCAGTGTGCAAATGATTATTGGATCAAGTTATGTGAGTCCATTCATATCGCAAGTGATAAGGGAAACATAAGAAGCATGTATGAAGGAATAAAGAAAGCCTGTGGTCCAGTGATCAAAAGAAGTTCACTATTGAAAACCTTGACTGGAGAAATCATCACTGACAAGAAACAGCAGATGGACAGATGGGTAGAGCACTATTTGGAGCTTTACTCAAGTGAGACCAAACTAGCGGATGATGCCCTCAACGCCATAGAGGCTCTACCAACTCTTGACCACCTGGACACACTTCCCACCATAACAGAAGTTAAGTGTGCTATAAATGAACTTGCATCTGGCAAGGCTTCAGGTAAGGATGGGATTCCAATAGAGGTTATAAGGAGTGGGCAAGACACACTCACTCTACAGATCCACCAGCCTCCCCCGATGTGTCTCCACCTTGACGTGGCGGGGGAGCTTGCGTGTCCCATCGACCCCATTTGCTTGCCGATGGGTGAAAAATTACATATCGGACAGCTTATGGGATAGGGACCAGACTAAGAGAGACACAACCTGCTGATCTGCAGGTATAGACTGAGGATAGCAGTCAAAATTTAAATCAGGTGCACGAAGGCAGAATTTCTTGGTTCGGACAAAACTCTTAAGGCTCCCTGTCGAGGGCTGTGGCTGAACGCCTCTAAGCCACAAACCCTCGGATCTGAGAGCCAGGCCGATACCCGTCTACCGGAAAATAGAAACGTGATACTGAGCAAGCTACATGCTCAGGTCTGATACATGTTCGAAGGCTCTCAGCTGGGGGATATGAGGGATTCCCGGATGAGAGGGCCTGACCGTTTCCCGTTCACTGCTGCACGAAGGTAAGGTGCTGAGCCGGCAGCACATGTAGCCTACCTCGTGAGCGAGTACAAAAAAGACAGAAAAGTGCCCCAGTCGAAGGGCATGGTTACGGAAACTCTGTACCTAACTCATAGAGAGTGTAGATATAAGTGGAAGAATGTCTCAACGCAAAATGGAACGCACGGCGAGCGAACCTATTGCGTGGGTTGAAGTCACAAGCAAAAGCTTACCGAGTGGATGTCGCCCGCAATCTGACCGCTCCTGGTGTGTGCTTGAGCGATCAGTGGCAAGCGGGATGCTCAACACATGGAAGTGAGGAACTAAAGAAGCCATGAGCAGGACGTGGAAACTCCTTGGGTGAGCCCAGTCTCAGAGCAATATGTGCCGGCTCTGCAATTATGGAAGCCTCCTCGGATAGTGAGATGATGCGCATGGTCTGCCCCTGCCTTCCCTTGAGGGCCGTCCGCGATATCGTTGATCGTTCTATCTTGACCAGCTGAGATGTGGGTGACATTACAACAGTCTAACGTGTCTCGAAACCAGAGGAAGGCTAACCTCACTAAAAAAATGCCCGCCAGAAGTCGGAAGTGTCGGCCTACGGGTGGCAAACTAAAAATTGACACTACGCAATTACGTCCGAGTGAAATGTCTCGCCCGAATGTCTCTCGTGCTAGGAACAGCTCTGACTACCTAGTTTCCGAATGCCGCTCTTGTTCGGAACAGCTCTGACTACGTAGTTTCCGAATGTCTGTCGTGCCTGGAACAGCTCTGATGGGCGCAACGACAAGCACATGTCCGAAAACTCGCTGAGTGGATGCCGTCTGCGAACATGTCTGGTTTGTGCGGGAATGGCCCGGGGAAAACGAAATGACCAATATATTGAAGTGAGGATTTAAAGCAGCCATGAGCAGGACGTGGCGATTTCCCTCGGTGAGCCCAGATCCAGGGCGTTATGTGTCGGCCCTGCAACTATGGAAGCAACCTTGGATGGCGGAAAATGCTATGGACTGTCCCTGCCTTCCTTTGAGGGATGACCGTTGTCTTCGACCGTTCAACCTTGGCCAGCATGGTTGTAGATGGCACCACAAAAGTGAGAGTCTCCCAGGTATGCTACCTGGTCAAAAAAGCACGCTAAAGTCGATGTGTTGGCCTACGGGTTTCGGCCCAAGGGCGCATAACAGACACACCGCAATGACATCTGAAAAAACACTCCGGATGAACGAAAAGAAGAAGAAGAAGAAGAAGATCCACCAGCTAATAGAGCTATGCTGGCGAGAAGGACAAGTCCCACAGGATTTCAAAGATTCAAGCATCATAACACTGTACAAGAACAAGGGCAAACGGAGCGACGGCAACAACTATAGGGGTATCTCACTTCTGTGTATTGTTGGAAAAGTATTTGCCAGAATTGTTCTGCGCAGACTTCAAGTCCTAGGAGATCAAGTCTACCCATAATCACAGTGTGGCTTTCGACAGAACAGGTCTACCATTGATATGATATTCTCATTGCGACAAATGCAAGAAAAATGCCGTAAACAGAATCAACCACTGTTTATTGCCTTCGTCGACCTCACAAAGGCATTTGATTTGGTCAGTCGTGAGGGTCTATTCAAGGCACTAAAGAAGATTGGCTGCCCGCCAACTCTTCTGTCCATTGTGGAATCGTTCCACACAGGCATGAAGGGTATAATCAAGTTTGATGGTGCAACTTCTGAAGAATTTGAAATCAAGAGTGGAGTTAAGCAAGGTTGTGTACTAGCTCCCAACCTCTTTGGAATATACTTTTCACTTCTACTGAAATATGCCTTTCGTGATCAGGATGGTGGTATATACATTGACTCACGCTCAGATGGCGGCCTTTACAATGCTCAAAGATTGAAGGCCAAGACCAAAATTAGGAGGGTACTGATCAGAGAGTTGCTTTTTGCAGATGATGCTGCAGTTACGACCCACTCTGAGGAAGAATTGCAATGTCTACTATCTGCATTCTCCAAAGCTTGTTCTGAATTTGGTTTAACAATTAGCAAAAAGAAGACACAGATTATGTCACAAGGTGCACATGGGGTACCATCAATCTTTATTGACGACGCCGAACTAGAGATGGTAGACCATTTTACATATCTAGGATCAGTGGTAAATAGTAAATTATCCCTAGATCAGGAAATCAACATCCGGATTGGTAAGGCAGCAACAACAATGAACAGGCTAACAAAAAGAGTCTGGGAGAACAGGAAGCTTACTGCAAAAACAAAAGTCCTTGTCTATCAAGCCTGTGTCCTTAGTACTCTTCTTTATGGCAGTGAAACCTGGACAACTTACTCACACCAAGAGAACCGTTTAAACAGCTTTCAAATGCGGTGTCTGCGAAGAATTCTTGGCATTAAGTGGCAAGACAAAATCACAAATACTGAAGTATTGGAAAGATCAGGTTGTGTGACAGTTTATTCCATGCTCAGTCTTCGCAGACTTAGATGGATAGGACATCTTAGGAGGATGGATGATGGTAGAATACCAAAGGACATCTTTTTTGGTGAATTACAGATGGGTAAGCGATCTCAGGGTCGGCCTCTACTACGATACAAAGATGTGTGTAAGCGGGACATGATTGATACAGGCATTGATAATGCACATTGGGAGCAAGTCGCCGCTGAGCGTGTTGCATGGAGGGCAAACATCAGAAATGGAATAAAGACAAAGGAGACAATTATTGCAGATAAGTCACACACCGAGCGTTTGAGACGTAAGATGGTGCATGATGGTAAAAATGACCACGTGTTCACATGCACCCACTGTGAACGGACATTTACAGCGCAAATTGGCCTTATCAGTCACAATCGCTACCGCCATAGGTAAAAGTTATTATGCATTTTTAAAGCACAAACTATCGTCTATCAAGACGGCAAGGTGCCAATGAATATGGCTCGGTCTCTTTCCGCAGGGCGACCTATCTACATCATCACACAGAACATGAACTTCGGAACAACTGCCCTCGCGAGTTAAATGTCCGTTCACTGAGCATTGGAACTGCAGAATATACCATGAGACAAAACAAATAACACGATGACCCTAGCCTGGTGATATATCGTCCTTCTGTCCAATTGACAGGTCACATTTAACGATATATTATCCTTCGGCATTTAATCAGTTAAAAACCGTTCTTCTATTGGGGACTGAATCATAACCACCGTGTTAGCAAGGCGTGCACAAACCACTAGGGTTCTAGGGTTGTTCTATTTAAACAACTTAGTTTAGTTTAGTTTAGTTTAGTTTAGTTTAGTTGACGGATCAACATCACTGCACACGGGTATAACCCATAAGTGCCCCGTTTTACTCCTAACTCAAGCCTGAGTCCTGAGAATCTCAGCTCAGTGCACGAACTCCGTAGCACCGGCGAGGATCCTGAAATACTTTGATTAAATTGTTAACTCGAAATTTTGCCCTAGCAGCGCCGTTAGGCTACTCTTTTTCGATTTCCAACTGCCAAGGGATTTTTTACGTGCGCAACAATACACACAGGCGTCCGATCTCACTACCGAGGGACCAGGGAAAATTTTGTTACTAGAAGTCCACGCGAAAAAATCCCGACCCTCACCGGGGATACCTTAGTTTTCGTGACGTTGAGATGTTTATCATATGTTTCTGTGTTTCAGCTGTTTTTATCATTATTAGTCTGTCGGGGGCAAAAAGAAAACTTTAACCTGCACAATTCGCGGCGACTGCACTAGCCCGATGGCCTTAATTCCTCAGACTCAAGACACCCCCCCCCCCTCACCCCGCAAGATACTATATTGGCAGTAAATTACAGTCGACGGTTTAGTTCTAAGTATTCATTAACAAATCCAGAGGATAGCAAGTCCCTCACTTAATCATCGTCTAGATTATGCTAATTTAGTATTTCCCTCTTTAGTTGATATAGCTGCTTATGTACAAATTATAGACAAATCTAATAATTGACTTTGCTATCTTTATCTTTTCTAACAGACTACCATTGCTTGGTCACCCGAGCAATTTATATTCGTGTTTTGATATTAATTTAACGTCTTTCTGCGTAATCCCGTATATTCTCGTGAGTAACGCAGCTTGTGGGAGAATCGGTAGCGATTCTCGCCGCGTTGGTAACTTACGGGGTATGTGAGTCGGTCGCTCAGAAAGCAATGGCAAACTACTGAGCGTAATCCCGTCCTTGTCCCACCGTCTTCCTGAATATATCTAGAACATTCTGAAAAATATCTAGAATAAATTTTACGAAGCTGGGTTGGCCGTGTACTAATCTTTAAAAATCGTGCCACTATTGGAGACAAAATCATAGCCACCGTGCTTGCAAGGAGTGCATTAACCAATAGGCCTCTAATGTTGTTCTATTTAAACAACTCTGTTCTTTTGCAACTTTGATGTGCTTATCATATATTTCTTGAACTGCCACGGAGGCCGAAAAACATAAATAACAGAGATAGTTATAAATAAAATAAAATACAAGACCAGGACCAAAAAAAAAAAAAAAAAAAAAAAAAATTGCCAGCTTGGACGTGCGAGACATCACAGCCTCTGCCGTGACCAGGATTCGAACCTGGGTTGTCGCGGCCACAACGCGAAGTACTAACCACTATACGATCACGGCCAGTACGCCGGCTTGGAATCGTGTGTGTAAATTCGAAGTGATTTCAAACTCTTGTGTAAACCAGAAGTCAATTTCCTTGTGTAAATTAATCCAGCAATGAACTTGCAAGTATAAACAATCTACTTTATGTTTTCAACACAACAGTTTTTTTGGCATATCCCTTACCGGACGTTGCAGTCAACATGAGCATTTTTCAGCTGCTGTTGATGTACTAGGCAAGATTCACACAACATCCACTGCATAGTGAAATTAGGAAGGAGAAGGGCAGCAGGTTAAAAAGAGGACGGTCGTGGATGGGTCAAGCCGAAGACATTCTTCAACAGGTGTGTTCACTTGAGGACTTAGAACCTGGCGAGGAGTGGGTGCAAGTGCCAACAGACTTCTGCACATCCTTTTCAGTTTGCATCCAACTAGATAGAAAATGCAGACAAGAAAATCCGGCTGCTGTTGAGGCTGAAGTACAAGCGTTGATTTTCGAGAATTCGCTAGACGGTGACGCGGTCATCTACACAGATGGGTCGGCCGTCCGACATGTGAGAAGCTCATGGGCCTTTACAGCTCGGTCCGGAGGGAGAATTGTGAAGGAGGACTCTGGTGCCTTCACTGAAACCACAAGTAGCCTGACCATGGAAGTCATGGCAGTAAGTAAAGCAATAACGTGGCTCGAGACACAGACATTCACTAGGGTTTGTTTCCTTAGCGACTCAATGAACATGATCAAGAGGATAGAGGAGGGGTCGATCCGAAGAGAATGGTTGCTGCCTCTGAAGCGGTCTCGGCTGGCAAAGATTAGTTTCATTATTGTGCCAGGGCATGCGGGAGTACAAGGAAATGAGCGGGCTGACAAGCTCGCAGGTGAGGCTACTGTGGAGGGCGGACGCGCCATGGACCAGGCTGACATTCTAAATGCTCTACGTGATGTGAGACTTTTGCGAGAACCAAGTGATGACTGTGAATCTACAACAATGGCCAGACTGCTAGAGCAGCAAATTAAAAGAGGTGTGGCCAAACAAGAACACTACGCAGGAAGCCAAAGAAGATTGATAAACCAACACAGAACTGGCGTCGTTAGCCGCTACACGCTGCGGGATTTGCTGAGGAGGGGATCCGAGCACTTATGGACTGAATGGTTCGATGTGCAACGAGGATGATCTGTCGACTAACTAACTAACTAACTAACTAACTAACTAACTAACTAACTAACTAACTAACTAACTAACTAACTAACTAACTAACTAACTAACTAACTAACTAACTAACTAACTACTAGGCAAGATTACGCTCAGTAGTTTGCCATTGCTTTCTGAGCGACCGACTCATATATCCCGTATATGACCAACGCGGCAAGAACCGCTACCGATTCCCCCGCAGGTTACGTTACTCACGAGAATATAGGGATTACGGAAAAAGACGTTAATTTAATATTAAAACACGAATATAAATTGCTCGGGTGACCAAGCCATGGTAGTCTGTTAGAAAAGATAAGATTAGCAAAGTCAATTATTAGATTTGTATACAATTTGTACATAAGAAGCTATATCAACTAAAGAGGGAAATACTAAATTAGCATAATCTAGACCAGAGGTTCTCAACCGGTGGGGAATTTCCCCCCCCCCCCAGGGGGTAATTTTAGGGTTTCCAGGGGTGAGGGGCGGGAATTAAGATTATTTCTAGATTGCGTTAATACAAGAACCGATTACTTGATATTGTTTGTCCCTTCATACCTTACGGTTCTGTCCGTATCACCCTTCTGAAATTCATTTTATATCGTAAATAGATCCGCAAATCACGTTTTATGTAGATGTCTAGACTTGTTTTAGTATGTGCTATTAAATCTTCTTCTTCTTCAGCGTTCCGAGCCATTGAGGTTCTTTGCTGCAAATACAATCCGTCTCCATTCGTCTCTCTGGTGGACCTTCTCTTGCCAGTCGTTGATTCCAAGTGCTTGTAGGTCTGTACATGTATTATCTCTCCACCGCCTTCTTGGTCTACCTCGGGGTCTACGGTCATTTATTTCCTGAGTGTAAGCGAGTTTTGTTTCCCTATTATCTTCCATTCTTTCTATATGCCCCAGCCATTGTAGTCTATTAGCCTTCATGATACCAGTGATTAGCGGGGACTTAAACAGATCATAAATGTCTTTGTTACTTCTTCTTTTCCACTCTCCACTTTGTGTATCCCTAATGGGTCCAAAGATGCGTCTTAAAATTTTGTTCTCAAAGGTTTGTAACAGGGCTTCGTCTCCTTTCGTTGTACTCCAGGTTTCAGAGCCATACAGCACAACTGGTCTGATCAGTGTTTTGTATATTGTGATTTTGGTGTTACGAGATAGAGCCTTTGATTTTAGTAGATGTTGTGCATAGTATATCTTATTTCCAGAGTTGATTCTAGTTTGTATTTCTTCCCTTATGATGTTGGAGCAGTTGAAGATCGTACCCAGGTATTTGTATGTTTCCGTTCTTTTAATGGTCCTTTAACGTTCCAAGGTCGTTGTCCAGATAAGTCAGTCCGATATCGAGGCTCATGTATTTGTTTCGTAACAAAGAAAGGTTTTTACAAAGGTGGGGATGTTAACCCCACGCTTCAACCCCCAACCTGGAGGACCAGGGTGTTTCTCTTTGTCTGTTCTCTACCCTTTGACCTGTCCGGCTTGGGAGGCCCTGCTGGTAGCTACGCTACCGCCGGCATAGCTCTCAGGGTCATTGAGAAACTCAAGCTCCCCCACCACGACAAGGTGGAAACACCACTATTAAATCTAGCTTCAATTATTACGTATACTGTGTAGGGGCAGGGGGGAATTTTTAGGGAGGAAATACGAAAGGGGGGAATGACGTTCTAAAAATATGGTGAGGGGGAATGACGTCCTAAAAATATAGTGAAGGGGGGCACGGGCCAAAAAAGGTTGAGAACCACTGATCTAGACTATGATTAAGTGAGGGACTTGCTATCCTTTGGATTTGTTAATGAATACTTAGAACTAAACCGTCAACTGTCACTTACTCCCAATATAATATCTTACGGTGTATGACAGGGATGGTGGGGGGGGGGGGGGGGGGGGTCTGAGTCTAAGGAATTAAGGCCGTCTGGCCAGTGCAGTCACCGCGAATTTCTTTTTGCCCCCGACAGACTAATAATGATAAAAACAGCTGAAACACAGAAACATATGATAAACATCTCAACGTCACGAAAACTAAGGTGTTCCCGGTGAGAGTCGGGATTTTTTCGCGTGGACTTCTAGTAACAAAATTTTCCCTGGTCTCACGGTAGTTCTTCTTCTTCTTTCGTTCGCTTGAAATATGTCTATAACTGCAGTGCTGTCTCTTGTATGAATTGAACTGTCTTTTTCAGTTCACACAGCGGTCCATAGAGTTTATCTTCCACTGTCGTCTCTCTAGGCCAGAAGGTTTGCCTAGATATGTTATATTTTGGGCAGTCTTGGAGTATGTGCTCTGCTGTCTGTGACGCCAATCCACATGTACACATGGCTGTTTCACCAATCTTGAATTTTGTATACATGTGGTTGCGTAATCTATTGTGCCCTGTTCTGAGGCGCAGAATAATGACTTGTTCTGGTCTATCCATAACGTGGTAGTCATCTTGAGCAGGTTTTGGTGGCTTTCTGACTGATTTGATCATTCTTTTCTTTTGGTGGTATGTTACAGTCACATCAGGCTGTTCTTCTTTGGCTCCTTCCTTAGCCAATTGATCAGCTCTGTCGTTCCCGGGTACTCCACAGTGGGATGGTATCCACTGTATGGTGACCTTATGCTGACTGCTAAGTTCAGAAAGTAGTGTCCTTAGTACTGGCAATTTCCCAGACAGGAGCGCCTCGAGTACTGATTTTGCATCTGTCAATAGCACCACAGGTTGTGTACCATTGCTGGTATTTAGTAATTTCTCTGTTGCTATCTTGATTGCTTCAATTTCAGCATCGTAGTTATGGCAGTACTTTCCTGTCGGTACTCTAGCTGTGTCCCTGGTATTATTTGGGTATTCTGTGTACACTCCCGCTCCTCCATTTCGAACAGCATTTTGTGCTGACCCATCTGTGTAGACTCGGATCCAGAGGTCCTGTGGGTATTCTTCATCAAGGAAGCTGAGAGTGGCTGTTCTGCGCTGCACACTGTTCTGATCTTCCTTGTCAAATATTCCTCTCACTTTTGTCTGGATTTGTAATGATAGTCTATGCTCATCTTTCCATGGAGTTCGCTCTGGAATAGTTGTTAGGGGGATACCAACTGTGGGCAGATCGGTGGTTTCTCTGCAGAGTCGTTTGGTCTGGTGGATAAAACTACTTCTTTTCAACCGCCCCATAGCTAGGTTTTCAAATCTGTTCTTCATAGGGTGGCCTGGCAAGCTGAGGAACTTTTCTGCTTGTATTAGCGTTTTCGTATCTCTGCGCTCACTCAGTGCTTGTGTCCTCCCCATCTTCTCCATTTCCACTATAGGGGTTGATCTCATCCCTCCTGTGGTGACTCTAAGTACTTGATTTTGCAATTTGTCCAGCTCTTGTAGTGTGGTTTTTGCTGCCGAACACCATGCAGTTGACCCGTATTCCAGGTGTGGTCGTATGCTCTGTTGATAAACTTTGCTAAGTATTTTCCCACTGGCTCCCCATGTGGTTCCACTTAGCTTTCTCAGGATGGCTATTTTCCTTCTGGCTTTTGCTGCTGCTTTGTTGATGTGCTTTCTCAATGTCAGCCTGCCATCAAATGTTACTCCAAGGTATGTTGGTTCTTTATCTTCTCGTAGGGGTGTTCCATTTATCTGGATGGTCCCTGCCTTTTGTTTTGGAGAGAGGGTAAATAGGGTGGTGCTGCACTTGTCAGTGTTTATGCTGACACACCATCTATTTGCCCATGCAGCAAATGTATCTACAGCTCTTTGTAGTAATCTGGTGGCCACTGATGCATATTCATTTGTGCTCCATAGAACCAGGTCATCGGCGTACATTGCCGCTTTAATTCCATGCGGTAGGTGAGCAACAAGATCATTGATGAAGATTAGAAAAAGTGTGGGGGACAAGACTCCGCCCTGGGGGACACCGTGACGCAGTAGTACTTTCTTGCTCTTCTCACGGTAGTGAGATCGGACACCCGTGTGTATTGTTGCGCACGTAAAAAATCCCTTGGCAGTTGGAAATCGAAAAAGAGTAGCCTAACGGCGCTGCTAGGGCAAAATTTCGAGTTAAAAATCTACCCAAAGTATTTCAGGATCCTCGCCGGTGCTAATGAGCTGAGATTCTCCGGACTCAGGCTTGAGTTAGGAGTAGAACGGAGCACTTATGGGTTATACCCGTGTGCAGTGATGTTGATCCATCGACTAAACTAAACTAAACTAAACTAAACTAAACTAAACTAAACTAAACTAAACTAAACTAAGTTGTTTAAATAGAACAACCCTAGAAGCCTAGTGGTTTGTGCACTCCTTTCTAACACGGTGGTTATGGTTCAGTCCCCAATAGTAGAACGGTTTTTAACTGATTCAGTGCCGAAGGATAATATATCGCTAAATGTGACCTCCCATTTGGACAGAAGGACGATATGTCACCAGGCTATGGTCATCGTGTTATTTGTTTTGTCTCATGGTATCTTCTGCAGTTCCAATTCTCAGTGAACGGACATTTACATTATAATACTTGTTCATTTATGTAATTGTGCACCATGTTTGGTCCAAACCTACTTTTTATTTAGCGCTGAATAAGTTAAAGGTTAGTACTTCTTCTTCTTCGTTCATCCGTAGTTTTTTTTCGGATGTGATTGCGTTGTGCCTGTTTACAGCAGAGCTGCGTTCTTGCGCCGTTAGGCCGACACATCCGACTTCTGCGGGCATTTGTTGACCGGGTTAACCTTCCCGGGGGTTTCTTAGGACGTTTGACTCTCACTGGTGTGGTGTTATCTCCCATCCTAGATGGCCCATATAGAACAGCCTAAGAGATCCTGGTCAGCCCTCAAGGGAAGGCAGGGGCAGACCATGGGCATTCCCCGCCATCCAAGGAGGCTTCCATACTTGCAGAGCCAACACACAGCGCTCTGGTACTGGGCTCACCCAAGGAATCGTCACGTCCTGCACATGGCTGCTTAGCCTCACTTCCGTATATTGGGCCTTCCGTTCACCATAGGCTGTTCTACCGGAAACCAGAAGAATGCAGTGTGCAGATGACATCCACACAGTGAGCTTTCGATTCGGACTTTCCGCACAATGGATTTGCTATCCGAGCAATATTCCATTTCGTGCCACTAGGACACTTTTCCACCTTTTTTGAAATCCCACACAGTGAGCTTTTGATTCGGACTTTCCACATAATGGATTTGCTATCCAAGCAATATTCCATTTCGTGCCACTAGGACACTTTTTCCACCTTTTTTGAAAGCCCACACAGTGAGCTTTTGGTTCGGACTTTCCACGTAATGGATCTCCTATCCAGCAATATTCCATTTCATGCCTCTGGGAGGCTTTTGTAACCGACATACCTGTGGTATGAAGTGTGGCAGTCTGAATACTTCTTCATACACCTTTAAATGTCAACCTGTATGTAGTTAAAGTAAGCTACGGTCAACTTGAGCTTGTTGATATCTCCATAGAGCTTGTCCTCAAATGAAGCAGGTGTGGGCCAAAATATCTTTCTCTGTTCTGCATATATTGGGCAATCCTGAAGCAAATGTTTTGCTGTCATTTTTCCAGTTCGACAATTACATTCATCGGTATCTCCTATCTTTAGTTTATTGAACAAGTGGTATTTCAGCCTGTTATGTCCTGTGCGGAGTCTGAAGATTGCTACTTGTTCTCTTCTGTCGAGTTTGTAATATGCATCATCCTTCTGGTGGCCTGGATGCTCTGATTCCCATTTGGTTCTATAGGTGCTTTTTATCAACCTCTTTGCCTCGTTATAGGTTATGTCTATGTCAGGCGGTGGTTGTCGTCCGCCCTCTTTTGCCAGTCTGTCAGCCTCTTCATTTCCAGGTATACTGCAATGTGATGGGATCCACTGTATTACAACTTTTTTGGATTTCTGGCATAGACCATGGAGTGCTGCTCTTAGGTCAGTTATTTCTGTTCTGTTATTGCTCTTCAGTATTGAGACAGCTGACTTTGCATCTGTGAAGATAGCTATTTGCTTCTCTTTATTTTCCTCCATCAAGAGCATTTCTGCTGCAGTTTTCAGAGCCTCTACCTCCGCTTTGAAGTTACTTGAAAACTTTCCAGTTGCCACTGAATGTGTTTTTTTCACTCCATTTTTTAAATTTAGGAGAATTCCTCCTCCTCCATTCTCTATTGAATTTTTGGCTGATCCATCTGTATATGCATGGGTCCAATTCCTGCTTGGGTAATGTTCTTTTATGTAGTTTAGGGTTATTTCTCTTCTTTGGGTTTCATGCTGAGTGTTCTTTTTCTCAATACCAGGAATGTTTTCTATCATCTCAGGCAGTTGCTGCTGTCTCCAAGCTGGGAACTTGTCTGCATTGTAAATAGGTTTGACTGTTGATATGTTAAGTATGGGATCTGCCCTAATTTTTCGTTTTGCAGTTTCTACAAAGTTGCTACGCTTCAGTCGTCCCTTTCCAAAACCACTAAACCTTTTATACATAGGGTGGTCTGTCAATCTTCTAAATTTTTCTGCTTGTTGCTGGGCTCTGCTATCTCTTCTATCCTGCATTGGTTGTAAACAAGTGATCTTTTCAAGTTCATTAATAGGCGTTGTCTTCAGGCTTCCAGTTATGATTCGCATTCCTTGATTTTGGACTCTACTTATTTTGTTAAAGTTTGACTTAGCTGCTGTTGCCCAAGCTGCAATGCCATATTCCAGTACTGGCCTCACCCGTCCAGTATATAACTTCTTGAGAACTTTCTCATCTGCTCCCCACGTTGTACCAGCAAGCTTTTTCATGATTGCCATTCTTTGCCTTGCTCTTGTTTGATTTTTCTCAACCTGTGTTTTCCATGTCAGGCGACGATCAAAGGTGACTCCGAGATAGTTTGGATTTTCTTCATGGCGCAATATTTTTCCATTCAATACCAGCTTAGGTTGTTGAGTTTTATTTGAGAAGGAGAACACTGTGCATGTTGTTTTCTCCTCACTTATCTTCACTAGCCATGATTTTGACCAGTCCTCTAGTGCTAATAAGGCTTGCTGTATTCTGCTGTTAGCTGTACTAATATATTCTTCAGATGTGTTTTGTCTCATGGTATCTTCTGCAGTTCCAATTCTCAGTGAACGGACATTTACATTATAATACTTGTTCATTTATGTAATTGTGCACCATGTTTGGTCCAAACCTACTTTTTATTTAGCGCTGAATAAGTTAAAGGTTAGTACAAGTGCAGCTCTACCGCCGACCCAGCTTCTAGATATTTTCAAAATTGTCTAGAAATATTCAAGGAGAAAACGTGGCGAGGGAAGGAGTTGTCACCACCGTACTTATTATTCAGTTACCTAGTATATGTTCAGTATGTTCTGGAACTTGCCATTGCTTTCTGAACGACCGGCACCCATACACATTTTGCTTTTATAAATGAAATGGTATGGGTGCCGGTCGTTCAGAAATCAATGGCAAACTACTGAACGTAAAACTTGCCAAGGAATCACGAACGCCCCAAAAAATGCTAGGGTTGTCTGATACGTCATTTAAAGGATATGCAACTAACTTTAACTAGTATATGTGAAAGCCTAACACTTCGCTACTCTATGGTATTGTCTGACGTAAGATGGCTTTATGTTTTCATATAATAAACCGGAACACGAGATGGGGTTGTGTTTTCAGACAACATATTTGTACATCGAGAATATAGCGAAAACCAGAGGGGGTTTATAGACATGAGTATCATCTACTTTATTGCAATGATATTCCCCCCCCCCCCCCCACATAGCTCGGTCTCTTTCCGCAGGAAGGCCTGTCTAAACCATCATACAGAACACGAACTCCGGAAAAATTGCCCTCGCGAGCACAATGACGATATCCGAAAATGAACTTACGATCTTCAGAGTTCAAGGCAGGCAGCTAGCGCACTTCGCCACGGAGACTGAAAAAAAAAAACAACAACAACAACAAAGGCCATGAAAAAAAAAAACATAAATAATTTTAAAAAAAAACTTGCCAGCTTGGACGTGCGAGACATCACAGCCTCTGCCGTGACCAGGATTCCAACCTGGGTTGTCGCGGCCACAACGCGAAGTACTAACCACTATACGATCACGGCCAGTACGCCGGCTTGACATGGTGTGTGTAAATTCGAAGTGATTTCAAACTCGTGTGTAAACCAGAAGTCAATTTGCTTGTGTAAACTAATCCAGCAATGAACTTGCAAGTATTTATACTTTATGTTTTCAACACAACAATTTTTTGGGGGCATATCCCTTACAGGACGTTGCAATCAACATCAGCATTTTTCAGCTGCTGTTGATGTACTAGGCAAGATTACGCTCAGTAGTTTGCCATTGTTCTCTGAGCGACAGGCTCACATACCCCGTAAGTTACCAACGTTACCACTACTGATTCTCGCGCAAGTTACGTTACTCACGAGAATATACGGGATTACGGAGAAAGACGTTAAATTAATATGAAAACACGAATATAAATTGCTCGGGTGACCAAGCAATGGTAGTCTGTTAGAAAAGATAAAGATAGCAAAGTCAATTATTAGATTTGTCTATAATTTGTACATAAGCAGCTATATAAGCTAAAGAGGGAAATACTAAATAAGTATAATCTAGACCAGTGGTTCTCAACCGGTGGGGAATTCCCCCCCCCCCCCCCCGTCCAGGGGGAATTTTAGGGCTTCCGATGGAGGGGGGGGGGGAAATCAAGATTATTTCAAGAACGCGTTAATACAAGAACCGATTACTTGATATTGTTTTTCCCTTCAGAACAGGCTGATAGGCTAGCAGGGAGGGCACCTCTTGGTGGAATTTTGCCTATGGACAAGGGGAAGATGGTCGTGCGCTTGTGGGACCAGGTGGAGAAGGCGGAGGAACAGATTGAGAACCCATATGTGGAAAGAATGAGATTGCGGTGGATCGGCAGGGGTTCTGAAAGAATCTCAAAACTGAGAGGGAAGACCAGGAGAACTTTTAATCAGATAGCGGTGGGAACGATTAGTAGTATGACTCTTCGCTGGGTGTTAAACGAGAGGACGGAGCACGTATGGGAATGCCCTCAGTGCAGTGATGTCGGTTCTTAAATTAACTCAACTCAACTCAACTTTCCCTTCATACTGTACGGTTCTGTACGTCTCAACCTTCTAAAATTCAATTTATAAAGTAAGTAGACCCACAAATCATGTTATATGTGGACGTCTAGACTTGTTTTAGTATGTGCTGTTAAATTTAGCTTCTCTTATTACGTATACTGTGTAGGGGCGGGGCGGGATTTTTAGGTAGTGTCGCTTGTCGTCCCGGGAGGAACGTGGAATCAACAAGCACACCGGTTCCAAATTGCTGTATGTAGCCGGGGCGCAGTGTTGGGGTGAGCGCCCAACATTGCTTAAATACCCCAATGGCTCGTGAATACATAACCTCTGCAGCATAAGTCCAACTCCTGGCCTTCACGTGGAGGAACTGTTTTAACTAACAGGAGAAGGGGCGTTGGCGAGTATCTGGCGCCGGAAAATAACCAGTGTGCTCTAGATGTGTATACACATACATGCATGTGCAGACACGTGTGTGCGTGTGTACACATTTAAACTCGAGTGAGACCACAATCTGCTCTAGCAAAGGAAAGGTGCTGAAGACGGAGGCAACCAGCCAGGAGGCGCACCACAGAAATCAGGATGCCACGCAATTACGCAAAATGGAATATGTCGACTGCTGCTAAACGTTATGGTGCTCGCCCTGCTTTGGACCCCCAGGCAGGTGCAGTGCCGGGCCCTATGTCTCGAAAGGGTCCAACCCAAACTACTGGAGGTCCTTCTCAGATGTCCTGTGGAGCCAGGGGACATGAGAATAGAACAGCTGGCCATACTAAACTAAGACTTAAAATAATGCACTGGAATGCGGAGGGAGTCAGCAACAAAAGAAAAAAGAAAAAGTAAGCATATGTTGCTTGCAAGAAACTCACCTCAACGAAAATATAGCCTTCAAAATCAGAGGCTACCAGTGTTACCGATCTGACCGAAAGGACAGGCGAAAAGGTGGGATACTTACCCTTGTAAAAAATAACATCACTGCTTCCCAAATCGAAGTCTATATGGAAGGAGCTGAGTATCAGACACTTAAACTTAAAACAGGCTATACAGACCTACATCTGATCAATTACTACTGTCCAAGTGACCGCCCACAGGCACTGGACACACTACCATTAACAGAAAAAATGATTGTGTGCGGCGATTTCAACAGCCACTCGCAGAGTTGGGGCTATGATCACATGGACCAGAGAGGAGAGAGACTGGAAGACTGGCAGGATGAGAATAGATTCATCTTGGTTAACAAGCCGTCCGACCCACATACTTTCTACTCGAGATCATGGCACTCTACAACTACACCTGACCTGGCTTTTCATTAACCAGACCTGGAGTGGAACATTACACGAATTGTTGGGAAACAACTAGGTGGCAGTGACCATCGACCAGTCATTCTAACTGTAGAAAATGAGCTTGTAAGTGAAAGCAGCACCCTCTCGAGGTGGAACTACAAGAAAGCAGACTGGGCAGTGTACAAGCATCGCACCAGCATACTGGTTAGAAACCTGAACACTGAGAAAGACATAAATAAAGTAGTTGAAGAGTTTGGGAAATGCATACTACAGGCAGCGCGAGAAACAGTACCAAGAGGAGCCCGTAAACAATATAAACCCTACTGGAGTAGTGAACTGGAACAGTTGCATAATGATGTGGAAGTATGTAGAAAGCAAGCAGAGGCCACACCCAGCCAAGAGCACCACAATAAATTCCAGCATGCAAAAGCCAAATTTCAAAGGGCCAAGCTGCAGGCTAGACGGAGAAAAGCTGGCAGGAAAAAACAGAGTCTCTGAACTTTGAAAGAGACACAAGGAAATTGTGGAAGCTAATAAAACAACTTAACGATGAGGGCACAGGGAGAAACTCAAAAATTGCACTACATAAAGATGGAAACATCTTAACAAGAAAGCAAACAGCTGACCATTTTGCGGACTCATTCGCACAAGATAACAATATCAAAATCAGTCCAGAGAAACAACAAGAGATTCAAGAGAAACGGCAACATACAGGACAGAAGGAAATAGTACATGAAGTTCTGGAGGAACCCATCACAATCAGCGAACTGGAGCTAGCCATATCAAAACTGAAAATGAGAAAGTCACCAGGAGCTGATGGTATCTCCAATGAAATGATCAGGAACCTAGGAACAGAGGCCAAAGCAAAGCTGTTGCAGATCTTCAATAACAGTTGGGCCTTAGGCAGTGTTCCACAAACCTGGAGAGAAGCAATCATGATACCCCTCCTAAAATCAGGGAAAGATAGTTCCATTGCCTCTAGCTACAGACCAATTAGCCTCACCAGCTGTCTCTGCAAAACACTGGAGCGCATCGTCAATCACAGACTGCAGTGGTACATTGAAAGTAAAAACATCCTTGTGCCACAGCAGGCTGGCTTTAGGCAGTGCTACTCTACGGAAGATCAGACAACCTACCTCTCTCAAGAAATTGAGGATGCATTCCAAGAGAAGAAGCTGGTGCTTGCGGCATGGATAGATTTGAAGAAAGCCTTTGACAAAGTCTGGAAAGAAGGTCTGATGAATAAACTGAGAAACTGCAAAGTCAATGGAAGAATGTACAAATGGGTGAAAGCATACTTGCACAACAGAAGAGCCCGAGTACAGATAGACGGACTAGTAGTAGTAGGCCTCTTTCAGTCCTGAAGGACTATAGAGTTGTGCCGCTTGGGAGGTGCCTGGCAGCACCGCTGGTGACTGTATAGTCCAATTCGAGAATGACAATCTCTGTCATAGTTTCCGCATCTGTAAGACGAGGCAATTCCCACAGTAAGTGACTGCTCTTTGAGCCTGTGCCGTCTCTCCTCAGTTTTTTTGGATCTGATTGCGCTCAAAGAGCACCAGTCCGTTTCGTACATCTCTTCTCCAGGAGCATCTGTCTGTTGCAACTCTCTCCCACGTGTCTGGATCTATTCCAATGGTTTTCATATCTTGTTTACACACATCCCTATATCGCATTTGGGGTCTTCCGGTTGGCCTCTTTCCTGTGGCTAGTTCTCCGTAAAGGAGATCTTTGGGAATACGTTCGTCCTCCATTCGAGATACGTGGCCCAACCACCGGAGGCGTCTCTGCTTGAGGAGGGTGTGCACTGTGGTAATATCTGCTCTTTCAAGCACCTGTTTGTTTGTTATGTGGTCTTTCCATGTTATGCCCAGGATACGTCTCAGACATCTCATGTGGAAGGAATTCAACTTCCTTTCCTGTCTTGAGTACAGGGTCCAGGATTCAGACCCGTAGAGTAGTGTGCTAACAACACAAGCTTTATATACTTGAGCTTTTGTACGCTCTGTTAGTCTATTATTCTCCCAAACTCTTTTAGCTAGCCTGGAAAATGTTGTGGCTGCCTTTCCAATGCGTCTGTCGATTTCTGTCTCTAATGAAAGATTATCTGATATTGTCGATCCCAGATACACAAAATCGTGGACGACTTTCAATTCATAATTAGAGATTTTGATTGACGGAGGCGCATCAGCATCTTGTTCCATCACCTGTGTTTTATTTAGGCTAATGGTGAGCCCAAAGTCTTTGCAGGCGGCTGCAAAACGATCTATGAGCCTTTGGAGATCTTCTGCTGTATGAGTAGTCAGTGCTGCATCATCTGCAAAAAGTAGTTCTCTTACGCATCTTGATCTTATTTTGGTCTTTGCCTTGAGTCTTGATGGGTTAAAAAGTTTGCCATCAGATCTTGTGTGGAGGTATATGCCTTCAGTGGCAGTCCCAAATGCTTGCCTTAAGAGAACAGCAAAGAAGATACCAAAGAGTGTAGGAGCAAGCACGCATCCCTGCTTTACTCCGCTGCTGATGCTGAATGACTGGGATGTTGAGCCGTCAAATAAAATGGTCCCCTGCATGTTTTCGTGGAATGATTTCACAAGACTAAGAAGGGTGGGTGGACATCCAACCTTTTCAAGGACCTTAAAAAGGCCGCTTCTGCTCACGAGGTCAAATGCCTTTGTGAGGTCGATGAAGGCTATATATAATGGCTTCCTCTGTTCTCTGCACTTCTCTTGGAGCTGCCGGAGTTAGAAAATCATATCGATGGTGGACCTGTTGGGTCTAAATCCGCACTGCGATTCGGGGTAGATTCTTTCAGCAAGAATGTGTAATCTTTTAAGGATTACTCTGGCAAAAATCTTGCCTGTATTGCTGAGAAGGGAAATGCCGCGATAGTTGTTGCAGTCGCTTCTGTCGCCTTTGTTTTTATAAAGGGTAACGATGTTTGCGTCTTTCATATCTTGTGGTATTGATTTTTCTCTCCAGCAGAGCTGTAATATTGCATACAGTTCTGGGATGATTGTTTCTTTGCTACATTTTAAAATTTCAGGTGGAATACTATCTTTTCCAGGTGCCTTGCCGGATTTGAGAGAGTCTAGTGCTTCGCTGATTTCTGTGAGGCAAGGTTCGTTATCCAAGGCATGCATGGCGGACTGTTGATCGATGGCTTCCAGAGCTTCTTCGCTGACAGTGTTATCCACTGAGTATAGCTCTGAGTAGTGTTCTACCCAGCGATCCATTTGTTTCGCTCGATCTTTTATGATTACCCCCTCAGTTGATCGTAAAGGGGCCATCTTATTTTTTGATGGACCGACAGCTTGCTTGATGCCCTCATACATTCCTCTTATATTTCCAGTGTCTGCACAAGTTTGAATTTGAGCAGAGAGCTGTAGCCAGTACCTGTTCGCACATCTTCTTGCCATCTGTTGTACTCTATTTCTGGCCGTTCGCAATGCCTGCAGTGTTTTCTCTGAAGGTGATGTTTTATACATCTAGAATGCATGTCTCTTTATCTCCAGGACTGGGAGCATCTCTTCAGAGTGTGCTTCAAACCAGTCGGTTGACTTAGTTTGCTTCTTGCCAAATGTTGATAGTGCTGTATTGTAGATGGTGTCGCGAAAATGACTCCATCTCTCGGTGGAATCTCCGTCTGTGGGGCCGGGCAGAGTATCCACTAGAGCCTGCATGAATTTGTTGACCTTCTCTTTATTTTGGGTGCCACTGGTGTCAATGCGTGGTCTTCCTTCTGTTCGGCTTCTATAGATTCTCTTGGGCTTTATCTTCACCTTGCTGGAGACGAGTGAATGGTCGGTGTCGCAGTCAGCACCATGATAGCTGCGAGTCAGCCGTACATTGCGGAGGTTGCTGCGTTTAGTGAGCACCAGGTCGAGTTGGTGCCAGTTCGTTGATCTGGGGTGCCTCCATGACACCTTGTGTTGAGGTTTCGTGTCAAAGAAGGTGTTGGTCACGCACAGATTATGGTGGCTGCAGAATTCCAAGAGACTTTGTCCATTGTCATTGATCTTCCCAACGTCAAACTGTCCTAGACATGAAGGCCAAGATTCGTGGTCGGAGCCAACCCTGGCATTGAAATCCCCCAGGATAAAAAGATGTTGTTTCTCTGGTGTTTCACTGACTTCTTTGCTAAGGTCGTCATAGAACTTGTCTTTAGATTCTGATGCTGCAGTTAGTGTTGGGGCGTAAACGCTTATAATACTAACTGGGCCTGCCTCTGTCTGGAGTTGGAGCTTCAATATTCTTTCAGTGCCATCACTTGGTGGTATGATGGAATTGAGCAGCTTGTTTCTGATAGCGAAGCCAACTCCATGCTCCCTGGTCTCTCCGCACAGCTTGCCATGCCAGTAGAAAGTGAAGTCCCTCTCCTTGATGCTTCCAGATTCTTGGAGTCTGGTCTCTTGCAGGGCGACAATGTCTATCCCCAGTCTTAGTAGTTCGTTGTTTATCACTGCAGTTTTGCGGGCATCCACAATCTCATTTAGATCGTCTGAGATGCCAGGGGTCATGGTTCTTACGTTCCATGTTCCCAGCCTTAGGGCCGGTTGTTTTGTTTTTTTCTTGCTGTTAGGTGTATAGATTGCGGTCCATGTGTCAGGATTTTCCCCTAAGCTCCACACACCCTCAGGAGCAGATGAACCGTGGCGAGACAACACCTTATTGACTGGGGGCTGCCCAGCTTAGGCGGGCGGTAGCTGTCTAGTGAGATACGATGATCTCTCCCACCGTCGGAAGTAGCCCCTGGCGCCTTGCTCTACGCCAATCGAGCATTAAGACTTATAACCGGCAAATGCTACTTCCTGTGTTGTGTCACCGCTTTACGCGGTGCTGAAGTGACCTCTTCAGGGCACAAGCCTGGGCAATGGAAATCGGAGAACCAGCTGTTGCCCAGTAGCAGGTTCCCCCTCTCCACGTCGCCGATTTTGACCAAGGGAAAGGCAGTAGCCAATGCAACTTGGCATCGGTGCCGTCGCAGGAGTTGCCAGAACTATGTTGTTTACAACATGGAACTGCCTTAGGGACTCCATCTCCGGATTTGTCCTCAGGGTTTACTCCCGAAGCCTTTCCCATATGGGTATACCCGCAAGGCAGCGGAGGTTCGAGATTTAGAGTTCCCTCTCTTAGAAGAGATACCAACCAAGGCTGACGAGCCTCCTCTGCCCGGGAATCAAAAAGGAGGGAAGTCTACCATTCTTCCTTCCTGGCAGTGACCATACTGATCGGATGACCGTAGCCATTGTCTCTACTGAGAGATCCTCTGCCCACCGTCACTGACTTGAAACCATAACCAACAACTATCTGTCGGCTGCTCCCAAGTCCAATCCATTGAAAAGAAGTAGTTTTATCCACCAGGCCAAACGACTCTGCAGAGAAACCACCGATCTACCCACATTTGGTATCCCCCTAACAACTATTCCAGAGCGAACTCCATGGAAAGATGAGCATTGACTATCATTACAAATCCAGACAAAAGTGAGAGGAATATTTGACAAGGAAGATCAGAACAGTGTGCAGCGCAGAACAGCCACTATTGTCCCCCACACTCTTTCTAATCTTCATCAATGATCTCGTTGCTAATCTACCGCATGGAATTAAAGCCGCAATGTATGCCGATGACCTGGTTCTATGGAGCACAAATGAACATGCATCAGTGGCCACCAGATTACTACAAAGAGCTGTAGATATATTTGTTGCATGGGCAAATAGATGGTGTGTCAGCATAAACACTGACAAGTGCAGCACCACCCTATTTACCCTCTCTCCAAAACAAAAGGCAGGGACCATCCAGATAAATGGAACACCCCTACGAGAAGATAAAGAACCAACATACCTTGGAGTAACATTTGATGGCAGGCTGACATGGAGAAAGCACATCAACAAAGCAGTAGCAAAAGCCAGAAGGAAAATAGCCATCCTGAGAAAGCTAAGTGGAACCACATGGGGAGCCAGTGGGAAAATACTTAGCAAAGTTTATCAACAGAGCATACGACCACACCTGGAATACGGGTCAACTGCATGGTGTTCGGCAGCAAAAACCACACTACAAGAGCTGAACAAAGCGCAAAATCAAGCACTTAGAGTCACCACAGGAGGGATGAGATCAACCCCTATAGTGGAAATGGAGAAGATGGGGAGGACACAAGCACTGAGTGAGCGCAGAGATACGAAAACGCTAATACAAGCAGAAAAGTTCCTCAGCTTGCCAGGCCACCCTATGAAGAACAGATTTGAAAACCTAGCTATGGGGCGGTTGAAAAGAAGTAGTTTTATCCACCAGGCCAAACGACTCTGCAGAGAAACCACCGATCTGCCCACATTTGGTATCCCCCTAACAACTATTCCAGAGCGAACTCCATGGAAAGATGAGGATTGACTATCATTACAAATCCAGACAAAAGTGGGAGGAATATTTGACAAGGAAGATCAGAACAGTGTGCAGCGCAGAACAGCCACTCTCATCTTCCTTGATGAAGAATACCCACAGGACCTCTGGATCCGAGTCTACACAGATGGGTCAGCACAAAATGCTGTTCGAAATGGAGGAGCGGGAGTGTACATAGAATACCCAAATAATACCAGGGACACAGCTAGAGTACCGACAGGAAAGTACTGCCATAACTACGATGCTGAAATTGAGGCAATCAAGATAGCAACAGAGAAATTACTAAATACCAGCAATGGTACACAACCTGTGGTGCTATTGACAGATGCAAAATCAGTACTCGATGCGCTCCTGTCTGGGAAATTGCCAGTACTAAGGTCACTACTTTCTGAACTTAGCAGTCAGCATAAGGTCACCATACAGTGGATACCATCCCACTGTGGAGTACCCGGGAACGACAGAGCTGATCAATTGGCTAAGGAAGGAGCCAAAGAAGAACAGCCTGATGTGCCTGTAACATACCACCAAAAGAAAAGAATGATCAAATCAGTCAGAAAGCCACCAAAACCTGCTCAAGATGACTACCACGTTATGGATAGAGCAGAACAAGTCATTATTCTGGGCCTCAGAACAGGGCACAATAGATTACGCAACCACATGTATACAAAATTCAAGATTGGTGAAACAGCCATGTGTACATGTGGATTGGCGTCGCAGACAGCAGAGCACATACTCCAAGACTGCCCAAAATATAACATATCTAGGCAAACCTTCTGGCCTAGAGAGACGACAGTGGAAGATAAACTCTATGGACCGCTGTGTGAACTGAAAAAGACAGTTCAATTCATACAAGAGACAGCACTGCAGTTATAGACATATTTCAAGCGAACGAAAGAAGAAGAAGAAGAACAAGCACACCTTTAAGCTTCCTATCTTTTGGGATTATTGACTGACTTTTGTCTACACTCCTCCCTTCCATCTTCCATTCCATATATCTCTTTCTTTCTCTCTCTCTCTCATATTCCTTCATGGTTCCAAATTGCTGTATGTAGCCGGGGTGCAGTGTTGGGGTGAGCGCCCAACATTGCTTAAATACCCCAATGGCTCGTGAATACATAACCTCTGCAGCAAAAGTCCAACTCCTGGCCTTCACGTGGCGGAACTGTTTTAACTAACAGGAGAAGGGGCGACGGCGAGTATCTGGCGCCGGAAAATAACCAGTGTGCTCTAGGTGTGTATACACATACAAGCATGTGCAGACACGTGTGTGCATATGTACACATTTAAACTCGAGTGAGACCACAGTCTGCTCTAGCAAAGGAAAGGTGCTGAAGACGGAGGAAACCAGCCAGGAGGCGCACCACAGAAATCAGGATGCCACGCAATTACGCAAAATGGAATATGTCGACTGCTGCTAAACGTTATGGTGCTCGCCCTGCTTTGGACCCCCAGGCAGGTGCAGTGCCGGGCCCTATGTCTCGAAAGGGTCCAACCCAAACTACTGGAGGTCCTTCTCAGATGTCCTGTGGAGCCAGGGGACATGAGAATAGAACAGCTGGCCATACTAAACTAAGACTTAAAATAATGCACTGGAATGCGGAGGGAGTCAGCAACAAAAGAAAAAAGAAAAAGTAAGCATATGTTGCTTGCAAGAAACTCACCTCAACGAAAATATAGCCTTCAAAATCAGAGGCTACCAGTGTTACCGATCTGACCGAAAGGACAGGCGAAAAGGTGGGATACTTACCCTTGTAAAAAATAACATCACTGCTTCCCAAATCGAAGTCTATATGGAAGGAGCTGAGTATCAGACACTTAAACTTAAAACAGGCTATACAGACCTACATCTGATCAATTACTACTGTCCAAGTGACCGCCCACAGGCACTGGACACACTACCATTAACAGAAAAAATGATTGTGTGCGGCGATTTCAACAGCCACTCGCAGAGTTGGGGCTATGATCACATGGACCAGAGAGGAGAGAGACTGGAAGACTGGCAGGATGAGAATAGATTCATCTTGGTTAACAAGCCGTCCGACCCACATACTTTCTACTCGAGATCATGGCACTCTACAACTACACCTGACCTGGCTTTTCATTAACCAGACCTGGAGTGGAACATTACACGAATTGTTGGGAAACAACTAGGTGGCAGTGACCATCGACCAGTCATTCTAACTGTAGAAAATGAGCTTGTAAGTGAAAGCAGCACCCTCTCGAGGTGGAACTACAAGAAAGCAGACTGGGCAGTGTACAAGCATCGCACCAGCATACTGGTTAGAAACCTGAACACTGAGAAAGACATAAATAAAGTAGTTGAAGAGTTTGGGAAATGCATACTACAGGCAGCGCGAGAAACAGTACCAAGAGGAGCCCGTAAACAATATAAACCCTACTGGAGTAGTGAACTGGAACAGTTGCATAATGATGTGGAAGTATGTAGAAAGCAAGCAGAGGCCACACCCAGCCAAGAGCACCACAATAAATTCCAGCATGCAAAAGCCAAATTTCAAAGGGCCAAGCTGCAGGCTAGACGGAGAAAAGCTGGCAGGAAAAAACAGAGTCTCTGAACTTTGAAAGAGACACAAGGAAATTGTGGAAGCTAATAAAACAACTTAACGATGAGGGCACAGGGAGAAACTCAAAAATTGCACTACATAAAGATGGAAACATCTTAACAAGAAAGCAAACAGCTGACCATTTTGCGGACTCATTCGCACAAGATAACAATATCAAAATCAGTCCAGAGAAACAACAAGAGATTCAAGAGAAACGGCAACATACAGGACAGAAGGAAATAGTACATGAAGTTCTGGAGGAACCCATCACAATCAGCGAACTGGAGCTAGCCATATCAAAACTGAAAATGAGAAAGTCACCAGGAGCTGATGGTATCTCCAATGAAATGATCAGGAACCTAGGAACAGAGGCCAAAGCAAAGCTGTTGCAGATCTTCAATAACAGTTGGGCCTTAGGCAGTGTTCCACAAACCTGGAGAGAAGCAATCATGATACCCCTCCTAAAATCAGGGAAAGATAGTTCCATTGCCTCTAGCTACAGACCAATTAGCCTCACCAGCTGTCTCTGCAAAACACTGGAGCGCATCGTCAATCACAGACTGCAGTGGTACATTGAAAGTAAAAACATCCTTGTGCCACAGCAGGCTGGCTTTAGGCAGTGCTACTCTACGGAAGATCAGACAACCTACCTCTCTCAAGAAATTGAGGATGCATTCCAAGAGAAGAAGCTGGTGCTTGCGGCATGGATAGATTTGAAGAAAGCCTTTGACAAAGTCTGGAAAGAAGGTCTGATGAATAAACTGAGAAACTGCAAAGTCAATGGAAGAATGTACAAATGGGTGAAAGCATACTTGCACAACAGAAGAGCCCGAGTACAGATAGACGGACTAGTAGTAGTAGGCCTCTTTCAGTCCTGAAGGACTATAGAGTTGTGCCGCTTGGGAGGTGCCTGGCAGCACCGCTGGTGACTGTATAGTCCAATTCGAGAATGACAATCTCTGTCATAGTTTCCGCATCTGTAAGACGAGGCAATTCCCACAGTAAGTGACTGCTCTTTGAGCCTGTGCCGTCTCTCCTCAGTTTTTTTGGATCTGATTGCGCTCAAAGAGCACCAGTCCGTTTCGTACATCTCTTCTCCAGGAGCATCTGTCTGTTGCAACTCTCTCCCACGTGTCTGGATCTATTCCAATGGTTTTCATATCTTGTTTACACACATCCCTATATCGCATTTGGGGTCTTCCGGTTGGCCTCTTTCCTGTGGCTAGTTCTCCGTAAAGGAGATCTTTGGGAATACGTTCGTCCTCCATTCGAGATACGTGGCCCAACCACCGGAGGCGTCTCTGCTTGAGGAGGGTGTGCACTGTGGTAATATCTGCTCTTTCAAGCACCTGTTTGTTTGTTATGTGGTCTTTCCATGTTATGCCCAGGATACGTCTCAGACATCTCATGTGGAAGGAATTCAACTTCCTTTCCTGTCTTGAGTACAGGGTCCAGGATTCAGACCCGTAGAGTAGTGTGCTAACAACACAAGCTTTATATACTTGAGCTTTTGTACGCTCTGTTAGTCTATTATTCTCCCAAACTCTTTTAGCTAGCCTGGAAAATGTTGTGGCTGCCTTTCCAATGCGTCTGTCGATTTCTGTCTCTAATGAAAGATTATCTGATATTGTCGATCCCAGATACACAAAATCGTGGACGACTTTCAATTCATAATTAGAGATTTTGATTGACGGAGGCGCATCAGCATCTTGTTCCATCACCTGTGTTTTATTTAGGCTAATGGTGAGCCCAAAGTCTTTGCAGGCGGCTGCAAAACGATCTATGAGCCTTTGGAGATCTTCTGCTGTATGAGTAGTCAGTGCTGCATCATCTGCAAAAAGTAGTTCTCTTACGCATCTTGATCTTATTTTGGTCTTTGCCTTGAGTCTTGATGGGTTAAAAAGTTTGCCATCAGATCTTGTGTGGAGGTATATGCCTTCAGTGGCAGTCCCAAATGCTTGCCTTAAGAGAACAGCAAAGAAGATACCAAAGAGTGTAGGAGCAAGCACGCATCCCTGCTTTACTCCGCTGCTGATGCTGAATGACTGGGATGTTGAGCCGTCAAATAAAATGGTCCCCTGCATGTTTTCGTGGAATGATTTCACAAGACTAAGAAGGGTGGGTGGACATCCAACCTTTTCAAGGACCTTAAAAAGGCCGCTTCTGCTCACGAGGTCAAATGCCTTTGTGAGGTCGATGAAGGCTATATATAATGGCTTCCTCTGTTCTCTGCACTTCTCTTGGAGCTGCCGGAGTTAGAAAATCATATCGATGGTGGACCTGTTGGGTCTAAATCCGCACTGCGATTCGGGGTAGATTCTTTCAGCAAGAATGTGTAATCTTTTAAGGATTACTCTGGCAAAAATCTTGCCTGTATTGCTGAGAAGGGAAATGCCGCGATAGTTGTTGCAGTCGCTTCTGTCGCCTTTGTTTTTATAAAGGGTAACGATGTTTGCGTCTTTCATATCTTGTGGTATTGATTTTTCTCTCCAGCAGAGCTGTAATATTGCATACAGTTCTGGGATGATTGTTTCTTTGCTACATTTTAAAATTTCAGGTGGAATACTATCTTTTCCAGGTGCCTTGCCGGATTTGAGAGAGTCTAGTGCTTCGCTGATTTCTGTGAGGCAAGGTTCGTTATCCAAGGCATGCATGGCGGACTGTTGATCGATGGCTTCCAGAGCTTCTTCGCTGACAGTGTTATCCACTGAGTATAGCTCTGAGTAGTGTTCTACCCAGCGATCCATTTGTTTCGCTCGATCTTTTATGATTACCCCCTCAGTTGATCGTAAAGGGGCCATCTTATTTTTTGATGGACCGACAGCTTGCTTGATGCCCTCATACATTCCTCTTATATTTCCAGTGTCTGCACAAGTTTGAATTTGAGCAGAGAGCTGTAGCCAGTACCTGTTCGCACATCTTCTTGCCATCTGTTGTACTCTATTTCTGGCCGTTCGCAATGCCTGCAGTGTTTTCTCTGAAGGTGATGTTTTATACATCTAGAATGCATGTCTCTTTATCTCCAGGACTGGGAGCATCTCTTCAGAGTGTGCTTCAAACCAGTCGGTTGACTTAGTTTGCTTCTTGCCAAATGTTGATAGTGCTGTATTGTAGATGGTGTCGCGAAAATGACTCCATCTCTCGGTGGAATCTCCGTCTGTGGGGCCGGGCAGAGTATCCACTAGAGCCTGCATGAATTTGTTGACCTTCTCTTTATTTTGGGTGCCACTGGTGTCAATGCGTGGTCTTCCTTCTGTTCGGCTTCTATAGATTCTCTTGGGCTTTATCTTCACCTTGCTGGAGACGAGTGAATGGTCGGTGTCGCAGTCAGCACCATGATAGCTGCGAGTCAGCCGTACATTGCGGAGGTTGCTGCGTTTAGTGAGCACCAGGTCGAGTTGGTGCCAGTTCGTTGATCTGGGGTGCCTCCATGACACCTTGTGTTGAGGTTTCGTGTCAAAGAAGGTGTTGGTCACGCACAGATTATGGTGGCTGCAGAATTCCAAGAGACTTTGTCCATTGTCATTGATCTTCCCAACGTCAAACTGTCCTAGACATGAAGGCCAAGATTCGTGGTCGGAGCCAACCCTGGCATTGAAATCCCCCAGGATAAAAAGATGTTGTTTCTCTGGTGTTTCACTGACTTCTTTGCTAAGGTCGTCATAGAACTTGTCTTTAGATTCTGATGCTGCAGTTAGTGTTGGGGCGTAAACGCTTATAATACTAACTGGGCCTGCCTCTGTCTGGAGTTGGAGCTTCAATATTCTTTCAGTGCCATCACTTGGTGGTATGATGGAATTGAGCAGCTTGTTTCTGATAGCGAAGCCAACTCCATGCTCCCTGGTCTCTCCGCACAGCTTGCCATGCCAGTAGAAAGTGAAGTCCCTCTCCTTGATGCTTCCAGATTCTTGGAGTCTGGTCTCTTGCAGGGCGACAATGTCTATCCCCAGTCTTAGTAGTTCGTTGTTTATCACTGCAGTTTTGCGGGCATCCACAATCTCATTTAGATCGTCTGAGATGCCAGGGGTCATGGTTCTTACGTTCCATGTTCCCAGCCTTAGGGCCGGTTGTTTTGTTTTTTTCTTGCTGTTAGGTGTATAGATTGCGGTCCATGTGTCAGGATTTTCCCCTAAGCTCCACACACCCTCAGGAGCAGATGAACCGTGGCGAGACAACACCTTATTGACTGGGGGCTGCCCAGCTTAGGCGGGCGGTAGCTGTCTAGTGAGATACGATGATCTCTCCCACCGTCGGAAGTAGCCCCTGGCGCCTTGCTCTACGCCAATCGAGCATTAAGACTTATAACCGGCAAATGCTACTTCCTGTGTTGTGTCACCGCTTTACGCGGTGCTGAAGTGACCTCTTCAGGGCACAAGCCTGGGCAATGGAAATCGGAGAACCAGCTGTTGCCCAGTAGCAGGTTCCCCCTCTCCACGTCGCCGATTTTGACCAAGGGAAAGGCAGTAGCCAATGCAACTTGGCATCGGTGCCGTCGCAGGAGTTGCCAGAACTATGTTGTTTACAACATGGAACTGCCTTAGGGACTCCATCTCCGGATTTGTCCTCAGGGTTTACTCCCGAAGCCTTTCCCATATGGGTATACCCGCAAGGCAGCGGAGGTTCGAGATTTAGAGTTCCCTCTCTTAGAAGAGATACCAACCAAGGCTGACGAGCCTCCTCTGCCCGGGAATCAAAAAGGAGGGAAGTCTACCATTCTTCCTTCCTGGCAGTGACCATACTGATCGGATGACCGTAGCCATTGTCTCTACTGAGAGATCCTCTGCCCACCGTCACTGACTTGAAACCATAACCAACAACTATCTGTCGGCTGCTCCCAAGTCCAATCCATTGAAAAGAAGTAGTTTTATCCACCAGGCCAAACGACTCTGCAGAGAAACCACCGATCTGCCCACATTTGGTATCCCCCTAACAACTATTCCAGAGCGAACTCCATGGAAAGATGAGCATTGACTATCATTACAAATCCAGACAAAAGTGAGAGGAATATTTGACAAGGAAGATCAGAACAGTGTGCAGCGCAGAACAGCCACTATTGTCCCCCACACTCTTTCTAATCTTCATCAATGATCTCGTTGCTAATCTACCGCATGGAATTAAAGCCGCAATGTATGCCGATGACCTGGTTCTATGGAGCACAAATGAACATGCATCAGTGGCCACCAGATTACTACAAAGAGCTGTAGATATATTTGTTGCATGGGCAAATAGATGGTGTGTCAGCATAAACACTGACAAGTGCAGCACCACCCTATTTACCCTCTCTCCAAAACAAAAGGCAGGGACCATCCAGATAAATGGAACACCCCTACGAGAAGATAAAGAACCAACATACCTTGGAGTAACATTTGATGGCAGGCTGACATGGAGAAAGCACATCAACAAAGCAGTAGCAAAAGCCAGAAGGAAAATAGCCATCCTGAGAAAGCTAAGTGGAACCACATGGGGAGCCAGTGGGAAAATACTTAGCAAAGTTTATCAACAGAGCATACGACCACACCTGGAATACGGGTCAACTGCATGGTGTTCGGCAGCAAAAACCACACTACAAGAGCTGAACAAAGCGCAAAATCAAGCACTTAGAGTCACCACAGGAGGGATGAGATCAACCCCTATAGTGGAAATGGAGAAGATGGGGAGGACACAAGCACTGAGTGAGCGCAGAGATACGAAAACGCTAATACAAGCAGAAAAGTTCCTCAGCTTGCCAGGCCACCCTATGAAGAACAGATTTGAAAACCTAGCTATGGGGCGGTTGAAAAGAAGTAGTTTTATCCACCAGGCCAAACGACTCTGCAGAGAAACCACCGATCTGCCCACATTTGGTATCCCCCTAACAACTATTCCAGAGCGAACTCCATGGAAAGATGAGGATTGACTATCATTACAAATCCAGACAAAAGTGGGAGGAATATTTGACAAGGAAGATCAGAACAGTGTGCAGCGCAGAACAGCCACTCTCATCTTCCTTGATGAAGAATACCCACAGGACCTCTGGATCCGAGTCTACACAGATGGGTCAGCACAAAATGCTGTTCGAAATGGAGGAGCGGGAGTGTACATAGAATACCCAAATAATACCAGGGACACAGCTAGAGTACCGACAGGAAAGTACTGCCATAACTACGATGCTGAAATTGAGGCAATCAAGATAGCAACAGAGAAATTACTAAATACCAGCAATGGTACACAACCTGTGGTGCTATTGACAGATGCAAAATCAGTACTCGATGCGCTCCTGTCTGGGAAATTGCCAGTACTAAGGTCACTACTTTCTGAACTTAGCAGTCAGCATAAGGTCACCATACAGTGGATACCATCCCACTGTGGAGTACCCGGGAACGACAGAGCTGATCAATTGGCTAAGGAAGGAGCCAAAGAAGAACAGCCTGATGTGCCTGTAACATACCACCAAAAGAAAAGAATGATCAAATCAGTCAGAAAGCCACCAAAACCTGCTCAAGATGACTACCACGTTATGGATAGAGCAGAACAAGTCATTATTCTGGGCCTCAGAACAGGGCACAATAGATTACGCAACCACATGTATACAAAATTCAAGATTGGTGAAACAGCCATGTGTACATGTGGATTGGCGTCGCAGACAGCAGAGCACATACTCCAAGACTGCCCAAAATATAACATATCTAGGCAAACCTTCTGGCCTAGAGAGACGACAGTGGAAGATAAACTCTATGGACCGCTGTGTGAACTGAAAAAGACAGTTCAATTCATACAAGAGACAGCACTGCAGTTATAGACATATTTCAAGCGAACGAAAGAAGAAGAAGAAGAACAAGCACACCTTTAAGCTTCCTATCTTTTGGGATTATTGACTGACTTTTGTCTACACTCCTCCCTTCCATCTTCCATTCCATATATCTCTTTCTTTCTCTCTCTCTCTCATATTCCTTCATGGTTCCAAATTGCTGTATGTAGCCGGGGTGCAGTGTTGGGGTGAGCGCCCAACATTGCTTAAATACCCCAATGGCTCGTGAATACATAACCTCTGCAGCAAAAGTCCAACTCCTGGCCTTCACGTGGCGGAACTGTTTTAACTAACAGGAGAAGGGGCGACGGCGAGTATCTGGCGCCGGAAAATAACCAGTGTGCTCTAGGTGTGTATACACATACAAGCATGTGCAGACACGTGTGTGCATATGTACACATTTAAACTCGAGTGAGACCACAGTCTGCTCTAGCAAAGGAAAGGTGCTGAAGACGGAGGAAACCAGCCAGGAGGCGCACCACAGAAATCAGGATGCCACGCAATTACGCAAAATGGAATATGTCGACTGCTGCTAAACGTTATGGTGCTCGCCCTGCTTTGGACCCCCAGGCAGGTGCAGTGCCGGGCCCTATGTCTCGAAAGGGTCCAACCCAAACTACTGGAGGTCCTTCTCAGATGTCCTGTGGAGCCAGGGGACATGAGAATAGAACAGCTGGCCATACTAAACTAAGACTTAAAATAATGCACTGGAATGCGGAGGGAGTCAGCAACAAAAGAAAAAAGAAAAAGTAAGCATATGTTGCTTGCAAGAAACTCACCTCAACGAAAATATAGCCTTCAAAATCAGAGGCTACCAGTGTTACCGATCTGACCGAAAGGACAGGCGAAAAGGTGGGATACTTACCCTTGTAAAAAATAACATCACTGCTTCCCAAATCGAAGTCTATATGGAAGGAGCTGAGTATCAGACACTTAAACTTAAAACAGGCTATACAGACCTACATCTGATCAATTACTACTGTCCAAGTGACCGCCCACAGGCACTGGACACACTACCATTAACAGAAAAAATGATTGTGTGTGGCGATTTCAACAGCCACTCGCAGAGTTGGGGCTATGATCACATGGACCAGAGAGGAGAGAGACTGGAAGACTGGCAGGATGAGAATAGATTCATCTTGGTTAACAAGCCGTCCGACCCACATACTTTCTACTCGAGATCATGGCACTCTACAACTACACCTGACCTGGCTTTTCATTCACCAGACCTGGAGTGGAACATTACACGAATTGTTGGGAAACAACTAGGTGGCAGTGACCATCGACCAGTCTTTCTAACTGTAGAAAATGAGCTTGTAAGTGAAAGCAGCACCCTCTCGAGGTGGAACTACAAGAAAGCAGACTGGGCAGTGTACAAGCATCGCACCAGCATACTGGTTAGAAACCTGAACACTGAGAAAGACATAAATAAAGTAGTTGAAGAGTTTGGGAAATGCATACTACAGGCAGCGCGAGAAACAGTACCAAGAGGAGCCCGTAAACAATATAAACCCTACTGGAGTAGTGAACTGGAACAGTTGCATAATGATGTGGAAGTATGTAGAAAGCAAGCAGAGGCCACACCCAGCCAAGAGCACCACAATAAATTCCAGCATGCAAAAGCCAAATTTCAAAGGGCCAAGCTGCAGGCTAGACGGAGAAAAGCTGGCAGGAAAAAACAGAGTCTCTGAACTTTGAAAGAGACACAAGGAAATTGTGGAAGCTAATAAAACAACTTAACGATGAGGGCACAGGAAGAAACTCAAAAATTGCACTACATAAAGATGGAAACATCTTAACAAGAAAGCAAGCAGCTGACCATTTTGCGGACTCATTCGCACAAGATAACAATATCAAAATCAGTCCAGAGAAACAACAAGAGATTCAAGAGAAACGGCAACATACAGGACAGAAGGAAATAGTACATGAGGTTCTGGAGGAACCCATCACAATCAGCGAACTGGAGCTAGCCATATCAAAACTGAAAATGAGAAAGTCACCAGGAGCTGATGGTATCTCCAATGAAATGATCAGGAACCTAGGAACAGAGGCCAAAGCAAAGCTGTTGCAGATCTTCAATAACAGTTGGGCCTTAGGCAGTGTTCCACAAACCTGGAGAGAAGCAATCATGATACCCCTCCTAAAATCAGGGAAAGATAGTTCCATTGCCTCTAGCTACAGACCAATTAGCCTCACCAGCTGTCTCTGCAAAACACTGGAGCGCATCATCAATCACAGACTGCAGTGGTACATTGAAAGTAAAAACATCCTTGTGCCACAGCAGGCTGGCTTTAGGCAGTGCTACTCTACGGAAGATCAGACAACCTACCTCTCTCAAGAAATTGAGGATGCATTCCAAGAGAAGAAGCTTGTGCTTGCGGCATGGATAGATTTGAAGAAAGCCTTTGACAAAGTCTGGAAAGAAGGTCTGATGAATAAACTGAGAAACTGCAAAGTCAATGGAAGAATGTACAAATGGGTGAAAGCATACTTGCACAACAGAAGAGCCCGAGTACAGATAGACGGACTAAAGAGCAAGAAAGTACTACTGCGTCACGGAGTTCCCCAGGGCGGAGTATTGTCCACAGATGGGTCAGCACAAAATGCTGTTTGAAATGGAGGAGCGGGAGTGTACATAGAATACCCAAATAATACCAGGGACACAGCTAGAGTACCGACAGGAAAGTACTGCCATAACTACGATGCTGAAATTGAGGCAATCAAGATAGCAACAGAGAAATTACTAAATACCAGCAATGGTACACAACCTGTGGTGCTATTGACAGATGCAAAATCAGTACTCGATGCGCTCCTGTCTGGGAAATTGCCAGTACTAAGGACACTACTTTCTGAACTTAGCAGTCAGCATAAGGTCACCATACAGTGGATACCATCCCACTGTGGAGTACCCGGGAACGACAGAGCTGATCAATTGGCTAAGGAAGGAGCCAAAGAAGAACAGCCTGATGTGCCTGTAACATACCATCAAAAGAAAAGAATGATCAAATCAGTCAGAAAGACACCAAAACCTGCTCAAGATGACTACCACGTTATGGATAGACCAGAACAAGTCATTATTCTGCGCCTCAGAACAGGGCACCAAATGTATACAAAATTCAAGATTGGTGAAACAGCCATGTGTATATGTGGATTGGCGTCGCAGACAGCAGAGCACATACTCCAAGACTGCCCAAAATATAACATATCTAGGCAAACCTTCTGGCCTAGAGAGACGACAGTGGAAGATAAACTCTATGGACCGCTGTGTGAACTGAAAAAGACAGTTTAATTCATACAAGAGACAGCACTGCAGTTATAGACATATTTCAAGCGAACGAAAGAAGAAGAAGAAGATATTCCTTCATTACATATTCCGACAACAGTTTCCTTCATCAATTAATAAAATATTTATTAATAAAAACTATGTCTGGTGTATGTATGGACTGTGTATATGTAGTTGGTAGTGTATTCTATTGTTGGTGCAAGAATGAACTCGGAATGTCTAGTCTCCGTATCACATCTCGCCCAGTCACACCGCCAAACCACAGGACATCAACATGTAACAGGACAGGTCTCACCCTGGATGTTCCGTATGCTTGAGTCTGGAGGTAAATCCGTTATTGAACGAAAAAAAAACTGTTCACCACCGGATCATCGTAAAGTAATAATATTCCAGTAAGTCTATGACTTCGCCAGAGTCTGCTTCACAAAGTTAATAATCCAACACCGGAAAAACCACATCACCACAGTCCAGCATATTGTCTCTAGCGACTATCAATGTTCTGACTTGTCTATTGTTTCTTCACTATGAGTCTACAGTGTAAACGTATGTAGTTTTATTTGGCTTTGCTTTCCGCAAGATTATCTTCCTTTTTCATTGTTACTTAGGTTATCTGGATATCCTTTTCTTCTTTTTCAAAGTTCAGTTAAGGCTATATTTTATTTCGTCTCCCTATTTGACCCTGTCTATGTTCTTCCTTGGTTTATTGAGGTATTTGATCTCCGCCCAAATGAAATGCCTTGAGTTTATCAACAAAGCTTTTTCTGTACACAAGACGTTTTGGTCTATCTTCTCTGATAGGTCAGGATGGGAATTGGAACCTGTGAGATGTATAGTAAATCAAGTGATATGCTTCTGCCACTTAATACTACTTATGTAAGTGCCCTTCTCCAGTCGTAATGAAAAGGCTTTCGAAGGATACACTGACATAAGACATATAAAAGTCGCTTAAAAGTCGACAGGGTCGACTTCATTGCACCGGGTTTTTTCCATAAGACATATGAATTCACCAAAGTCTAAACTATTCACTAATAGAAAGCAATGGTAAACGCTATGCATCAACATCTATTTCCCTATGCTAATATTACGCTAATATTAGTTTACCTTATATCTTCTATTATTATCCCGGAATCGAAATTAATAATTAAGCACATCGGCACTAATATCCCATTGCCTTAAACAATACGGGACTATAATTTCTTTTCCCCACATGGGATTAATAGATATCTCTGTCCAGTTTTGGAACACACACTAAAACAGAAAACCCAATTTCTACTATTTATATCGAGTGGCCCATCCTCCGTTATTGTTTGATGTTCATACCTCAACACTCGTCTCTTGACGTATCCTGCACATCAAAAGGCGGTGAAATCACGTAGTGATTAGTTGCTCGTTTCGTTCCGTTCTTACAATGTTTCCCTGGGTTCCCCTTACGCTAATACTTCAAAGCGTCCGAACCCGTTGATTGCCGTCTCCGTTCGGTTTTCCACAACGCGATCTCCCCGTTTCCCTGGCCAGTCCGATAAGATCGTCAGGCAATGACCTCTGCGAAGACCTGTCCCTGAATTATATACCTTTCGGTCACTGACCGGCACGTTGTCTTCATTCCAGACAGAAAGCTCGATTGTTAACCATCCTCATACCTTGTAATTAATCTTACTAGTTTATCAGGGAATCATTAACTCACAGTATCCCGTGAAAGGTAGGAAATATGAAAAGGGGGGAATGACGTTCTGAAAATATGGTGAAGGTGGGCACGGGCCAAGTTTTTAGGTAGGAAATACCCCCCCCCCCCCAAAAAAAAGGGGGGGGGGAATGACGTTCTGAAAATATGGTGAGGGGGGGGGGGGCCGGGCATAAAAAAAAGGTTGAGAACCACTGATCTAGACGATGATTAAGTGAGGGACTTGCTATCCTCTGGATTTGTTAATGAATACTTAGAACTAAACCGTCGACTGTCATTTACTGCCAATATAGTACCTTGCGGTGTATGGCAGGGTTGTGGGGGGGGGGAGGGGGGGGGGTCTTGAGTCTGAGGAATTAAGGTCATCGGGCAAGTGCAGTCGCCACGAACTGGCAGGTTAGAGTTTTATTTTTGCCCCCGACAGACTAATATGATAAAAACAGCTGAAACACAGAAACATATGATAAACATCTCAACGTCACGAAAACTAAGGTAACTCCGGTGAGGGTCGGGATTTTTTCGCGTGGACTTCTAGTAACAAAATTTTCCCTGGTCTCTCGGTAGTGAGATCGGACGCCCGTGTGTATTGTTGCGCACGTAAAGAAATCCCTTGGCAGTTGGAAATCGAAAAAGAGTAGCCTATCTACGCTGCTAGGGCAAAATTTCGAGTTAAAAATCTAACCAAAGTTTTTCAGGTTCTCGCCGGTGCTACGGAGTTCGAGCACTGAGCTGAGATTCTTCGGATTCAGGCTTGAGTTAGGAGTATAACGGAGCACTTATGGGTTATACACGTGTGCTGTGATGTTGATTCGTCAACTAAACGAAACTAAACTAAACTAATTTGTTTAAATAGAACAACCCTAGAAGCCTAGTGGTTTGTGCACTCCTTTCTAACACGGTGGTTATGGTTCAGTCCCCAATAGTAGAACGGTTTTTAACTGATTCAGTGCCGAAGGATAATATATCGCTAAATGTGACCTCCCATTTGGACAGAAGGACGATATATCGCCAGGCTAGGGTCATCATGTTATTTGTTTTGTCTCATGGTATCTTCTGCAGTTTCAATTCTCAGTGAACGGACATTTACATTATAATACTTGTTCATTTATGTAACTGTGCACCATGTTTGGTCCAAACCTACTTTTTTATTTAGCGCTGAATAAGTTAAAGGTTAGTACAAGTGCAGCTCTACCGCCGACCCAGCTTCTAGATATTTTCAAAATTGTCTAGAAATATTCAAGGAGAAAACTTGGCGAGGGAAGGAGTTGTCACCGCCGTACTTATTATTCAGTTACCTAGTATATGTTCAGTATGTTCTGGAACTTTCCATTGCTTTCTGAACGACCGGCACCCATACACATTTTTCTGTTATAAATGAAATGGTATGGGTGCCGGTCGTTCAGAAAGCAATTGCAATGGCAAACTACTGAACGTAAAACTTGCCAAGGAATCACGAACGCCCCAAAAAATGTTAGGGTTGTCTGATACGTCATTTAAAGGATATGCAACTAACTTTAACTAGTATATGTGAAAGCCTAACACTTCGCTACTCTATGGTATTGTCTGACGTAAGATAGCTTTATGTTTTCATATAATAAACCGGAACACGAGATGGGGTTGTGATTTCAAACAACATATTTGTACATCGAGAATATAGCGAAAACCAGAGGGGGTTTATAGACAAGAGTATCATCTACTTTATTGCAGTGAGATTTCCCCCCCCCCCCCCTTTCCCCCAACATAGCTCGGTCTCTTTCCGCAGGAAGGCCTGTCTAGACCGTCATACAGAACACGAACTCCGGAAAAATTGTCCTCGCGAGCACAATGACGATATCCGAAAATGAACTTACGATCTTCAGAGTTCAAGGCAGGCAGCTAGCGCACTTCGCCACGGAGGCTGAAAACAACAACAACAACAACAACAACAACAAATTCCATGAAAAAAAATAAAAAAAAAAATAAAAAAAAAAAAAACATGCCCGCTTGGACGTGCGAGACATTACAGCCTCTGCCGTGACCAGGATTCGAACCTGGGTTGTCGCGGCCACAACGCGAAGTACTAACCACTATACGATCACGGCCAGTACGCCGGCTTGACATCGTGTGTGTAAATTCGAAGTGATTTCAAACTCGTGTGTAAACCAGAAGTCAATTTGCTTGTGTAAACTAATCCAGCAATGAACTTGCAAGTATTTATACTTTATGTTTTCAACACAACAATTTTTGGGGGGCATATCCCTTACAGGACGTTGCAATCAACATCAGCATTTTTCAGCTGCTGTTGATGTACTAGGCAAGATTACGCTCAGTAGTTTGCCATTGTTTTCTGAGCGACCGGCTCACATACCCCGTAAGTTACCTACTTTACCGCTACTGATTCTCGCGCAGGTTACGTCACTCACGAGAATATACGGGATTACGGAGAAAGACGTTAAATTAATATCAAAACACGAATATAAATTGCTCGGGTGACCAAGCAATGGTAGTCTGTTAGAAAAGATAAAGATAGCAAAGTAAATTATTAAATTTGTCTATAATTTGTACATAATAAGCTATATCAACTAAAGAGGGACATACTAAATAAGTATAATCTAGATCAGTGGTTCTCAACCGGTTGGGAATTTCTACCCCCCCCCCCCCCCGTCCAGGGGGAATTTTAGATTTTAGGGCTTTCGAGGGGGGGGGGGGAAATTAAGATTATTTCGAGATCGCGTTAATACAAGAACCGATTACTTGATATTGTTTTTCCCTTCAGAACAGGCTGATAGGCTAGCAGGGAGGGCACCTCTTGGTGGAATTTTGCCCATGGACAAGGGGGAGATGGTCGTGCGCTTGTGGGACCAGATGGAGAAGGCGGAGAAACAGATTGAGAACCCATATGTGGAAAGAATGAGATTGCGGGGGATCGGCAGGGGTTCTGGAAGAATCTCAAAACTGAGAGGGAAGACCAGGAGAACTTTTAATCAGATAGCGGTGGGAACGATTAGTGATTAGTAGTATGACTCTTCGCTGGGTGTTAAGCGAGGGGACGAAGCACGTTTGGGAATGCCCTCAGTGCAGTGATGTCGGTTCTTAACTTAACTCAACTCAACTCAACTTTCCCTTCATACTGTACGGTTCTGTACGTCTCAACCTTCTAAAATTCAATTTATAAAGTAAGTAGACCCACAAATCATGTTATATGTGGACGTCTAGACTTGTTTTAGTATGTGCTGTTAAATTTAGCTTCTCTTATTACGTATACAGTGTAGGGGCGGGGCGGAAATTTTAGGAAGGAAATATGAAAAGTGGGGAATGACGTTCTGAAAATATGGTGAAGGTGGGCACGGGCCAAGTTTTTAGGTAGGAAATACAAAAATAAAAAAAAAGGGGGGGGGGGGATTGACGTTCTGAAAATATGGTGAGGGGGGGGGGGACGGGCCAAACAAAAAAAGGTTGAGAACCACAGATCTAGACGATGATTAAGTGAGGGACTTGCCATCCTCTGGATTTGCTAATGAATACTTAGAACTAAACCGTCGACTGTCATTTACTGCCAATATAGTATCTTGCGGTGTATGGCAGGGTTGTGGGAGGGGGGGGGGGGTCCTGAGTCTGAGGAATTAAGGCCATCGGGCTAGTGCAGTCGCCGCGAACTGTGCAGGTTAAAGTTTTCTTTTTGCCTCCGACAGACTAATATGATAAAATCAGCTGAAACACAGAAACATATGATAAACATCTCAACGTCACGAAAACTAAGGTATCCCCGGTGAGGGTCGGGATTTTTTCGCGTGGACTTCTAGTAACAAAATTTCCCCTGGTCTCTCGGTAGTGAGATCGGACACCTGTGTGTATTGTTGCGCACGTAAAAATTCCCTTGGCAGTTGGAAATCGAAAAAGAGTAGCCTAACGGCGCTGCTAGGGCAAAATTTCGAGTTGAAAATCTACACAAAGTTTTCAGGATTCTCGCCGGTGCTACGGAGTTCGAGCACTGAGCTGAGATTCTCCGGACTCAGGCTTGAGTTAGGAGTATAACGGAGCACTTATGGGTTATACACGTGTGCAGTGATGTTGATCCGTCAACTAAACTAAACTAAACTAAACTAATTTGTTTAAATAGAACAACCCTAGATGCCTAGTGGTTTGTGCACTCCTTTCTAACACGGTGGTTATGGTTTAGTCTCCAATAGTAGAACGGTTTTTAACTGATTCAGTGCCGAAGGATAATATATCGCTAAATGTGACCTCCCATTTGGACAGAAGGACGATATATCACCAGGCTAGGGTCATCATGTTATTTGTTTTGTCTCATGGTATCTTCTGCAGTTCCAATTCTCAGTGAACGGACATTTACATTATAATACTTGTTCATTTATGTAATTGTGCACCATGTTTGGTCCAAACCTACTTTTTTATTTAGCGCTGAATAAGTTAAAGGTTAGTACAAGTGCAGCTCTACCGCCGACCCAGCTTCTAGATATTTTCAAAATTGTCTAGAAATATTCAAGGAGAAAACGTGGCGAGGGAAGGAGTTGTCACCACCGTACTTATTATTCAGTTACCTAGTATATGTTCAGTACGTTCTGGAACTTGCCATTGCTTTCTGAACGACCGGCACCCATACACTTTTTTCTTTTATAAATGAAATGGTATGGGTGCCGGTCGTTCAGAAATCAATGGCAAACTACTGAACGTAAAACTTGCCAAGGAATCACGAACGCCCCAAAAAATGCTAGGGTTGTCTGATACGTCATTTAAAGGATATGCAACTAACTTTAACTAGTATATGTGAAAGCCTAACACTTCGCTACTCTATGGTATTGTCTGAAGTAAGATGGCTTTATGTTTTCATATAATAAACCGGAACACGAGATGGCTCCTGTGTGTTGCCGGGGCCCATAAGGGAAGCAAAGAATAGCAACACTGTAGCCTACCACGCATGTCGTTAGAGGCGACTAAGGATGCTTCATGGTTCCGTCGCCCTGCTACTGAGTGAGTGCGTGCGTGGCGAGACACTGTGAGCAGTGAGTGTCGTGTGAAATGCTTTTGAATCTGCCCGAGGTGTTTTGGAACGTGACTGCATGTTCGGAGCGATGGCAGATGGCTATGTTCCAGAGTTAGCCGGTTTTTGCCTTATGCAGAAATGCGTGGCTGCTGGGCTTCTGGTTGACTGGCACTGCCATCGACGATGAACTGTATTTCGTGGACTGTGTGGGTGAACATCTAGGAAACATCCAGATGGGAAAATCAGAAATGAACTGGGTGTTTTGTGGGGGACTATTGTGCTGACATTCTGGCGGCGGCATTATGCACAGTGTATCTGTGCGGGCTGTTGTTTGTCAAGACTCCTGTCTTTTCCACTTTTCACATTGGGTAGTGGGGAGCATTTTGTGTGATATTCACTGGCACAGGAATGGAGCATAATGGGGACGACCCGTTGCTGTGAAGTTGGAGCTGCGACTAACTAACTAACTAACTAACTAACACGAGATGGGGTTGCGTTTTCAGACAACATATTTGTACATCGAGAATATAGCGAAAACCAGAGGGGGTTCTTCTTCTTCTTCTGCGTTCATCCGGAGTTTTTTTTCTTCCGGATGTGATTGCGTTGAGCCTGTTTACAGCAGAGCTGCGTTCTTGCGCCGTTAGGCCGACACATCCGACTTCTGCGGGCATTTGTTGACCGGGTTAACCTTCCCGGGGGTTTCTTAGGACGTTTGACTCTTACTGGTGTGGTGTTATCTCCCATTCTAGCTGGCCCATATAGAACAGCCAAAGACATCCTGGTCAGCCCTCAAGGGAAGGCAGGGGCAGACCATGGGCATTCCCCGCCATCCAAGGAGGCTTACATAATTGCAGAGCCAACACACAGCGCTCTGGTACTGGGCTCACCCAAGGAATCGTCACGTCCTGCACATGGCTGCTTAGCCTCACTTCCGTATATTGGGCCTTCCGTTCACCATAGGCTGTTCTTACGGAAACCAGAAGAATGCAGTGTGCAGATGACATCCACACAGTGTGCTTTCGATTCGGACTTTCCGCGCAATGGATTTGCTATCCGAGCAATATTCCATTTCGTGCCACTAGGACACTTTTTCCACTTTTTGAAGCCCACACTGAGCTTTTGATTCGGGCTTTCTCGTAATGGATTTGCTATCCAAGCAATATTCCATTTCGTGCCACTAGGACACTTTTCCCACCTTTTTTGAACTCCCACAGTGAACTTTTGATTCGGACTTTCCACGTAATGGATTTGCTATCCAAGCAATATTCCATTTCATGCCTCTGGGACGCTTTTGTAACGGACATACCTGTGTGGCAGTCTGAATACTTCTTCATACACCTTTAAATGCCAACCTGTATGTAGTTAAAGTAAGCTGCGGTCAACTTGAGCTTGTTGATCTCTCCATAGAGCTTGTCCTCAAATGAAGCAGGCGTGGGCCAAAATATCTTTCTCTGTTCTGCATATATTGGGCAATCCTGTAGCAAATGTTTTGCTGTCATTTTTCCAGTTCGACAATTACATTCATCGGTGTCTCCTATCTTTAGTTTATTGAACAAGTGGTATTTCAGCCTGTTATGTCCTGTGCAGAGTCTGAAGATTGCTACTTGTTCTCTTCGGTCGAGTTTGTAATATGCATCATCCTTCTGGTGGCCTGGATGCTCTGATTCCCATTTGGTTCTATAGGTGCTTTTTATCAACCTCTTTGCCTCATTATAGGTTATGTCTATGTCAGGCTGTGGTAGTCGTCCGCCCTCTTTTGCCAGTCTGTCAGCCTCTTCATTTCCAGGTATACTGCAATGTGATGGGATCCACTGTATTACAACTTTTTTTGATTTCTGGCTTAGACCATGGAGTGCTGCTCTTAGGTCAGCTATTTCTGTGCTGTTATTGCTCTTCAGTATTGAGACAGCTGACTTTGCATCTGTGAAGATAGCTATTTGCTTCTCTTTATTTTCCTCCATCAAGAGCATTTCAGCTGCAGTTTTCAGAGCCTCTACCTCCGCTTTGAAGTTACTTGAAAACTTTAAAGTTGCCACTGAATGTGTTTTTTTTCACTCCATTTTTTAAATTAAGGAGAATTCCTCCTCCTCCATTCTCTATTGAATTTTTGGCTGATCCATCTGTATATGCATGGGTCCAATTGCTGCTTGGGTAATGTTCTTTTATGTAGTTTAAGGTTATTTCTTTTCTTTCGATTTCATGCTGAGTGTTCTTTTTCTCAATACCAGGAATGTTTTCTATCATCTCAGGCAGTTGCTGCTGTCTCCAAGCTGGGAACTTGTGTGCATTGTAAATGGGCTTGACTGTTGATATGTTAAGTATAGGATCTGCCCTAATCCTTCGTTTTGCAGTTTCTACAAAGTTGCTACGCTTCAGTCTTCCCTTTCCAAAACCACTAAACCTTTTATACATAGGGTGGTCTGTCAATCTTCTAAATTTTTCTGCTTGTTGCTGGGCTCTGCTATCTCTTCTATCCGCATTGGTTGTAAACAAGTGATCTTTTCTAGTTCATTAATAGGCGTTGTCTTCAAGCTTCCAGTTATGATTCGCATTCCTTGATTTTGGACTCTACTTATTTTGTTAAAGTTTGACTTAGCTGCTGTTGCCCAAGCTGCAATGCCATATTCCAGTACTGGCCTCGCCCGTCCAGTATATAACTTCTTGAGAACTTTCTCATCTGCTCCCCATGTTGTACCAGCAAGCTTTTTCATGATTGCCATTCTTTGCCTTGCTCTTGTTCGATTTTTCTCAACCTGTGTTTTCCATGTCAGGCGACGATCAAAGGTGACTCCGAGATAGTTTGGATTTTCTTCATGGCGCAATATTTTTCCATTCAATACCAGCTTAGGTTGCTGAGTTTTATTTGAGAGGGAGAACACTGTGCATGTTGTTTTCTCCTCACGTATCTTCATTAGCCATGATTTTGACCAGTCCTCTAGCGCTAATAGGGCTTGCTGTATTCTGCTGTTAGCTGTACTAATATATTCTTCAGATGTCCATATGGCTAGGTCATCTGCAAAGGATGACGTGTGTTCTCTGGCTGGAAATTTTCCGTGATGTCGTTTATATATGCTAGGAATAATGTTGGTGAAAGAACTCCTCCTTGGGGGACACCTTGCTCCAACAGCATCATTTTGCTGGTTTGTCCTTGTACTTTTGTCCTGGCAGTTCTGTTCTCAAGGTAGTGGCTGATCCATTTGTGCATTTTCCCACAAACATGCATTTTTTGCAGTATTACTTTCAGTCCTTCCTTCCATACTTTATCAAATGCTTTTTCTAAATCTATCCAGACCGCTAGTGTGTCCGTTTTCTCTTGGAAGGCATCCTCTATTTCCTGAGCTATATAGGTTATTTGATCTTCAGTGGATCTGTACTTTCTGAATCCTGCTTGGTGTGGTGTTAAGAGTTTGTTCCAGATGCCATGTTAGCCTGCCATTGATAATGCGTTCCATTAATTTTCCTACACAGCTAAGTAGACTGATAGGTCGATAGCCATTTGGTTCTTCCAGGTCTTTTCCTTTCTTTGGGTCTGGTATTAGTATAGCTTCCTTCCATGCCTGTGGGACTATTCCCCTCTTCCAGCTGTAATTTAGGACTGCTAGTAGTTTCTTTTTTGCCTTTGTCCCTAGTCCTATTAGCATTTCATTTGTGATTCCATCCTTTCCTGGTGATTTCTTCATTTTTAGGGTATTCATTGCCTGTTCCATTTCTTCCATTGTTAGATTTGCCATCATATATTCTGCTGCTGTCTCTGTATTACTATGATGTATCTGTTTATCTTTGATTGCTTTCTTCTGTTCGGTTGTAATATCAATGTGGTTTGCACTGGCATAGTGCTCCATTAGTGCATTTGCAGCCTTTTTCCTGTAAGCAAGGCATTTCCTTGTTTAATTGTTATTTGTTTGTGTCTAGGTCCTTCATTGTTCATGGCTTTCACTAGTTTCCATAGTTTGTTTCCATCCCTGTCAAAATTCAGGTTTTCTGTTGTTTCCCTCCAACAATCTCTTGTTGTTTTATTTACTGTTCTTTTATATTTTGCTGAGATGGCTTTGAGAGAGATGTTCGCTTCAGTTGTTTGTTCTCTCTCTGCGGTCTTCCTGGCATCTTCAACTTTGTCCTCCAAAATTTGTAGTTCTTCAGTCCAGTATGGTTTGTAATATTTCCTCTCTCCTCTTGGAATAGACTCAGTGGCTGCCTGTATTATTGCTCTGTTTAGACTTTCCACCATTTGCTTCATGTTACCATATCGTGTATTTATGTTTTCCCAATATTTGTCTGTTAGTATGGCAAATCTGTCCCAATCTGCTCGTTTGTAATTCCAGCGGGGCAAAGGCTTTTGCTCCAGTGGAACATACTCCATATTCATTACAAGCTTGATTGGTCTGTGGTCACTACCTGCTATTTGGTCAAGCACATGGCGATCGATTGTGTGGAGGATGTCTCCTGTGCAGAAAGCTAAGTCTGGAGTAGAAGTGGTAATCCATCTTCTGGAGTAGAAGCTCGGTGTGTCATCCGCTTTGTTGAGTAGATGGAGATTTGAGTCTATTTCCCAGTCCTCCACTTCATCTACTCTTTTATCAGTATCTGGATATCCCCATCTTTCTGAACGGCTATTAAAGTCTCCGACAATAATGCAATTTGTGTCAGTTATTTTCATGTTTGAGAGTGTATGATCCTTATCTGCTGGGCTATACAGGTTGTAAATTCTTATTTTCACGTCCTTTATCATTATATCAACACCTATAATTTCTGTTTGGTTGTCAGAGATCACAGATATTTCGTGTAAGTATTAGAACTCCTCCTTTATGTCCTTCGCGGTCGAAACGCGTGGCCTGATATCCCCTGACTGAAAATTTGTGCTTGGCGTTGAGGTGTGTCTCTTGAATTCATGCCACATCTATTCTATCTTTATGAAGACGCTGTGTCGGGGAGAATTTCTTGTTATAAACTCCTTCGGCATTCCACTGTAGTATGTTGAGTGTCCGGGGTGTTTGGTCAATAACTCTTAACCTACTCCTCTGTGCCTTGACTCCACAGCACAGGGGAAGATGACCACCAGTAGTCATGGGTGGACCCCCTTGAGGCAGGGGGCCCGGCACTATCACCGCCTGATGGGACTTCACGGGATTTGCACCATAACGATTAATTTTCATCTGTGGCATCATGAAATGATATAGTTACGTTGCACTGCTTTGTCAAGCCTGTGGCTCAGTACATCCGATTTCGACAAGCATTTATTCGGGATGCTTTCCCTAGCCTTTGACTGTCCCCAGTCTACCTACAAGGCAGCAGGTTTGTGCGTCACTTCGTCTGGTCCCTCTCCCTTGACGTGTCTGACATGGGTGACCCTACCAGTAGCTGTGCTACCGCCGGCATAGCTCTTGGGGTCATTGGAACGCGCAAGCCCCTCTACCTCGTCAAGGTGGACGCACGGCAGAGGGGGGGGGGGCTTAGATATTAACATAAAAAAAAACTATGATAATTAGCAGTGACAAGGAAAGGTCATCAATGAACATCACAGTAAACGGGCAGATACTAGAACAAGTAACAAGTTTCTCCTATCTTGGACATATAATAACACATGGTGGCAGAAGTGAAATAGAAATCAGAAAGATAATAAGAATGGCGAAAAATGCTTTTAATGGCATGAAATCAGTAATTAACATCTAGAGAGATTAATAATGCATTTAAAAATGATAATTGTTTGCTTGCTGCGGTTGCTTGGTGCGGAAACCTGGACATTGAACAAGCAACTAGAAAGTCGCATAGAATCTCTGGAGATGTGGATATACAAACGAATATGTCGTATTTCATGGAAACAAAAACAATCAAATGCAGAGGTTCTAGAAAAACTGGAAATGAAGAGAGAGTTCATGAAAGAAATAAAGAGGAGGCAAGTGAAATATTTCGGCCACGTTAAAAGACATGATACTCTTATAAAAACCATACTAGAAGGCAAGGCTGAGGGCAAGCGAGCAAGAGGTAGACAAAGATACAAGTGGGAAGATAACATCAAGAGATGGACGAACATCAGCCTGACAGAATGTACAGTCAAGGCGAGAGACAGAGTGTTGGAGATCCATTGCAGCCAACCTTCATTGTGGAGACGGCACCTGATTGATTGATTGATTGATTGATTGATTGATTGATCACGGCCAGTCAGCATTCATACGCATTCATACATTTATACACATGTGACAACATTATATTCGTGGCACGTTGTAACTACCTACATAATTCCTGTCCACCTTGACGAGGTAGAGGGGCTTGCGCGTTCCAATGACCCCAAGAGCTATGCCGACGGTAGCACTGCTACTGGTAGGGTCACCCATGTCGGACAGGTCAAGGGAGAGGGACCAGACGAAATGACGCACAAACCTGCTGCCTTGTAGGTAGACTGGGGACAGTCAAAGGCTAGGGAAAGCATCCCGAAAAATGCTTGTCGAAATCGGATGTACTGAGCCACAGGCTTGACAAAGAAGTGCAACGTAACTTTATCATTTCATGATGCCACAGATGAAAATTAATCGTTATGGTGCTAATCCCGTGAAGTCCCATCAGGCGGTGATAGTGCCGGGCCCCCTGCCTCGAGGGGGTCCACCCATGACTACTGGTGGTCACCTTCCCCTGTGCTGTGGAGTCAAGGCACAGAGGAGTAGGTTAAGAGCTATTGACCAAATACCAAGGACACTCAACATACTACAGTGGAATGCCGAAGGAGTTTATAACAAGAAAGAATCCCTGACACAGCGTCTTCATAAAGATAGAATAGATGTGGCATGCATTCAAGAGACACACCTCAACGCCAAGCGCAAATTTTCAGTCAGGGGATATCAGGCCACACGTTTCGACCGCGAAGGACATAAAGGAGGAGTTCTAATACTTATACGAAATACAATACCTTGCAGCGAAGTATCTGTGATCTCTGACAACCAAACAGAAATTATAGGTGTTGATATAATGATAAAGGACGTGAAAATAAGAATTTACAATCTTTATAGCCCAGCAGATAAGGATCTTACACTCTCAAACATGAAAATAACTGACACAAATTGCATTATTGTCGGAGACTTTCATCAATCAATCAATCAATCATGTGCCATGCCGGAAAGCGTGGGCGGTCATGATTCGCCATTTCACTCGATCACCAGAGTCGTGGATCAGCTCAGTGTTCCTGTCTCGTCCATGCCATGTGGCCAAGCCATCCAGGTATTTTCCTCTCGGTCTTCCTCTTGGTCTGTTCCCTTCGATCTTGCCGGCTGTCACTAAGTTCTCCAATCCATTTCTTCTCATAACATGTCCAAAAAATTTGACTGTCTACGTCTAATTTCTCTAATCAATCTACGATTTTCATTTGTCTCTTGTAGTACTTGTTCATTGGTTTTTCTGTCTGTCCATGGTATTCTTTGCATTTTCCTCAGAAACCACATTTCTGCAGCCATCAGATGTTTTTCTGCTTGACTGCACATTGTCCAAGTTTCACATCCATACAAAAGAACAGGCTCTATGTATCCCATCAACACTCTTTTTCTCGTTTCAATTGACATCATTATATTGGTCAGAATGTTTTTCATCTTGCTAAAGGCTACTTTCGCAATGGCGATTCTTGTTCTAATCTCTTCAAGGCATCTGCCATCAGATGTTATGACTGTTCCGAGATAATTGAACCGATTCACTTGTTGAAGAATATTCCCATTTACTTGTATATTACATTGTGGTACTTCGTTCTTCCTAGTGACGACCATAACCTGTGTCTTCCTACAATTTAATTCCAACCCCAGCTGCTCACTGTGTACAACCACAGCGTCTACTAATTGTTGCAGATCCTGTGCATTGTCTGCAATCAATACTGTATCATCTGCATATCTAATGTTATTTATGTTTCGTCCTCCAATGCTGATTCCATTTAGGTCTTCTACATTTCTGAAAATATTTTCACTGTATAGGGAAAAAAGATCTGGAGACATTACACATCCCTGCCTAACACCTCTCTTAATAGGTTGGTATTGTCCTACTTCATTATCAATCCTTATGGCAGCTTGTTGTTTCCAATATATGTTTTTTATAAGTCTAATGTCTTTCCCATCAATTTGTAGATCTGCAAGCATATCCACAATGTTGACATGTCTAACTCTATCAAAAGCCTTTGTGTAGTCAATAAAGCAAAGATGTATATCCTTGTTTACTTCTAAAGCACGTTCAATAACTGTTCGCAGCATATACACAGCATTTACTGTACCCTTTCCTTCTACAAAACCACATTGTTCTTCCCCTATTTCGGGTTGTATTTTCTTCCTCACTCTTTGCATGATAATTCGTAACAAAATCTTTGTGATGTGACTCATTATACTAATTGTTCTATGTTGATCACATTCTAAGGCTCCTGATTTCTTTGGGATTGCAATAAATACAGAATTACATAATTCAGAAGGTATCTCCAGTATCATATAATGTGTTCAGCAGTCTAGTGACTTGCTCTAGTCCAAATTCTTCTAGAGCTCTAATCATTTCTGTTGTGATGTTATCTCCACCGGGGGCCTTGCCAGCTTTCATATGCTTAAGAACATTTTGAACCTCCATCTTTAATATTGCTGGTCCTTCATTATTAAATCTAATAGCATACTGTTCCTCTCTGTTATCATTATACAGGTCTTTCACATAATCTGTCCATACATGTAGAATCTGATCTTTTTCTATTATGACTTTGCCATCTTTAGTTTTTAGACAGCCTGTTGATGTACTTGTTCTTTTATTAGTAAGTTCCTGAACTCTTTTGTGCACTAATTTGGTATTTTGACTGTTGTGTTGTTTTTCAATTTCTAAGCACTTTTCCTCAAGCCATGATTCTTTTGCCTTCCTACATAATATTCTGACTTGTCTGTGAATTTCTTCATACTTGGCAGGATTATTTTTGTTGAGTCTTCTTGTTTCCATTAAGTGTAAAATTTCCTCTGTCATCCATTTCTTACGACCCACCTTCTTTAATTTTGGAATAGTTTTTTCTGCAGCCACATTGATTGAATTCTTTAACATTTCCCATTGATAATCCACATCCTGGAATAGGATCTCTAGATCAGACAATATTTCAAATCTGTTCTGTACTTCTATGTTGAATTTGTTTTGTATTTCCTTGTCATTACTCAATGTACACAAATCATATTTAGTGTTCCCTGTTGTATACTTGACTTTCTTCAACTTTATCCTCAATGTTCCTGTGAGTAGTCTGTGGTCACTATAACAATCAGCACTGTGAACTGTTTTTGCTACTGTTAGCGCGTTTCTAATTCTTCTGCTAATGAGAATGTAGTCAATCTGGTTTCTAATCCTGCTATCAGGACTCCTCCAGGTCCATAATCTTCTAGGGTGTTGCTTGAACCAGGTGTTTCCTACAATCATTTCCTGTTCTTTTGCCCACTCTACTAGTCTGTATCCTCTTTCATTTCTCTCTCCTAAACCATAGTTTCCTACTGTGTATCTATCCCCTTGATTTCCTACTTTTACATTGAAGTCCCCTATTATGATGTTTATTTCTGAATTTTTACATTTCTTTAAGGCAGACTCTATGTCATTATAAAATTCCTCTACACTATCTTCACTGGACTCTCCTGTTGGGGCATATACTTGAATAACATTTATGTTAAAAGGTCTGCCACTCAATTTAACTAGTAGAACTCTGTCCGACACGGCCCAATATCCCTGAACAGACGTTGATGTTTTCCGGTCCAAAATTATTGCCACTCCCCTATGTCGATCCTCACCTCCAGAATAAATAATCTTAAAATCTTTATGTATCTTGATGCCTGCTCCTGTCCATCTCGTTTCGCACATACCTAATATATTAATTTTTTCTCTTTGAATTTCTTGTGTTATGTTCTCTAATTTTCCGTCGTTGTTTAACGTCCTAACGTTTCATGTTCCTAATTTTAATGTCTCTGTCCTTGTCTTGCGATGATCAGTCTTTAAGCGAAATATAATAAACTAGGCAATTTCAAAGAGGTAGTTTGCTGTTGCTTTCCTCTATGGCAGTGACCATACTGGCCGAGACTTTAATAGCCGTTCAGAAAGATGGGGATACCCAGATACTGATAAAAGAGTAGATGAAGTGGAGGACTGGGAAATAGACTCAAATCTCCATCTACTCAACAAAGCGGATGACACACCGAGCTTCTACTCCAGAAGATGGATTACCACTTCTACTCCAGACTTAGCTTTCTGCACAGGAGACATCCTCCACAAAATCGACCGCCATGTGCTGGACCAATTAGCAGGTAGTGACCACAGACCAATCAAGCTTGTAATGAATATGGAGTATGTTCTACAGGAGCAAAAGCCCTTGCCCCGCTGGAATTACAAACGAGCAGATTGGGACAGATTTGCCATACTAACAGACAAATATTGTGAAAACATAAATACACGATATGGCAACATGAAGCAAATGGTGGAAAGTCTAAACAGAGCGATAATACAGGCAGCCACTGAGTCCATTCCAAGAGGAGCGAGGAAAAATTACAAACCATACTGGACTGAAGAACTACAAAGTTTGGAGGACACAGTTGAAGATGCCAGGAAGACAGCAGAGAGAGAACAAACAATTGAAGCGAACATCTCTCTCAAAGCCATCTCAGCAAAATATCAAATAACAGTAAATCAAACAACAAGAGATTGTTGGAGGGTAAAAACAGAAAACCTGAATTTTGACAGGGATGGAAACAAACTATGGAAACTAGTGAAAGCCATGAACAATGAAGGACCTAGAAACAAACAAATAACAATTAAACAAGGAAATGCCTTGCTTACAGGAAAAAAGGCTGCAAATGCACTAATGGAACACTATGCCAGTGCAAACCACATTGATATTACAACCGAACAGAAGAAAGCAATCAAAGATAAACAGATACATCATAGTAATACAGAGACAGCAGCAGAATATATGATGGCAAATCTAACAATGGAAGAAATGGAACAGGCAATGAATACCCTAAAAAAGCAGAAATCACCAGGAAAGGATGGAATCACAAATGAAATGCTAATAGGAATAGGGACAAAGGCAAAAAAAGAAACTACTAGCAGTCCTAAATTACAGCTGGAAGAGGGGAATAGTCCCACAGGCATGGAAGGAAGCTATACTAATACCAGACCCAAAGAAAGGAAAAGACCTGGAAGAACCAAATGGCTATCGACCTATCAGTCTACTTAGCTGTGTAGGAAAATTAATGGAACGCATTATCAATGGCAGGCTAACATGGCATCTGGAACAAACTCTTAACACCACACCAAGCAGGATTCAGAAAGTACAGATCCACTGAAGATCAAATAACCTATATAGCTCAGGAAATAGAGGATGCCTTCCAAGAGAAAACGCACACACTAGCGGCCTGGATAGATTTAGAAAAAGCATTTGATAAAGTATGGAAGGAAGGACTGAAAGTAATACTGCAAAAAATGCATGTTTGTGGGAACATGCACAAATGGATCAGCCACTACCTTGAGAACAGAACTGCCAGGACAAAAGTACAAGGACAAACCAGCAAAATGATGCTGTTGGAGCAAGGTGTCCCCCAAGAAGGAGTTCTTTCACCAACATTATTCCTAGCATATATAAATGACATCACGGAAAATTTTCCAGCCAGAGTACACACATCATCCTTTGCAGATGACCTAGCCATATGGACATCTGAAGAATATATTAGTACAGCTAACAGCAGAATACAGCAAGCCATATTAGCACTAGAGGACTGGTCAAAATCATGGCTAGTGAAGATAAGTGAGGAGAAAACAACATGCACAGTGTTCTCCCTCTCAAATAAAACTCAGCAACCTAAGCTGGTATTGAATGGAAAAATATTGCGCCATGAAGAAAATCCAAACTATCTCGGAGTCACCTTTGATCGTCGCCTGACATGGAAAACACAGGTTGAGAAAAATCGAACAAGAGCAAGGCAAAGAATGGCAATCATGAAAAAGCTTGCTGGTACAACGTGGGGAGCAGATGAGAAAGTTCTCAAGAAGCTATATACTGGACGGGTGAGGCCAGTACTGGAATATGGCATTGCAGCTTGGGCTACAGCAGCTAAGTCAAACTTTAACAAAATAAGTAGAGTCCAAAACCAAGGAATGCGAATCATAACTGGAAGCCTGAAGACAACGCCTATTAATGAACTAGAAAAGATCACTTGTTTACAACCAATGCAGGACAGAAGAGATAGCAGAGCCCAGCAATAAGCAGAAAAATTTAGAAGATTGACAGACCACCCTATGTATAACAGGTTTAATGGTTTTGGAAAAGGAAGACTGAAGCGTAGCAACTTTGTTAAAACTGCAAAACGAAAGATTAGGGCAGATCCCATACTTAACATATCAACAGTCAAGCCCATTTATTATGCACACAACTTCCCAGCTTGGAGACAGCAGCAACTGCCTGAGATGATAGAAAACATTCCTGGTATTGAGAAAAAGAACACTCAGCATGAAACCGAAAGAAGAGAAATAACCCTAAACTACATAAAGGAACATTACCCAAGCAGCAATTGGACCCATGCATATACAGATGGATCAGCCAAAGATTCAATAGAGAATGGAGGAGGAGGAATTTTCCTAAATGTAAAAAATGGAGTGACAAAAACACATTCAGTGGCAACTGGAAAGTTTTCAAGTAACTTCAAAGCAGAGGTAGAGGCTCTGAAAACTGCAGCAGAAATGCTCTTGATGGAGGAAAATAAAGAGAAGCAAATAGCTATCTTCACAGATGCAAAGTCAGCTGTCTCAATACTGAAGAGCAATAACAGCACAGAAATAACTGACCTAAGTGCAGCACTCCATGGTCTAAGCAAGAAATTCAAAAAAGTTGTAATACAGTGGATCCCATCACATTGCAGTATACCTGGAAATGAAGAGGCTGACAGACTGGCAAAAGAGGGCGGACGACTACCACAGCCTGACATAGACATAACTTACAATGAGGCAAAGAGGTTGATAAAAAGCACCTATAAAACCAAATGGGAATCAGAGCATCCAGGCCACCAGAAGGATGATGCATATTACAAACTCGACCGAAGAGAACAAGTAGCAATCTTCAGACTCCGCACAGGACATAACAGGCTGAAATACCACTTGTTCAATAAACTAAAGATAGGAGATACCGATGAATGTAATTGTGGAACTGGTAAAATGACAGCTAAACATTTGCTGCAGGATTGCCCAATATATGCAGAACAGAGAAAGATATTTTGGCCCACACCTGCTTCATTTGAGGACAAGCTCTATGGAGATATCAACAAGCTCAAGTTGACTACAGCTTACTTTAACTACATACAGGTTGACATTTAAAGGTGTATGAAGAAGTATTCAGACTGCCACACTTCATATCACAGGTATGTCGGTTACAAAAGCCTCCCAGAGGCATGAAATGGAATATTGCTCGGATAGCAAATCCATTACGTGGAAAGTCCGAATAAAAAGCTCACTGTGTGAGCTTCATAAAAGGTGGAAAAGGTGTCCTAGTGGCACGAAATGGAATATTGCTTGGATAGCAAATCCATTACGTGGAAAGTCCGAATCAAAAGCTCACTGTGTGGGCTTCAAATAAGGTCGAAAAAGTGTCCTAGTGGCACGAAATGGAATATTGCTCGGATAGCAAATCCATTGCGCGGAAAGTCCGAGTCGAAAGCTCACTGTGTGGATGTCATCTGCATACTGCATTCTCCTGGTTTCCGGAAGAACAGCCTATGGTGAACGGAAGGCCCAATATACGGAAGTGAGGCTAAGCAGCCATGTGCAGGACGTGACGATTCCTTGGGTGAGCCCAGTACCAGAGCGCTGTGTGTTGGCTCTGCAATTATGGAAGCCTCCTTGGATGGCGGGGAATGCCCATGGTCTGCCCCTGCCTTCCCTTGAGGGCTGACCAGGATGTCTTTGGCTGTTCTATATGGGCCAGCTAGAATGGGAGATAACACCACACCAGTAAGAGTCAAACGTCCTAAGAAACCCCCGGGAAGGTTAACCCGGTCAACAAATGCCCGCAGAAGTCGGATGTGTCGGCCTAACGGCGCAAGAACGCAGCTCTGCTGTAAACAGGCACAACGCAATCACATCCGAAAAAAAAAACTCCGGATGAACGAAGAAGAAGAAGAAGAAACCTTGCAGCAAAAATCCCATTTTACCAAACAAAACGCGAAAGCTGTGAAAATGGTGTCTGCTTGAGAGAGAGAGAGAGAGAGAGAGAGAGAGAGAGAGAGAGAGAGAGAGAGAGAGAGAGAGAGAGAGAGAGAGAGAGAGAGAGAGAGAGAGAGAGAGAGCTATTTGTTCAAAGTGAATAAAATTTACAAACATAAATGACATTTCCACTAAAAATATTTATCAACATAAACCCCATAGACTTCCAAGGTGTTTCGCCGTTAATGTAAGTAAATTTTCTTTAAATTGTGGGTGACCTTAAGAGGCCAGTAAAAAAATGTTGTTTCCTCATCGAGTGGAAACTATTTTCGGATATTACATTGCCGTATCATTAAAAGTACAGTTTTAATAATTAAATATAAACGTTAAAGTGAAAAAGTTGATTATAAAATGTAAGTAAATAAAGATTAAACAAACGTTGTATAAGAACTTTAATAGATTTCTTTTCATAATTTCAAATTATGACTGCAGTATTGACTGCTTGATTTCTCAAAAGAAAAATAGAAGATTTTGATGTTAGTTAGTGGTATTATAGCTAGGTATACCATTTTCTTTTTCAAATTCTAGTACTCTCCCTTGTAACAATATTAGATGTTTATGTCCCCCTACCAAGCGCAGACTGCTACTGCAACCATCTTAGGCAATTTACATATAAACTTAAAGAAAGTCAAATATACAAATAGAAACGCAAAATTTGATCTACAGGCACTGAAGAGTGAGGAGATAAAAGATAAATTCAACGTAGAGGTAAAGAACAGATTCGATGCATTGTCCGATATGGAAATATTATTTCAAGACGTCAGTGACCAATTGGAAATATAAAAGAAACCAGTCAAGAAGCTGTACTAACAACAATGCTAATCCCAAAAATTAAGATAATAGGACGCAAGAAATGGATGACGGAAGACATCTTAACACTCATGGAAGTAAGAAGAAATAACAAAAATAACAAGGACAAATATGAAGAGATTCATAGGAAAATTAGGAAGCTATGCAAAGAGGCAAAAGAAACATGGCTTGAGAAAAATTGGAAGGAAATTGAACACCAACACAAGACCCGGGATACCAAATTAATGCACAAAAGAATTAATGACATCACTAACAAAAGAACTCACACATCAACGGGTTGCCTAAAAACCAAAGATGGCAAAATCATAATAGAAAAAGATAAGATTTTACATGCGTGGTCAGATTATGTGAAAGACCTTTAAGATGATACAAGAGAAGAACAATATGATCATCGGAATAATAATGAAGGACCATCAATTTTGAAGATAGAGGTTAAGAATGCTCTTAACCATATGAAAACTGGCAAGACCCCGGGTACAGATAACATCACAGTAGAAATGATCAATGCCTTAGAAGAATATGGAATTGACCAAATCACCAGGCTGCTGAACGCAATATACAATACTGGGGATATACCTCCTGAATTATGTAATTCTATATTTATTGCAATCCCGAAGAAATCAGGAGCCATGGAATGCGATCAACATAGAACAATTAGTATAATGAGCCACATCACAAAGATTCTGCTGAGAATTATCATGCAAAGAGTTAGGAAGAAAATACAACCCGAAATAGGAGAAGAACAATGTGGGTCTGTAGAAGGCAAGGGCACAGTAAATGCTGTGTATATACTGAGAACAGTAATTGAGCGTTCTATAGAAGTAAACAAGGATCTATATCTTTGCTTTATTGACTACACAAAGGCTTTCGATAAAGTTAGACGTGTTGACATTATAAGGATGCTTGAAGATCTACAAATTGATGGAAAGGGCCTTAGACTTGTATAGAACATATATTGGAAACAACAAGCTGTCATAAGAATTGATAACGATGTAGGTCAATATCAGCCTATTAAAAGAGGTGTGAGACAGGGATGTGTAATGTCTCCAGATCTTTTTTCCCTGTACAGTGAATATATATTTAGAAATATAGAAGATATGGAAGGAATCAACATCGGGCGACGGTACATCAATAACTATAGATATGCAGATCTCCCGTGTGTTGCCGGGGCCCATAAGGGAAGCAAAGAATAGCAACACTGTAGCCTACCACGCATGTGTAAGAGGCGACTAAGGAGGCTTGATGGTTCCGTCGCCCTGCTACTGAGTGAGTGCGTGGCGCGACACTGTAAGCTGTGAGTTTCGCGTGAAGTGCTTTTGAATCTGCCCAAGTTTTTATTTTTGGAACGTGACTGCATGTTCGGAGCGATGGCAGGTGGCTATGTCCCAGAGTTGACCAGTTTTTGCCTTATGCAGAAATGCGTGGCTGCTGGGCTTCTGGTTGACTGCCACTGCCGTCGGTGATGAACTGAATGTTCGTGGACTGTGTAGGTGAACATCTAGGAAACATCCAGATAGGAAAATGACTGCCGATTCCATCAGAGATGAATTGGGTGTTTCGTGGGGGACTGGTGTGTTGACATTCTGGCGGCGGCATTATGCACAGTGTATCTGTGCGGGCTGTTGTTTGTCGAGACTCCTGTCTTTTCCACTTTTCACATTGGGCAGTGGGGAGCGTTTTGTGTGATATTCACTGGCACAGGAACGGAGCATAATGGGGACGACCCGTTGCTGTGAAGTTGGAACTGCGACTGACTAACTAACTAACTAACTGCGAGATATGCAGATGATACAGTCTTGATTGCAGACAATGAACAAGACCTGCAAAATTTAGTAGATCCGGTTGTTGCACAGAGTGAACAACTAGGGTTAGAATTAAATTGTAAAAAGACACAGATTATGGTCGTCACTAGGAAGAAGGAAATACCACAATGTGATATACGAGTAGATGGACATATTCTTAAACAAGTGAATCGATACTGTTATCTCGGCACAGTCATAACATCTGATGGGAGATGCCTTGAAGAGATTAGAACAAGAATTGCCATTGCGAAGGTAGCCTTTAGCAAGATGAAAAACATACTGACCAACAAAAAGATATCAATTGAAACGAGACAAAGAGTGTTGAGATGCTACATAGAACCTATACTTTTGTATGGATGTGAAGCGTGGACAATAAGCAGTCAAGCTGAAAAACAGCTAATGGCTGTGGACATGTGGTTTCTGAGGAAAATGCAAAGAATACCATGGACAGATGGAAAAACCAACGAACAAGTCCTTCAAGAAACAAATGAAGATCGTAAACTGATTAGAGTCATTAGACATAGACAGTCAAAATTTTTTGGGCATGTTATGAGAAGAAATGAATTGGAGAACTTGGTGACAACTGGCAAGATCGAAGGGCGGAGACCAAGGGGAAGACCGAGAAGTAAATACCTGGATGGCTTGGCCACATGGCATGGTCGAGACAGGAGCACAGAGCTGATCCACGACTCTGGTGATCGAGCGAGATGACAGAACATGAACGCAAACGCTTACCGGCATGGCACATGATGGATGGATGGAACTTGATAACACCAAGTATAAACAATCTACGTTATATCCTTTCTCAACACAACAGTATTAATATTAAAACACGAAACAAATTTATCGGGTGACAAAACCACGGTAGTCTGTTAGAAGACAAAAATAGCAACGTCAGTTATTAGATTTTTACATGAGCGGCTAGGCACTATATGAACTAAAGGGTAAAATTCTAAATTAGCATAATTTTGATGATGATTACGAAGAGGTACGATTTGCTATTCTCGGGATTTAAAAAAAAAATATGAATACTTAAAACAAATGTTAACAAAATAGCTGAAACACAGATATATATATATATGACAAACACTTCAACGTCACAAAAACATAGTTGTTTAAATAGAACAACCATAGAAGAGTGGTTAGTGCACTCATTGCTAGCACGGTGGTTATGGTTCAGTCCCCAATAGTGGCACGATCTTTAACGTCGGATAATATATCGTCAAATGATTTCGAAAGGCCTAAAAAAAAAAAAAACAACAGAGACGGTGACCCAAAAAAAAAAAAAAACACATTAAAATATCCAACCAAAAAAAAAAAAAAAACCAAGTAAATCAATTTGATTATTGCTCGTTGGACTTTAGGCGACCTGGTGTGCCTTGCCAGTCGAGAAGACCTGATCATTCGAGGCCACATCGGTTGACGGATGTCAGTCGCGGCGATCGAGCAAATTTTGAGCTATAGCCTACGATGGGTGACGTTGCGATATTCTAGTGTGATAAATTGGTCGCGTCTAGCGTGAGCCGCGTGGTCTAGTGGTTACACATCCGCCTCACACGTCAGTGATCTGAGTTTGATCACGGGTCCAGTTTAAGGATATGCACTACTGACGAGCTCAAACGAGAGCGAAACTTGAGAATAATGATTCTAGTGCTTCCATATTGACGTGGACAATGCCTTAGGCTCGTACCGGAATACGATCACTGTTGCCAGTAGTGGGTTGTGCTCAATATAAAAAAAAAAGCAGACCGTGGAAAAAATATAACGGACCAATTAAAAAAATACATAGCCAGCTTGGACGTGCGAGACATCACAGCCTCTGCCGTGACCAGGATTCGAACCTGGGTTGTCGCGGCCACAACGCGAAGTACTAAACACTATACGATCACGGCCAGTACGCCGCTGGAAACAGAGTGTGTAAATTCGAAGTAATTTCAAACTCTTGTGTAAATCCAATCCAGTCCAATCCTTTGTACGAAAACCCCCGGTCAGCCTTCGAGTTTTCGACTTGGCTGTAATTGGGGTGTTTATGGTGTGGTTTGTAGTTTGCTTGTTGTCAGCTTCCTGGCTTCTGATGTGTTCTTCTTCTTCTTCTTTTCGTTCATCCGGAGTGTTTTTTCAGATGTCATTGCGGTGTGCCTGTTATGCGCCCTTGGGCCGAAACCCGTAGGCCAACACATCGACTTTAGCGTGCTTTTTTGACCAGGTAGCATACCTGGGAGACTCTTCACTTTTGTGGTGCCATCTACAACCATGCTGGCCAAGGTTGAACGGTCGAAGACAACGGTCATCCCTCAAAGGAAGGCAGGGACAGTCCATAGCATTTTCCGCCATCCAAGGTTGCTTCCATAGTTGCAGGGCCGACACATAACGCCCTGGATCTGGGCTCACCGAGGGAAATCGTCACGTCCTGCTCATGGCTGCTTTGAATCCTCACTTCTATATATTGGTCATTTCGTTTTCCCCGGGCCATTCCAGCACAAACCAGACATGTTCGCAGACGGCATCCACTCAGCGAGTTTTCGGACATGTGCTTGTCGTTGCGCCCATCAGAGCTGTTCCAGGCACGACAGACATTCGGAAACTACCTAGTCAGAGCTGTTCCGAACAAGAGCGGCATTCGGAAACTAGGTAGTCAGAGCTGTTCCTAGCACGAGAGACATTCGGGCGAGACATTTCACTCGGACGTAATTGCGTAGTGTCAATTTTTAGTTTGCCACCCTTAGGCCGACACTTCCGACTTCTGGCGGGCATTTTTTAGTGAGGTTAGCCTTCCTCCGGTTTCGAGACACGTTAGACTGTTGTAATGTCACCCACATCTCAGCTGGTCAAGATAGAACGATCAACGATATCGCGGACGGCCCTCAAGGGAAGGCAGGGGCAGACCATGGGCATCATCTCACTATCCGAGGAGGCTTCCATAATTGCAGAGCCGGCACATATTGCTCTGAGACTGGGCTCACCCAAGGAGTTTCCACGTCCTGCTCATGGCTGCTTTTGTTCCTCACTTCCATGTGTTGAGCATCCCGCTTGCCACTGATCGCTCGAGCACACACCAGGAGCGGTCAGATTGCGGGCGACATCCACTCGGTAAGCTTTTGCTTGTGACTTCAACCCGCGCAATAGGTTCGCTCGCCGTGCGTTCCATTTTGCGTTGAGACGTTCTTCCACTTATATCTACACTCTCTATGAGTTAGATACAGAGTTTCCGTAACCATGCCCTTCGACTGGGGCACTTTTCTGTCTTTTTTGTACTCGCTCACGAGGTAGGCTACATGTGCTGCCGGCTCAGCACCTTACCTTCGTGCAGCAGCGAACGGGAAACGGTCAGGCCCTCTCATCCGGGAATCCCTCATATCCCCCAGCTGAGAGCCTTCGAACATGTATTAGACCTGAGCATGTAGCTTGCTCAGTATCACGTTTCTATTTTCCGGTAGACGGGTATCGGCCTGGCTCTCAGATCCGAGGGTTTGTGGCTTAGAGGCGTTCAGCCACAGCCCTCGACAGGGAGCCCTAAGAGTTTTGTCCGAACCAAGAAATTCTGCCTTCGTGCACCTGATTTAAATTTTGACTGCTATCCTCAGTCTATACCTGCAGAGCAGCAGGTTGTGTCTCTCTTAGTCTGGTCCCTATCCCATAAGCTGTCCGATATGTAATTTTTCACCCATCGGCAAGCAAATGGGGTCGATGGGACACGCAAGCTCCCCCACCACGTCAAGGTGGAGACACATCGGGGGAGCAACAACTTTAATATACGCTATTGGAGCTGGAATTACCGCGGCTGCTGGCACCAGACTTGCCCTCCAATAGACCCTCGTTAAAGGGTTTAAAGTGTACTCATTCCAATTACGGGGCCTCGATAGAGTCCCGTATTGTTATTTTTCGTCACTACCTCCCCGTGCCGGGAGTGGGTAAGTTGCGCGCCTGCTGCCTTCCTTGGATGTGGTAGCCGTTTCTCATGCTCCCTCTCCGGAATCGAACCCTGATTCCCCGTTACCCGTTACAAACATGGTAGGCATGTCACGTACCATCGACATTTGATAGGGCAGACATTTGAAAGATGCGTCGCCGGCACGTAAGGCCATGCGATCAGCACAAAGTTATCCAGAGTCACCAGTGGGAACGCCGCGCCCCGCGAAGGGCAACGACGATTGGTTTTGAACTAATAAAAGCGCTCTTTCCGCGAGGGTCGGAGCTTGGTAAGCATGTATTAGCTCTAGAATTGCCACAGTTATCCAAGTAGGATCGTGTCATCTAAGGAACCTCGACTGATTTAATGAGCCATTCGCGGTTTCACCGTGAGACAGTGTGAACTTAGACATGCATGGCTTAATCTTTGAGACAAGCATATGACTACTGGCAGGATCAACCAGATATCTATCGGACAGACGGACTATTCACGCACACGCAAGCCAAGAGTAGCATCGCTAAAGCGCGCCCTCCCGGTACAAGGTGATACATGCAAAACCACTGGACGCCTACCGACGAGCTTTCAAGCTACGCCGGCAGGACTAACCGAAAAAAAGCTATACCAGCTTACTGACTGCAGGCCCACTACTCATCGAGAGAGAGTGGGCGCTTATCGAGACTTTGTCGAACGGTCGTAAAAATTTTGCTCTTTTGCCCGCTCAAACCACGACCCTGGCTGCACGATGCGGTTACATTCTTGAAACGCCTGCCTCGCTAACTCACGTTGGCTGGGAAGATCCCATTTTGGTGCACCTCACACAGCCATCCGAGACAACGAACGCTAGACGCGGAACTGATCTAGCGAACCAGACCAGCCCCACTTCTGATGTGTTGATTGTGTTCATTCCTTTCTCATTAGGTTTTTCATGTCTGGACTGAGTCGCGCACTTGTCTTGGTCTTGGCTCGCTTAATGACCCATCGTTTACTTGTGCGGTGCCGGGTGGCTTCCAATAAAATGCCGTGGTGAAGCTTGATGTCTTTCTTCTCTCCCTGTGCGATCGTCTGCATAAGTGCTGTGATCATCGGATTTTTGTTGACGGAGACCACTACTCCATCAGGTGTCTTGCGCAGCTGGTAGATGCTGTCTCTTCCCAGCTTGTTTTCCAACAGACTGATTATCTTGTCTGTTGGTAGCGCCGACAGTTTGGCTTCTCCCACTGTCATTTACTGCCTATAGGACGTTGCGGTGTAGGACAGGGGGGTATTGAGCCTGAGGAATTAAGGCCGCATGGCTAGTGCAGTCGCCGCGAACTGTGCAGGCTAGAGTTTTCTTTTTGCCCCGGACAGAAAAAAACTCCACGCCTTACCGAAGATTCGAAACCGGATCTCCAGAAGGAGAGCCCAGCATTCTAGCCACTTGGCCAGCCGCTGGCTTCTCCCACGCTTGTCTGTTTTAGCAGTAATTTGCCGGCGACGTCCTCAGTAGTTGTTTTTGTTGTTGTTGTTTCCTCCTGTGTGGAGGTCTCTGGTAATTTGGGCTGCATCACTTTGTTGCTGTTGAGAACTTCCCGGCTGCTGCTGGCTTCAGTTGTTTCTTCAGCGACGGGGGGCAGTTTCAGATGGTGTAGGAACAGGACTGCTGTATGTAGATATGGGCTCAGCATTCGCAGCGGCATTCCTCGCCCCTGTCGTCTTTTCCCCGGCTGCATAGCGCATGTCTGCGCACGGCACTTTTAACGCGAGGCATTCTCTGCGTTATCCGATTGCGATCTGATCTCGATAGAGCGTCGAGTCGACTGCGTGTTTTGTGTACTCTTGTGAAAACCAGAAGTAATCGATGGACCCTAACATGACTTCTCTTCTGAGGTTAAATTCGGAAGCGGTACTGGTAAAATTTTGAATGGTCTCAACACAACAGCATTAATATCAAAAAATGAAAATAAATTGCTTCCATGACCAAACCACTAAAGTCGTTTCGAACAGATTAAGAGCGCAAGTCAGTTATTAGATTTATTTACAATTTGCACACAAGCAGCTACATCAACTAAAGAGGAAAATAGAATGAGTATACTTAATAATAATTTTGACGATGATAACGTGAAGGGATTGTTATCCTCGGGATTTTCTTAATGAATACGCTAAACTTCCTGACTTAGAAGAATTAATGATGACAAAAAACAGCTGGGAGATGCTAGCTAGAAGTAAACAGCGATCGCACTGAGAATAATATTTATTTGTGTCCGTCGTAGGATTGCTTTATGTTTTCATTAAAATAAACTGGAGCGCAAGACAAGCTTGCGTTCTCAAACTGTGTCAAACTTATATTTATTATATATACTTATATATTTATAATATATTTGTACAGCGAGAATATAATGGAATTTCAGAAGAGACACACCAGACATTTAAACAGGGTTTAAAGAAAAGAGAGTCGACTTTATTGCGTTGAAAGTGATCCCATATGGCTCGGCCTCTTTACGCAATTCGATATGTCAAAAACCTCGCTTAGAACGCTGAAACCGGAAAATAAAAAATCTTGTTAATCGAATGACCAATTCCAAAAAACGGAGGACATACGACATTCAGAGCTCAAAGCATGCTGCTTGCCCACGTCGCAATAAAAAAAAATTAGCTTGGACGTGCGAGCTATCACAGCTTCTGCCGTGACCAGGATTCGAACCTGGGTTGTCGCGGCCACAATGCGAAGTACTAACCACTATACGATCACGAGCAAGAGTTACAAGACCTAGTGGAACAAGTAAATAGACGCAGTGCAGAATGTAGCTTAGATATTAACATCGAAAAACCAAAAACAACTATGATAATTAGCAGTGACAAGGAAAGGTCATCAATGAACATCACAGTAAACGGGCAGATACTAGAACAAGTAACAAGTTTCTCCTATCTTGGACATATAATAACACATGGTGGCAGAAGTGAAATAGAAATCAGAAAGAGAATAAGAATGGCAAAAAATGCATTCAATGGCATGAAATCAGTATTAACATCTAGAGAGATTAATAATGCATTAAAAATGAGAATTGTCAATGCTACGTATTTTCAACGCTACAGTATGGTGCGGAAACCTGGACATTGAACAAGCAACTAGAAAGTCGCATAGAATCCCTGGAGATGTGGATATACAAACGAATATTTCGTATTTCATGGAAACAAAACAATCAAATGCAGAGGTTCTAGAAAAACTGGGAATGAAGAGAGAGTTGATGAAAGAAATAAAGAGGAGGCAAGTGAAATATTTCGGCCACGTTAAAAGACATGATACTCTTATAAAAACCATACTGGAAGGCAAGGTTGAGGGCAAGCGAGCAAGAAGTAGACAATGATACAAGTGGGAAGATAACATCAAGAGATGGACAAACATCAGCCTGACAGAATGTACAGTCAAGGCGAGAGACAGACAGTGTTGGAGATCCATTGCAGCCAACCTTCATTGTGGAGACGGCACCTGATTGATTGATTGATTGATTAATTGATAACGGCCAGTACGCCGGCTTGAAATTGTATCTGTAAATTCGAAGTGATGTCAAACTCTTGTGAAACCAGAAATCAATTCCTTTGTGTAAATTAATCCAGCAGTGAAGTTGACAATACCAAGTATAATCAATCTACGTTATGTCCTTTCTCAACACAACAGTATTAATATTAAAACACGAAATAAATTTATCGGGTGACCAAACCACGGTAGTCTGTTAGAAGACAAAAATTGCAACGTCAGTTATTAGATTTGTACACAAGTAGATGTGTACTATATGAACTAAAGGGTGAAATTCTAAATTAGCATAATTTAGATGATGATTACGAAGAGGTACGATTTGCTATTCTCGGGATTTAAAAAAAAAATGAATACTTAAAACAAATGTTAACAAAATAGCTGAAACACAGATATATATATATGACAAACACTTCAACGTCACAAAAACATAGTTGTTTAAATAGAACAACCATAGAAGAGTGGTTAGTGCACTCATTGCTAGCACGGTGGTTATGGTTCAGTCCCCAATAGTGGCACGATCTTTAACGTCGGATAATATATCGTCAAATGATTTCGAAAGGCCTAAAAAAACAAAAAAAACAACAGAGACGGTGACCAAAAAAAAACAAAAAAACATTAAAATAACCAACACAAAAAAAAACAAAAAAAAAAAACCAAGTAAATCAATTTGATTATTGCTCGTTGGACTTTAGACGACCTGGTGTGCCTTGCCAGTCGAGAAGACCTGATCATTCGGGGCCACATCGGTTGACGGATGTCAGTCGCGGCGATCGAGCAAATTTTGAGCTATAGCCTACGATGGGTGAAGTTGCGATATTCTAGTGTGATAAATTGGTCGCGTCTAGCGTGAGCCGCGTGGTCTAGTGGTTACACATCCGCCTCACACGTCAGTGATCTGAGTTTGATCACGGGACCAGTTTAAGGATATGCACTACTGACGAGCTCAAACGAGAGCGAAACTTGAGTCTAGTGATTCTAGTGCTTCCATATTGACGTGGACAATGCCTTAGGCTCGTACCGGAATACGATCACTGTTGCCAGTAGTGGGTGCAGTGTGCTCAATATAAAAAAAAAAAAAGCAGACCGTGGAAAAAATATAACGGACCAATTAAAAAAAAACATAGCCAGCTTGGACGTGCGAGACATCACAGCCTCTGCCGTGACCAGGATTCGAACCTGGGTTGTCGCAGCCACAACGCGAAGTACTAACCACTATACGATCACGGCCAGTACGCCGGCTGGAAACAGAGTGTGTAAATTCGAAGTAATTTCAAACTCTTGTGTAAATCCAATCCAGTCCAATCCTTTGTACGAAAACCCCCGGTCAGCCTTCGAGTTTTCGACTTGGCTGTAATTGGGGTGTTTATGGTGTGGTTTGTAGTTTGCTTGTTGTCAGCTTCCCGGCTTCTGATGTGTTGATTGTGTTCATTCCTTTCTCGTTAGGTTTTTCATGTCTGGACTGAGTCGCGCACTTGTCTTGGTCTTGGCTCGCTTAATGACCCATCGTTTACTTGTGCGGTGCCGGGTGGCTTCCAATAAAATGCCGTGGTGAAGCTTGATGTCTTTCTTCTCTACCTGTGCGATCGTCTGCATAAGTGCTGTGATCATCGGATTTTTGTTGACGGAGACCACTACTCCATCAGGTGTCTTGCGCAGCTGGTAGATGCTGTCTCTTCCCAGCTTGTTTTCCAACAGACTGATTATCTTGTCTGTTGGTAGCGCCGACAGTTTGGCTTCTCCCACTGTTATTTACTGCCTATAGGACGTTGCGGTGTAGGACAGGGGGGTATTGAGCCTGAGGAATTAAGGCCGCATGGCTAGTGCAGTCGCCGCGAACTGTGCAGGCTAGAGTTTTCTTTTTGCCCCGGACAGAAAAAAACTCCACGCCTTACCGAAGATTCGAACCCGGATCTCCAGAAGGAGAGCCCAGCATTCTAGCCACTTGGCCAGCCGCTGGCTTCTCCCACGCTTGTCTGTTTTAGCAGTAATTTGCCGGCGACGTCCTCAGTAGTTGTTTTTGTTGTTGTTGTTTCCTCCTGTGTGGAGGTCTCTGGTAATTTGGGCTGCATCACTTTGTTGCTGTTGAGAACTTCCCGGCTGCTGCTGGCTTCAGTTGTTTCTTCAGCGACGGGGGGCAGTTTCAGATGGTGTAGGAACAGGACTGCTGTATGTAGATATGGGCTCAGCATTCGCAGCGGCATTCCTCGCCCCTGTCGTCTTTTCCCCGGCTGCATAGCGCATGTCTGCGCACGGCACTTTTAACGCGAGGCATTCTCTGCGTTATCCGATTGCGATCTGATCTCGATAGAGCGTCGAGTCGACTGCGTGTTTTGTGTACTCTTGTGAAAACCAGAAGTCATCGATGGACCCTAACATGACTTCTCTTCTGAGGTTAAATTCGGAAGCGGTACTGGTAAAATTTTGAATGGTCTCAACACAACAGCATTAATATCAAAAAATGAAAATAAATTGCTTCCATGACCAAACCACGAAAGTCGTTTCGAACAGATTAAGAGCGCAAGTCAGTTATTAGATTTATTTACAATTTGCACACAAGCAGCTACATCAACTAAAGAGGAAAATAGAATGAGTATACTTAATAATAATTTTGACGATGATAACGTGAAGGGATTGTTATCCTCGGGATTTTCTTAATGAATACGCTAAACTTCCTGACTTAGAATTAATGATGACAAAAAACAGCTGGAAGATGCTAGCTAGAAGTAAACAGCGATCGCACTGAGAATAATATTTATTTGTGTCCGTCGTAGGATTGCTTTATGTTTTCATTAAAATAAACCGGAGCGCAAGACAAGCTTGCGTTCTCAAACTGTGTCAAACTTATATTTATTATATATACTTATATATTTATAATATATTTGTACAGCGAGAATATAATGGAATTTCAGAAGAGACACACCAGACATTTAAACAGGGTTTAAAGAAAAGAGAGTCGACTTTATTGCGTTGAAACTGATCCCATATGGCTCGGCCTCTTTACGCAATTCGATATGTCAAAAACCTCGCTTAGAACGCTGAAACCGGAAAATAAAAAATCTTGTTAATCGAATGACCAATTCCAAAAAACGGAAGACATACGACATTCAGAGCTCAAAGCATGCTGCTTGCCCACGTCGCAATAAAAAAAAATTAGCTTGGACGTGCGAGCTATCACAGCTTCTGCCGTGACCAGGATTCGAACCTGGGTTGTCGCGGCCACAATGCGAAGTAATAACCACTATACGATCACGAGCAAGAGTTACAAGACCTAGTGGAACAAGTAAACAGACGCAGTGCAGAATGTAGCTTAGATATTAACATCGAAAAACAAAAAACAACTATGATAATTAGCAGTGACAAGGAAAGGTCATCAATGAACATCACAGTAAACGGGCAGATACTAGAACAAGTAACAAGTTTCTCCTATCTTGGACATATAATAACACATGGTGGCAGAAGTGAAATAGAAATCAGAAACAGAATAAGAATGGCAAAAAATGCATTCAATGGCATGAAATCAGTATTAACATCTAGAGAGATTAATAATGCATTAAAAATGAGGATTGTCAATGCTACGTATTTTCAACGCTACAGTATGGTGCGGAAACCTGGACATTGAACAAGCAACTAGAAAGTCGCATAGAATCCCTGGAGATGTGGATATACAAACGAATATTTCGTATTTCATGGAAACAAAACAATCAAATGCAGAGGTTCTAGAAAAACTGGGAATGAAGAGAGAGTTGATGAAAGAAATAAAGAGGAGGCAAGTGAAATATTTCGGCCACGTTAAAAGACATGATACTCTTATAAAAACCATACTGGAAGGCAAGGTTGAGGGCAAGCGAGCAAGAAGTAGACAATGATACAAGTGGGAAGATAACATCAAGAGATGGACAAACATCAGCCTGACAGAATGTACAGTCAAGGCGAGAGACAGACAGTGTTGGAGATCCATTGCAGCCAACCTTCATTGTGGAGACGGCACCTGATTGATTGATTGATTGATTAATTGATAACGGCCAGTACGCCGGCTTGAAATTGTATCTGTAAATTCGAAGTGATGTCAAACTCTTGTGAAACCAGAAATCAATTCCTTTGTGTAAATTAATCCAGCAGTGAAGTTGACAATACCAAGTATAATCAATCTACGTTATGTCCTTTCTCAACACAACAGTATTAATATTAAAACACGAAATAAATTTATCGGGTGACCAAACCACGGTAGTCTGTTAGAAGACAAAAATTGCAACGTCAGTTATTAGATTTGTACACAAGTAGATGTGTACTATATGAACTAAAGGGTGAAATTCTAAATTAGCATAATTTAGATGATGATTACGAAGAGGTACGATTTGCTATTCTCGGGATAAAAAAAAAAAATGAATACTTAAAACAAATGTTAACAAAATAGCTGAAACACAGATATATATATATGACAAACACTTCAACGTCACAAAAACATAGTTGTTTAAATAGAACAACCATAGAAGAGTGGTTAGTGCACTCATTGCTAGCACGGTGGTTATGGTTCAGTCCCCAATAGTGGCACGATCTTTAACCTTTAACGTCGGATAATATATCGTCAAATGATTTCGAAAGGCCTAAAAAAAACAAAAAAACAACAGAGACGGTGACCAAAAAAAAAAAAAAAACATTAAAATAACCAACCAAAAAAAACAACAACAAAAAACCAAGTAAATCAATTTGATTATTGCTCGTTGTACTTTAGACGACCTGGTGTGCCTTGCCAGTCGAGAAGACCTGATCATTCGGGGTCACATCGGTTGACGGATGTCAGTCGCGGCGATCGAGGAAATTTTGAGCTATAGCCTACGATGGGTGACGTTGCGATATTCTAGTGTGATAAATTGGTCGCGTCTAGCGTGAGCCGCGTGGTCTAGTGGTTACACATCCGCCTTACACGTCAGTGATCTGAGTTTGATCACGGGTCCAGTTTAAGGATATGCACTACTGACGAGCTCAAACGAGAGCGAAACTTGAGTCTAGTGATTCTAGTGCTTCCATATTGACGTGGACAATGCCTTAGGCTCGTACCGGAATACGATCACTGTTGCCAGTAGTGGGTTGTGCTCAATATAAAAAAAAAAGCAGACCGTGGAAAAAATATAACGGACCAATTAAAAAAAAAACATAGCCAGCTTGGACGTGCGAGACATCACAGCCTCTGCCGTGACCAGGATTCGAACCTGGGTTGTCGCGGCCACAACGCGAAGTACTAACCACTATACGATCACGGCCAGTACGCCGGCTGGAAACAGAGTGTGTAAATTCGAAGTAATTTCAAACTCTTGTGTAAATCCAATCCAGTCCAATCCTTTGTACGAAAACCCCCGGTCAGCCTTCGAGTTTTCGACTTGGCTGTAATTGGGGTGTTTATGGTGTGGTTTGTAGTTTGCTTGTTGTCAGCTTCCCGGCTTCTGATGTGTTGATTGTGTTCATTCCTTTCTCGTTAGGTTTTTCATGTCTGGACTGAGTCGCGCACTTGTCTTGGTCTTGGCTCGCTTAATGACCCATCGTTTACTTGTGCGGTGCCGGGTGGCTTCCAATAAAATGCCGTGGTGAAGCTTGATGTCTTTCTTCTCTCCCTGTGCGATCGTCTGCATAAGTGCTGTGATCATCGGATATTTGTTGACGGAGACCACTACTCCATCAGGTGTCTTGCGCAGCTGGTAGATGCTGTCTCTTCCCAGCTTGTTTTCCAACAGACTGATTATCTTGTCTGTTGGTAGCGCCGACAGTTTGGCTTCTCCCACTGTTATTTACTGCCTATAGGACGTTGCGGTGTAGGACAGGGGGGTATTGAGCCTGAGGAATTAAGGCCGCATGGCTAGTGCAGTCGCCGCGAACTGTGCAGGCTAGAGTTTTCTTTTTGCCCCGGACAGAAAAAAACTCCACGCCTTACCGAAGATTCGAACCCGGATCTCCAGAAGGAGAGCCCAGCATTCTAGCCACTTGGCCAGCCGCTGGCTTCTCCCACGCTTGTCTGTTTTAGCAGTAATTTGCCAGCGACGTCCTCAGTAGTTGTTTTTGTTGTTGTTGTTTCCTCCTGTGTGGAGGTCTCTGGTAATTTGGGCTGCATCACTTTGTTGCTGTTGAGAACTTCCCGGCTGCTGCTGGCTTCAGTTGTTTCTTCAGCGACGGGGGGCAGTTTCAGATGGTGTAGGAACAGGACTGCTGTATGTAGATATGGGCTCAGCATTCGCAGCGGAATTCCTCGCCCCTGTCGTCTTTTCCCCGGCTGCATAGCGCATGTCTGCGCACGGCACTTTTAACGCGAGGCATTCTCTGCGTTATCCGATTGCGATCTGATCTCGATAGAGCATCGAGTCGACTGCGTGTTTTGTGTACTCTTGTGAAAACCAGAAGTCATCGATGGACCCTAACATGACTTCTCTTCTGAGGTTAAATTCGGAAGCGGTACTGGTAAAATTTTGAATGGTCTCAACACAACAGCATTAATATCAAAAAATGAAAATAAATTGCTTCCATGACCAAACCACGAAAGTCGTTTCGAACAGATTAAGAGCGCAAGTCAGTTATTAGATTTATTTACAATTTGCACACAAGCAGCTACATCAACTAAAGAGGAAAATAGAATGAGTATACTTAATAATAATTTTGACGATGATAACGTGAAGGGATTGTTATCCTCGGGATTTTCTTAATGAATACGCTAAACTTCCTGACTTAGAATTAATGATGACAAAAAACAGCTGGAAGATGCTAGCTAGAAGTAAACAGCGATCGCACTGAGAATAATATTTATTTGTGTCCGTCGTAGGATTGCTTTATGTTTTCATTAAAATAATCCGGAGCGCAAGACAAGCTTGCGTTCTCAAACTGTGTCAAACTTATATTTATTATATATACTTATATATTTATAATATATTTGTACAGCGAGAATATAATGGAATTTCAGAAGAGACACACCAGACATTTAAACAGGGTTTAAAGAAAAGAGAGTCGACTTTATTGCGTTGAAACTGATCCCATATGGCTCGGCCTCTTTACGCAATTCGATATGTCAAAAACCTCGCTTAGAATGCTGAAACCGGAAAATAAAAAATCTTGTTAATCGAATGACCAATTCCAAAAAACGGAGGACATACGACATTCAGAGCTCAAAGCATGCTGCTTGCCCACGTCGCAATAAAAAAAAAATTAGCTTGGACGTGCGAGCTATCACAGCTTCTGCCGTGACCAGGATTCGAACCTGGGTTGTCGCGGCCACAATGCGAAGTACTAACCACTATACGATCACGAGCAAGAGTTACAAGACCTAGTGGAATAAGTAAACAGACGCAGTGCAGAATGTAGCTTAGATATTAACATCGAAAAACAAAAAACAACTATGATAATTAGCAGTGACAAGGAAAGGTCATCAATGAACATCACAGTAAACGGGCAGATACTAGAACAAGTAACAAGTTTCTCCTATCTTGGACATATAATAACAGATGGTGGCAGAAGTGAAATAGAAATCAGAAAGAGAATAAGAATGGCAAAAAATGCATTCAATGGCATGAAATCAGTATTAACATCTAGAGAGATTAATAATGCATTAAAAATGAGAATTGTCAATGCTACGTATTTTCAACGCTACAGTATGGTGCGGAAACCTGGACATTGAACAAGCAACTAGAAAGTCGCATAGAATCCCTGGAGATGTGGATATACAAACGAATATTTCGTATTTCATGGAAACAAAACAATCAAATGCAGAGGTTCTAGAAAAACTGGGAATGAAGAGAGAGTTGATGAAAGAAATAAAGAGGAGGCAAGTGAAATATTTCGGCCACGTTAAAAGACATGATACTCTTATAAAAACCATACTGGAAGGCAAGGTTGAGGGCAAGCGAGCAAGAAGTAGACAATGATACAAGTGGGAAGATAACATCAAGAGATGGACAAACATCAGCCTGACAGAATGTACAGTCAAGGCGAGAGACAGACAGTGTTGGAGATCCATTGCAGCCAACCTTCATTGTGGAGACGGCACCTGATTGATTGATTGATTGATCACGGCCAGTACGCCGGCTTGAAATTGTATCTGTAAATTCGAAGTGATGTCAAACTCTTGTGAAACCAGAAATCAATTCCTTTGTGTAAATTAATCCAGCAGTGAAGTTGACAATACCAAGTATAATCAATCTACGTTATGTCCTTTCTCAACACAACAGTATTAATATTAAAACACGAAATAAATTTATCGGGTGACCAAACCACGGTAGTCTGTTAGAAGACAAAAATTGCAACGTCAGTTATTAGATTTGTACACAAGTAGATGTGTACTATATGAACTAAAGGGTGAAATTCTAAATTAGCATAATTTAGATGATGATTACGAAGAAGTACGATTTGCTATTCTCGGGATACTTTTTGAAATGAATACTTAGAACAAATGTTGACAAAACAGCTGAAACACAGATATATATGACAAACACTTCAACGTCACAAAAACATAGTTGTTTAAATAGAACAACCATAGAAGAGTGGTTAGTGCACTCCTTGCTAGCACGGTGGTTATGGTTCAGTCCCCAATAGTGGCACTATCTATAACTGATTTAGTGCCGTCGGATAATATATCGTCAAATGATTTCGAAAGGCCTAAAAAAAAAAAAACAACAACAGAGACGGTGACCAAAAAAAAAACAAAAAAACATTAAAATAACCAACCCAAAAAAAAAAAAAAAAAACCCAAGTAAATCAATTTGATTATTGCTCGTTGGACTTTAGACGACCTGGTGTGCCTTGCCAGTCGAGAAGACCTGATCATTCGGGGTCACATCGGTTGACGGATGTCAGTCGCGGCGATCGAGCAAATTTTGAGCTATAGCCTACGATGGGTGACGTTACGATATTCTAGTGTGGTAAATTGGTCGCGTCTAGCGTGAGCCGCGTGGTCTAGTGGTTACACATCCGCCTCACACGTCAGTGATCTGAGTTTGATCACGGGTCCAGTTTAAGGATATGCACTACTGACGAGCTCAAACGAGAGCGAAACTTGAGTCTAGTGATTCTAGTGCTTCCATATTGACGTGGACAATGCCTTAGGCTCGTACCGGAATACGATCACTGTTGCCAGTAGTGGGTTGTGCTCAATATAAAAAAAAAAGCAGACCGTGGAAAAAATATAACGGACCAATTAAAAAAAAAACATAGCCAGCTTGGACGTGCGAGACATCACAGCCTCTGCCGTGACCAGGATTCGATCCTGGGTTGTCGCGGCCACAACGCGAAGTACTAACCACTATACGATCACGGCCAGTACGCCGGCTGGAAACAGAGTGTAAATTCGAAGTAATTTCAAACTCTTGTGTAAATCCAATCCAGTCCAATCCTTGGTACGAAAACCCCAGGTGAGCCTTCGAGTTTTCGACTTGGCTGTAATTGGGGTGTTTATGGTGTGGTTTGTAGTTTGTAGTTTGCTTGTTGTCAGCTTCCCGGCTTCTGATGTGTTGATTGTGTTCATTCCTTTCTCGTTAGGTTTTTCATGTCTGGACTGAGTCGCGCACTTGTCTTGGTCTTGGCTCGCTGACCCATCGTTTACTTGTGCGGTGCCGGGTGGCTTCCAATAAAATGCCGTGGTGAAGCTTGATGTCTTTCTTCTCTCCCTGTGCGATCGTCTGCATAAGTGCTGTGATCATCGGATATTTGTTGACGGAGACCACTACTCCATCAGGTGTCTTGCGCAGCTGGTAGATGCTGTTTCTTCCCAGCTTGTTTTCCAACAGACTGATTATCTTGTCTGTTGGTAGCGCCTACAGTTTGGCTTCTCCCACTGTTATTTACTGCCTATAGGACGTTGCGGTGTAGGACAGGGGGGTATTGAGCCTGAGGAATTAAGGCCGCATGGCTAGTGCAGTCGCCGCGAACTGTGCAGGCTAGAGTTTTCTTTTTGCCCCGGACAGAAAAAAACTCCACGCCTTACCGAAGATTCGAACCCGGATCTCCAGAAGGAGAGCCCAGCATTCTAGCCACTTGGCCAGCCGCTGGCTTCTCCCACGCTTGTCTGTTTTAGCAGTAATTTGCCAGCGACGTCCTCAGTAGTTGTTTTTGTTGTTGTTGTTTCCTCCTGTGTGGAGGTCTCTGGTAATTTGGGCTGCATCACTTTGTTGCTGTTGAGAACTTCCCGGCTGCTGCTGGCTTCAGTTGTTTCTTCAGCGACGGGGGGCAGTTTCAGATGGTGTAGGAACAGGACTGCTGTATGTAGATATGGGCTCAGCATTCGCAGCGGAATTCCTCGCCCCTGTCGTCTTTTCCCCGGCTGCATAGCGCATGTCTGCGCACGGCACTTTTAACGCGAGGCATTCTCTGCGTTATCCGATTGCGATCTGATCTCGATAGAGCATCGAGTCGACTGCGTGTTTTGTGTACTCTTGTGAAAACCAGAAGTCATCGATGGACCCTAACATGACTTCTCTTCTGAGGTTAAATTCGGAAGCGGTACTGGTAAAATTTTGAATGGTCTCAACACAACAGCATTAATATCAAAAAATGAAAATAAATTGCTTCCATGACCAAACCACGAAAGTCGTTTCGAACAGATTAAGAGCGCAAGTCAGTTATTAGATTTATTTACAATTTGCACACAAGCAGCTACATCAACTAAAGAGGAAAATAGAATGAGTATACTTAATAATAATTTTGACGATGATAACGTGAAGGGATTGTTATCCTCGGGATTTTCTTAATGAATACGCTAAACTTCCTGACTTAGAATTAATGATGACAAAAAACAGCTGGAAGATGCTAGCTAGAAGTAAACAGCGATCGCACTGAGAATAATATTTATTTGTGTCCGTCGAAGGATTGCTTTATGTTTTCATTAAAATAATCCGGAGCGCAAGACAAGCTTGCGTTCTCAAACTGTGTCAAACTTATATTTATTATATATACTTATATATTTATAATATATTTGTACAGCGAGAATATAATGGAATTTCAGAAGAGACACACCAGACATTTAAACAGGGTTTAAAGAAAAGAGAGTCGACTTTATTGCGTTGAAACTGATCCCATATGGCTCGGCCTCTTTACGCAATTCGATATGTCAAAAACCTCGCTTAGAATGCTGAAACCGGAAAATAAAAAATCTTGTTAATCGAATGACCAATTCCAAAAAACGGAGGACATACGACATTCAGAGCTCAAAGCATGCTGCTTGCCCACGTCGCAATAAAAAAAAATTAGCTTGGACGTGCGAGCTATCACAGCTTCTGCCGTGACCAGGATTCGAACCTGGGTTGTCGCGGCCACAATGCGAAGTACTAACCACTATACGATCACGAGCAAGAGTTACAAGACCTAGTGGAACAAGTAAACAGACGCAGTGCAGAATGTAGCTTAGATATTAACATCGAAAAACAAAAAACAACTATGATAATTAGCAGTGACAAGGAAAGGTCATCAATGAACATCACAGTAAACGGGCAGATACTAGAACAAGTAACAAGTTTCTCCTATCTTGGACATATAATAACAGATGGTGGCAGAAGTGAAATAGAAATCAGAAAGAGAATAAGAATGGCAAAAAATGCATTCAATGGCATGAAATCAGTATTAACATCTAGAGAGATTAATAATGCATTAAAAATGAGAATTGTCAATGCTACGTATTTTCAACGCTACAGTATGGTGCGGAAACCTGGACATTGAACAAGCAACTAGAAAGTCGCATAGAATCCCTGGAGATGTGGATATACAAACGAATATTTCGTATTTCATGGAAACAAAACAATCAAATGCAGAGGTTCTAGAAAAACTGGGAATGAAGAGAGAGTTGATGAAAGAAATAAAGAGGAGGCAAGTGAAATATTTCGGCCACGTTAAAAGACATGATACTCTTATAAAAACCATACTGGAAGGCAAGGTTGAGGGCAAGCGAGCAAGAAGTAGACAATGATACAAGTGGGAAGATAACATCAAGAGATGGACAAACATCAGCCTGACAGAATGTACAGTCAAGGCGAGAGACAGACAGTGTTGGAGATCCATTGCAGCCAACCTTCATTGTGGAGACGGCACCTGATTGATTGATTGATTGATCACGGCCAGTACGCCGGCTTGAAATTGTATCTGTAAATTCGAAGTGATGTCAAACTCTTGTGAAACCAGAAATCAATTCCTTTGTGTAAATTAATCCAGCAGTGAAGTTGACAATACCAAGTATAATCAATCTACGTTATGTCCTTTCTCAACACAACAGTATTAATATTAAAACACGAAATAAATTTATCGGGTGACCAAACCACGGTAGTCTGTTAGAAGACAAAAATTGCAACGTCAGTTATTAGATTTGTACACAAGTAGATGTGTACTATATGAACTAAAGGGTGAAATTCTAAATTAGCATAATTTAGATGATGATTACGAAGAAGTACGATTTGCTATTCTCGGGATACTTTTTGAAATGAATACTTAGAACAAATGTTGACAAAACAGCTGAAACACAGATATATATGACAAACACTTCAACGTCACAAAAACATAGTTGTTTAAATAGAACAACCATAGAAGAGTGGTTAGTGCACTCCTTGCTAGCACGGTGGTTATGGTTCAGTCCCCAATAGTGGCACTATCTATAACTGATTTAGTGCCGTCGGATAATATATCGTCAAATGATTTCGAAAGGCCTAAAAAAAAAAAAACAACAACAGAGACGGTGACCAAAAAAAAACAAAAAAACATTAAAATAACCAACCCAAAAAAAAAAAAAAAAAACCCAAGTAAATCAATTTGATTATTGCTCGTTGGACTTTAGACGACCTGGTGTGCCTTGCCAGTCGAGAAGACCTGATCATTCGGGGTCACATCGGTTGACGGATGTCAGTCGCGGCGATCGAGCAAATTTTGAGCTATAGCCTACGATGGGTGACGTTACGATATTCTAGTGTGGTAAATTGGTCGCGTCTAGCGTGAGCCGCGTGGTCTAGTGGTTACACATCCGCCTCACACGTCAGTGATCTGAGTTTGATCACGGGTCCAGTTTAAGGATATGCACTACTGACGAGCTCAAACGAGAGCGAAACTTGAGTCTAGTGATTCTAGTGCTTCCATATTGACGTGGACAATGCCTTAGGCTCGTACCGGAATACGATCACTGTTGCCAGTAGTGGGTTGTGCTCAATATAAAAAAAAAAGCAGACCGTGGAAAAAATATAACGGACCAATTAAAAAAAAAACATAGCCAGCTTGGACGTGCGAGACATCACAGCCTCTGCCGTGACCAGGATTCGAACCTGGGTTGTCGCGGCCACAACGCGAAGTACTAACCACTATACGATCACGGCCAGTACGCCGGCTGGAAACAGAGTGTAAATTCGAAGTAATTTCAAACTCTTGTGTAAATCCAATCCAGTCCAATCCTTGGTACGAAAACCCCAGGTGAGCCTTCGAGTTTTCGACTTGGCTGTAATTGGGGTGTTTATGGTGTGGTTTGTAGTTTGTAGTTTGCTTGTTGTCAGCTTCCCGGCTTCTGATGTGTTGATTGTGTTCATTCCTTTCTCGTTAGGTTTTTCATGTCTGGACTGAGTCGCGCACTTGTCTTGGTCTTGGCTCGCTGACCCATCGTTTACTTGTGCGGTGCCGGGTGGCTTCCAATAAAATGCCGTGGTGAAGCTTGATGTCTTTCTTCTCTCCCTGTGCGATCGTCTGCATAAGTGCTGTGATCATCGGATATTTGTTGACGGAGACCACTACTCCATCAGGTGTCTTGCGCAGCTGGTAGATGCTGTCTCTTCCCAGCTTGTTTTCCAACAGACTGATTATCTTGTCTGTTGGTAGCGCCGACAGTTTGGCTTCTCCCACTGTTATTTACTGCCTATAGGACGTTGCGGTGTAGGACAGGGGGGTATTGAGCCTGAGGAATTAAGGCCGCATGGCTAGTGCAGTCGCCGCGAACTGTGCAGGCTAGAGTTTTCTTTTTGCCCCGGACAGAAAAAAACTCCACGCCTTACCGAAGATTCGAACCCGGATCTCCAGAAGGAGAGCCCAGCATTCTAGCCACTTGGCCAGCTGCTGGCTTCTCCCACGCTTGTCTGTTTTAGCAGTAATTTGCCGGCGACGTCCTCAGTAGTTGTTTTTGTTGTTGTTGTTTCCTCCTGTGTGGAGGTCTCTGGTAATTTGGGCTGCATCACTTTGTTGCTGTTGAGAACTTCCCGGCTGCTGCTGGCTTCAGTTGTTTCTTCAGCGACGGGGGGCAGTTTCAGATGGTGTAGGAACAGGACTGCTGTATGTAGATATGGGCTCAGCATTCGCAGCGGCATTCCTCGCCCCTGTCGTCTTTTCCCCGGCTGCATAGCGCATGTCTGCGCACGGCACTTTTAACGCGAGGCATTCTCTGCGTTATCCGATTGCGATCTGATCTCGATAGAGCGTCGAGTCGACTGCGTGTTTTGTGTACTCTTGTGAAAACCAGAAGTCATCGATGGACCCTAACATGACTTCTCTTCTGAGGTTAAATTCGGAAGCGGTACTGGTAAAATTTTGAATGGTCTCAACACAACAGCATTAATATCAAAAAATGAAAATAAATTGCTTCCATGACCAAACCACGAAAGTCGTTTCGAACAGATTAAGAGCGCAAGTCAGTTATTAGATTTATTTACAATTTGCACACAAGCAGCTACATCAACTAAAGAGGAAAATAGAATGAGTATACTTAATAATAATTTTGACGATGATAACGTGAAGGGATTGTTATCCTCGGGATTTTCTTAATGAATACGCTAAACTTCCTGACTTAGAATTAATGATGACAAAAAACAGCTGGAAGATGTTAGCTAGAAGTAAACAGCGATCGCACTGAGAATAATATTTATTTGTGTCCGTCGTAGGATTGCTTTATGTTTTCATTAAAATAAACCGGAGCGCAAGACAAGCTTGCGTTCTCAAACTGTGTCAAACTTATATTTATTATATATACTTATATATTTATAATATATTTGTACAGCGAGAATATAATGGAATTTCAGAAGAGACACACCAGACATTTAAACAGGGTTTAAAGAAAAGAGAGTCGACTTTATTGCGTTGAAACTGATCCCATATGGCTCGGCCTCTTTACGCAATTCGATATGTCAAAAACCTCGCTTAGAACGCTGAAACCGGATAATAAAAAATCTTGTTAATCGAATGACCAATTCCAAAAAACGGAGGACATACGACATTCAGAGCTCAAAGCATGCTGCTTGCCCACGTCGCAATAAAAAAAAATTAGCTTGGACGTGCGAGCTATCACAGCTTCTGCCGTGACCAGGATTCGAACCTGGGTTGTCGCGGCCACAATGCGAAGTACTAACCACTATACGATCACGAGCAAGAGTTACAAGACCTAGTGGAACAAGTAAACAGACGCAGTGCAGAATGTAGCTTAGATATTAACATCGAAAAACAAAAAACAACTATGATAATTAGCAGTGACAAGGAAAGGTCATCAATGAACATCACAGTAAACGGGCAGATACTAGAACAAGTAACAAGTTTCTCCTATCTTGGACATATAATAACACATGGTGGCAGAAGTGAAATAGAAATCAGAAACAGAATAAGAATGGCAAAAAATGCATTCAATGGCATGAAATCAGTATTAACATCTAGAGAGATTAATAATGAATAAAAAATGAGAATTGTCAATGCTACGTATTTTCAACGCTACAGTATGGTGCGGAAACCTGGACATTGAACAAGCAACTAGAAAGTCGCATAGAATCCCTGGAGATGTGGATATACAAACGAATATTTCGTATTTCATGGAAACAAAACAATCAAATGCAGAGGTTCTAGAAAAACTGGGAATGAAGAGAGAGTTGATGAAAGAAATAAAGAGGAGGCAAGTGAAATATTTCGGCCACGTTAAAAGACATGATACTCTTATAAAAACCATACTGGAAGGCAAGGTTGAGGGCAAGCGAGCAAGAAGTAGACAATGATACAAGTGGGAAGATAACATCAAGAGATGGACAAACATCAGCCTGACAGAATGTACAGTCAAGGCGAGAGACAGACAGTGTTGGAGATCCATTGCAGCCAACCTTCATTGTGGAGACGGCACCTGATTGATTGATTGATTGATCACGGCCAGTACGCCGGCTTGAAATTGTATCTGTAAATTCGAAGTGATGTCAAACTCTTGTGAAACCAGAAATCAATTCCTTTGTGTAAATTAATCCAGCAGTGAAGTTGACAATACCAAGTATAAACAATCTACGTTATGTCCTTTCTCAACACAACAGTATTAATATTAAAACACGAAATAAATTTATCGGGTGACCAAACCATGGTAGTCTGTTAGAAGACAAAAATTGCAACGTCAGTTATTAGATTTGTACACAAGTAGATGTGTACTATATGAACTAAAGGGTGAAATTCTAAATTAGCATAATTTAGATGATGATTACGAAGAAGTACGATTTGCTATTCTCGGGATACTTTTTGAAATGAATACTTAGAACAAATGTTGACAAAACAGCTGAAACACAGATATATATGACAAACACTTCAACGTCACAAAAACATAGTTGTTTAAATAGAACAACCATAGAAGAGTGGTTAGTGCACTCCTTGCTAGCACGGTGGTTATGGTTCAGTCCCCAATAGTGGCACTATCTATAACTGATTTAGTGCCGTCGGATAATATATCGTCAAATTATTTCGAAAGGCCTAAAAAAAAACAAACAACAGAGACGGTGACCAAAAAAAAAAAAAACAAAAAAAAAAAAACAAAAAAAAAAAACAAAAAAAAAACAAAAAACACACACACATTAAAATAACCACCCCTCTGCCGTGCGTCCACCTTGACGAGGTAGAGGGGCTTGAGCGTTCCAATGACCCCAAGAGCTATGCCGACGGTAGCACAGCTACTGGTAGGGTCACCCATGTCGGACAGGTCAAGGGAGAGGGACCAGACGAAGTGACGCACAAACCTGCTGCCTTGTAGGTAGACTGGGGACAGTCAAAGGCTAGGGAAAGCATCCCGAACAAATGCTTGTCGAAATCGGATGTACTGAGCCACAGGCTTGACAAAGAAGTGCAACGTAACTTTATCATTTCATGATGCCACAGATGAAAGTTAATCGATATGGTGCTAATCCCGTGAAGTCCCATCAGGCGGTGATAGTGCCGGGCCCCCTGCCTCGAGGGGGTCCACCCATGACTACTGGTGGTCACCTTCCCCTGTGCTGTGGAGTCAAGGCACAGAGGAGTAGGTTAAGAGCTATTGACCAAACACCCCGGACACTCAACATACTACAATGGAATGCAGAAGGAGTTTATAACAAGAAAGCCTCCCTAACACAGCGTCTTCATAAAGATAGAATAGATGTGGCATGCATTCAAGAGACACACCTCAACGCCAATCGCACATTTTCAGTCGAGGGATATCAGGCCACACGTTTCGACCGCGAAGGACATAAAGGAGGAGTTGTAATACTTACACGAAATACAATACCTTGCAGCGAAGTATCTGTGATCTCTGACAACCAAACGGAAATTATAGGTGTTGATATAATGATAAAGGACGTGAAAATAAGAATTTACAATCTATATAGCCCGGCAGATAAGGATCTTACACTCTCAAACATGGAAATAACTGACACAAATTGCATTGTTGTCGGAGACTTTAATAGCCGTTCAGAAAGATGGGGATACCCAGATACTGACAAAAGAGGAGATGAAGTGGAGGACTGGGAAATAGACTCAAATCTCCATCTACTTAACAAAGCGGATGACACACCGAGCTTCTACTCCAGAAGATGGATTACCACTTCTACTCCAGACTTAGCTTTCTGCACAGGAGACATCCTCCACAAAATCGATCGCCATGTGCTGGACCAATTAGCAGGTAGTGACCACAGACCAATCAAGCTTGTAATAAATATGGAGTATGTTCCACAGGAGCAAAAGCCTTTGCCCCGTTGGAATTACAAACGAGCAGATTGGGACAGATTTGCCATACTAACAGACAAATATTGTGAAAACGTAAATACACGTTATGGCAACATGAAGCAAATGGTGGAAAGTCTAAACAGAGCAATAATACAGGCAGCCACTGAGTCTATTCCAAGAGGAGCAAGGAAAAATTACAAACCATACTGGACTGAAGAACTACAATTTTTGGAGGACAAAGTTGAAGATGCTAGGAAGACCGCAGAGAGAGAATAAACAACTGAAGCGAACATCTCTCTCAAAGCCATCTCAGCAAAATATAAAAGAACAGTAAATCAAACAACAAGAGATCGTTGGAGGAAAAAAACAGAAAACCTGAATTTTGACAGGGATGGAAACAAACTATGGAAACTAGTGAAAGCCATGAACAATGAAGGACCTAGAAACAAACAAATAACAATTAAACAAGGAAATTCCTTGCTTACAGGAAAAAAGGCTGCAAATGCACTAATGGAACACTATGCCAGTGCAAACCACATTGATATTACAGCCGAACAGAAGAAAGCAATCAAAGATAAACAGATGCATCATACATATACAGAGACAGCAGCAGAATATATGATGGCAAATCTAACAATGGAAGAAATGGAACAGGCAATGAATACCCTAAAAAAGAAGACATCACCAGGAAAGGATGGAATCACAAATGAAATGCTAATAGGACTAGGCACTAAGGCAAAAAAGAAACTACTAGCAGTCCTAAATTACAGCTGGAAGAGGGGAATAGTCCCACAGGCATGGAAGGAAGCTATACTAATACCAGTCCCAAAGAAAGGAAAAGACCTGGAAGAACCAAATGGCTATCGACCTATCAGTCTTCTTAGCTGTGTAGGAAAATTAATGGAACGCATTATCAATGGCAGGCTAACATGGCATCTGGAAGAAAACAAACTCTTAACACCTCACCAAGCAGGATTCAGAAAGTACAGATCTACTGAAGATCAAATAACCTATATAGCTCAGGAAATAGAGGATGCCTTCCAAGAGAAAAAGCACACACTAGCAGTCTGGATAGATTTAGAAAAAGCATTTGATAAAGTATGGAAGGAAGGACTGAAAGTAAAACTGCAAAAAATGCATGTTTGCGGGAAAATGTACAAATGGATCAGCCACTACCTTGAGAACAGAACTGCCAGGACAAAAGTACAAGGACAAACCAGCAAAATGATGCTGTTGGAGCAAGGTGTCCCCCAAGGAGGAGTTCTTTCACCAACATTATTCCTAGCATATATAAACGACATCACGGAAAATTTTCCAGCCAGAGTACACACATCATCCTTTGCAGATGACCTAGCCATATGGACATCTGAAGAATATATTAGTACAGCTAACAGCAGAATACAGCAAGCCCTATTAGCGCTAGAGGACTGGTCAAAATCATGGCTAGTGAAGATAAGTGAGGAGAAAACAACATGCACAGTGTTCTCCCTCTCAACTAAAACTCAGCAACCTAAGCTGGTATTGAATGGAAAAATATTGCGCCATGAAGAAAATCCAAACTATCTAGGAGTCACCTTTGATCGTCGCCTGACATGGAAGACACAGGTTGAGAAAAATCGAACAAGAGCAAGGCAAAGAATGGCAATCATGAAAAAGCTTGCTGGTACAACATGGGGAGCAGATGAGAAAGTTCTCAAGAAGTTATATACTGGGCGGGTGAGGCCAGTACTGGAATATGGCATTGCAGCTTGGGCAACAGCAGCTAAGTCAAACTTTAACAAAATAAGTAGAGTCCAAAATCAAGGAATGCGAATCATAACTGGAAGCCTGAAGACAACGCCTATTAATGAATTAGAAAAGATCACTTGTTTACAACCAATGCAGGATAGAAGAGATAGCAGAGCCCAGCAACAAGCAGAAAAATTTAGAAGATTGACAGACCACCCTATGTACAACAGATTTAATGGTTTTGGAAAGGGAAGACTGAAGCGTAGCAACTTTGTAGAAACTGCAAAACGAAGGATTAGGTCAGATCCTATTCTTAACATATCAACAGTCAAGCCCATACACAATGCACACAAGTTCCCAGCTTGGAGACAGCAGCAACTGCCTGAGATGATAGAAAACATTCCTGGTATTGAGAAAAAGAACACTCAGCATGAAACCGAAAGAAGAGAAATAACCCTAAACTACATAAAAGAACATTACCCAAGCAGGAATTGGACCCATGCATATACAGATGGATCAGCCAAAAATTCAATAGAGAATGGAGGAGGAGGAATTCTCCTAAATTTAAAAAATGGAGCGAAAAAAACACATTCACTGGCAACTGGAAAATTTTCAAGTAACTTCAAAGCGGAGGTAGAGGCTCTGAAAACTGCAGCAGAAATGCTCCTGATGGAGGAAAATAAAGAGAAGCAAATAGCTATCTTCACAGATGCAAAGTCAGCTGTCTCAATACTGAAGAGCAATAACAGCACAGAACTAACTGACCTAAGAGCAGCACTCCATGGTCTATGCCAGAAATCCAAAAAAGTTGTAATACAGTGGATCCCATCACATTGCAGTATACCTGGAAACGAAGAGGCTGACAGACTGGCAAAAGAGGGCGGACGACTACCACAGCCTGACATAGACATAACCTATAATGAGGCAAAGAGGTTGATAAAAAGCACTTATAGAACCAAATGGGAATCAGAGCATCCAGGCCATCAGAAGGATGATGCATATTACAAACTCGACAGAAGAGAACAAGTAGCAATCTTCAGACTCCGCACAGGACACAACAGGCTGAAATACCACTTGTTCAATAAACTAAAGATAGGAGATACCGATGAATGTAATTGTAGAACTGGAAAAATGACAGCAAAACATTTGCTGCAGGATTGCCCAGCGTATGCAGAACAGAGAAAGATATTTTGGCCCACACCTGCTTCATTTGAGGACAAGCTCTATGGAGATATCAACAAGCTAAAGTTGACCGCAGATTACTTTAACTATATACAGGTTGACATTTAAAGGTGCATGAAGACCCAGAGGCATGAAATGGAATATTGCTTGGATAGCAAATCCATTACGTGGAAAGTCCAAATCAAAAGTCCATTGTGTGGGCTTCATAAAAGGTGGAAAAGTGTCCTAGTGGCACGAAATGGAATATTGCTTGGATAGCAAATCCATTACGTGGAAAGTCCGAATCAAAAGCCCACTGTGTGGGCTTCATAAAAGGTGGAAAAGTGTCCTAGTGGCACGAAATGGAATACTGCTTGGATAGCAAATCCATTACGTGGAAAGTCTGAATCAAAAGCCCACTGTGTGGGCTTCATAAAAGGTGGAAAAGTGTCCTAGTGGCACGAAATGGAATATTGCTTGGCTAGCAAATCCATTACATGGAAAGTCCGAATCGAAAGCTCACTGTGTGGATGTCATCTGCAGACTGCATACTTCTGGTTTCCGGAAGAACAGCCTATGGTGAACGGAAGGCCCAATATACGGAAGTGAGGCTAAGCAGCCATGTGCAGGACGTGACGATTCCTTGGGTGAGCCCAGTACCAGAGCGCTATGTATCGGCTCTGCAAGTATGGAAGCCTCCTTGGATGGCGGGGAATGCCCATGGTCTGCCCCTGCCTTCCCTTGAGGGCTGACCAGGATCTTTGGCTGTTCTATATGGACCAGCTGGGATGGGGGATAACACCACAACAGTGAGAGTCAAACGTCCTAAGAAACCCCCGGGAAGGTTAACCCGGTCAACAAATGCCCGCAGAAGTCGGATGTGTCGGCCTAACGGCGCAAGAACGCAGCTCTGCTGTAAACAGGCACAACGCAATCACATCCGAAAAAAAACTCCGGATGAACGAAGAAGAAGAAAATAACCAAAAAAAAAAAAAAAAAAAAAAAAAAAAAAAAACCCAAGTAAATCAATTTGATTATTGCTCGTTGGACTTTACACGACCTGGTGTGCCTTGCCAGTCGAGAAGACCTGATCATTCGGGGTCACATCGGTTGACGGATGTCAGTCGCGGCGATCGAGCAAATTTTGAGCTATAGCCTACGATGGGTGACGTTACGATATTCTAGTGTGGTAAATTGGTCGCGTCTAGCGTGAGCCGCGTGGTCTAGTGGTTACACATCCGCCTCACACGTCAGTGATCTGAGTTTGATCACGGGTCCAGTTTAAGGATATGCACTACTGACGAACTCAAACGAGAGCGAAACTTGAGTCTAGTGATTCTAGTGCTTCCATATTGACGTGGACAATGCCTTAGGCTCGTACCGGAATACGATCACTGTTGCCAGTAGTGGGTTGTGCTCAATATTAAAAAAAAGCAGACCGTGGAAACAATATAACGGACCAATTAAAAAAAAACATAGCCAGCTTGGACGTGCGAGACATCACAGCCTCTGCCGTGACCAGGATTCGATCCTGGGTTGTCGCGGCCACAACGCGAAGTACTAACCACTATACGATCACGGCCAGTACGCCGGCTGGAAACAGAGTGTGTAAATTCGAAGTAATTTCAAACTCTTGTGTAAATCCAATCCAGTCCAATCCTTAGTACGAAAACCCCCGGTCAGCCTTCGAGTTTTCGACTTGGCTGTAATTGGGGTGTTTATGGTGTGGTTTGTAGTTTGTAGTTTGCTTGTTGTCAGCTTCCCGGCTTCTGATGTGTTGGTTGTGTTCATTCCTTTCTCGTTAGGTTTTTCATGTCTGGACTGAGTCGCGCACTTGTCTTGGTCTTGGCTCGCTTAATGACCCATCGTTTACTTGTGCGGTGCCGGGTGGCTTCCAATAAAATGCCGTGGTGAAGCTTGATGTCTTTCTTCTCTCCCTGTGCGATCGTCTGCATAAGTGCTGTGATCATCGGATTTTTTTTTGACGGAGACCACTACTCCATCAGGTGTCTTGCGCAGCTGGTAGATGCTGTCTCTTCCCAGCTTGTTTTCCAACAGACTGATTATCTTGTCTGTTGGTAGCGCCGACAGTTTGGCTTCTCCCACTGTCATTTACTGCCTATAGGACGTTGCGGTGTAGGACAGGGGGGTATTGAGCCTGAGGAATTAAGGCCGCATGGCTAGTGCAGTCGCCTCGAACTGTGCAGGCTAGAGTTTTCTTTTTGCCCCGGACAGAAAAAAACTCCACGCCTTACCGAAGATTCGAACCCGGATCTCCAGAAGGAGAGCCCAGCATTCTAGCCACTTGGCCAGCCGCTGGCTTCTCCCACGCTTGTCTGTTTTAGCAGTAATTTGCCGGCGACGTCCTCAGTAGTTGTTTTTGTTGTTGTTGTTTCCTCCTGTGTGGAGGTCTCTGGTAATTTGGGCTGCATCACTTTGTTGCTGTTGAGAACTTCCCGGCTGCTGCTGGCTTCAGTTGTTTCTTCAGCGACGGGGGGCAGTTTCAGATGGTGTAGGAACAGGACTGCTGTATGTAGATATGGGCTCAGCATTCGCAGCGGCATTCCTCGCCCCTGTCGTCTTTTCCCCGGCTGCATAGCGCATGTCTGCGCACGGCACTTTTAACGCGAGGCATTCTCTGCGTTATCCGATTGCGATCTGATCTCGATAGAGCGTCGAGTCGACTGCGTGTTTTGTGTACTCTTGTGAAAACCAGAAGTCATCGATGGACCCTAACATGACTTCTCTTCTGAGGTTAAATTCGGAAGCGGTACTGGTAAAATTTTGAATGGTCTCAACACAACAGCATTAATATCAAAAAATGAAAATAAATTGCTTCCATGACCAAACCACGAAAGTCGTTTCGAACAGATTAAGAGCGCAAGTCAGTTATTAGATTTATTTACAATTTGCACACAAGCAGCTACATCAACTAAAGAGGAAAATAGAATGAGTATACTTAATAATAATTTTGACGATGATAACGTGAAGGGATTGTTATCCTCGGGATTTTCTTAATGAATACGCTAAACTTCCTGACTTAGAATTAATGATGACAAAAAACAGCTGGAAGATGCTAGCTAGAAGTAAACAGCGATCGCACTGAGAATAATATTTATTTGTGTCCGTCGTAGGATTGCTTTATGTTTTCATTAAAATAAACCGGAGCGCAAGACAAGCTTGCGTTCTCAAACTAAGTCAAACTTATATTTATTATATATACTTATATATTTATAATATATTTGTAGAGCGAGAATATAACGGAATTTCAGAAGAGACACACCAGACATTTAAACAGGGTTTAAAGAAAAGAGAGTCGACTTTATTGCGTTGAAACTTATCCCATATGGCTCGGCCTCTTTACGCAATTCGATATGTCAAAAACCTCGCTTAGAACACTGAAACCGGAAAATAAATATTCTTGTTAATGACCAATTCCAAAAACGGAGGACATACGACATTCAGAGCTCAAAGCATGCTGCTTGCCCACGTCGCAATAAAAAAAAATATTGAGCTTGGACGTGCGAGACATCACCAGTGGCGTCACTGGGGTTGGTGTCACCCAGTGCGGTAAACTCTTGTTGTCACCCCTCTAGACTTTCACCACGGTCTTCTTCCGAGTGTTCCTGTACCATATATAATCGCATATAGTAATGTTTGTAAAATAAGTCAAAAAGTTAATAAGGACATAAGAAAGAAAACAAATTGAACAATATAACTTCAATACTTCAGGTAAAACATAAATAAAGAACTTCGACAAACTCGGACAAAGTTAAATTTTTGTTATTTAACATTAACATTTCTAAAATTAACAATGAACGGTTATGAAACCCGACTAGACAGAGCTATGTCTGCTTTGTCAAATTTGCAATTTTTTTATTTTGGTGTCACCCCTTGATGGTGTCACCCGGTGCGGCCCGCACCCCCCGCACCCCCCTAGTGACGCCCCTGGACATCACAGCCTCTGCCGTGACCAGGATTCGAACCTGGGTTGTCACGGCCACAACGCGAAGTACTAACCACTATACGATCACGAGCAAGAGTTACAAGACCTAGTGGAACAAGTAAACAGACGCAGTGCAGAACGTAGCTTAGATATTAACATCGAAAAAAAAAAAAAAAAAACTATGATAATTAATTAGCAGTGACAAGGAAAGGTCATCAATGAACATCACAGTAAACGGGGAGTAACTAGAACAAGTAACAAGTTTCTCCTATCTTGGACATATAATAACAGATGGTGGCAGAAGTGAAATAGAAATCAAAAAGAGAATAAGAATGGCGAAAAATGCTTTCAATGGCATGAAATCAGTATTAACATCTAGAGAGATTAATAATGCATTAAAAATGAGAGTTGTCAAATGATACGTATTTTCAACGCTACAGTATGTGCGGGACATTGAACAAGCAACCCCCCGGGAAGGTTAACCCGGTCAACAAATGCCCGCAGAAGTCGGATGTGTCGGCCTAACGGCGCAAGAACGCAGCTCTGCTGTAAACAGGCACAACGCAATCACATCCGAAAAAAAAACTCCGGATGAACGAAGAAGAAGAAGAAGAACAAGCAACCAGAAAGTCGCATAGAATCCCTGGAGATGTGGATATACAAACGAATATGTCGTATTTCATGGAAACAAATACAATCAAATGCAGAGGTTCTAGAAATACTGGGAATGAAGAGAGAGTTGATGAAAGAAATAAAGAGGAGGCAAGTGAAATATTTCGGCCACGTTAAAAGACATGATACTCTTATATAAACCATACTGGAAGGCAAGGCTGAGGGCAAGCGAGCAAGAGGTAGACAACGATACAAGTGGGAAGATAACATCAAGAGATGGACAAACATCAGCCTGACAGAATGTACAGTCAGGGCGAGAGACAGACAGTGTTGGAGATCCATTGCAGCCAACCTTCATTGTGGAGACGGCACCTGATTGATTGATTGATTGATTGATTGATTGGTTGATTGATTGATCACGGCCAGTACGCATTCATACGCATTCATACATTTATACACATGTGACAACATTATATTCGTGGCATGTTGTAACTACCTACATAATTCCTGTTAATGATGATGGTTGAGTAATTATTTACTCCCAATCACACCATAACATTTAATAGAAACTCTTTCACACTCCAGGTATACTCATTCACACTTAGTTTCGTGTAAAGGAATTAAAAAATATTCCTGAATCACTATGTTTCCGAAAATGATACTCTTGTATGTATCTACACAAGTTCCCCATATTAAACCTTGCAGCAAAAATCCCATTTTACCAAGCAAAACGCGAAAGCTGTGAAAATGGTGTCTGCTTGAGAGAGAGAGAGAGAGAGAGAGAGAGAGAGAGAGAGAGAGAGAGAGAGAGAGAGAGAGAGAGAGAGAGAAAGAGAGAGAGAGAGAAAGAGAGAGAGATAGAGAGAGATAGAGAGAGATAGAGAGAGATAGAGAGAGAGAGAGAGAAGAGAGAGAGAGAGATAGAAAGAGAGAGAGAGAGAGAGAGAGAGAGAGAGAGAGAGAGAGAGAGAGAGAGAGAGAGAGAGCTATTTGTTCAAAGTGAATAAAATTTACAAACATAAATGACATTTCCACTAAAGATATTTATCAACATAAGCCCTATAGACTTCCAAGGTCTTTCGCCGTTAATGTAAGTAAATTTTCTTTAAATTGTGGGTGGCCTTAAGAGGCCAGTAAAAAAATGTTGTTTACCCAACGAGGGGATGTATAATCATAAGACTTATCATTAAAAGTACAGTTTTAATAATTAAATATAAACGTTAAAGTGAAAAAGTCGATTATAAAATGTAAGTAAATAAAGATTAAACAAATGTTGTATAAAGACTTTAATAGATTTCTTTTCATAATTTCAAAGTGTGACTGCAGTATTGACTGCTTGATTTCTCAAAGAAAAATATAAGATTTTGATGTTAGTTAGTGGTATTATAGCTAGGTATACCATTTTCTTTTTCAAATTCTAGTACTCTCCCTTGTAACAATATTAGATGTTTATGTCCCCCTACCAAGCTCAGACTGCTACTGCAACCATCTTAGGCAATTAAATATAAACTTAAAGAAAGTCAAATATACAAATAGAAACGCAAAATTTGATCTACAGGCACTGAAGAGTGAGGAGATAAAAGATAAATTCAACGTAGAGGTAAAGAACAGATTCGATGTATTGTCCGATATGGAAATATTATTTCAAGACGTCAGTGACCAATTGGAAATATAAAAGAAATCAGTCAAGAAGCTGTACTGACAACAATGATAATCCCAAAAATAAAGATAATAGGACGCAAGAAATGGATGACGGAAGACATCTTAAAACTCATGGAAGTAAGAAGAAATAACAAAAATAACAAGGACAAATATGAAGAGATTCATAGGAAAATTAGGAAGCTATGCAAAGAGGCAAAAGAAATATGGCTTGAGAAAAATTGGAAGGAAATTGAACACCAACACAAGACCCAGGATACCAAATTAATGCACAAAAGAATTAATGACATCACTAACAAAAGAACTCACACATCAACGGGTTGCCTAAAAACCAAAGATGGCAAAATCATAATAGAAAAAGATCAGATTTTACATGCGTGGTCAGATTATGTGAAAGACCTTTATGATGATACAAGAGAAGAACAATATGATCATCGGAATAATAATGAAGGACCATCAATTTTGAAGATAGAGGTTAAGAATTCTCTTAACCATATGAAAACTAGCAAGACCCCGGGTACAGATAACATCGCAGTAGAAATGATCAATGCCTTAGAAGAATATGGAATTGACCAAATCACCAGGCTCCATCCATCCATCATGTGCCATGCCGGTAAGCGTGGGCGGTCATGTTCTGCCATCTCACTCGATCAACAGAGTCGTGGATCAGTTCCGTGTTTTTGTCTCGACCATGCCACAAGGCCAAGCCATCCAGATACTTGTTTCTAGGTCTTCCCCTTGGTCTGTTCCCCTCGATCTTACCAGTTGTCACCAAGTTCTCCAAATCATTTCTTCTCATAACATGCCCAAAAAATTGTGACTGTCTACGTCTAATGTCTCTGATCAGTTTACGATCTTCATTTGTTTCTTGAAGGACTTGTTCATTGGTCTTTCTGGCTGTCCATGGTATTCTTTGCATTTTCCTCAGAAACCACATTTCTACAGCCATCAGATGTTTTTCAGCCTGGCTGCTCATTGTCCAAGCTTCACATCCATATAAAAGTACAGGTTCTATGTAGCATCTCAACACTCTCTTTCTCGTTTCAATTGACATCTTTTTATTGGTCAGTATGTTTTTCATCTTGCTAAAGGCTACTTTTGCCATGGCGATTCTTGTTCTAATCTCTTCAAGGCATCTCCCATCAGATGTTATTACTGTTCCGAGGTAATTGTACCTATTCACTTGTTGAAGAATATTCCCATTTACTTGTATATTACACTGTGGTATTTCGTTCTTCTTAGTGACGACCATAATCTGTGTCTTTTTACAATTTAATTCTAACCCTTGTTGTTCACTGTGTGTAACAACCGCATCTACTAAATGTTGCAGGTCCTGTTCATTGTCTGCAATCAAGACTGTATCATCTGCATATCTAATGTTATTGATGCATCGTCCCCCAATGTTGATTCCTTCCATATTTTCAATATTTCTGAAAATATTTTCACTGTACAAAGAAAACAGATCTGGAGACATTACACATCCCTGTCTCACACCTCTCTTAATAGGCTGATATTGGCTTACTTCATTATCAACTCTTATGGCAGCTTGTTGTTTCCAATATACCAGGCTGCTGAACGCAATATACAATACTGGGGATATACCTCCTGAATTATGTAATTCTATATTTATTGCAATCCCGAAGAAATCAGGAGCCATGGAATGCGATCAACATAGAACAATTAGTATAATGAGCCACATCACAAAGATTCTGCTGAGAATTATCATGCAAAGAGTTAGGAAGAAAATACAACCCGAAATAGGAGAAGAACAATGTGGGTCTGTAGAAGGCAAGGGCACAGTAAATGCTGTGTATATACTGAGAACAGTAATTGAGCGTTCTATAGAAGTAAACAAGGATCTATATCTTTGCTTTATTGACTACACAAAGGCTTTCGATAAAGTGAGACATGTTGACATTATAAGGATGCTTGAAGATCTACAAATTGATGGAAAGGGCCTTAGACTTGTATAGGACATATATTGGAAACAACAAGCTGCCATAAGAATTGATAACGATGTAGGTCAATATCAGCCTATTAAAAGAGGTGTGAGACAGGGATGTGTAATGTCTCCAGATCTTTTTTCCCTGTACAGTGAATATATATTTAGAAATATAGAAGATATGGAAGGAATCAACATCGGGCGACGGTACATCAATAACTATAGATATGCAGATCTCCCGTGTGTTGCCGGGGCCCATAAGGGAAGCAAAGAATAGCAACACTGTAGCCTACCACGCATGTGTAAGAGGCGACTAAGGAGGCTTGATGGTTCCGTCGCCCTGCTACTGAGTGAGTGCGTGGCGCGACACTGTGAGCTGTGAGTTTCGCGTGAAGTGCTTTTGAATCTGCCCAAGTTTTTATTTTTGGAACGTGACTGCATGTTCGGAGCGATGGCAGGTGGCTATGTCCCAGAGTTGACCAGTTTTTGCCTTATGCAGAAATGCGTGGCTGCTGGGCTTCTGGTTGACTGCCACTGCCGTCGGTGATGAACTGAATGTTCGTGGACTGTGTAGGTGAACATCTAGGAAACATCCAGATAGGAAAATGACTGCCGATTCCATCAGAGATGAATTGGGTGTTTCGTGGGGGACTGGTGTGTTGACATTCTGGCGGCGGCATTATGCACAGTGTATCTGTGCGGGCTGTTGTTTGTCGAGACTCCTGTCTTTTCCACTTTTCACATTGGGCAGTGGGGAGCGTTTTGTGTGATATTCACTGGCACAGGAACGGAGCATAATGGGGACGACCCGTTGCTGTGAAGTTGGAACTGCGACCGACTAACTAACTAACTAACTGCGAGATATGCAGATGATACAGTCTTGATTGCAGACAATGAACAAGACCTGCAAAATTTAGTAGATCCGGTTGTTGCACAGAGTGAACAACTAGGGTTAGAATTAAATTGTAAAAAGACACAGATTATGGTCGTCACTAGGAAGAAGGAAATACCACAATGTGTTATACGAGTAGATGGACATATTCTTAAACAAGTGAATCGATACTGTTATCTCGGCACAGTCATAACATCTGATGGGAGATGCCTTGAAGAGATTAGAACAAGAATTGCCATTGCGAAGGTAGCCTTTAGCAAGATGAAAAACATACTGACCAACAAAAAGATATCAATTGAAACGAGAAAAAGAGTGTTGAGATGCTACATAGAACCTATACTTTTGTATGGATGTGAAGCGTGGACAATAAGCAGTCAAGCTGAAAAACAGCTAATGGCTGTGGAAATGTGGTTCCTGAGGAAAATGCAAAGAATACCATGGACAGATAGAAAAACCAACGAACAAGTCCTTCAAGAAACAAATGAAGATCGTAAACTGATTAGAGTCATTAGACGTAGACAGTCAAAATTTTTTGGGCATGTTATGAGAAGAAATGAATTGGAGAACTTGGTGACAACTGGCAAGATCGAAGGGAGGAGACCAAGGGGAAGACCGAGAAGTAAATACCTGGATGGCTTGGCCACGTGGCATGGTCGAGACAGGAGCACAGAGCTGATCCACGACTCTGGTGATCGAGTGAGATGGCAGAACATGACCGCCCACGCTTACCGGCATGGCACATGATGGATGGATGGAACTTGATAACAACCAAGTATAAACAATCTACGTTATATCCTTTCTCAACACAACAGTATTAATATTAAAACACGAAATAAATTTATCGGGTGACAAAACCACGGTAGTCTGTTAGAAGACACAAATAGCAACGTCAGTTATTAGATTTTTACATGAGCGGCTATGTACTATATGAACTAAAGGGTGAAATTCTAAATTAGCATAATTTAGATGATGATTACGAAGAGGTACGATTTGCTATTCTCGGGATTTAAAAAAAAAATGAATACGTAAAACAAATGTTAACAAAATAGCTGAAACACAGATATATATATGACAAACACTTCAACGTCACAAAAACATAGTTGTTTAAATAGAACAACCATAGAAGAGTGGTTAGTGCACTCCTTGCTAGCACGGTGGTTATGGTTCAGTCCCCAATAGGGCACTATCTATAACTGATTTAGTGCCGTCGGATAATATATTGTCAAATCGTTTCGAAAGGCCTAAAAAAAAAAAAAAAAAAAAAAAAAAAAAAAAACAGAGACGGTGACCAAAAAAAAAAAAAAAAAACCCATTAAAATAACAAAAAAAAACAAAAACAAAAAACCAAGTAAATCAATTTCTTCTTCTTCTTCTTCTTCGTTCATCCGGAGTTTTTTTTTCGGATGTGATTGCGTTGTGCCTGTTTACAGCAGAGCTGCGTTCTTGCGCCGTTAGGCCGACACATCCGACTTCTGCGGGCATTTGTTTACCAGGTTAACCTTCCCGGTAGTAAATCAATTTGATTATTGCTCGTTGGACTTTAGGCGACCTGGTGTGCCTTGCCAGTCGAGAAGACCTGATCATTCGGGGCCACATCGGTTGACGGATGTCACTCGCGGCGATCGAGCAAATTTTGAGCTATAGCCTACGATGGGTGACGTTGCGATATTCTAGTGTGATAATTTGGTCGCGTCTAGCGTGTGCAGCGTGGTCTAGTGGTTACACATCCGCCTCACACGTCAGTGATCTGAGTTTTATCCCGGGTCCAGTTTAAGGATATGCACTACTGACGAGCTCAAACGAGAGCGAAACTTGAGTCTAGTGCTTCTAGTGCTTCCATATTGACGTGGACAATGCCTTAGGCTCGTACCGGAATACGATCACTGTTGCCAGTAGTGGGTTGTGCTCAATATAAAAAAAAAAAAAAAAGCAGACCGTGGAAAAAATATAACGGACCAATTTAAAAAAAACCTAACCAGCTTGGACGTGCGAGACATCACAGCCTCTGCCGTGACCAGGATTCGAACCTGGGTTGTCGCGGCCACAACGCGAAGTACTAACCACTATACGATCACGGCCAGTACGCCGGCTGGAAACAGAGTGTGTAAATTCGAAGTAATTTCAAACTCTTGTGTAAATCCAATCCAGTCCAATCATTGGTACGAAAACCCCCGGTGAGCCTTCGAGTTTTCGACTTGGCTGTAATTGGGGTGTTTATGGTGTGGTTTGTAGTTTGTAGTTTGCTTGTTGTCAGCTTCCCGGCTTCTGATGGGTTGATTGTGTTCATTCCTTTCTCGTTAGGTTTTTCATGTCTGGACTGAGTCGCGCACTTGTCTTGGTCTTGGCTCGCTTAATGACCCATCGTTTACTTGTGCGGTGCCGGGTGGCTTCCAATAAGATGCCGTGGTGAAGCTTGATGTCGTTCTTCTCTCCCTGTGCGATCGTCTGCATAAGTGCTGTGATCATCAGATTTTTGTTGACGGAGACCACTACTCCATCAGGCGTCTTGCGCAGCTGGTAGATGCTGTTTCTTCCCAGCTCGTTTTCCAACAGACTGATTATCTTGTCTGTTGGTAGCGCCGACAGTTTGGCCTCTCCCACTGTCATTTACTGCCTAATAGGACGTTGCGGTGTAGGACAGGGGGGTATTGAGCCTGAGGAATTAAGGCCGCATGGCTAGTGCAGACGCCGCGAACTGTGCAGGCTAGAGTTTTCTTTTTGCCCCGGACAGAAAAAAACTCCACGCCTTACCGAAGATTCGAACCCGGGTCTCCCGAAGGAGATCCCGGCATTCTAGCCACTTGGCCAGCCACTGGCTTCTCCCACGCTTGTCTGTTTTAGCAGTAATAATTTGCCGACGACGTCCTCAGTTGTTGTTTTTGTTGTTGTTTCCTCCTGTGTGGAGGTCTCTGGTAAATTGGGCTGCATCACTTTGTTGCTGTTGAGAACTTCCCGGCTGCTGCTGGCTTCAGTTGTGGTTTCTTCGGCGACGGGGGCAGTTTCAGATGGTGTAGGAACAGGACTGCTGTATGTAGATATGGGCTCAGCATTCGCAACGGCATTCCTCGCCCCTGTCGTCTTTTCCCCGGCTACATAGCGCATGTCTGCGCACGGCACTTTTAACGCGAGGCATTCTCTGCGTTATCCGATTGCGATCTGATCTCGATAGAGCGTCGAGTCGACTGCGTGTTTTGTGTACTCTTGTGAAAACCAGAAGTCATCGATGGACCCTAACATGACTTCGCTTCTGAGGTTAAATTCGGAAGGGGTAATGGTACAATTTTGAATGGTCTCAACACAACAGCATTAATATCAAAAAATGAAAATAAATTGCTTCCATGACCAAACCACCAAAGTCGTTTAGAACAGATTAAGAGCGCAAGTCAGTTATTAGATTTATCTACAATTTGTACATAATTCAGCTACATCAACTAAAGAGGAAAATAGAATGAGTATACTTAATAATAATTTTGACGATGATAACGTGAGGGGATTGTTATCCTCGGGATTTTCTTAATGAATACGCTAAACTTCCTGACTTAGAATTAATGATGACAAAAAACATCTGGAAGATGCTAGCTAGAAGTAAACAGCGAACGCACTGAGAATAATATTTATTTGTGTCCGTCGTAGGATTGCTTTATGTTTTCATTAAAATAAACCGGAGCGCAAGACAAGCTTGCGTTCTCAAACTGAGTCAAACTTATATTTATTATATATACTTATATATTTATAATATATTTGTAGAGCGAGAATATAACGGAATTTCAGAAGAGACACACCAGACATTTAAACAGGGTTTAAAGAAAAGAGAGTCGACTTTATTGCGTTGAAACTTATCCCATATGGCTCGGCCTCTTTACGCAATTCGATATGTCAAAAACCTCGCTTAGAACACTGAAACCGGAAAATAAATATTCTTGTTAATGACCAATTCCAAAAACGGAGGACATACGACATTCAGAGCTCAAAGCATGCTGCTTGCCCACGTCGCAATAAAAAAAAATATTGAGCTTGGACGTGCGAGACATCACCAGTGGCGTCACTGGGGTTGGTGTCACCCAGTGCGGTAAACTCTTGTTGTCACCCCTCTAGACTTTCACCACGGTCTTCTTCCGAGTGTTCCTGTACCATATATAATCGCATATAGTAATGTTTGTAAAATAAGTCAAAAAGTTAATAAGGACATAAGAAAGAAAACAAATTGAACAATATAACTTCAATACTTCAGGTAAAACATAAATAAAGAACTTCGACAAACTCGGACAAAGTTAAATTTTTGTTATTTAACATTAACATTTCTAAAATTAACAATGAACGGTTATGAAACCCGACTAGACAGAGCTATGTCTGCTTTGTCAAATTTGCAATTTTTTTATTTTGGTGTCACCCCTTGATGGTGTCACCCGGTGCGGCCCGCACCCCCCGCACCCCCCTAGTGACGCCCCTGGACATCACAGCCTCTGCCGTGACCAGGATTCGAACCTGGGTTGTCACGGCCACAACGCGAAGTACTAACCACTATACGATCACGAGCAAGAGTTACAAGACCTAGTGGAACAAGTAAACAGACGCAGTGCAGAACGTAGCTTAGATATTAACATCGAAAAAAAAAAAAAAAAAAAACTATGATAATTAATTAGCAGTGACAAGGAAAGGTCATCAATGAACATCACAGTAAACGGGGAGTAACTAGAACAAGTAACAAGTTTCTCCTATCTTGGACATATAATAACAGATGGTGGCAGAAGTGAAATAGAAATCAAAAAGAGAATAAGAATGGCGAAAAATGCTTTCAATGGCATGAAATCAGTATTAACATCTAGAGAGATTAATAATGCATTAAAAATGAGAGTTGTCAAATGATACGTATTTTCAACGCTACAGTATGTGCGGGACATTGAACAAGCAACCCCCCGGGAAGGTTAACCCGGCCAACAAATGCCCGCAGAAGTCGGATGTGTCGGCCTAACGGCGCAAGAACGCAGCTCTGCTGTAAACAGGCACAACGCAATCACATCCGAAAAAAAAAACTCCGGATGAACGAAGAAGAAGAAGAAGAACAAGCAACCAGAAAGTCGCATAGAATCCCTGGAGATGTGGATATACAAACGAATATGTCGTATTTCATGGAAACAAATACAATCAAATGCAGAGGTTCTAGAAATACTGGGAATGAAGAGAGAGTTGATGAAAGAAATAAAGAGGAGGCAAGTGAAATATTTCGGCCACGTTAAAAGACATGATACTCTTATATAAACCATACTGGAAGGCAAGGCTGAGGGCAAGCGAGCAAGAGGTAGACAACGATACAAGTGGGAAGATAACATCAAGAGATGGACAAACATCAGCCTGACAGAATGTACAGTCAGGGCGAGAGACAGACAGTGTTGGAGATCCATTGCAGCCAACCTTCATTGTGGAGACGGCACCTGATTGATTGATTGATTGATTGATTGATTGGTTGATTGATTGATCACGGCCAGTACGCATTCATACGCATTCATACATTTATACACATGTGACAACATTATATTCGTGGCATGTTGTAACTACCTACATAATTCCTGTTAATGATGATGGTTGAGTAATTATTTACTCCCAAGCACACCATAACATTTAATAGAAACTCTTTCACACTCCAGGTATACTCATTCACACTTAGTTTCGTGTAAAGAAATTAAAAAATATTCCTGAATCACTATGTTTCCGAAAATGATACTCTTGTATGTATCTACACAAGTTCCCCATATTAAACCTTGCAGCAAAAATCCCATTTTACCAGCAAAACGCGAAAGCTGTGAAAATGGTGTCTGCTTGAGAGAGAGAGAGAGAGAGAGAGAGAGAGAGAGAGAGAGAGAGAGAGAGAGAGAGAGAGAGAGAGAGAGATAGAGAGAGAGAAAGAGAGAGAGAGAAAGAGAGAGAGAGATAGAGAGAGATAGAGAGAGAGATAGAGAGAGAGATAGAGAGAGAGAGAGAGAGAGAGAGAGAGATAGAAGAGAGAGAGAGAGAGAGAGAGAGAGAGAGAGAGAGAGAGAGAGAGAGAGAGAGAGCGAGAGCTATTTGTTCAAAGTGAATAAAATTTACAAACATAAATGACATTTCCACTAAAGATATTTATCAACATAAGCCCTATAGACTTCCAAGGTCTTTCGCCGTTAATGTAAGTAAATTTTCTTTAAATTGTGGGTGGCCTTAAGAGGCCAGTAAAAAAATGTTGTTTACCCAACGAGTGGATGCATAACAATCAGACTTATCATTAAAAGTACAGTTTTAATAATTAAATATAAACGTTAAAGTGAAAAAGTCGATTATAAAATGTAAGTAAATAAAGATTAAACAAATGTTGTATAAAGACTTTAATAGATTTCTTTTCATAATTTCAAAGTGTGACTGCAGTATTGACTGCTTGATTTCTCAAAGAAAAATATAAGATTTTGATGTTAGTTAGTGGTATTATAGCTAGGTATACCATTTACTTTTTCAAATTCTAGTACTCTCCCTTGTAACAATATTAGATGTTTATGTCCCCCTACCAAGCTCAGACTGCTACTGCAACCATCTTAGGCAATTAAATATAAACTTAAAGAAAGTCAAATATACAAATAGAAACGCAAAATTTGATCTACAGGCACTGAAGAGTGAGGAGATAAAAGATAAATTCAACGTAGAGGTAAAGAACAGATTCGATGTATTGTCCGATATGGAAATATTATTTCAAGACGTCAGTGACCAATTGGAAATATAAAAGAAATCAGTCAAGAAGCTGTACTAACAACAATGATAATCCCAAAAATAAAGATAATAGGACGCAAGAAATGGATGACGGAAGACATCTTAAAACTCAAGGAAGTAAGAAGAAATAACAAAAATAACAAGGACAAATATGAAGAGATTCATAGGAAAATTAGGAAGCTATGCAAAGAGGCAAAAGAAAAATGGCTTGAGAAAAATTGGAAGGAAATTGAACACCAACACAAGACCCAGGATACCAAATTAATGCACAAAAGAATTAATGACATCACTAACAAAAGAACTCACACATCAACGGGTTGCCTAAAAACCAAAGATGGCAAAATCATAATAGAAAAAGATCAGATTTTACATGCGTGGTCAGATTATGTGAAAGACCTTTATGATGATACAAGAGAAGAACAATATGATCATCGGAATAATAATGAAGGACCATCAATTTTGAAGATAGAGGTTAAGAATTCTCTTAACCATATGAAAACTAGCAAGACCCCGGGTACAGATAACATCGCAGTAGAAATGATCAATGCCTTAGAAGAATATGGAATTGACCAAATCACCAGGCTGCTGAACGCAATATACAATACTGGGGATATACCTCCTGAATTATGTAATTCTATATTTATTGCAATCCCGAAGAAATCAGGAGCCATGGAATGCGATCAACATAGAACAATTAGTATAATGAGCCACATCACAAAGATTCTGCTGAGAATTATCATGCAAAGAGTTAGGAAGAAAATACAACCCGAAATAGGAGAAGAACAATGTGGGTCTGTAGAAGGCAAGGGCACAGTAAATGCTGTGTATATGCTGAGAACAGTAATTGAGCGTTCTATAGAAATAAACAAGGATCTATATCTTTGCTTTATTGACTACACAAAGGCTAAACGATAAAGTGAGACATGTTGACATTATAAGGATGCTTGAAGATCTACAAATTGATGGAAAGGGCCTTAGACTTGTATAGGACATATATTGGAAACAACAAGCTGCCATAAGAATTGATAACGATGTAGGTCAATATCAGCCTATTAAAAGAGGTGTGAGACAGGGATGTGTAATGTCTCCAGATCTTTTTTCCCTGTACAGTGAATATATATTTAGAAATATAGAAGATATGGAAGGAATCAACATCGGGCGACGGTACATCAATAACTATAGATATGCAGATCTCCCGTGTGTTGCCGGGGCCCATAAGGGAAGCAAAGAATAGCAACACTGTAGCCTACCACGCATGTGTAAGAGGCGACTAAGGAGGCTTGATGGTTCCGTCGCCCTGCTACTGAGTGAGTGCGTGGCGCGACACTGTGAGCTGTGAGTTTCGCGTGAAGTGCTTTTGAATCTGCCCAAGTTTTTATTTTTGGAACGTGACTGCATGTTCGGAGCGATGGCAGGTGGCTATGTCCCAGAGTGGACCAGTTTTTGCCTTATGCAGAAATGCGTGGCTGCTGGGCTTCTGGTTGACTGCCACTGCCGTCGGTGATGAACTGAATGTTCGTGGACTGTGTAGGTGAACATCTAGGAAACATCCAGATAGGAAAATGACTGCCGATTCCATCAGAGATGAATTGGGCGTTTCGTGGGGGACTGGTGTGTTGACATTCTGGCGGCGGCATTATGCACAGTGTATCTGTGCGGGCTGTTGTTTGTCGAGACTCCTGTCTTTTCCACTTTTCACATTGGGCAGTGGGGAGCGTTTTGTGTGATATTCACTGGCACAGGAACGGAGCATAATGGGGACGACCCGTTGCTGTGAAGTTGGAACTGCGACCGACTAACTAACTAACTAACTGCGAGATATGCAGATGATACAGTCTTGATTGCAGACAATGAACAAGACCTGCAAAATTTAGTAGATCCGGTTGTTGCACAGAGTGAACAACTAGGGTTAGAATTAAATTGTAAAAAGACACAGATTATGGTCGTCACTAGGAAGAAGGAAATACCACAATGTGATATACGAGTAGATGGACATATTCTTAAACAAGTGAATCGATACTGTTATCTCGGCACAGTCATAACATCTGATGGGAGATGCCTTGAAGAGATTAGAACAAGAATTGCCATTGCGAAGGTAGCCTTTAGCAAGATGAAAAACATACTGATCAACAAAAAGATATCAATTGAAACGAGAAAAAGAGTGTTGAGATGCTACATAGAACCTATACTTTTGTATGGATGTGAAGCGTGGACAATAAGCAGTCAAGCTGAAAAACAGCTAATGGCTGTGGAAATGTGGTTCCTGAGGAAAATGCAAAGAATACCATGGACAGATAGAAAAACCAACGAACAAGTCCTTCAAGAAACAAATGAAGATCGTAAACTGATTAGAGTCATTAGACGTAGACAGTCAAAATTTTTTGGGCATGTTATGAGAAGAAATGAATTGGAGAACTTGGTGACAACTGGCAAGATCGAAGGGAGGAGACCAAGGGGAAGACCGAGAAGTAAATACCTGGATGGCTTGGCCACGTGGCATGGTCGAGACAGGAGCACAGAGCTGATCCACGACTCTGGTGATCGAGTGAGATGGCAGAACTTGACCGCCCACGCTTACCGGCATGGCACATGATGGATGGATGGAACTTGATAACAACCAAGTATAAACAATCTACGTTATATCCTTTCTCAACACAACAGTATTAATATTAAAACACGAAATAAATTTATCGGGTGACAAAACCACGGTAGTCTGTTAGAAGACAAAAATAGCAACGTCAGTTATTAGATTTTTACATGAGCGGCTATGTACTATATGAACTAAAGGGTGAAATTCTAAATTAGCATAATTTAGATGATGATTACGAAGAGGTACGATTTGCTATTTTCGGGATTTAAAAAAAAAATGAATACTTAAAACAAATGTTAACAAAATAGCTGAAACACAGATATATATATGACAAACACTTCAACGTCACAAAAACATAGTTGTTTAAATAGAACAACCATAGAAGAGTGGTTAGTGCACTCCTTGCTAGCACGGTGGTTATGGTTCAATCCCCAATAGGGCACTATCTATAACTGATTTAGTGCCGTCGGATAATATATCGTCAAATCATTTCGAAAGGCCTAAAAAAAAAAAAACAAAAAAAAAAAAACAACAGATACGGTGACCAAAAACAAAAAAAAAAAAAAAACCATTAAAATAACAAAAAAAAAAAAAACAAAAAAAACCAAGTAAATCAATTTCTTCTTCTTCTTCTTCGTTCATCCGGAGTTTTTTTTCGGATGTGATTGCGTTGTGCCTGTTTACAGCAGAGCTGCGTTCTTGCGCCGTTAGGCCGACACATCCGACTTCTGCGGGCATTTGTTTACCAGGTTAACCTTCCCGGTAGTAAATCAATTTGATTATTGCTCGTTGGACTTTAGGCGACCTGGTGTGCCTTGCCAGTCGAGAAGACCTGATCATTCGGGGCCACATCGGTTGACGGATGTCACTCGCGGCGATCGAGCAAATTTTGAGCTATAGCCTACGATGGGTGACGTTGCGATATTCTAGTGTGATAATTTGGTCGCGTCTAGCGTGTGCAGCGTGGTCTAGTGGTTACACATCCGCCTCACACGTCAGTGATCTGAGTTTTATCCCGGGTCCAGTTTAAGGATATGCACTACTGACGAGCTCAAACGAGAGCGAAACTTGAGTCTAGTGCTTCTAGTGCTTCCATATTGACGTGGACAATGCCTTAGGCTCGTACCGGAATACGATCACTGTTGCCAGTAGTGGGTTGTGCTCAATATAAAAAAAAAAAAAAAGCAGACCGTGGGAAAAATATAACGGACCAATTTAAAAAAAACCTAGCCAGCTTGGACGTGTGAGACATCACAGCCTCTGCCGTGACCAGGATTCGAACCTGGGTTGTCGCGGCCACAACGCGAAGTACTAACCACTATACGATCACGGCCAGTACGCCGGCTGGAAACAGAGTGTGTAAATTCGAAGTAATTTCAAACTCTTGTGTAAATCCAATCCAGTCCAATCATTGGTACGAAAACCCCCGGTGAGCCTTCGAGTTTTCGACTTGGCTGTAATTGGGGTGTTTATGGTGTGGTTTTTAGTTTGTAGTTTGCTTGCTGTCAGCTTCCCGGCTTCTGATGGGTTGATTGTGTTCATTCCTTTCTCGTTAGGTTTTTCATGTCTGGACTGAGTCGCGCACTTGTCTTGGTCTTGGCTCGCTTAATGACCCATCGTTTACTTGTGCGGTGCCGGGTGGCTTCCAATAAGATGCCGTGGTGAAGCTTGATGTCGTTCTTCTCTCCCTGTGCGATCGTCTGCATAAGTGCTGTGATCATCAGATTTTTGTTGACGGAGACCACTACTCCATCAGGCGTCTTGCGCAGCTGGTAGATTCTGTTTCTTCCCAGCTCGTTTTCCAACAGACTGATTATCTTGTCTGTTGGTAGCGCCGCCAGTTTGGCCTCTCCCACTGTCATTTACTGCCTAATAGGACGTTGCGGTGTAGGACAGGGGGGTATTGAGCCTGAGGAATTAAGGCCGCATGGCTAGTGCAGACGCCGCGAACTGTGCAGGCTAGAGTTTTCTTTTTGCCCCGGACAGAAAAAAACTCCACGCCTTACCGAAGATTCGAACCCGGGTCTCCCGAAGGAGATCCCGGCATTCTAGCCACTTGGCCAGCCGCTGGCTTCTCCCACGCTTGTCTGTTTTAGCAGTAATAATTTGCCGACGACGTCCTCAGTTGTTGTTTTTGTTGTTGTTTCCTCCTGTGTGGAGGTCTCTGGTAAATTGGGCTGCATCACTTTGTTGCTGTTGAGAACTTCCCGGCTGCTGCTGGCTTCAGTTGTGGTTTCTTCGGCGACGGGGGCAGTTTCAGATGGTGTAGGAACAGGACTGCTGTATGTAGATATGGGCTCAGCATTCGCAACGGCATTCCTCGCCCCTGTCGTCTTTTCCCCGGCTACATAGCGCATGTCTGCGCACGGCACTTTTAACGCGAGGCATTCTCTGCGTTATCCGATTGCGATCTGATCTCGATAGAGCGTCGAGTCGACTGCGTGTTTTGTGTACTCTTGTGAAAACCAGAAGTCATCGATGGACCCTAACATGACTTCGCTTCTGAGGTTAAATTCGGAAGGGGTAATGGTACAATTTTGAATGGTCTCAACACAACAGCATTAATATCAAAAAATGAAAATAAATTGCTTCCATGACCAAACCACCAAAGTCGTTTAGAACAGATTAAGAGCGCAAGTCAGTTATTAGATTTATCTACAATTTGTACATAATTCAGCTACATCAACTAAAGAGGAAAATAGAATGAGTATACTTAATAATAATTTTGACGATGATAACGTGAGGGGATTGTTATCCTCGGGATTTTCTTAATGAATACGCTAAACTTCCTGACTTAGAATTAATGATGACAAAAAACATCTGGAAGATGCTAGCTAGAAGTAAACAGCGAACGCACTGAGAATAATATTTATTTGTGTCCGTCGTAGGATTGCTTTATGTTTTCATTAAAATAAACCGGAGCGCAAGACAAGCTTGCGTTCTCAAACTGAGTCAAACTTATATTTATTATATATACTTATATATTTATAATATATTTGTAGAGCGAGAATATAACGGAATTTCAGAAGAGACACACCAGACATTTAAACAGGGTTTAAAGAAAAGAGAGTCGACTTTATTGCGTTGAAACTTATCCCATACTTCTCGGCCTCTTTACGCAATTCGATATGTCAAAAACCTCGCTTAGAACACTGAAACCGGAAAATAAATATTCTTGTTAATGACCAATTCCAAAAACGGAGGACATACGACATTCAGAGCTCAAAGCATGCTGCTTGCCCACGTCGCAATAAAAAAAAATATTGAGCTTGGACGTGCGAGACATCACCAGTGGCGTCACTGGGGTTGGTGTCACCCAGTGCGGTAAACTCTTGTTGTCACCCCTCTAGACTTTCACCACGGTCTTCTTCCGAGTGTTCCTGTACCATATATAATCGCATATAGTAATGTTTGTAAAATAAGTCAAAAAGTTAATAAGGACATAAGAAAGAAAACAAATTGAACAATATAACTTCAATACTTCAGGTAAAACATAAATAAAGAACTTCGACAAACTCGGACAAAGTTAAATTTTTGTTATTTAACATTAACATTTCTAAAATTAACAATGAACGGTTATGAAACCCGACTAGACAGAGCTATGTCTGCTTTGTCAAATTTGCAATTTTTTTATTTTGGTGTCACCCCTTGATGGTGTCACCCGGTGCGGCCCGCACCCCCCGCACCCCCCTAGTGACGCCCCTGGACATCACAGCCTCTGCCGTGACCAGGATTCGAACCTGGGTTGTCACGGCCACAACGCGAAGTACTAACCACTATACGATCACGAGCAAGAGTTACAAGACCTAGTGGAACAAGTAAACAGACGCAGTGCAGAACGTAGCTTAGATATTAACATCGAAAAAAAAAAAAAAAAAACTATGATAATTAATTAGCAGTGACAAGGAAAGGTCATCAATGAACATCACAGTAAACGGGGAGTAACTAGAACAAGTAACAAGTTTCTCCTATCTTGGACATATAGTGGTAGGAACTCCGTCGTGGAGCGATCACGGCAGGGGGCTTCTGTCTTCAGAAGAGTTTCCCCAGTCATAAAGTGTTTCGGCCCTTTCAACTCCTGACACTCTGTTTGAGGTTGGGCCCCGCCCGGTCATGACTCCGGACGTTTTTCCCCTGCCGTGGAGACGTTCGGTCACATTTTTAGTTATCCCTGATTTTATTTGATGTTACGCTTTTCCCTTTTAGCTGATATACCTTGTCCGCTCTCTGGCCTCTCTCCCTCCAGTGGGGAAAGTCCGTGCAGCCTGTACCCGCCCCTCAGGTACATGTGGTCGTGGGGACTCAGCCACCTCCCCAGCCACTGCCTAGTCCCCTCCATTTTGTCACCGTTCCTCGTACCCCGTTCACGGCGTGCACTCAGTCGGGGAGCCGGTTCTCCTCTTATTTTGGCATATGACTACTGGCAGGATCAACCAGATATCTATCGGACAGACGGACTATTCACGCACACGCAAGCCAAGAGTAGCATCGCTAAAGCGCGCCCTCCCGGTACAAGGTGATACATGCAAAACCACTGGACGCCTACCGACGAGCTTTCAAGCTACGCCGGCAGGACTGACCGACAAGACGTACTGACTGCGGACCCACTACTCCTCGAGAGAGAGTGGGCGCTTATTGAGTCTTCTCTTTCTTCTGCTAGAACCACGCCGTTGGTTTTTGCAGTCGACTTGATTGCAGCTTTCGACTATCGCTATGGAGGTAAGACGTCGGCCAACATTTATGCACTTAGCCTGCGCTCGGACTCGCCTTTTCCGCTTTTCCGGAGGAAAGGCCACAGAGCCGCCACGAGACAGTTGACAGTTCGATGGTTGAGAGATTGATTGGTTCTGCAGTTGCCAGCTTCTAACCACACTAGTCCCGAGACTTATTCCACTCTAGATTCCGACGGTTCCATAGCCAGCACGACGCCCTTTCGGCGGCCTCACACAGTCGTTTCTGGGCCTTATTTCTTGCCTGGCCCTTCATTCCCATTCGCTTCAGCATGTCGAACACGGAGTGGGAGACCATCCCCCTCGCGCCTATCTCCACGGCGAAGAACCTGACTGTGTAACCTAGCCGCCTCAGGCCTGCCACCATGCCATCATATTTTGCAGTTTTGAACGCATGCTGCTCCTCCATATTGCTTTCGTATGGGACAGTCAGCTCAATCAGCGTTAGCTGCTTGGCAGACGAGGAGCTGAGTACGATGTCTGGTCTCAGCCCGAAGCTGCAGATCACCTCAGGGTATTTGCCACGGCCCTTTAGGTCTACGGTCAGTTCCCAGTCCCTCGAACCATCGAAGACGGTAGCAAGCGGCAACTCGTCGGCTTTCGTCTTCCTTCTTCGCCCTTCCCGGACAAATGAAATCTCCATCGGCCTCGGTCTGTTCCCCTCTTTATTTGCTTTCGTCCTAGCCCCGTTCACTATGGCGGCCAACTCGTTAAGGACCTTGTTATGCCTCCATGTGAAACGACCTTGGGTCAGGGCTGTTTTGCATCCAGACAGCACGTGCTCCGCTGTCTGGATCTTTGGTGCTTTCGTACAGAGGGGACAGAGCGGGTCCTCGGTTTGATCCCACTTGACTAGGTTTGCAGCGGATGGCAGGACATCGTAGAGGGATCGGACGATGAAACTTAAGCGTAGTGGAGCCATGTGCCATATGTCATTCCAGGTGAGCGACCTCTGAACAACAGCGTCCCATGACATCCAGTGCGCTTGCTGCGCCTGCTGAGCAGCCTTTCGGACTCTCTCATCGTCCTCTCCCTTGCGGATCTGCCTGACCACCATTTCTCTGCGTTGTTTGGGCTCCGCCTTGGACCACCTCGGTTCATGTGCTATGAATCCGAGCCCCTGCCTGCCATGCTGGGTGTGGCCGATCACTTCCTTCAGCTGAAGTGAGGCTTGGGCTTTCTCGATTTCGTCGACGACATGCCACTTCCTTCCCGTCCTCAAGGCGGGGACCGCGGCTCTGACCATTGCGTCTGGAGACTCGCGCATCATCATCGCGAGTCTGGTTTTCCCGGCCTTAAACTCCTCCATGAGGGACGTGAACGGGAGGACGAGCTTACTTTGTTTGCAGTACAATGCGACAGTCGTGAGGCAAGCTGGTGCTCCAAGCCACTTTCGTATGTGCCTGCTTACTTTTGACTCCATCGTGCTTACTGCGTAAACGCCGATATCGTATATCAGCAGTGGCCACAGCAGTTTCGGGATTAGTACGAATTGGAGGCACCATATCTTGAATTTGCCTATCAGTCTGGTTTTGTCGATGGTACCCAGACCGTTCGTCAGCATTGCATGCATCTCGTCCACTGCGTTCCTGTCCGTCAGGGTTGAGTCGTACACACGACCAAGACTCTTCACGGGTTCCTCTGTCACCGTGGGAATCACTTGTCCTGCCACTCTATACCGCCGCTCCACCACCTTGCCCCCCACGATCGACAGACTTCTTGACTTTTTCGGCTTAAAGCTCATCCTGGACCAGCGAACTAGCTCGTCCAGTCTGCGGAGGATGCTGCGAGCATCGCTCTCCCACGGTGTCAAGATAGTCGTGTCGTCCATGAAGGCCTTCAGCGGTGGAGAACGGTTGTTACTATCTTCACTGAGTCTGGGACCGTGTGCATAGCCGGATGCCGCATCCAGTATGACCTGCATCGCCATGACAAACAGTATCGGCGAAATCGTACATCCCATGGCAATACCCACTTGCAGGTCGATCCATCTCGTCGTGAACGTTTTGGTCGAGAACCGAAGAGAGAAGCCCGAGAAGTACTGCATCAGCATTTCCTTGACGTTCTCGGGCACGTGATAAGCTTTGAGTGCATGCCACAACAGCTGGTGGGGCACTGACCCATAAGCGTTGGCCAGGTCCAACCATATCACGTGGAGCTCCTCCTTTCTCGTCTTCGCCCTCTGGATAGCATTCCAGATCATGGTACTGTGTTCGAGACATCCGGGGACTCCGGGGAGCCCCCCTTTTGAACCGCTGTCTCTATGTACTTGTTCACCATCAAGTACCTAGTGAGCCGACTAGCCATGATCGAAAAGAATATTTTCCCCTCAACGTTCAGCAGAGAGATCGGCCTGAACTGGCCAATACCAGTTGCGTTTTGCTCTTTGGGAATGTAGATTCCGTTGGCGGTCTTCCACTCCGTGCTCACATGCCTTCGCGTCCACGCTGTCATCAACCTCAGGTGTAGTCTTGACAAGACTCTCGGACACCTTTTGTAGACTGTGTATGGCACACCGTTGGGACCCGGTGCTGACTTGCCTCTTGCTTTTTTCACCACCGCAACCACCTCGTTCCACATCGGCGGCCCGGCATTGAACTTCACACCTGGTTCTGCCGGGCTTTTAAGCCCCTCCATATCTCCGAGTGGGACGTCCCGCTGGGCATCGGAGTACGTCGACACGAGGTGGTTCTCCAGCTCTTCTCTGCTGACATCGAGTACGCCGGACCGCGGCTGCTCGAACAAGTCCCGTGCAAACTTGTATGGCTCCCGGAAGAACCTCTCCCGTTCCTTCCGGGTTTTCCGCCGGTTCCTGCAGAACCTTTCGGCCCGGGCTAGGGCATTGTGCTTGGCTTTCAGGTGTTGCCAAACCTGGCGCAAGCCCTCTTTCTGCTGCTCTGCGGCATTTTTCCACCGTTTCCGAGCCGCATTTTTCTCTTGCCTCACTGCCTCCATCAGTCTCTGCCGCCTGGTCTTTTGCGGCAGAGCTGCTACCTTCCCCTCGCTGATGCAACCAAATTTGCTCAGCGAGTGGCGGTAGATTATCTCTCCGAACTGTGTCAACTCCTCTTCAAGGGACTTGTGCTTTAGTTCTGCATCTAAAGCACGGGATAACGCAACGTCTAATATTGCCCACTCATCCTTCCTGATGGCACTCGGGAACTTGATCTTCATCCTGGTTTCAGAGGGTTCCTCGGGAGTGTCACAGGTGACAGCGGCTTGAGTATTGTCAGCGGAAGAAACCTGGACTTCTTCACTGTGGGGTTCAACCCGTCTGACATCCTCTAACGTCTCATCGTCCCTTTCAGGACTGCGCTGCCGTGTCTCCTGTAGCACTCTCTCACACTTCATCTTTCCATTATGAATTCTCATTCCCCGGAAGGTCGAAAAGCTCCTACCACAAACACATGCATGCACCACCGTCCGTTGGGCAATACTCGTAGTCCGTGGGTCGGTCCTGTCCGTAACCGTGTGGTCGCCAATGAATTCATCTTCCCGCGCTCTCGCAGAATTCGACGGGTGATTAACTTTAGTTTTTTCCATCATGTTTGTTTGTGATTTGGGTTTAAACAGCATCACGGGTCATCACAAGCCCGTAACACTGTCGGCCCCACGTTCCAAATGGAACGCTCCGTTAGGGCCGATTTTCGCTACTGCGCCTGGCCCTCCCAGCCGGCTCCAAGTACTAACCAGGCTGAGCCGACCAGTCACAGCAGCAGTTTGGGTGACTATGCACAACAAGTGGTAGGAACTCCGTCGTGGAGCGATCACGGCAGGGGGCTTCTGTCTTCAGAAGAGTTTCCCCAGTCATAAAGTGTTTCGGCCCTTTCAACTCCTGACACTCTGTTTGAGGTTGGGCCCCGCCCGGTCATGACTCTGGACGTTTTTCCCCTGCCGTGGAGACGTTCGGTCACATTTTTAGTTATCCCTGATTTTATTTGATGTTACGCTTTTCCCTTTTAGCTGATATACCTTGTCCGCTCTCTGGCCTCTCCCCCTCCAGTGGGGAAAGTCCGTGCAGCCTGTACCCGCCCCTCAGGTACATGTGGTCGTGGGGACTCAGCCACCTCCCCAGCCACTGCCTAGTCCCCTCCATTTTGTCACCGTTCCTCGTACCCCGTTCACGGCGTGCACTCAGTCGGGGAGCCGGTTCTCCTCTTATTTTGGCATATGACTACTGGCAGGATCAACCAGATATCTATCGGACAGACGGACTATTCACGCACACGCAAGCCAAGAGTAGCATCGCTAAAGCGCGCCCTCCCGGTACAAGGTGATACATGCAAAACCACTGGACGCCTACCGACGAGCTTTCAAGCTACGCCGGCAGGACTAACCGAAAAAAAAAGCTATACCAGCTTACTGACTGCAGGCCCACTACTCATCGAGAGAGAGTGGGCGCTTATCGAGACTTTGTCGAACGGTCGTAAAAATTTTGCTCTTTTGCCCGCTCAAACCACGACCCTGGCTGCACGATGCGGTTACATTCTTGAAACGCCTGCCTCGCTAACTCACGTTGGCTGGGAAGATCCCATTTTGGTGCACCTCACACAGCCATCCGAGACAACGAACGCTAGACGCGGAACTGATCTAGCGAACCAGACCAGCCCCACTTCTGATGTGTTGATTGTGTTCATTCCTTTCTCGTTAGGTTTTTCATGTCTGGACTGAGTCGCGCACTTGTCTTGGTCTTGGCTCGCTTAATGACCCATCGTTTACTTGTGCGGTGCCGGGTGGCTTCCAATAAAATGCCGTGGTGAAGCTTGATGTCTTTCTTCTCTCCCTGTGCGATCGTCTGCATAAGTGCTGTGATCATCGGATTTTTGTTGACGGAGACCACTACTCCATCAGGTGTCTTGCGCAGCTGGTAGATGCTGTCTCTTCCCAGCTTGTTTTCCAACAGACTGATTATCTTGTCTGTTGGTAGCGCCGACAGTTTGGCTTCTCCCACTGTCATTTACTGCCTATAGGACGTTGCGGTGTAGGACAGGGGGGTATTGAGCCTGAGGAATTAAGGCCGCATGGCTAGTGCAGTCGCCGCGAACTGTGCAGGCTAGAGTTTTCTTTTTGCCCCGGACAGAAAAAAACTCCACGCCTTACCGAAGATTCGAAACCGGATCTCCAGAAGGAGAGCCCAGCATTCTAGCCACTTGGCCAGCCGCTGGCTTCTCCCACGCTTGTCTGTTTTAGCAGTAATTTGCCGGCGACGTCCTCAGTAGTTGTTTTTGTTGTTGTTGTTTCCTCCTGTGTGGAGGTCTCTGGTAATTTGGGCTGCATCACTTTGTTGCTGTTGAGAACTTCCCGGCTGCTGCTGGCTTCAGTTGTTTCTTCAGCGACGGGGGGCAGTTTCAGATGGTGTAGGAACAGGACTGCTGTATGTAGATATGGGCTCAGCATTCGCAGCGGCATTCCTCGCCCCTGTCGTCTTTTCCCCGGCTGCATAGCGCATGTCTGCGCACGGCACTTTTAACGCGAGGCATTCTCTGCGTTATCCGATTGCGATCTGATCTCGATAGAGCGTCGAGTGGACTGCGTGTTTTGTGTACTCTTGTGAAAACCAGAAGTAATCGATGGACCCTAACATGACTTCGCTTCTGAGGTTAAATTCGGAAGGGGTAATGGTACAATTTTGAATGGTCTCAACACAACAGCATTAATATCAAAAAATGAAAATAAATTGCTTCCATGACCAAACCACCAAAGTCGTTTAGAACAGATTAAGAGCGCAAGTCAGTTATTAGATTTATCTACAATTTGTACATAATTCAGCTACATCAACTAAAGAGGAAAATAGAATGAGTATACTTAATAATAATTTTGACGATGATAACGTGAGGGGATTGTTATCCTCGGGATTTTCTTAATGAATACGCTAAACTTCCTGACTTAGAATTAATGATGACAAAAAACATCTGGAAGATGCTAGCTAGAAGTAAACAGCGAACGCACTGAGAATAATATTTATTTGTGTCCGTCGTAGGATTGCTTTATGTTTTCATTAAAATAAACCGGAGCGCAAGACAAGCTTGCGTTCTCAAACTGAGTCAAACTTATATTTATTATATATACTTATATATTTATAATATATTTGTAGAGCGAGAATATAACGGAATTTCAGAAGAGACACACCAGACATTTAAACAGGGTTTAAAGAAAAGAGAGTCGACTTTATTGCGTTGAAACTTATCCCATACTTCTCGGCCTCTTTACGCAATTCGATATGTCAAAAACCTCGCTTAGAACACTGAAACCGGAAAATAAATATTCTTGTTAATGACCAATTCCAAAAACGGAGGACATACGACATTCAGAGCTCAAAGCATGCTGCTTGCCCACGTCGCAATAAAAAAAAATATTGAGCTTGGACGTGCGAGACATCACCAGTGGCGTCACTGGGGTTGGTGTCACCCAGTGCGGTAAACTCTTGTTGTCACCCCTCTAGACTTTCACCACGGTCTTCTTCCGAGTGTTCCTGTACCATATATAATCGCATATAGTAATGTTTGTAAAATAAGTCAAAAAGTTAATAAGGACATAAGAAAGAAAACAAATTGAACAATATAACTTCAATACTTCAGGTAAAACATAAATAAAGAACTTCGACAAACTCGGACAAAGTTAAATTTTTGTTATTTAACATTAACATTTCTAAAATTAACAATGAACGGTTATGAAACCCGACTAGACAGAGCTATGTCTGCTTTGTCAAATTTGCAATTTTTTTATTTTGGTGTCACCCCTTGATGGTGTCACCCGGTGCGGCCCGCACCCCCCGCACCCCCCCTAGTGACGCCCCTGGACATCACAGCCTCTGCCGTGACCAGGATTCGAACCTGGGTTGTCACGGCCACAACGCGAAGTACTAACCACTATACGATCACGAGCAAGAGTTACAAGACCTAGTGGAACAAGTAAACAGACGCAGTGCAGAACGTAGCTTAGATATTAACATCGAAAAAAAAAAAAAAAACTATGATAATTAATTAGCAGTGACAAGGAAAGGTCATCAATGAACATCACAGTAAACGGGGAGTAACTAGAACAAGTAACAAGTTTCTCCTATCTTGGACATATAATAACAGATGGTGGCAGAAGTGAAATAGAAATCAAAAAGAGAATAAGAATGGCGAAAAATGCTTTCAATGGCATGAAATCAGTATTAACATCTAGAGAGATTAATAATGCATTAAAAATGAGAGTTGTCAAATGATACGTATTTTCAACGCTACAGTATGTGCGGGACATTGAACAAGCAACCCCCCGGGAAGGTTAACCCGGTCAACAAATGCCCGCAGAAGTCGGATGTGTCGGCCTAACGGCGCAAGAACGCAGCTCTGCTGTAAACAGGCACAACGCAATCACATCCGGAAAAAAAAACTCCGGATGAACGAAGAAGAAGAAGAACAAGCAACCAGAAAGTCGCATAGAATCCCTGGAGATGTGGATATACAAACGAATATGTCGTATTTCATGGAAACAAATACTTTGAAATACAATCAAATGCAGAGGTTCTAGAAATACTGGGAATGAAGAGAGAGTTGATGAAAGAAATAAAGAGGAGGCAAGTGAAATATTTCGGCCACGTTAAAAGACATGATACTCTTATATAAACCATACTGGAAGGCAAGGCTGAGGGCAAGCGAGCAAGAGGTAGACAACGATACAAGTGGGAAGATAACATCAAGAGATGGACAAACATCAGCCTGACAGAATGTACAGTCAGGGCGAGAGACAGACAGTGTTGGAGATCCATTGCAGCCAACCTTCATTGTGGAGACGGCACCTGATTGATTGATTGATTGATTGATTGATTGGTTGATTGATTGATCACGGCCAGTACGCATTCATACATTTATACACATGTGACAACATTATATTCGTGGCATGTTGTAACTACCTACATAATTCCTGTTAATGATGATGGTTGAGTAATTATTTACTCCCAAGCACACCATAACATTTAATAGAAACTCTTTCACACTCCAGGTATACTCATTCACACTTAGTTTCGTGTAAAGAAATTAAAAAATATTCCTGAATCACTATGTTTCCGAAAATGATACTCTTGTATGTATCTACACAAGTTCCACATATTAAACCTTGCAGCAAAAATCCCATTTTACCAAGCAAAACGCGAAAGCTGTGAAAATGGTGTCTGCTTGAGAGAGAGAGAGAGAGAGAGAGAGAGAGAGAGAGATAGAGAGAAGAGAGAGAGAGAGAGAGAGAGAGAGAGAGAGAGAGAGAGAGAGAGAGAGAGAGAGAGCTATTTGTTCAAACTGAATAAAATTTACAAACATAAATGACATTTCCACTAAACATATTTATCAACATAAACCCTATAGACTACCAAGGTGTTTCGCCGTTAATGTAAGTAAATTTTCTTTAAATTGAGGGTGGCCCAAAGAGGCCAGTAAAAAAATGTTGTTTCCCCAACGAGGGGAAACTGTTATAACCTTTGAAGTGGGATATCATTAAAAATAGTTTTAATAATTAAACATAATCGTTGAAGTGAAAAAGTTTATTATAAAATGTAAGTAAATAAAGATTAAACAAATGTTGTATAAAGACTTTAAAAGATTTCTTTTCATAATTTCAAACTATGACTGCAGTATTGACTGCTTGATTTCTCAAAGAAAAATAAAAGATTTTGATGTTAGTTAGTGGTATTATAGCTAGGTATACCATTTTCTTTTTCAAATTCTAGTACTCTCCCTTGTAACAATATTAGATGTTTATGTCCCCCTACCAAGCGCAGACTGCTACTGCAACCATCTTAGGCAATTTACATATAAACTTAAAGAAAGTCAAATATACAAATAGAAACGCAAAATTTGATCTACAGGCACTGAAGAGTGAGGAGATAAAAGATAAATTCAACGTAGAGGTAAAGAACAGATTCGATGCATTGTCCGATATGGAAATATTATTTCAAGACGTCAGTGACCAATTGGAAATATAAAAGAAATCAGTCAAGAAGCTGTACTAACAACAATGATAATCCCAAAAATAAAGATAATAGGACGCAAGAAATGGATGATGAAAGACATCTTAAAACTCATCGAAATAAGAAGAAATAACAAAAATAACAAGGAAATATACGAAGAAATTCACATAAAAATTAGGAAGCTATGCAAAGAGGCAAAAGAAACATGGCTTGAGGAAAATTGCAAGGAAATTGAAAACCAACACAACACCCAGAGTACCAAATTAATGCACACAAGAATTAATGACATCACTAACTAAAGAACACACACATCAACAGGTTGCCTAAATACCAAAGATGGCAAAATCATAATAGAAAAAGAACAGATTTTACATGCGTGGTCAGATTATGTGAAAGACCTTTATGATGATACAAGAGAAGAACAATATGATCATCAGAATAATAATGAAGGACCATCAATTTTGTTTGTCGGGGTGTTTTTCTTTTAGATATCTAGCAATTCGGCAGAGCCGACCTCCCTGGCGAAGAGGTTAACGATTTTCTCTGTAATCCCGTATATCCACGTGTGGGGACATAGCTGCGCGAGATTCGGTAGGGAACCGGGTTGAGTTGGTTACTTACAGGGGTATCTGAGATTGTCGCTCAGTAAGCAATGCAAAATACTCTGCGTAATCTTGCAAAGACATCAATAACAGCGGTAAAATGCTGTTGTTGACAGCGATGTAAATAGAATATACGAAAATAATAAAATTCGGCAGAATGCTTGAACATAAGTATAGTGATCAATCAAGGCATTACTATCATGTTATTATGATATTTGAAATATTCACTGAGCAAACGTAATTGCGCCAGCATTAGCATTTAGCAGAGAGAGAGAGAGAGAGAGAGAGAGAGAGAGAGAGAGAGAGAGAGAGAGAGAGAGAGAGAGAGAAGAGAGAGGAAGAGGGGGGGGGGGGGAGAACTATTTGTAATATTTGTCAACATAAGCCCCATAAGCTTGCACGGCCTTTCACCAGTGCGAAAATAAGTGCATGCAGGCCTTGATTGTGCCAGACCAGGTTTTGTCCTACTCACTTCGCATGTTAATCCACATCTCTCTCATTCCTATCACCAAGGCCATAGTCACCAGTCAAACAACCCACCTTCTCGTTGCTACTTTTTCGTTGAAATCTCCGAGGATGACGGTCATTTCAAAATTTTTACTCTGGTCCTCAGGCCATGTCTACTTTGTTATATCATTCAAGAAGCCCTGGTCATGAAAACGTGAGGCGAAGAAATTCATTGGCATTGAGAATATTTCACATTTACTGAACCCTTGCCTTCTACAAATCAACATTGTTCTTCTCCTAGTTATATATCCATTGTAATTGATGCCCCTATATTTTTTTTCCTCTCCACCAGAATGGTTTATGCTGTATTCCTCGGAAGTTATACTGCCCTCTGGTCTCACATGAACCTAATATGTTAATATTCAGTCTTCTCATTTATTTCTTAATGTTATCAAAGTTTGGCATGGGCGTTATTAATTTTCTTTCTTTCTTTTTTATAATCGTTTATTATGTATAAAAGCATTTACAAAAATCTGATGGTCGACGTTTGGTGCAGGAGAGCCTGACATATGATACCACAACATCTAGCTTAAGAAAGGAGGTAGAGGCGGTCAGTGCAGCTTTCCGCTGGATGGAGAATACGATACACACGCACACATCGTGATTGTAACTGACTCAAAAAGCTTGCTGAGGAAGGTGAGGACACGCATGCTTCGAGTAAAGTGGCTTGCTTCGCTTCGGAGGTCACGGGTGGCAAGCATCGCCTGGATCTTTTCTCCGGGGCATGCTGGTGTGCTGGGGAATGAACAGGCGGACAGATTGGCTGGCTCTGCAAAACTTGGTGGAGTATTGATGCATGACAAGGCAGACGTGGTTGCGGCCTTGTGGGAGCACGTGTACACCTCGGAGGAGCAAATAGATCACCATAGTCTGGTAAGAATGAGACAGCGAGGAGTGACGGGGGGATCTGACTCTTCCCTCAGAGGAAAGGCGAGACGGACATATAATCAGATTGCTACTGGTACCATTGATGTTGGAACTCTTCGCTGGCTGCTGCGGATGGGGACGAAGCGCTTATAGGAAAGCTTCAAATGCTATGATGTCGGACCCTAAATCAATCAATCAATCAGTCAATGTACAAAAGCAGTGTCTTTTTTACATTTGCGAATACACCATATACATTCATACCCATGTGACAACATTATATTCGTGGCATGGTGTAACTACCTACATGATTCCTGTTAATGATGATGGTTGAGTAATCATTTACTGCCAAGCACACCATAACATTTAATAGAAACTCTTTCACACTCCAGGTATACTCATTCACACTTAGTTTCGTGTAAAGAAATTCAAAAATATTCCCGAATCACTGTTTCCGAAAATGATACTCTTGTATGTATCTACAAAATTTCTCCACATTAAATCTTGCAGCAAAAATCCCATTTTACCAAGCAAAACGCGAAAGCTGTGAAAATGGTGTCTGCATGAGAGAGAGAGGGAGAGAGAGAGAGAGAGAGAGAGAGAGAGAGAGAGAGAGAGAGAGAGAGAGAGAGAGAGAGAGAGAGAGAGAGAGAGAGAGAGAGAGAGAGAGTTCAAACTGAATGAAATTTACAAACATAAATGACATTTCCACTAAACATATTTATCAACATAAACCCTTTATAGACTTCCTAGGTCATTCGCCGTTAATGTAAGTAAATTTTCTTTAAATTGTGGGTGGCCTTAAGAGGCCAGTAAAAAAAATGTTGCTTCCCCAAAGAGGGGAAACGCATTTGATAATTGTGATGGAATATCATTAAAAGTACAGTTTTAATATTTAAACACAAAACCAAAAAGTAAAAATGTTGATTATAAAATGTAAGTAAATAAAGATTAAACAGATGTTGTATAAAGACTTTAATAGATTTCTTTTCATGTTTGCAACGTATGACTGCGGTATTGGCTGTTTGATTTCTCAAAGAAAAGTAAAGATTTTAATGTTAGTTAGTGGTATTATAGCTAGATATACCATTTTCTTTTTCACATTCTAGTACTCTCCCTTGTAACAATGTTAGATGTTTATATCCCCCTACCAAGCGCAGACTGCTACTGCAACCATCTTAGGCAATTTACATATAAACTTAAAGAAAGTCAAATATACAAATAGAAACGCAAAATTTGATCTACATGCACTGAAGAGTGAGGAGATAAAAGATAAATTAAACGTAGAGGTATAGAACAGATTCGATGCATTGTCCGATATGGAAATATTATTTCAAGACGTCAGTGACCAACTGGAAATATAAAAGAAATCAGTCAAGAACCTGCACTAACAACAATGATAATCCCAAAAAATAAAGATAATAGGACGCAAGAAATGGATGATGGAAGACATCTTAAAACTCGTGGAAATAAGAAGAAATAACAAAAATAACAAGGAAATATACGAAGAAATTCACAGGAAAATTAGGAAGCTATGCAAAGAGGCAAAAGAAACATGGCTTGAGGAAAATTGCAAGGAAATTGAAAACCAACACAACACCCAGAATACCAAATTAATGCACACAAGAATTAATGACATCACTAACACAAGAACACACACATCAACAGGTTGCCAAAATACTAAAGATGGCAAAATCATAATAGAAAAAGATCAGATTTTACATGCGTGGTCAGATTATGTGAAAGACCTTTATGATGATACAAGAGAAGAACAATATGATCATCAGAATAATAATGAAGGACCATCAATTTTGTTTGTCGGGGTGTTTTTCTTTTAGATATCTAGCAATTCGGCAGAGCCGACCTCCCTGGCGAAGAGGTTAACGATTTTCTCTGTAATCCCGTATATCCACGTGTGGGGACATAGCTGCGCGAGATTCGGTAGGGAACCGGGTTGAGTTGGTTACTTACAGGGGTATCTGAGATTGTCGCTCAGTAAGCAATGCAAAATACTCTGCGTAATCTTGCAAAGACATCAATAACAGCGGTAAAATGCTGTTGTTGACAGCGATGTAAATAGGATATACGAAAATAATAAAATTCGGCAGAATGCTTGAACATAAGTATAGTGATCAATCAAGGCATTACTATCATGTTATTATGATATTTGAAATATTCACTGAGCAAACGTAATTGCGCCAGCATTAGCATTTAGCAGAGAGAGAGAGAGAGAGAGAGAGAGAGAGAGAGAGAGAGAGAGAGAGAGAGAGAAAGAGAGAGAGAGAGAGAGAGAGAGAGAGAGAGAGAAGAGAGAGGAAGAGGGGGGGGGGAGAACTATTTGTAATATTTGTCAACATAAGCCCCATAAGCTTGCACGGCCTTTCACCAGTGCGAAAATAAGTGCATGCAGGCCTTGATTGTGCCAGACCAGGTTTTGTCCTACTCACTTCGCATGTTAATCCTCATCTCTCTCATTCCTATCACCAAGGCCATAGTCACCAGTCAAACAACCCACCTTCTCGTTGCTACTTTTTCGTTGAAATCTCCGAGGATGACGGTCATTTCAAAATTTTTACTCTGGTCCTCAGGCCATGTCTAATTTGTTATATCATTCAAGAAGCCCTGGTCATGAAAACGTGAGGCGAAGAAATTCATTGGCATTGAGAATATTTCACATTTACTGAACCTTTGCCTTCTACAAATCAACATTGTTCTTCTCCTAGTTATATATCCATTGTAATTGATGCCCCTATATTTTTTTTCCTCTCCACCAGAATGGTTTATGCTGTATTCCTCGGAAGTTATACTGCCCTCTGGTCTCACATGAACCTAATATGTTAATATTCAGTCTTCTCATTTATTTCTTAATGTTATCAAAGTTTGGCATGGGCGTTATTAATTTTCTTTCTTTCTTTTTTATAATCGTTTATTATGTATAAAAGCATTTACAAAAATCTGATGGTCGACGTTTGGTGCAGGAGAGCCTGACATATGATACAACAACATCTAGCTTAAGAAAGGAGGTAGAGGCGGTCAGTGCAGCTTTCCGCTGGATGGAGAATACGATACACACGCACACATCGTGATTGTAACTGACTCAAAAAGCTTGCTGAGGAAGGTGAGGACACGCATGCTTCGAGTAAAGTGGCTTGCTTCGCTTCGGAAGTCACGGGTGGCAAGCATCGCCTGGATCTTTTCTCCGGGGCATGCTGGTGTGCTGGGGAATGAACAGGCGGACAGATTGGCTGGCTCTGCAAAACTTGGTGGAGTATTGATGCATGACAAGGCAGACGTGGTTGCGACCTTGTGGGAGCACGTGTACACCTCGGAGGAGCAAATAGATCACCATAGTCTGGTAAGAATGAGACAGCGAGGAGTGACGGGGGGATCTGACTCTTCCCTCAGAGGAAAGGCGAGACGGACATATAATCAGATTGCTACTGGTACCATTGATGTTGGAACTCTTCGCTGGCTGCTGCGGATGGGGACGAAGCGCTTATAGGAAAGCTTCAAATGCTATGATGTCGGACCCTAAATCAATCAATCAATCAGTCAATGTACAAAAGCAGTGTCTTTTTTACATTTGCGAATACACCATATACATTCATACCCATGTGACAACATTATATTCGTGGCATGGTGTAACTACCTACATAATTCCTGTTAATGATGATGGTTGAGTAATCATTTACTCCCAAGCACACCATAACATTTAATAGAAACTCTTTCACACTCCAGGTATACTCATTCACACTTAGTTTCGTGTAAAGAAATTCAAAAATATTCCCGAATCACTGTTTCCGAAAATGATACTCTTGTATGTATCTACAAAATTTCTCCACATTAAATCTTGCAGCAAAAATCCCATTTTACCAAGCAAAACGCGAAAGCTGTGAAAATCGTGTCTGCATGAGAGAGAGAGGGAGAGAGAGAGAGAGAGAGAGAGAGAGAGAGAGAGAGAGAGAGAGAGAGAGAGAGAGAGAGAGAGAGAGAGAGAGAGTTCAAACTGAATGAAATTTACAAACATAAATGACATTTCCACTAAACATATTTATCAACATAAATCCTTTATAGACTTCCTAGGTCATTCGCCGTTAATGTAAGTAAATTTTCTTTAAATTGTGGGTGGCCTTAAGAGGCCAGTAAAAAAATGTTGTTTCCCCAAAGAGGGGAAACGCATTTGATAATTGTGATGGAATATCATTAAAAGTACAGTTTTAATATTTAAACACAAAACCAAAAAGTAAAAATGTTGATTATAAAATGTAAGTAAATAAAGATTAAACAAATGTTGTATAAAGACTTTAATAGATTTCTTTTCATGTTTGCAACGTATGACTGCGGTATTGGCTGTTTGATTTCTCAAAGAAAAGTAAAGATTTTAATGTTAGTTAGTGGTATTATAGCTAGATATACCATTTTCTTTTTCACATTCTAGTACTCTCCCTTGTAACAATGTTAGATGTTTATATCCCCCTACCAAGCGCAGACTGCTACTGCAACCATCTTAGGCAATTTACATATAAACTTAAAGAAAGTCAAATATACAAATAGAAACGCAAAATTTGATCTACATGCACTGAAGAGTGAGGAGATAAAAGATAAATTAAACGTAGAGGTATAGAACAGATTCGATGCATTGTCCGATATGGAAATATTATTTCAAGACGTCAGTGACCAACTGGAAATATAAAAGAAATCAGTCAAGAACCTGCACTAACAACAATGATAATCCCAAAAAAATAAAGATAATAGGACGCAAGAAATGGATGATGGAAGACATCTTAAAACTCGTGGAAATAAGAAGAAATAACAAAAATAACAAGGAAATATACGAAGAAATTCACAGGAAAATTAGGAAGCTATGCAAAGAGGCAAAAGAAACATGGCTTGAGGAAAATTGCAAGGAAATTGAAAACCAACACAACACCCAGAATACCAAATTAATGCACACAAGAATTAATGACATCACTAACACAAGAACACACACATCAACAGGTTGCCAAAATACTAAAGATGGCAAAATCATAATAGAAAAAGATCAGATTTTACATGCGTGGTCAGATTATGTGAAAGACCTTTATGATGATACAAGAGAAGAACAATATGATCATCAGAATAATAATGAAGGACCAATCAATTTTGTTTGTCGGTGTAACATAATGTTTCAGACGTTAACATCCCCAGTCCATTTACATTTCTCAATACTCGGTAGTTCACCAACGTAAGTCGTCTTGATACCCTAACTAAAAATAGAATCGAAGATTCTAGATCGAGAGAGGGTAGATGAGAAGGAGGAACTCCATTTGATTGGTTGACCCTTGGGCGAGTAACGCTATCTAATACATAATTAGCCCGCCAGTCGAAGCATTGATTCCATCCCGTAAAGACGTGTTCAAGATGCAGTGGTAAAACTTGCCCGAAAGCATTCTCTAAGATGTAGTCATCTGCACTTCAGGTACCTAAATCATTTAATATGTTATGTGAAAACCTGATGATAAGTGAGAGAGACGAATGGCAGAAACTTAGAAATTCTTGAGAAAATGTGGAAATGAAGACAGAACTTCGTTGTACAGTGACACTAAAACTGCCGCTCCAACCTGTCATGTCTACCACAGTGAAACATTCTTACCATGTCTATTGTCTGTCTGATTTGATGATTTGCATATGCTTGTGACTGTAAACTATGCTCAATGCATATTGCAAAACCTTGGTGCGCTCTGAACATTCGTTGAGTGCCTATCATGACCCATTCTTAACCAAACTGTACACTGCTCTTGCGAGTTACTTTTGGCAGTTCTGTTTCAGAATGTGTGATGCTACATGTAACTTTTCCCTTATAATGGCTGAGAATGTTTGAGTGAATGAGATGGTAATTGTATAATTAACCTCTTATATTTGTAAAAGTAAAGACGCTTATTATATCCATGTTTGCAGGACTGCATTGCACTTAAGAAATTACAAAGTTCCTGTAATGTCTGGTGACGGTGTTACGCTCAGGAAAATTGTCACAAAGCATTCATATAGATTTGCCTAGGATGCAATTTATCTTTGACGTTATGCGTTGGTTCTTTGCAAACAATGGTTTAGGTTTATATCAACTACATTCCAATAAGGAGCAACATGTGGCATAACCTACAGTGTCTAGCTAGCTGAATACATGGGAAGGCTCATGCTATTTGTCAGGGAAAATTCATGTTTTCTTTCATATGTGTATTCCACGTGTGAAAACATTGCTTGTGCAATAATGCTTGGTACCTGCTGCAGTAGATATTACTATTGTTTAATGGGAAAAGAGCACAAGAACATGATGATGATGATGATTTGATGGTGCTTGTGAAGCTGCCCCTGAGTAAGCATGTGTGCCTATGATTTCACAATTTGGGGATCAAAACTTGAGAAAAGATATCACCCCAACCCACCAGATAAAATTGCACTTCATCACCAGTGAGGGGCAGGTGTTCGAATATCACTCTCCTCTCTTTCCCCCCCCCCCCCATTCCTCTCTGAATCTGTAATGGTACTACATAACCATGACAATGTTTAAACAGATGTAAAACACATGTTGTGCCTTTGTTTATTAACAGAGAATGAGGAAGATGGAGAGGCCTTCAATTACCAGGATGACTCTAGGGGAGTCCTGAGCTCTGACTTCGACTCCAGCTGAAAAATAAGACTCCAAAAAGTATCACATGAACAACAGGTTGCAAATGTTCAGCCTGAATCCACTAATTCTGGCCTATACAGATGGCACTGAAGAAAAAGTCTTTATTAAAGGCCTAAGACAGGGATACTCTCCATCTTTGTAAATGCTCCAGGCATATCTTCAAGATAAATTCAAGAAGAAACCTTAGGAGGAGAGATCACCTGGTTTTCAGAATGTCACTACTGGCTAAGAGTGGACATTAAAGGTGCACTTGGAGTTGACCCTGTCACAGCTTATTATTAATATTGGCTGAAAGCTAAAGGAGAAGAAGAATAATACATAGAGCAAATTCCCAAAATGGATTAGTGATAATTAGGTGTGGTGATTCAGTTCCATCAGAACTTCTGTAGGGGAGATAGACTGAGAAGGAAGAATGCTGGGACATATTGGTTTTTTAGATCTTCCTATACTGGAAAAGTAAAAACTAGTCCTAAGTGCCAACTTCATGAACAGTCAACTCACCATTGAAAGGACAGGGCTGTATACTTTCTTCGAACTGTGACAGCAGGGAATAGCCTGACTTGGAAAATCATCATGGGAAAAACTGCAACCTGAGACTTGTCCAACACCCATCATAGGTGATAAAAGGATGTCTACAGATCAATGGAGCAGAATGTCCCTATGCTTGCCCCAAACTATGGCTTATCATGTGTTTCCCTCATTGACAGTAGAAGAAATGATAGAAGCCTAAAGTGTTGTGGTGTAGGATAGCTTATAGAGTAGAGATGTGAAGGAGGAGGGTTTGTTTTAGATTGATGTCATGTGGGGGATATTGAGTGATGTGTTTGGGTTTTCATTATCATTGTCACTTATATTGCATATAAAATTATGATTGAAATGTAAATTTTTGGCAATATATGAAGCCTGAGTCTTCACTTGACCTCAGCAGACATTAATAAAAGATTAGTAGTAAGAGAACAGTTTTGAGATGCATGTCTCTGTGATTGTCTTGTACACTGTTGAGAAAGAAATGCCCAAATGTTGTCAAGCATCTTCATGGTGACTGTTACTCTACTGCTGTTGTTGGTTACAGATATTGTGGAAGTTCTGTGTGGTTGTTGTCAAGTATCTTCCATGATGTATGACTTGTCTAACCTGTTGGTGTGATCATTCTTTGTGAATGTTTGTCCAACTGTTGTCAAGATCTTCTTATGGTGATGTCTTGTTCATCCAGTGTAAAGTACAGTTGTTGTTGTTGTTTATGTTCACTGCAATGGTTCAATGTGGTCATTTGTCCAAGTGTCTTGTGTCACTTGAAATAATTAAAGAGATCAGAATGAGGTTGGCGACCAGAGCACAGTCAGCTAGAAGATGCGAGAACTGCTTTCATTGGTTACTGTAGCTAACTGCCAAGATATATATATATATATATCCTAGAAGAGAAATCATCTATAAATAATTCTGTGGTGAACTTAAACTTAGGTCTAATTTCTCACAGTGGGGGTACTCGATGAGCCAAATTCTACATGGTTTCTCTACAAAGGTTCTGCGAGAATAAATATCAATACCTCTAGACAAAACTTGATGTTACTAACCTGTATCTTTTATAGAGAGATATACTTTATAAAACTTCACTCATTGGAACTTCTGTAATTCTCTATAAACCCACAAAAAAAACTCAAGTGTTTCTTTTAGATATCTAGCAATTCCGCAGAGCCGGTCTCCCTGGCTAAGAGGTTAACGATTTCCTCCGTAATCCCGTATATCCAGTCAGTCAAGAATCAGTCAAGAAGCTGTACTAACAACAATGATAATCCCAAAAATAAAGATAATAGGACGCAAGAAATGGATGACGGAAGACATCTTAAAACTCATGGAAGTAAGAAGAAATAACAAAAACAACAAGGACAAATATGAAGAGATTCATAGGAAAATTAGGAAGCTATGCAAAGAGGCAAAAGAAACATGGCTTGAGAAAAATTGGAAGGAAATTTAACACCAACACAAGACCCGGGATACCAAATTAATGCACAAAAGAATTAATGACATCACTAACAAAAGAACACACACATCAACGGGTTGCTTTAAAACCAAAGATGGCAAAATCATAATAGAAAAAGATTAGATTTCTTCTTCTTCTTTTCGTTCATCCGGAGTGTTTTTTCAGATGTGATTGCGGTGTGTCTGTTATGCGCCCTTGGGCCGAAACCCGCAGGCCAACACATCGACTTTAGCGTGCTTTTTTGACCAGGTAGCATTCCTGGGAGACTCTCACTTTTGTGGTGCCATCTGCAAGCATGCTGGCCAAGGTTGAACGGTCGAAGACAACGGTCATCCCTCAAAGGAAGGCAGGGACAGTCCATAGCATTTTCCGCCATCCAAGGTTGCTTCCATAGTTGCAGGGCCGACACATAACGCCCTGGATCTGGGCTCACCGAGGGAGATCGTCACGTCCTGCTCATGGCTGCTTTAAATCCTCACTTCAATATATTGGTCATTTCGCTTCCCCGGGTCATTCCCGCACAAACCAGACAGGTTTGCAGACGGCATCCACTCAGCGAGTTTTCGGACATGTGCTTGTCGTTGCGCCCATCAGAGCTTTTCCAGGCTCAACAGACATTCGGAAAACTACCCAGTCAGAGCTGTTCCGAACAAGAGCGGCATTCGGAAACTAGGTAGTCAGAGCTTTTCCTAGCACGAGAGACATTCGGACGAGACATTTCACTCGGACGTAATTGCGTAGTGTCAATTTTTAGTTTGCCACCCGTAGGACGACACTTCCGACTTCAGCGGGCATTTTTTAATGAGGTTAGCCATCCTCTGGTTTCGAAGCACGTTGGACTGTTGTGATGTCGCTAACATCTCAGCTGGTCAATATAGAACGATGAACGACATCGTGGTCGGCCCTCAAGGGAAGGCAGGGGCAGACCATGAGCATTCCCTCGCTATCCAAGGAGGCTTCCATAATTGCAGAGCCGACACATATTGCTCTGTGACTGGGCTCACCTGAGGAGTTGCCACGTCCTGCTCATGGCTGCTTTAGTTCCTCACTTCCATGTGTTGGGTAACTCGTTTGCCACTGATCGCTCAAGCTCACACCAGGGACGGTCAGACTGCAAGCGACACCCACTTTTTTTGCTTTTGACTTCGGACCACGCAATAGGTTCGCTCGCCGTGCGTTCCATTTTGCGTCATTGAGACGTTCTTCCACTTTTGTCTACACTCTTTATGAGTTAGATACAGTTTTCGCAGCCATTTTCTTCGACTGGGGCACTTTTTTGACTTTTTGTACTCGCTCACGAGGTAGGCTACTTGTGCTGCCGGCTCAGCACCTTACCTTCGTGCAGCGGTGAACGAGAAACGGCCTGGCCCTATCATCCGGGAATCTCTCATATCCCCCAGCTGAGAGCCTTCGAACTTGTATCAGACCTGAGCATGTAACTTGCTCAGTATCACGCCTTTTTTTCGAAAGGTGGGTATCGGCCTGGCTCTTAAGTCCGAGGGTTTGTGGCTTAGAGGCGTTCAGCCACAGCCCTCGACAGGGAGCCTTTAGTGTTTTATGTCGGCCAGGCTCTCACTTCCGAGAGTTTATGGCCTAGAGACGTTCAGCCATACACCTCGGATGGGAGCCTTAGAGGTTATGTCCGGACTGAAATTTTAGGGATCGTTTGCCTGATTTTGACTGCTATCCTCAGTCTTACCTGCAGAGCAGCAGGTTGTGTCTCTCTTAGTCTGGTCCCTATCCCACGAGCCGTCCGATATGTAGTTTCACCCATCGGCAAGCACATGGGGTCGATGGGACACGCAAGCTCCCCCACCACGGCAAGGTGGAGACACATCGGGGGAGAAAAGATCAGATTTAACATGCGTGGTCAGATTATGTGAAAGACCTTTATGATGATACAAGAGAAGAACAATATGATCATCGGAATAATAATGAAGGACCATCAATTTTTGAAGATAGAGGTTAAGAATGCTCTTAACCATATGAAAACTGGCAAGACCTCAGGTACAGATAACATCACAGTAGAAATGATCAATGCCTTAGAAGAATATGGAATTGACCAAATCACCAGGCTGCTGAACGCAATATACAATACTGGGGATATACCTCCTGAATTATGTAATTCTATATTTATTGCAATCCCGAAGAAATCAGGAGCCATGGAATGCGATCAACATAGAACAATTAGTATAATGAGCCACATCACAAAGATTCTGCTGAGAATTATCATGCAAAGAGTTAGGAAGAAAATACAACCCGAAATAGGAGAAGAACAATGTGGGCCTGTAGAAGGCAAGTGCACAGTAAATGCTGTGTATATAGTGAGGACAGTAATTGAACGTTCTATAGATGTAAACAAGGATCTATATCTTTGCTTTATTTACTACACAAAGGCTTTCGATAAAGTGAGACATGTTGACATTATAAGGATGCTTGAAGATCTCAAGGAAGGAAGATCTCGCTTGAAGGACTCAACTTGAATATCAAGAAAACAATAACAATGGTAATATCAAAGAAAATGGTGACACCAAAATGTGACATAGAAATAGAAGGGAAAATCCTTAACCAAGTTGATAATTTTAGATACCTAGGGGCATTTATAACATCAGATGGAAGATGTACAACAGAGATTAGGAGCAGAATAGGGCAGGCAAAAGCCGCATATCATAAAATGAAGAGTATCTTATGCAATAAGTCACTGTCACTGAATGTAAGAAAGAGAGTGCTGAAATGCTATGTAGAACCAGTTTTGCTGTATGGCAGTGAATCTTGGAATGTAAATGAAGAAATTAGAAGCAACAGAGATGTGGTTCCTGAGACGAATGTTGCGAATTCCTTGGACTGCCAGAGTAACTAACGATGACTGCCTGAAACAGGCTAATTAAACTAGAACATTATATACAACAATAAGACAGAGACAAACAGCTTTCCTCGGTCATGTGATGAGAAGAGAGGCATTGGAGAACATCGTAACAACTGGAAAGATCGAGGGGAAGAGAGGCAGAGGTAGACCAAGAGAAGTGATGCTGGATGGATTGAGACGGTGGCATGGAGGAATATCAGCAGCAGAGTTGATCCAGAGAACCAAAGACCGAGATCTATGGAGAGCCATGAACGCCTACGCCAGCCGGCACGGCACTTGATGATGATGATGATGATGAAGATCTACAAATTGATGGAAAGGGCCTTAGACTTGTAAAGAACATATATTGGAAACAACAAGCTGCCATAAGAATTGATAACGATGTAGGTATTAAAAGAGGTGTGAGACAGGGATGTGTAATGTCTCCAGATCTTTTTTCCCTGTACAGTGAATATATATTTAGAAATATAGAAGATATGGAAGGAATCAACATCGGGCGACGGTACATCAATAGCTATAGATATGCAGATCTCCCGTGTGTTGCCGGGGCCCATAAGGGAAGCAAAGAATAGCAACACTGTAGCCTACCACGCATGTCGTAAGAGGCGACTAAGGAGGCTTGATGGTTCCGTCGCCCTGCTACTGAGTGAGTGCGTGGCGCGACACTGTGAGCTGTGAGTTTCGCGTGAAGTGCTTTTGAATCTGCCCAAGTTTTTATTTTTGGAACGTGACTGCATTAAAAAAAAAAATAAAAAAAAAAAAATAGCCAGCTTGGACGTGCGAAACATCACAGCATCTGCCGTGACCAGGATTCGAACCTGGGTTGTCGCGGCCACAACGCGAAGTACTAACCACTATACGATCACGGCCAGTACGCCGGCTTGAAAATGTGTGTATATATTCGACGTGATTTCCGACTCTTGTGTAGAGAGCAATTCCTTTTTGTATAGTATAGTTTAGTATACTCGCAGTAAACTCGACAGCACAGTCATTAACATGATGTTATGTTATCAACACAACAGTATTAACATCAAAACACGACAATAAATTGCTTGGATGACCACGGGGAATTTTAGGGGTTCCGAGGGAGGGGAGGAATTAAGATTATTTCAAGATCGCGTTAGTTAATACAAGAACCGATTACTTGATATTGTTTTTCCCTTCATACTGTACGGTTCTGTACGTTTCACTCTTCTAAAATTCATTTTACAAAGTAAGTAGACCCACAAATCACGTTTTATGTGGAAGTCTAGACCTGTTTTAGTATGTGCTATTAAATTTAGCTTCCATCATTACGTATACAGTGGGGGGGGGGGGGTGGGGGATTTTAGGTAGGAAATACGAAAGGGGGGGGGGGATGACGTTCTGAAAATATGGTGAAGGGGGGCACGAGCCAAATTTTTAGGTAGGAAATACGAAAAGGGGGGGGGGGGACGTTCTGAAAATATGGTGAAGGAGGGCACGGTCCAAAAAAGGTTGAGAACCATTGCACTAGTACATTAAATTTGCAGATGGCCAGACTATCATTATTATTAAAAGGGGACATGGAACAGTCAACTTATTAAAGATTGGATGAAAAGGAAATAGCAAGAGTATATGTACAAATGGCCTGCTCCGTCGAGAAGATGTTACAGACGCAGTTCGTAATCCTGTATACCCGCATTCGAAACAGCTGCGGGCGATGTGTCAGCAGACCGCCTAGCACTGGTTTTTTACGAAATGGTATGGGTGCCGGGTTGATCCACGACTCTCGTGATCGATGAGATGGCAAAACATGACCGCCCACGCTTATCGGCATGGCACATGATGGATGGGTGCCGGTCGTTCAGAAAGCGACGGCAAACTACTGAACGTAAACTTGTCAAGAGATCAGAACAGCAAAATATGCTGGTGTTGACTGTGACGTCCTTTAAAGGATATGGAATTAACTTTATATGTACAAATAAAGGCAAGGAACCCGTTTCCATGCGTTGAGGCGTATAGGGTTTATGGGGATGCCCTCCACCCATAGTATTAAATACCAATCGACGCTGAATGGGTGATGTGGCAAACTGTAACAGAAGATGCAGAGCATGCGATATATATTAGAATTAAAACTGCTCTGGCAAATATTATTTTCATAGAGAATAGTATTCTCAGAATACAATCCCGACAAGAGAGAAACAGTGTGAGTAATGAACGGAACCTGCTTTTTGGGTCTCTGCTTATCACAAATTATATAGTTCTGAAACATGGATAGGGCTGCCAACTGTCCTCATTTTTCTGGACATATCCTAAGTTTATTTTTACACTTGTTGGACAGATCATTTCTAAAAGCCCATAACATGATGTAAAAGTATATTTTAGTATCATTGGAAGAGCCTCCTTAGAAAGCGTCATTTTTTTTCTTCAACCCAAATATTATCAATATCAACATTAGAGAAATGTGTAAACAGCTTTCATATGCGGTGTCTGCGAAGAATACTTGGTATTAAGTGGCAAGACAAAATCACAAATACTGAAGTATTGGAAAGATCTGGTTGTGTGATGCTCAGTCTTCGTATACTAAGATGGATAGGACACGTTAGGAGGATGGATGATGGTAGAATACCAAAGGACATCTTTTTTTTTTTTAGTGAATTACAGATGGGTAGGAGATCTCAGGGTTGGCCTCTACTACGATACAAAGATGTGTGTAAGCGGGACATGATTGATACAGGCATTGATAATGCACATTGGGAGCAAGTCGCCGCCAAACATGTTGCATGGAGGGCAACTATCAGAAATGGAATCAAGACAAAGGAGAAAATGATTGCAGATAAAGCACACACAGAGCGTGAGAGACCGTAGATGGTGCATGATGGTGGAAATTACCAGGTGTTCACATGCATCCACTATGGACGAACATTTACAGCACAAATTGGCCTTATCAGCCACATTCGCCACCGCCATAGGTTGTAGCTATTAAGCCTTTTTGAAGCACAATGTACCAAACTATCGTCTGTCAAAACGGAAAGGTGCCAATGTAATTATCAATATCTGGGTTAGAGAGGTGGCAGCTCTTAACATGGAGCACGAATAAATAAAGGAAATGAAAAGCGCATAAAGTCATTCGAGATTCATTGTTGCCGAAGAATCTTTAAGATCTACCTGGATTTAAAAAATAACAAAGGAACACATGACAGAACAAAGAATACTCTTAAGGTAATGCAAAATATAAAATACGTTTTTCGTGGCTAAGGCTAAGAGTAAGAAGTGAAGTAACACACCAGCCTCTTAAAAATAAAAAAAAAAACTTAAAAAAACAAACAAACCTGGAATCAAAGAGAGACAAAGGAAAACATGTTTAAAGAAGGCATGCACAGATGTATCAACGCAGATATAGAGAGCGGAGGTCGCAAATGCAGGATTAGATATCACAATGACCAAGACCTTGAAGCACCCCTACATGGTATGGCTTATCCACTGACTTAGGCCGGTCTAATTAACGAACTAAGGTTCACCATGCCTTTCCATAGATGTAAATTGATATTACTATTATTACTGTTCATGAACATGTGAACTCGGCTCTCGCTATGTGAGAGAAAGATGGGCCACCTGTACTCTCTGTGCATTCAGGCCTAAAAATGTGAAGGTCCTAGGCTAGGCCTAGCACTTCACATACCCAGCAGGTGACTGCTATGGATTTGTTATTTATTGTGCTTATTCTTGAACACACCTTACCCGGGAAGGTTAACCCGGTCAACAAATGCCCGCAGAAGTCGGATGTGTGGGCCTAACAGCGCAAGAACGCAGCTCTGCTGTAAACAGGCACAACGCATACACGTCCGGAAAAAAGAAAAAAAAAACTCTCGATGAACGCAAAAGAAGAAGAAGAACACACCTTAGGTTTCTCAGATTAAAAGTCGCTTTAAAGTCGACAGGGTCACGATAGATGTGAGCCCTTTTCGGGACTCAGACTACTACAAGAGTCAGACAATAGTTAAAATTTACAGAATTCCAGAGAACTAAAAACCAACTAACCAGTTATCAATGCTGACATACATTTTTCTTCTTCTTTCGTTCGCTTGAAATATGTCTATAACTGCAATGTTTTCTCTTGTATGAATTTAACTGTCTTTTTTAGTTAACACAGTGGTCCAAAAAGTTTATCTTCCACTGTCGTCTCTCTAGGCCAGAAGGTTTGCCTAGATATGTTATATTTTGGGCAGTCTTGGAGTATGTGCTCTGCTGTCTGTGACGCCAATCCACATGGCTGTTTCACCAATCTTGAATATTTGTATACATGTGGTTGCGTAATCTGTTGTGACCTGTTCTGAGGCGCAGAATAATGACTTGTTCTGGTCTGTCCATAACGTGGCAGTCATCTTGAGCAGGTTTTGGTGGCTTTCTGGCTGATTTGATCATTCTTTTCTTTTGGTGGTATGTAACAGGCACATCAGGCTGTTCTTTGGCTTCTTACTTAGCCAATTGACCAGCTCTGTCGTTTCCTGACACTCCACAGTGGGATGGTATCCACTGTATGGTGACCTTATGCTGACTGCTAAGTTCAGAAAGTAGTGTCCTTAGTACTGGCAATTTCCCAGACAGGACGCCTCGAGTACTGATTTTGCATCTGTCAATAGCACCACAGGTTATGTACCATGGCTGGTATTTAGTAATTTCTTTGTTGCTATCTTGATTGCCTCAATTTCAGTATCATAGTTATGGCAGTACTTTCCTGTCGGTACTCTGGCTGTGTCCCTAGTATTATTTGGGTACTCTATGTACAGCTGACATACATGAATTTAAAGAATATAAAATAACACAAAGTAATGCAGCTTTACAGAACATAATTACGAAACATACAGGACGTTACGACGGTTTTGCCTACACCAGCAAACACATACATACACAAAACATAACACACAATCACGAAGAAAACCCTCGAGTGAATACATTACGGCACAAGAACGAGATGAGAAGAATAAAAAGATGGAAACAAAATGAAAACAATGAAGAGAGAATGAAAATGAAAAAAAATAAAATATTTGATACTCATCTCAGAATCCCAGGCTGTGATACTGACATGAATAGGACCTTGCTACCCTTATATAGACAGCCGTGGGAGTCTGCGGGTCATGGGCACCGGGGTGGGGGATGGTAACTAAGGCGGGAAACTGGAAGCAATGGAGATGTGATGGTTATCCTAGTGTGAAAACTAAAAGTGCTCCGGTGACTGTCCGCACAATGCAAGAGTGGGTGTCAGTGAAAGGTTGGCCCTAGTGGACAAATACTGAAATACTGAAATACTGAAGAGCAATGATGTGTGCACCTAAGTATGATGGGCTTTCCACAGCTTTAACGCAGTTCCACCAAGTACTATCCCCTACCCCGGTTCCATTGACCCGCAGACTCCCTGGGCTGTCTAGATAAGAGTAGCAAAGTCCTATTCATGTCAGTATCACAGCCTAAGATTATGAGAAGAGTATCAAATAATTTTGTTTTTCACTTTCATTCTGTCTGCATTGTTCTCATTTTGTTTTTCATCTGTTTATTCTTCTCATCTCGTTCTTGTACCGTAATGTAGTCACTCGATGGTCTTCTCCGTGATTGTATGTTGTGTTTTGTGTATGTATGTGTTTGCTGATGAAGGCTAATCGCCGCAACGCCCTGTATATTTTGTAATTCTGTTCTGTAAAGGTGCATTACTTTGTGTTATTTTATATTCTTTAAATTTCCACACCTTTACCGCAGCTCCACCAAATTTTATTAATGAATTTAAAGACAGCGGCACAAGACAGACAGCTATGGAACAAAATGATAAGGAAGCGTCATTTACAACTCATTGGCTGAAATACTTCAGAATGATGATAAGATCGGACGTGTCGGCCGAAATATGAAAAAGCTTCGCTGTTGGTGTCGTGACTTCGGTCACCCACTGTTGGTTTGTCGAGACTCTTATCTGTTCCACTTTTCACATGGGGCAGTGAAGAGCATTTTGTGTGATATTCACTGGCACAGGAACGGAGCATAATGGGGCGAGCCGTTGCCGTGAAGTTGGAACCGCGATTAATGACTAATAGCTTGATAGAAAGTTAAGGCAGTTGTGATGCGCGTAAATGTAAAGGGATAGCCTGCACCACTCCTACAACACCAGATAGATCTGTGCTGGTTTTTGGGAAGTCCATGCTCCTGAAAGTAGGCATTATTCAATTATTGTTTGTCTTCAGAAACTAATGTATTACACAAGGATATATATAATTTATAAATAAATTAGCAGGTACTGCTTAACACTCACAGAAGGCATATGAATAAATGATTATCAGATTAACAAATAAGAGTAAGAGTTGATATGCAGAACTTTGCGCATTGGAAAGTCTGAAAATGAGGCAGCTTAATGGCTTCATCATAGATGGGAATACTACACCGAAAGAAATAGACTGCAGAAGCTACACTCGGGAACAGACAAAACTGTCAACCATTTCGCAGGGAACGAACCCATCACTTTCAAGTACCGACCCATCAGACCCCTAAACCCAGTTAACAGAACTTATTGTTTTACATGATTTTGTAATCCGTACTTTTTATAGTATTGTTACCAAAATTCACAATTTGCATTTAACCATAAACAAAATGGCAACTTCACTGTACTTGCCACGTCAAGTTGTCAACTGAGATATTCGTGTTTGGGTATGTTTTAGTTATTATTTGATATCCCATTTATTATGCACAATAAGAGTAGAAAATCTCCTCATTTGAATGCGCCATTCAGGGAATTTGATGGGTAAAATAATCTGTGAAAAAATATTTCATACCTGGAATCCAATAAATAAAATTGCAATTGCCGTCTGAAGACAGTGAAGTCTTGAATGAAATTGGAATGCAATTCAATGACTGGCAGTGAATGAACTATTGTATTATTGTCTGCGTCTGGAATTTCTTGTCTTCAGCAATGTTATATTATATAACTTGTAAACATATAGAACCACAACAGGCTGAATATTACTTTATTAGTTAGTAATCTGCTAAGGGTCAAATTACAGTAGTGCTAGCCTATACTAAACGAAAATAATAAACATTTATGATTTACAAAATATTATGATGTCATCAGATCTGGCCTTAGGCACGGAAGATTCCTTTATTACCATCTAGGTAATTTAGTAGAATTATCAGAGTTGGGAAAAAGAAATTATGAAACTGTAAAGTTGGAATTCTTTGACAGCAATGAAACTAGCAGTGATGGGATGAATAGACCTGGAGAACAGAACATAATTCCACTGTTATATAATATTTAATATAGTAGTTGTAAGTAGTAGATATCAATATTAATATTAATGATAGTTATAGTGAATTAAATTTAATGTTTTAATAATATTAATGATATAGTGGATTGTATAAAAATACTTTTGTACTACAAGTTAATGTGTAAAATCTTCAGTACAAGCAAAATAGTGAAAAATATTTAACATTTTCACAAATAACTACAAATATAGTTGCATTGCTGATGCTGAGTTTTAGTGTGAATACTTTTTAAGTTCTGGAGTGTTGAATAGGAATCTGGCACACAGTTTGACCTAACGACTCTGTAACTATGACGTGTAAGCCAAGCATTGTCCGGTTGTGGGGTTTTCCTGTATTCACTATATGAGTTATGTAGAACACCTTCACAAAGATAATTCATTGGTGTTGCTTCATTGGGAAACATACAGACAGCTGTTGCAAAAGGACATTCATTAAAACATTTTCTTATAAAATGGGCCATCATGATATTTTACTATTTACATTCAACAAATTAACATTTAACGCATGGTTCAGTGCCAACGATGTACTTATTTTGAATTTTAATACCCTTTAAAAAAAGTTTTATTAAAACTTTCCCCATCTCTCTGTCTGTCCATAATTTGTTACAGTTTTCTAATGAAGGCTTTGTTGCTGCAATATCCATTCTGTAATTTGTGATTGTGTATTTGTAAAACCAACCATTTTCACTGTGTGTTTCTTTTTAGGTGTTCGTTAACTTTTTCGCGTAGGGGATGGATTTATTCATTTCTTGCGTGTAATTGGTGTGCCAGGATGTAAAACCAGGAGTTTCTACTCAAGATCTGCGCGGGTGCTACGGAGTTCGTGCATCGAGCGAAGCCATCCTTGAGTGAATTTTCAGCAGCGTGTGTGGTTCTCAAAAGTCTGTGTTTACGTTTTTTCAACATGGCGGAACAACGTGTGTGTTCCGAGCGATCAGCAGTCAACATACCGAAGCGGCGTGGTAGCCGCGCAGGGAAAAAGAAGCCAGGTAAGCGCGGTGGCTTGAGACGTTTTAGACTCAAGTGTCACCGTCTAGGACTCAGGAACATCCGTATTCTATATTGGAACTGTGCCAGTGTAAAACAACGGGGCTCTATTTTAAAAACCCTAGTTTACAGGAACGACATTGTAGCACTCCAGGAGACGAGACTGTGCGATCAGCTACTCCGAATTGCCGGCTTCAAATGTTTCTACAACAGACGACATCTGGGAACGGCGATTCTCGTTCGCGACAGCATGGTGGCGTCAGAGCTAGACATGTCCAGTTGGAACAGTGACGATATACAAATACAGGCGTTGAGAGTTCATTCCAGTATACCATTCGTGTTGGTTAATGTTTATGCCCGCAATGCGAGTGTGGACGCCCAGAAGTGGCAGTGCTTAAGTGGCATATTAGGCCACGAGAGAAATGTTATTTTCTGTGGTGACTTCAACGCTAAAGGCATATCATGGGGAAACACTTCCTCCAATACACAAGGGGAGGAGCTCGAGACTGCACTGGAAACCATCGACCTGGTTTGTATCAACAGCGGCTGTGTCACCAGGACAGCAAGCCGTCCAGGTGATGAGGACAGTGCTATTGATCTGGCGCTAGTTTCACCTTCACTCACTACAGTGTGTAGATGGGGTGTCCTAGGACACCATGGCAGCGACCACCACCCATGCAGCATATTGGTGGAGAAAGGCAGAACCAGGCAGCACAAGCTAAAGGTAAAGACGTTCCAGTATGACAGTACAGGGCAAGATGTGGTGAGTAAAATAAGACGTGACAAGCGCAGAACGTTTCAGGGCAGGAAAAAAAGCTGGGAGCAGCCACCGTGGTGGAGTTTCGAGGTGGAGAAGGCTTGGGTGGATAAGCGTAGTGCTGTAAGGAGATGGCAAAATGCCAAGAAGAACAGAGCTGGTCATCCTAGTCCCTGCTTGCACTTAGAAAGAGAGATGCACACAAAAGTAAGCTATTTAAAAAAACTGGTCAAGGTGGTTAAAAGCGAAAAATGGGCAGAGGTGTGTCAAAGAGTAAGCACAGACAAGTCACTGAAATTGTTCTGGCGACTACATAAAAGCATGAGTGGTGTTGTCAAGAATAAGAGCATTTCTGACTTCCAAGGTGCTGACCTCATCTGGCAGAGGACTGACGAGGACAAGGGCAAAGCCCTCTTTGAACGCTACCTTGAGCAGAGCAACCAGACAGACATGGGAGGCCGGAATCTGGCCAAGGAGGTCACCTCAGACAGATGCAAGGCCCAGAACACTTCGGATGAAGACACAGTGACAGTGACAGAAATCAAGGCTGTGCTTCGACGATCAAAAAACAGTGCTCCAGGTCCTGATGGCATAAGATACGACGACATAAATAGGTGTACCGACAATGAGCTAGAGAAACTAGCAGACATGTACAACAACAGTATAGGGAGTGCTAGCATCAAGGAGGAATGGTTACACAGCTATCTGATTCCCTTGCCGAAGCCTGACAAAGACCTCAAAAAAATTCAGGGATATCGAATTATAACCATGCAGAATACAATAGGCAAGCTGCTGGAGAAGGTAATTGCCAGGAAAATATCAAGCCAACTAGAGAGGCAAGGTGTTTTCCCACCTACCCTGGGTGGGTACCGTCCAAAAAGAGAAACCTGGACCAATGCAGCAGTCTTTGCCCACGATGTCTATGAAGGTTTCCACTCAGGCACTGAAACCGTTGCTGCAGCGATTGATCTTGAGGACGCATACAACAGAGTACCACTGGATTTTTTAATGTTTCAGCTTCTTGAACTAAACGTAAGTCCATTCCTCCTTAGTTGGATCGCTGCAGCCCTCTTCCAACGGAAAGTAGTTTTTAGATGTGGCAGTTGGACTTCGGAACCAACAACAATATATCCTGGCCTACCACAGGGATCACCATTATCTCCGGTACTGTTCAACGCCTACACAGTGAGAATCACCAGTGAGCAGATCACTGGACCTGGCAGGACATTGTCATATGCCGATGATGTTTTAGTGTATCGTCAGGGTAAGGATAGAGAGGAGGTTGCTGTGGAACTACAAACCCCCCTCTGCCGTGCGTCCACCTTGACGAGGTAGAGGGGCTTGTGCGTCCCAATGACCCCAAGAGCTATGCCGACGGTAGCACAGCTACTGGTAGGGTCACCCATGTCGGACAGGTCAAGGGAGAGGGACCAGACGAAGTGACGCACAAACCTGCTGCCTTGTAGGTAGACTGGGGACAGTCAAAGGCTAGGGAAAGCATCCCGAACAAATGCTTGTCGAAATCGGATGTACTGAGCCACAGGCTTGACAAAGAAGTGCAACGTAACTTTATCATTTCATGATGCCACAGATGAAAATTAATCGTTATGGTGCTAATCCCGTGAAGTCCCATCAGGCGGTGATAGTGCCGGGCCCCCTGCCTCGAGGGGGTCCACCCATGACTACTGGTGGTCACCTTCCCCTGTGCTGTGGAGTCAAGGCACAGAGGAGTAGGTTAAGAGCTATTGACCAAACACCCCGGACACTCAACATACTACAATGGAATGCAGAAGGAGTTTATAACAAGAAAGCCTCCCTAACACAGCGTCTTCATAAAGATAGAATAGATGTGGCATGCATTCAAGAGACACACCTCAACGCCAATCGCATATTTTCAGTTGAGGGATATCAGGCCACACGTTTCGACCGCGAAGGACACAAAGGAGGAGTTGTAATACTTACACGAAATACAATACCTTGCAGCGAAGTATCTGTGATCTCTGACAACCAAACGGAAATTATAGGTGTTGATATAATGATAAAGGACGTGAAAATAAGAATTTACAATCTATATAGCCCGGCAGATAAGGATCTTACACTCTCAAACATGGAAATAACTGACACAAATTGCATTGTTGTCTGAGACTTTAATAGCCGTTCAGAAAGATGGGGATACCCAGATACTGACAAAAGAGGAGATGAAGTGGAGGACTGGGAAATAGACTCAAATCTCCATCTACTTAACAAAGCGGATGACACACCGAGCTTCTACTCCAGAAGATGGATTACCACTTCTACTCCAGACTTAGCTTTCTGCACAGGAGACATCCTCCACAAAATCGATCGCCATGTGCTGGACCAATTAGCAGGTAGTGACCACAGACCAATCAAGCTTGTAATAAATATGGAGTATGTTCCACAGGAGCAAAAGCCTTTGCCCCGTTGGAATTACAAACGGGCAGATTGGGACAGATTTGCCATACTAACAGACAAATATTGTGAAAACATAAATACACGATATGGCAACATGAAGCAAATGGTGGAAAGTCTAAACAGAGCAATAATACATGCGGCCACTGAGTCTATTCCAAGAGGAGCAAGGAAAAATTACAAACCATACTGGACTGAAGAACTACAATTTTTGGAGGACAAAATTGAAGATGCTAGGAAGACCGCAGAGAGAGAACAAACAACTGAAGCGAACATCTCTCTCAAAGCCATCTCAGCAAAATATAAAAGAACAGTAAATCAAACAACAAGAGATTGTTGGAGGAAAAAAACAGAAAACCTGAATTTTGACAGGGATGGAAACAAACTATGGAAACTAGTGAAAGCCATGAACAATGAAGGACCTAGAAACAAACAAATAACAATTAAACAAGGAAATGCTTTGCTTACAGGAAAAAAGGCTGCAAATGCACTAATGGAACACTATGCCAGTGCAAACCACATTGATATTACAGCCGAACAGAAGAAAGCAATCAAAGATAAACAGATACATCATACATATACAGAGACGGCAGCAGAATATATGATGGCAAATCTAACAATGGAAGAAATGGAACAGGCAATGAATACCCTAAAAAAGAAGACATCACCAGGAAAGGATGGAATCACAAATGAAATGCTAATAGGACTAGGCACTAAGGCAAAAAAGAAACTACTAGCAGTCCTAAATTACAGCTGGAAGAGGGGAATAGTCCCACAGGCATGGAAGGAAGCTATACTAATACCAGTCCCAAAGAAAGGAAAAGACCTGGAAGAACCAAATGGCTATCGACCTATCAGTCTTCTTAGCTGTGTAGGAAAATTAATGGAACGCATTATCAATGGCAGGCTAACATGGCATCTGGAAGAAAACCAACTCTTAACACCTCACCAAGCAGGATTCAGAAAGTACAGATCCACTGAAGATCAAATAACCTATATAGCTCAGGAAATAGAGGATGCCTTCCAAGAGAAAAAACACACACTAGCAGTCTGGATAGATTTAGAAAAAGCATTTGATAAAGTATGGAAGGAAGGACTGAAAGTAAAACTGCAAAAAATGCATGTTTGCGGGAAAATGTACAAATGGATCAGCCACTACCTTGAGAACAGAACTGCCAGGACAAAAGTACAAGGACAAACCAGCAAAATGATGCTGTTGGAGCAAGGTGTCCCCCAAGGAGGAGTTCTTTCACCAACATTATTCCTAGCATATATAAACGACATCACGGAAAATCTTCCAGCCAGAGTACACACATCATCCTTTGCAGATGACCTAGCCATATGGACATCTGAAGAATATATTAGTACAGCTAACAGCAGAATACAGCAAGCCCTATTAGCGCTAGAGGACTGGTCAAAATCATGGCTAGTGAAGATAAGTGAGGAGAAAACAACATGCACAGTGTTCTCCCTCTCAACAAAAACTCAGCAACCTAAGCTGGTATTGAATGGAAAAATATTGCGCCATGAAGAAAATCCAAACTATCTAGGAGTCACCTTTGATCGTCGCCTGACATGGAAGACACAGGTTGAGAAAAATCGAACAAGAGCAAGGCAAAGAATGGCAATCATGAAAAAGCTTGCTGGTACAACATGGGGAGCAGATGAGAAAGTTCTCAAGAAGTTATATACTGGACGGGTGAGGCCAGTACTGGAATATGGCATTGCAGCTTGGGCAACAGCAGCTAAGTCAAACTTTAACAAAATAAGTAGAGTCCAAAATCAAGGAATGCGAATCATAACTGGAAGCCTGAAGACAACGCCTATTAATGAATTAGAAAAGATCACTTGTTTACAACCAATGCAGGATAGAAGAGATAGCAGAGCCCAGCAACAAGCTGAAAAATTTAGAAGATTGACAGACCACCCTATGTATAAAAGGTTTAGTGGTTTTGGAAAGGGAAGACTGAAGCGTAGCAACTTTGTAGAAACTGCAAAACGAAAGATTAGGGCAGATCCCATACTTAACATATCAACAGTCAAACCCATTTACAATGCAGACAAGTTCCCAGCTTGGAGACAGCAGCAACTGCCTGAGATGATAGAAAACATTCCTGGTATTGAGAAAAAGAACACTCAGCATGAAACCGAAAGAAGAGAAATAACCCTAAACTACATAAAAGAACATTACCCAAGCAGCAATTGGACCCATGCATATACAGATGGATCAGCCAAAAATTCAGTAGAGAATGGAGGGGGAGGAATTCTCCTAAATTTAAAAAATGGAGTAAAAAAAACACATTCAGTGGCAACTGGAAAGTTTTCAAGTAACTTCAAAGCGGAGGTAGAGGCTCTGAAAACTGCAGCAGAAATACTCTTGATGGAGGAAAAAAAAGAGACGCAAATAGCTATCTTTACAGATGCAAAGTCAGCTGTCTCAATACTGAAGAGCAATAACAGCACAGAAATAGCTGACCTAAGAGCAGCACTCCATGGTCTATGCCAGAAATCCAAAAAAGTTGTAATACAGTGGATCCCATCACATTGCAGTATACCTGGAAATGAAGAGGCTGACAGACTGGCAAAAGAGGGCGGACGACTACCACAGCCTGACATAGACATAACCTATAATGAGGCAAAGAGGTTGATAAAAAGCACTTATAGAACCAAATGGGAATCAGAGCATCCAGGCCACCAGAAGGATGATGCATATTACAAACTCGACCGAAGAGAACAAGTAGCAATCTTCAGACTACGCACAGGACATAACAGGTTGAAATACCACTTGTTCAATAAACTAAAGATAGGAAATACCGATGAATGTAATTGTAGAACTGGAAAAATGACAGCAAAACATTTGCTGCAGGATTGCCCAACGTATGCAGAACAGAGAAAGATATTTTGGCCCACACCTGCTTCATTTGAGGACAAGCTCTATGGAGATATCAACAAGCTAAAGTTGACCGCAGCTTACTTTAACTACATACAGGTTGACATTTAAAGGTGCATGAAGACCCAGAGGCATGAAATGGAATATTGCTTGGATAGCAAATCCATTATGTGGAAAGTCCAAATCGAAAGCTCGCTGTGTGGGCTTCATAAAAGGTGGAAAAGTGTCCTAGTGGCACGAAATGGAATATTGCTTGGATAGCAAATCCATTACGTGGAAAGTCCGAATCAAAAACCCATTGTGTGGGCTTCATAAAAGGTGGAAAAGTGTCCTAGTGGCATGAAATGGAATATTGCTTGGATAGCAAATCCATTACGTGGAAAGTCCGAATCAAAAGCCCACTGTGTGGGCTTCATAAAAGGTGGAAAAGTGTCCTAGTGGCACGAAATGGAATATTGCTTGGATAGCAAATCCATTACATGGAAAGTCCGAAACGAAAGCTCACTGTGTGGATGTCATCTGCAGACTGCATACTTCTGGTTTCCGGAAGAACAGCCTATGGTGAACGGAAGGCCCAATATACGGAAGTGAGGCTAAGCAGCCATGTGCAGGACGTGACGATTCCTTGGGTGAGCCCAGTATCAGAGCGCTATGTATCGGCTCTGCAAGTATGGAAGCCTCCTTGGATGGCGGGGAATGCCCATGGTCTGCCCCTGCCTTCCCTTGAGGGCTGACCAGGATCTTTGGCTGTTCTATATGGACCAGCTGGGATGGGGGATAACACCACAACAGTGAGAGTCAAACGTCCTAAGAAACCCCCGGGAAGGTTAACCCGGTCAACAAATGCCCGCAGAAGTCGGATGTGTCGGCCTAACGGCGCAAGAACGCAGCTCTGCTGTAAACAGGCACAACGCAATCACATCCGGAAAAAAAAACTCCGGGTGAACGAAGAAGAAGAACTACAAACCGAACTCAATCGCATAAGTACTTGGTGTGATGAAGCTGGGGCAATGGTCAACCCAACAAAGGCAACAGTGACTTGGTTCTCGTTGAATAATCATATTGTCAACAATCCAACACCAACTGTAATGCTGTGTTCAGAGACGGTGGAAAGAACGCAGGCAATGAATTACCTGGGGATACGGTTTGATCGAAGCCTTGCTTATAATGTGCACATAGACCAGGTGATAACAAAGGCCAAGCGGGGTTTGGCAGCGATGCGGGTGATGGCGGCAGCAAACTGTGAGCAGCGCCATCTATGTCTTCTGTACGAGGGGCTGGTCATGTCTGTTTTGGAGTATGCAATGGCAATCCTGACTGTCAGCCATAAGCAGATAGAAAGGATGGAAAGGATACAGAATGAAGCTATGCGCATTATTCTTGGATGTACAAGAGATACAGCATGCAGGGCGATGCGCTACCTTCTTGATTTTCCAACCATTGAAGAGAGAATGCAAGTTTGCAGGGCACGCGCCTACCTCAGAATTAACGCAAACACACAGCATCCACTGCATAGTGAAATTAGGAAGGTGAAGGGCAGCAGGTTAAAAAGAGGACGGTCGTGGATGGGTCAAGCCGAAGACATTCTTCAACAGGTGTGTTCACTTGAGGACTTAGAACCTGGCGAGGAGTGGGTGCAAGTGCCAACAGACTTCTGCACATCCTTTTCAGTTTGCATCCAACTAGATAGAAAATGCAGACAAGAAAATCCGGCTGCTGTGGAGGCTGAAGTACAAGCGTTGATTTTCGAGAATTCGCTAGACAGTGACGCGGTCATCTACACAGATGGGTCGGTCGTCCGACATGTGAGAAGCTCATGGGCCTTTACAGCTCGGGCCGGAGGGAGAATTTTGAAGGAGGACTCTGGTGCTTTCACTGAAACCACAAGTAGCCTGACCATGGAAGTCATGGCAGTAAGTAAAGCAATAACATGGCTCGAGACACAGACATTCACTAGGGCTTGTTTCCTTAGCGACTCAATGAACATGATCAAGAGGATAGAGGAGGGGTCGATCCGAAGAGAATGGTTGCTGCCTCTGAAGCGGTCTCGGCTGGCAAAGATTAGTTTCATCTTCGTGCCAGGGCATGCGGGAGTACAAGGAAATGAGCGGGCTGACAAGCTCGCAGGTGAGGCTACTGTGGAGGGCGGACGCGCCATGGACCAGGCTGACATTCTGAATGCTCTACGAGAAGTGAGACTTTTGCAAGAACCAAGTGATGACTGTGAATCTACAACAATGGCCAGACTGCGAGAGCAGCAAATTAAAAGAGGGGTGGCCAAACAAGAACACTACGCAGGAAGCCAAAGAAGATTGATAAACCAACACAGAACTGGCGTCGTTAGCCGCTACACGCTGCAGGATTTGCTGAGGAGGGGATCCGAGCACTTATGGACTGAATGGTCCGATGTGCAACGAGGATGATCTGTCGACTAACTAACTAACTAACTGTGTGTTTGTCTTTTATTAAGTGTAAAGATAGTAAATAACGACATGAATTTGAGAAAAAAACATATTAGTAAATAACAACATGAATTTGAGAAAAAACATATGTGTCATGAACCACAATGGCTCATTTTATTCATCTAACCAGGACAATCATGGATGTGAAGTGTCATGGCAGAACTTCAGGAATAACTCAACACCAGTGCTAACACAATGTCATAGTTTCATGTAGAATAATATCAACTCGTAATCAAGTTGTCCACCAACCAGTCTTGCAGAGACTGCCTTGCTGAGTTAAAAAAAAGTTAAGTTGCATATCCTTTTACAGGACATCACAGTCAACCCCAGCATTTTTTGGGTGCTGTTTGTGATCTCTTGGCAAGTTAACGTTCAGTAGTTTGCCATTGATTTCTGAACGACCGGCACCCTTATCTTTTTGTAAACAACCAACGCAAGGCCGTCTGCTGCCAAATTGCCCGCAGCTGTGTTTCTAACATGGTATGCGGGATTATGAACTGCGTCCGTAAGCCCTTCGCCACGGAGCCGGTATCATTAATTACTTGAGCAGGCAGCACCATCCCCTACCCAGCTCAGACCTTGGTGGAATTTGATACTCCTCTGGGACACAGCGACAGTGTCTTCCAATCTCAAGACATGCCTGTACATTTCCCACTCAGTGTTCAGTAAACTAAATGTTCTTCCTGCCAAGGAGCGAGACGTTAATATATATTATATCTATGTTGTCTGATTCTCCTTGTTTATTAAGTAAAAAGTGATAACCAAAATCGGCCACTGCAACCAAACCTTCATACGATGACGCTGGATAGTTTTCTTCTCACAATCCACTTTAATATGACGATTTTGACATGTCGGAAACAAAGCAGTCGTTCCACAACCTATTCTAAAACAGCGGCATAATATTAGCCATGCTCTAGTTACAAGAAACCGTGTCCGACGTGGACGCCAGCTCAAGTCTAACTGCCCTTATCATGACGTTTTCGTGCTTGCACCAAAACGTCTTGCACACTTTTCATTCTTTTGAAACTAATGCCGTGCAAAGTGTGTCTTACAATCCATAGCCTGATCCAGGTATATGGCACTCCCTATGATGCAGGGACGGCACTGTCATAAGTTTCCTTGTCATAAGTTTCCTTGTCTATAGCAAATGGCTGAAGAGAGCACTCTTTATACTCATTGTTTAAAGCTGTCCATGAAGAATAAACTTATCTTGTTGTGTATCTTTTTAAACTTTACAAATATGTCTTATTACATCATTGTTCACAGTGAGATTTTACTACAACTATTTCTGTTCCTAACAGATACGTCTGATCCCATCGAAGCTTAACGCTGAATGTCATCTTTTTGAAGCTCTTTTTCCCTGCTTGCTTTCAACGCCATGTTTTCCTAACGGCTGGCCATCTCACGATAGCACTGGTCTGAACTTGAAACCTTTCATCTTGTCAGTCTTTGTTAACTATCCTTCTGATCTGGTAGTCTATTAATTCTAATCGTATTTTAACTCTTAACCTAGACAGTTATCTGTCATACATTTACAAACATAATTACTTATACATTCATACATACATTAAGGTATGTGACAATATGTAGAATTAGTCTAAGAGAGCCTATTTGATCATTTTAAATTTACTATTGTTATTCTGCTTTCTTTTGCAGTTAAACGTCTCCAAGAAAAAATGACAATGTTAAGTGTCTTATATTAGCCCACTATTACATGCCAAAAGGGCACCGGCAGTGTGCTGTTTCACAATGCTGACCAAACCACCACGAATTATAGCGCTATGTTCGGTAGCCAACTTTATCAATTCTGCCGATCGGGTGATCATGCCCATTGCCATAGTCCCTATGGCTCAACAGTTTAAATGGGATTTGCATCAGCAAGGATGGGTCCTCAGTGCATTTGCCGTAGGATACATGAGCAGCCAGGTATGTGCTTGTGTTATAATTTGTTTTGTATTTGTAATGTTGCATTTTTTATTTTTAAAAAATGTTTGACTTAAGTGCTCACTCGCTCGCTTTGAACTTTAGGGTGGTTTATACACACTACTTCTAGTAGCACTGGACTGAATTTTGCGCGTGGATTAGCTTTCCCAATTACCAGTGTCCCTTGCCATCAGGTGAACCCACTCTGACTTCAGAGGTACTTGTAATTTGCGTCCCCAAGTCAAGGACGCGAAGTCAACATTTTAGTCCAACTGACCGGTGTAGGGGTTGAATTGCCTACCTCAGTATCAGCACACCGGATGTTTAAGAACGAGTGCTCTTTTCCATTTGACCATGCTGATCTCCGCATTTCTGATTAAAAGTTCTTGTCTGCAGCAGGATATTACAATATGTGATGACATATTTCTTCTTTTGATTGCTTGACATGTGTCTATATCTGCAATGTTGTCTTTTGTATAAATAGACATATTTCATAGCATTCTGGTTGCTGTGGTGCGCCTCCTGGTTGGTTGCCTCCGTCTTTAGCACCATTCTGTTACTAGGGTAGACTGTGGTCTTACTCGAGTTTAGGTATTATGTATGTACATGCTTGTCTACGCATATATGTACGTACATACATATCTAGAGCAGTCTGGTTTTACTGCACCAGAGACTTGCCATCACCATCTCGTCAGTTAGTTACAACAGTTCTGCTACATGAAGGCCAGGTGTGAAACTTCTGCTTCCAAAGGTGATGAATGCGCAAGCCATGGGGTATTTTGCAAGGCTGGGCACTCACCCTCGACTCTACTCCCCAGACTGTAATAGCAGTTTTGATACCATATAATGAAATAAAAGTGTATATTTAGATCCTGCAGAGAAACATCAATTACAGAGGCATGTACATAACTGACTGGGACTTCAGGCTAGGTTAAAAAAAAAAAAGGAACCTCATTGATAGCTTGTTGCTAGCAGAGAGATTGTCAAAAAAAGTACTTCATCAAGGCATATAGCGAAAATTAGTCCTTGGCACACATTGTCTAGGCTGAAAGGCACTTGATGGGTGACGTAGATGGGTGACGTAGATGGGTGACAAAGAAAAACAAGCCCTGAAGCAAAACTTGCGATGGGTCTGTGATGAGATATGGCCATCACATTTTATAATAATTAAAAAAAAAAAAAAAAAAAACAAAGAAAAAAAAGTCCTGAAGTGAAACTTGCGTTGGGCATGTGATGTGATATGGCCGTCACATTTTATAGGCCTGAATGTATGGAGGAATAGGTGGCCAGTCTATTCCTGACATAATGTGATGCTGAACACAAAGAGTTGAACCTTCGCCCAACCATGCTCACAGCATTATCAGCATGGCTGTATATCTGCTACGCTAACTCACCTGCACCCATTTTCTGAGGTTGAGCAAATTCAAGAGGTGTGTGTGGTGATGACAAATCAAACCTCAAGGAGGATTTGAATCCATGATCAGGGGCAGGCATGGCTGAAAGGTTACAGTGCCTGTTTCACAGGTGTCTGGTTACCATAATGTCTAGAAATATTTAGCTGGCACCTGAATTTTAAATCATTTTTATCCATATTAAAAAAATAAAAATAAAATAAAAGGAAGCAAAAAACAAAAGAATTGGTTGTACATGGTTCTGTCACCCAGCTACTGAGTTAATTAAGTGCGTGGAGCGATACTTCTTCTGCTGCGTTTATCCGGAGTGTTTTTCAAACATATTTGCAGTGTGTCTGGTTAGGCACCCTTGGGCCAAAACCCTTAGGCCAACATATCTGACTTTAGCGTGCGATTTTTTACCAGGTTAGCATTCCTGGGGGACTCTCACTGTTGTGGTACCGTCCATATCCCAGCTGGTCAAGTTAGAATGGTCAAAGACTTCACGGTCAGCCCTCAAGGGAAGATAGGGGCAGTCCATGGGCATTTTTCGCCTTCCAAGGAGGCTTCCATAATTGCAAAGCCAACACATAGCACTCTGGTACTGGGCTCGCCCAAGCATGGAGTGATACTATGAGCTGTATATTTCATGTGGAATGCTTTTACATCTGTCCACGGTTGTTTGCATTGTCAACTGCATGTACAGAAAAATGGCTGACATCCGGTTGCTGAACTAGTTGGTTTTGCCGTATGCAGTAATGTGTGTGCAACTGCTGGTTTTTAGTGACTGCCGCTTGCATCGAAGATGAACTGTAATTTTAGTGGCCTAATGTTGTGTTGGCATTCCAGAAGCAGTCTTATACATGTATGCCTGTGCGAGCTATTGGTTTGTTTGGACATATGTTCCACTTTTCATATGGGGCAGTGAGGAGCATTTTATGTGATATTCACTGGCACAGGAATGGAGCATTATGGGGGTGACCCTTTGCCGTGAAGTTGGAACTGTGACAAGCGACACAAAAAAAATAATATGCCGGCTTCTGAATTGTGCTTAGATTTTTCTACCACTGCCACTTCATGCTCAGAGGTTACAAGGGTTTGAATCCCAGAACAGGCCCCAGCATTTTACAAGAACCATTGGTTTCTAATGATGTTACATGTCCTTCTGATCTCTGGTTGGGTGAGGTCAGATAATTAGCCTCTGTAGCCTTTCTATTCCCTGTCCCTGACTGACATTCATGCAGTAACTCAGGCAATTTATAACCTGATATGTGTACAAACAGTATACTGCTGCTTGCTTGCTTGCTTGTGTTCACTGGCTATGAACTCCAGCGCAAGGTCCTGTCTGTCGGATAAAGACATCCTGTTGTCCAACATCAATGTGATGTCATACATGACCTGAGGTTTGCGTGAGTATCCGTTGTCCCATGTCTGGCTTATTGGTGTGCAGACTGGTGGTTCCTCACCATGCAGGCAGATACTCTCCGACTTCGGAAGAATCAGCGATCCTATTACGTTAGCCAGGACCCCGAATGGACCTGTTGCCCAGGACGCACGACTAGGACGTGTTAGTAGGTCTTGGCCAGTACAGAACCTGGCCTTTGTGCCTTGGAAACACCTCTGCGTCCCTACAGTATACTGGTATGAGGAACACTTAAAACATAGTAGTACTTGGTCACACAATAGAGGCTCTCATGCAATGTACACATGGAGGTCAGCACAGCTGAAAGATGTAACACACATAAAGTTTCTCTTTTGATCACAGTGTAATGAGTTTATTTTACATGCCAGTCATTTGGGCTAAAATGTTGACTTCTCGTCTTTGACTTTGGGATGTAAATAACAAGTACCTCAGAAGTCGGCGTGGGCTCACCTGATGGCGAGGGACACTGGTAATAAGGAAAGCTAACTCTCATGCAAACTCAGTCCATTTTTCTAACTAGTAGTACAACAACTAGTGGTAGTAGCATGTGTGTGAGCTATGCTAGAGCTTAACCCTACCAGAGCTGAGGCCATAACCCTAACTGTCCCCTATACCTGGGCTCCTGAGGCCATAACCCTAACTGTCCCCTATACCTGGGCTCCTGAGGCCATAACCCTAACTGTCCCCTATACCTGGGCTCCTGAGGCCATAACCCTAACTGTCCCCTATACCTGGGCTCCTGAGGCCATAACCCTAACTGTCCCCTATACCTGGGCTCCTGAGGCCATAACCCTAACTGTCCCCTATACCTGGGCTCCTGAGGCCATAACCCTAACTGTCCCCTATACCTGGGCTCCTGAGGCCATAACCCTAACTGTCCCCTATACCTGGGCTCCTGAGGCCATAACCCTAACTGTCCCCTATACCTGGGCTCCTGAGGCCATAACCCTAACTGTCCCCTATACCTGGGCTCCTGAGGCCATAACCCTAACTGTCCCCTATACCTGGGCTCCTGAGGCCATAACCCTAACTGTCCCCTATACCTGGGCTCCTGAGGCCATAACCCTAACTGTCCCCTATACCTGGGCTCCTGAGGCCATAACCCTAACTGTCCCCTATACCTGGGCTCCTGAGGCCATAACCCTAACTGTCCCCTATACCTGGGCTCCTGAGGCCATAACCCTAACTGTCCCCTATACCTGGGCTCCTGAGGCCATAACCCTAACTGTCCCCTGTACCTGGGCTCCTGAGGCCATAACCCTAACTGTCCCCTATACCTGGGCTCCTGAGCATTAAAGAGAAAAAACCAACATGATATAGAAAAATGTTAGTTACATGCAAACAAGTGGTTAGAATAAGATGGAACTTGGAGACATTGTAGAAAATAGGTCTACTTTTGATCTAGCGCCAATATTCCACCTTTGTGTGCCAATCCAGTCTGAATAAACCAAAGTATCGATCACCTGTTGCACTGTGAAAATCCTAGACCTACTTCACTTTCTTGTTGAAGTGCTTGGTTCATCAAACGCTCGTTTCATTGTGAATTTTCATAAATTTTTCGCGTTAATCCACACAAAGTCAATTCAAACCTATGAGGGCAGACATTTGCAATGACTAAACATGAGTTTTGACCATGATTGGTTGGTTATTTTTAGTTTGAGACACATATTTATCACGAAATAGGCAAAATGCCGAAAATTAGGGACAGTGGTATAGCGGCAGATTCGGAAATTACTGAATATCGGTACAGCGGTCTGATAGGGTTAAAGTGAGCGAAAGCCAGTAAAAAACAAAATGTACACAACAAATTCAAACAAATCTTGAAATTGTTGCTGCTCATAAACAGAGCCGCTGAGTGTATTGTTCTTGTGGAGTCAGTGTCATGTTAAAAAGCCTTAAAGCTCCAATGGTTGTGACTTCTTCTTCTTCTTCTTCTTCTTCCTCTTCTTCTTCTTCTTCTTCTTCTTCTTCTTCTTCTTCTTCTTCTTCTTCTTCTTCTTCTTCTTCTTCTTCTTCTTCTTCTTCTTCTTCTGCGTTCATCCGGGTTTTTTTTTCGGACGTGATTGCGGTGTGCCTGTTTACAGCAGTGCTGCGTTCTTGCGCCGTTAGGCCGACACATCCAACTTCTGCAGGCATTTGTTGACTGGGTTAACCTTCCCGGGGTGGTTGTGGGTTCAATTCCAGGCTACGTCTTTCAGTTCATGAGTGCATTTTTCTCGGAGACTCCTGGGGGTCATCGCTGGAGTTATGGAGTTCATGCTTTGTGGCAATGCTTAAGACTTGTTAGTGTCACGTTAACAAAACTTACATGTTTTCACCATATTCTCATCACTGTATTTTATTTCTCTTTCACATCACCCAGGTTGTTGGAGGTAGTGCAGCTAAGAAGTACGGAGGAAAAAGAATTCTAAGCCTGGCTGTTATTCTGTGGTCATTATCAACATGTCTGGTGCCCCTGTTTGCTCACTCACTGTACACACTGATTTTATCACGGGTCATCCTTGGCCTGGGAGAAGGTTTAGGTATGTTCACACATCAATCAAGAAGCTAGATTTAATTTATTTTACAATTTCATTAAGTGAGCAATTACCTTATTGGTAAAAATAAAAGTTAGTTGCATATCCTTTACGGATGTAGCAGTCAACCCCCAGCATTTTTTGGCTTTTCGTGATTCCTGGGTAAGTTTACGTTAAGTAGTTTGCCATTGCTTTCTGAACGACTGGCACCCATACCATTTCATAAAAAACCAACACTTGGTAAAGCACAACATAATTAAGTTGGTTATTCAACCCAGATCGCGAGGGCATTGGCGGAACGGTTAAGAAATTTCTCTAACAATGGCATGACAGCGATCAGACAAGGGTTCTGTGCTCACGAATCACAACGGTTGGGAAACACTGGCCACCTATTCCTGCGTGCACTCAGGTCTAAACATGTGATGGTCATAGCATTTTACATACTCACAGCAGGTTTCTCCTACAGGACTTGTTGTTTTTAAAATAAATTCATTTCAAAGATTTTGTTTAGTGTGTTTAAAATGCCACGCCAGCATAAATCTATTTTTTGTGACTACACATAGATTTAATTATGGGAAATTAATGTGATTGTTTGCCTATGACTTCTACATTCATGTAAAAATAAAAATGCTGTAAAAATTATATTGTGGGCAGATTTTCTATTTTTGGAATTTTTGACACTTCACAATTTCTAACTGTTAAAAGGATTGTTAACTTTAGCTATGAGCGTACAGGACTTCCTATATTTTGGCCTCTATCCTAAATGACTAGACATCTGATTAACTGCTTAAGTTTAAGATCCCTTGGCAATGCAAAAAAAATGCACAGTGTAGGATGTACTACTGCAGTGGCAGCCAATAGAAACTGGTTTTTATTGGTCAACCTCTTTGACTCAGGACACTCTGTCAGTAGCAGACAGAGCCGCTCTGCCGCTGTAAGTTGAGGGACTGAGAGATGAATGGTTCTTGCCCACACACAGTGGAATCCCTGATGGGGCCATGGATGCACTCATCTTGGATTCTCCGTGTGTGTTTAACCCTTTACAGAGCAGACGCTTGTCCGTTTTGTAGCCCTGAACGGGCAAGATTTTTTCAGGTTTGGTAAAATTTCGGGTCGCGTTAGTAAAAACATCACAAATAAGCTGTTAGTCAACCGATTTTAGTTAAATAAACAACACAATGAAGGGAAAAGCATGCAGAATATGTTACTCACGTGATTGTTGTTGGTAATCCATATATGAACACAAATATTTACGAAATACAGCATGTTGTTTGTGATTTTCCGTCATCTATACGGCAATTTATAAACACATTTTCAGAATCATAATCACTTTCTTTAAAGTCCGACTCACGACTGCTAATGCAAAGTAACGCTTTGCACTGATATCTAGCTCCGATTAATAGTCAACTTCGTGCCCTTTAATGTCACTTAAATTGAACCTAGTGAAATCTCGGCTATCACTTGAAGAATCGCCGAAATCCGTTTTGAAAAACAGCGTAAAAACCCCGAAAACTATAAAAAAAAGTTCGTAAAAGTCCGTTCAAATTCATTGTAGCGCGTTTACAAATGGCGGCCACGTTGTCAAGCTGTCGGCGAAAGCAAAAGTAGCCGTCGGAAGTGTCGGAAAGCCGAGAGATCGCGTTTTTACAATGCATAATAGTATCGGACGCAATCAGACGCTATGCACGTTTAATGGCATCGGCCGGTAATGGCCGCTGTGCCCTGTAAAGGGTTAAAGGAAGGAGAAAAGAGTATTTATTATGTGTGCTTTGAGGATGATCCTTGAAAGCAGAGCTAGTCTAAACTAAAATAAACAGTAAAAAAGTATGATCCCTGATAACATGAATGTAGACTCCTGAGGGTCATCACTGGAGCTACGGAGTTCGTGCTTTGTGTGATGCTTTCTGTGCTGTGGAAAGAGACTGAGCCATATGGGATAAAACTTCGGTGCAATGAAGTCGACTTTGTCAACTTTTAAGCGAATTTTAACATGAATGTACCACATACGGGTATAGAATAAATTAGAAGGAGTATTTTCATTTCAGATAGTATATGTTACATTGTGGTACAGTGGTTAATTTGTCTTCTGAAGCTTGTAATCCAGAGTCAGATACTGTCGGTGAGGAAAATGCTAGGTTGTAACTAGGTCATGACATGTGGTGGCCAGTTCCCTTCCTCATCACCTTTCCTTCCAAGGCAATTCCCCAGCAATTCAGAACATTTTCTGGTAGCAATTTTTATGTGGCTGGGTCGAGCCTAGAGCTATACTGGTCAGAAAAAAGTAATCCTGCCTCTGCTGGGGTTGAACAGGAACCACTGCCTTGGCAGGCAAATGCACTAATCACAATATGGCTTCTCTAAAATTCTAAAATAGGTATTCTAAAACATGTATTGTCACCTTTATTAACTCTATGTTAGCTTGAGATGAAAAAATATGTGTATCATTATTCTAATATATATATGCATCAATGAAAGCTGATATCGCCTGTTTACAATCTATTTTAGGTCTACCCACAATCTTTCACATATTTTCCCATGCAATTCCTTGTGAAGAACGATCACGAGCTTTCGGCTACCTGGTTGCTTTGGGTTCAGTAGGGCAGACAGTAGCCTCTCTGGTAAGTCAAACCTGTCCATGCATGGAAGAAACCTGAAACAAGTTACTCATAGCTCTTGTTGTGTGTGTCCTAATTGTTTGCTAGACAATTTACAGAGAGGTTGTAGGTGGCAAAAGGGTCATAAACACAGTTCGCTATCCTGCATACTGCATTCAAAACACAGCTGCAGGTAATCTGGAAGCAGTTTTGCGATGGTTTTTGTACAATGGTATGAGGGCTGGTAATTCAGAAATCAGTGACAAACTACTGAACATAAACGTGCAAGAAATCACAAACAGCCAAAAAATGATGGGGTTGACTGCGACATCCTGTAATGGATATGCAATCAACTTTTTTGTTTGGTAGGAAAGAGTGTTTAGATGTTAGAATTATGCAAACTGTTTGCAACATTTAAGATGATTGGGCTTGAAAGTAAGAGTGGTTAGATGTTGGAATAATGCAAACTGCAACATGTAAGATGATTGGGTTTGTAGAAAAGAGTGTTCAGATGTTAGAATAATGCAAACCATTTGCAGCATGTATAATAATTGGGTTAGCACATCAAAACCTTTTTTATAGTATGAGAATAATAAACAAACACAGAACTGGTGTCGTCAGCTACTACACACCGACGGAGATACAGAGGATGGAATGCGAGCATTTATGGACTAAATGGTTTAGTGTGCAGTGAGAACGATCTGCTGACTGACTAAACTGTAATGTGATTGATAGCAATGTCTCACTAATAACAAAAGGCGAGTGTGGCTGGCAGATTTTGTATGCTGAAGTTTGTTTCTAAGTAAATAAACATAACAGTTTTGTATTCTCTTCTGATGTAGAATTGAAGGAAGTTACTGTAATATGTCTTATAATTATTCAATCGTGAAAAAAATTAAGACAAAGTGGGCTTCACTCCACTTACAGTTTAAGATTACAGAAGCAAATACTCTTCACTCAAGATCTACGTAATTACATGCAGAAGATGTTCTCATGCTTTCATACTTCATCATCAATTGCTTGTGTTCTCTTGGAACTTGGCAAACAGTTTTGTATTTGGTGTGTACAGGACCAAGCATTTTATCTATGTCTCAGGTTTTCTGCAGCCAGAAAAATGGCTAACATTTTTTAATATGAACATTGGTATGTTATTTTTAGAACCCTGAGTATAGTGTTATAATATGGCTTATGTCATGTTGTTATTCTTTGATCACTGAGTATCATGCTATAATATGGCTTATGTTGTGATGTTGATCTTTGATCACTGAGTGGTTTACATTGTGATGCTATTCTTTGAACCCTTAGTACCGTGTTATGACAGGATTTACATTCTGATGTTATTCTTTGAACCCATAGTACTGTGTTATAATAGGATTTACATTATAATGTTATTCTTTGAACACACGAGTACTATGTTATAACAGAATTTACATTGTGATGTTATTCTTTGAACCCATAATTTCCCGGAAGGTCCACAAATGCCAGAAGAAGTCGGATGTGTCAGCCAAATGGCACAAATACCGCTGCTCTGCTGTAAACAGGTGCAAAACAGTTAGGTCCAATACAAACATTTCTGATGGATGACGATGAAGAAGAAGAGGAAGAAAAGGAATAAGAAACCAAGAGTCTGTGTTATGACAGGATTTACATGTGATGTTATTTTTTTAACTGGAGTATTAAATTAGGTCGCGAGATCCACACGGTGGCAGGCAGGGAGATTTGCTCGCAGCAGACGAGTAGTATCTCTGGCGGGCGTATTCCCGTTGATCGCGAGATCGGCACGAGTCAGGTGGGGAGTCTGACGGTAGTACAGGCTTTCACAGGTCCAGACACGTGCGTTCGACAGATGTACATGTCCTATGGTCCAGGCGCGTACGAGGCCCTCACCTGTGGGACTTGGCTGAACGCCTCTAAGTCAGGTTCCATGGGTTCCAGGATCTGGCCACCACTCACCACCTGCTCGTGAAGGCGAGGTCTCGGAGGTTTGACGCTGAGCCGCCAGCGTCTGTAGCCTACCTTGTTCCAGACATACTGGTTATCCATTCCTCTGGAATAAACAAGGCAAGGCCGAAAGAGGGAACATGTTGTTTGGGCACCACATGTTCTCTGAAGCTCTGCCCAGGCATTGTGGTGGAATTTTGGCCAAATTTGAACTCACATACTTTGGTCTGTCAAGACTGTAAGGTGCCACTCACTCATATATGATGTTACTCTTGGAATCCTGAATATTGAGTTATGACAGAGTTTCATTATATATTAAAGCATGAGATTATTAGGTTATTAGGACCCTAACTTAGTGATATATCACTTGCAGCATTCCCTTGCAATGACTATCCCCCAACTACTCAATACATGTTTGTGTGTCTGTGTATAGCAAACAGACAAGGCATTTTCTTCTGTAGCTGAAGAGGGATGACACAGATTGATGTCAGTGAGGAGGTCAGCATGGCCGAATGGGTAAGAGCGCACGTTCTTAAACATCTGGTGTGCTGTCGACTTCTCGTCCTTGACTTGGGGACATTAATTACAAGTACCTCTGAAGTCGAGTGGGTTTGCCTGTTGGTAAGGGCCACTGGTAATAGGGAAAAGCTAATCCACACGCAAAAACCAGTCCAGTGCACTAGAAGTAGTAGCAGCAGGTGTATGGACTACGCTTGAGTTCAATGCCAGCAAACACATGAAGAGAAACAAATGTCAGTGATATAGAAGAAAGGTTACAGTTTTTTACTGTTTGTTTTTACAGAGATTAAAAAGTAAACAAACGGATTGTTACTTGGGATATATCATTATTTCAGGTTTGTCCCCATCTTCCCTGGCAATGGATGTTTTACCTGTTTGGCCTGATGGGTTTTGTGTGGGTTGGCATTTGGTATACATTGTATGCAGAGTCCAGAGGGAGTTTGGAAGAAGATTTTGTTGATCCACCAAAGGTAAAAATTACTTTCCTTCTTTAGCGTATGATTACTTTTAAATATCCACAGAAATGAATAATATGCAGAATTGTAATTTGCCGTTAATCAGGTATATTCACTGTTTACTGTAAACTGTTTATGAATTGTTTACATAGAAAAGAAGAATTGAAATGTTTTGACAGAAATCTCCAGTGTGGAGTTCATGGAGAGAACTAGACAAATATCAGTGAATTAAGAAGTGAAGATGAAACACTTGTGCTGGATAGGAGAGAGAGAGAGAGAGAGAGAGAGAGAGAGAGAGAGAGAGAGAGAGAGAGAGAGAGAGAGAGAGAGAGAGAGAGAGAGAGAGAGACTGATAATAGTTACCAGAAAGTCCCTTGTCTTTTTGTCTTTTACCCACATGGCTTGTAGGTCAGCATGGCCGAATGGGTAAGAACATATATTCTTAAATATCTGGTGTGTTGATGCTGAGGTAAGGGGTTCAACCCCTACACCAGACAGTTGGACTAAAATGTTGACCTATTGTCCTTGACTTGGGGATGTAAATTACAAGTACCTCTGAAGTCGGAGTGGGTTCGCCTGATGGCGAGGGATACTGTTAAAGCTAATCCAAACACAAAATTCAGTCCATCACTACTATAAATAGTGTGTATGGACTATGCTTGAGTTTAAAGCGAGCGAGCGAAAAAAAAAAAAAAAATGACGAGAGTGGTTTTAAGGAAAATATGACCACCGTTATGTCTCATCTTTGCATTATTGTAATGTTAGTGTCCTTATTTTACATTACCTTACTTGATTTTACTAATAGTATTAACATCTAGAGAGATTAACAGCGCATTAAAAATGAGAATTTCAAATGTTGTGTATATTCAACACTCCTATATGGCGTGGAAGCCTGGACAATGAACAAGCAATTAGAAAGTCGAATAGAGGCCCTGGAGATTTGGATATACAGAAGAATATATCGTATTTCATGGAAACAAACACAGTAAAATACAGAGGCTCTAGAAAGACTAAGACTGAAAAGAGAGTTGAAGAAATAAATAAAGAAGAGGCAAGTTAAATATTTCGGCCACTTTAAAAGACACAACACTCTGATAAAAACCGCACTGGGGGGTAAGGTTGAAGGCAAGCGAGCAAGAGGTAGATAACGATACAAGTGACAAGATAACATCAAGAGATGGATGAACAGCAGTCTGACAGAATGTACAGTCAGGGCGAGAGACAGACAGTGTTGGAGATCCACCGCAGCCAACCTTTATTGTGGAGACAGCACATGATTGATTGAATGAATAGATCTTAAAATTTGGATGATAATAGAAATGAATAAGTAAAAGTACAGGTCTTCTTTACACGCTTTCAGGCATATGGGCATATGGTTTTGGTCCCATATTTTTATAGTCCAATTGGCACTCAAAGAATGATGTGGTCAGTATCGCATTGGCCATCTTTACTTCCCAAGACATTTCAGGTTACCCTGTTTAGACAGGGTTGAGCTGGGAGCCCAGCAAAAATAGTATAATACCCATGGAATCATTTCCAAATAATCAGCATTCATTTGAGCTGTGAGCAGTCAGTAACTCATGACTAATCGCCTCATTTACAGGTGAGCAACTCCAACGTTCGATGGCTGGAGTTTTTCACCCACTGGCCATTGTGGTCCATCTACATAGCCCACTTTAGCATGAACTGGTCTAACTACATCGTCATGCAGTGGCTGCCTACATACTTGTCATCAACTCTAGGAGCCAACCAGTCACATATGATGTCTACTGCAGTGCCTTATATTATGAACTCTCTTGTTAGTGTCGGTAAGTGTTTGGTTGTCATGTCCACTCATCATCATCATGTGCCATGCCGATAAGCGTGGGCAGTCATGTTTCACCATCTCACCTGATCACCAGAGTTGTGGATCAGCTCAGTGTTCTTGTCTCAACATGCCATGTTGCCAAGCCTTCCAGGTATTTACTTCTCTGTTTTCCCCTTGTTCTCTTCCCCTCGATCTTGCCAGTTGTCACCAAGTTCTCCAATTTATTTCTTCTCATAACGTGACCAAAATATTGTGATTGTTTACGTCTAATTTGTTTAATCAGTTTACGATTTTCATTTGTTTCTTGTAGGATTTGGTCATTGGTTTTTCTGTCTATCCATGGTATTCTTTGCATTTTCCTCAGAAACCACATTTCCACAGCCATCAGATGTTTTTCAGCCTGTTTGCTCATTGTCCATTGTCACAAGCATACCAAAGCACAGGTTCTATGTAGCATCTCAACACTCTTTTTCTCGATGCAAATAACATCTGATTGGTCAGTATGTTTTCCATCTTGCAAAAGGCTACCCTCGCCATGTCCGCTGCAGTGGCTTATATTATAAACTCTCTTGTCAGTGTCTGTAGGTGTTTGGTTGTCATGTCCACACATTTGTTCTATTCTTGTACTGTTGTTAAAGTGGGCTTGAAGCCAAGAGGGTTGACTTCATTGCACCGAGTTCAATCCCATATGGCTATGTTTGCTTTCTCTAGACCGGCTTGCCGAAAGCGACACACTGAACATGAAACCTGCAGCTCCAGTGATGACCCCTAGGGGTCTCCAAAGAAATTACACTCGTGAACTGAATAATGGATTCTGAAAGTGCTTGCTTGTGTTCGTTGGCTGTGAACTCCAACGCAAAGTCCTGTATGTCGGATGAAGGCATCCTGTTGTCCAACATCAGTGTGATGTCATACCGGACCTGAGGTTTGCGTGAGTATCCGTTGTCCGGCTTATTGGTGTGCAGACTGGTGGTTCCTCGCCATGCAGGCAGATACTCTCCAACTTCGGAGGAGATTCTGAAAGTGAACCCATGGCCTTCGTAGTATGAGGCAGGTGGCGTAACCACTTTGCCACAGTGACCCGCATACTATTGTATACCTTGTAACCATTTAATACACATTTACATCTATCAATGGGACATTCTGTCCTATTCAATCACAATACAGTGAAATATAATTTTAAAACATGACATTATGATTAAATAAGAATTTAATGAAAAGATATTTTTGATGACATTTCTGTCAATAAAAACAGAATGTTGTATGCATTAATTTTATTTAAATGTCATATGCAGGAATTTTATCAGAATGTATGCAGGAATTCAATTAAAGTATTGTATCAAACCTTTACAAAAACCCCATAAGTAGGAATTTCATAAAAATATTTTAGGGAGTTATGCCAGTGTTCATTGAAAGCAATACTTCACAAACCAAACTAGATATGGACACTAATGGATTTATGGGAGTGTGCAGTGATAGTGCCACTTTACAAATCAAACTAGACTGGGGTACTTGGGGAATTATCCGAGTGTGCAGTGAAAGTGATACTTCACAAAACACACTATGCTGAAGCATTATGGAATTGTCTGCCTGCATTTTCCCTACTCACTGAGCATCATCCAACCCTGTGGTAACTCCCAGCTGAATCACCCTCTTCAGACGTGATCCTCTGTTTTGCTGCACTTTCCACTCAGCCCCAGAGAGCCTTCACCACATCAACCATGTCATAAAGTACCATGCTGCCAAAGTAAATCTACTGTGTCAAAGTCTTGTTTAAAGTCTGCAAATACTGTTCCACAAATGTCTTAACAATGCCAGTGTGTTACCAGGGCTTGTAAGGGAAACACAGAATATTAATTCTGCACCTGGATATGCAAGTCATAAGAGGCGACTAAGAAGGGTTGTGCTGAGGGTAGGATACCCGATCATGTGGAACAACTCAGTCACAGAATCCAAGCAACCATGAACAGGTTAAATGGAAGGCTTGATGTGAGTTGGTTGAGGGTTCATACCTCAATGACCCCGGGAAGGTTAACCCGGTCAACAAATGCCCGCAGAAGTCGGATGTGTCGGCCTAACGGCGCAAGAACGCAGCTCTGCTGTAAACAGGCACAACGCAGTCACATCCGGAAGAAAAAAAATCCGGATGAACGCAGAAGAAGAAGAAGAATACCTCAATGAAGGATAGAGGGCAGAAGAAGAATAAGACAGACTTCACAATGATCCATTTTCAACTTATACTATGGACAGACAGACAAACCAATGAGCAAGTCCTGTAAGAAACAAATGAAAAATGTTAACTGATTAGAGAAATAAGCATAGACAGTAAAGATATTTTGGGCACGTTATGAGAAGAAATAAATTAAAGAACATGGTGACAACTGGCAAGATTGAGAGGAAAAGAACAAGGGGAAGGCAGATATGTAGTTATCTAGATGGCTTGACCGCTTGGCATGGTCGAGACAAGAACACAGAGTTGATCCACGACTCTAGTGATCGTGTGAGATGGTGAAACATGACTGCCCAAGCTTATCGACATGGCACATGATGATGATGATTTTCATCTTTCATCTTCATATATCTCATAATGCCAAGAGAAAGCCAAGTAATAGGTTAAATAAATTATTGTAATTTTGATTTATATTATATTACACACATAAAGCAATTTGGTATAGATCAAGCAACAGTATTAATGGACATAATGTTTTCTAGTGGCAGCCCATTTCGCTGATGCTTTGATAGCCCACAAGTGGACTGTGTTGTCTGTTCGTCGTCTGATGACCTCAGTAGGTCTACTTGGCCCGGGCCTTTTTATCCTCTTCTTCAGTGCTGTGTACAATTTACCCCTTGCTGTTTTGTAAGTATACACGTGTTTAGTATATTGACATATTTTTGCTCTTGCTTGTTCATTTATGAGAGTGCTGGTGTACTTGAGTTTATCAGTTTTTTAAATATTTAATAATCAGAAAAGGATTAATGATTCATCATGCATGTTTATAGAAAGTGATATTTAAAAATTGCCAATGTAGTGCCTTGGTATCCCACCAAGGAAAATCTCCTTATGTGAAGAAGAAATACAAATCTTACATAAGGTATATTTTTAATGACTGTGCAGTGTTTGAAAATATTGCCGGTCCAAGTTTTGTTAGTTAGTTAGTTAGTTAGTCGACAGATCATCCTCATTGCAATTTGAACCATTCAGTCCATAAGTGCTCGGATCCCCTCCTCAGCAAATCCCGCAGCGTGTAGCGGCTCACGACACCAGTTCTGTGTTGGTTTATCAGGCTTCCTGCGTAGTGTTCTTGTTTGGCCACATCATAGGCGTTTTCATGGCTCTCCATAGATCTCGGTCTTTGGTTTTCTGGATCAACTCTGCTGCTGATATTCCTCCATGCCACAGTCTCAATCCATCCAGCATCATTTCTCTTGGTCTGCCTCTGCCTCTCTTCCCCTGTTTGGCCACACCTCTTTTAATTTGCAGTTCTCGCAGTCTGACCATGGTTGTAGATTCACAGTCATCACTTGGTTCTCGCAACAGTCTTACTTCTCGTAGAGCATTCAGAATGTCAGCCTGGTCCATGGCGTGTCCGCCCTCCACAATAGCCTTACCTGCGAGCTTGTCGGCCCGCTCATTTCCTTATACTCCCGTATGCCCTGGCACGAAGATGAAATTAATGTTTGCCAGCCGAGACCGCTCCAGAGACAGCAACCACTCTCTTCGGATCTACCCCATCTCTATCCTCTTGAGCATGCTCATTGAGTCGCTAAGGAAACAAGCCCTGGTGAATGCCTGTGTCTGGAGCCATGTTATTGCTTTACTTACTGCCATGACTTCCATAGTCAGGCTACTTGTGGTCTCAGCAAAAGCACCAGTCCTCTTTCGCAATTCTCCCTCCGGCCTGCGCCGTAAAAACCCATGAGCTTCTCACATGTCGGACGACCGACCCATCTGTGTATATGACAGTATCACCGTCTAATGAATTCTCGAATCAAAGCTTGTACTACCGCCTCCACAGCAGCCAGATTATTATGCTGCATGAACTTTACAGAGGGTAAATACAAAACTTGGACCGGCAATATTTTCAAACACTGCACAGTCATTAAGAATACACCCTATAGTAGTGAAATAAATTAACTGATTCATTGCAGAAGTAAAATATATCGCCAAATATAACCTTGCATTTGGACTGAAGGATGATATATCGCCATAATAGGGTCATCATGTTGTTTGTTTTGTTTCATGGTATCTTCTACCATTTCCTTGCTCAGTGAATGGAAATGTACAATATAATACAGTTCATTTGATTGTGTACCATGCTTGATCCAGTTGTTTGAATCAGTTAATACCTCCACTCATGTGTAACTGGGGCTCATGCGAGGAACAAAGAATTGTAATGCCATAACAAAGGATACAGTGAATGAATCACCCAAAAAAAAAAACCAACAAGAAGTAGGCGGTAAACTTTACTAGAACACGATCACAAGTTACGAAATGGACATTGCGGTCAAAGCCTTCGTCAGCTCATAAATATCAAACACACATATATATATATATATACATACACACACATGTACCATAACCTGCCAAGTGTGTCTTCAGAGGCAAATAAGAAGTGTTGGGATATAGGTTGTTGTCTGATCTAGAGTAGATGATGACTGTTTCCCCTGTCATTTGGTATTTTGATCAAGTTGGCGTTGCTGATATTATTACTTGTTGATCAGCTGTGTAAACTTTCCATTTACATCTTTCTATTGGACGTCAGCATGGCTGAATGGATAACATTACTTGTTCTTAAGCATCCAGTGTGTTAATGCCAAGTTAGCAGGATTCAACCCCTACAGCGGTCAGTTGGACTACAATGTTGACTTCCCATCCTTGACTGGGGGGAAGTAAATTACAAGTACCTCAGAAGTCAGAGTGGGTTCACCTGATGGTAAGGGACATTGGTAATGGAGAAAGGTAATCCACACGTAAAAATCAGCCCAGTGCACTAGAAGTGATAGCATGTGTATGGACTACGCTTGTGTTCAAAGCGAGTGAATGCCAAAAACAATATCAAGATGCTGTGTAATATAATAATTTCTTATTATTTCTGTTCTTGTTTAAAAATCCTGCCCCGACATCCCTGTTAAAATGTCTCTTGTTTTCCTTTTCCTTCAGCTGTGACACTGAAAACATAAGGTAGCGTAGTGGCTAGACACTTGCCTGCCATATCAGTGCTCTTGTATTCGATCCTCATCAGGGCATTTGTGATTAAAAAAAAAAAATGACCTGGACTTCCAGGTCGACCCAGTCAAAAATGGGTACAGGAAATGAGTGGGAAGTAAGAGCGCCCATGTGATACTGATTTCTTCACCCACTGAGGGCCATGTGGTCTATAGAAATGTATGAGAAGTACGAGCGTCCCGTGTGATACTGATTTCTTCACCCACTGAGGGCCACGAGGTCCATAGAAATATGGGTCTAGCTCCATATGCCTTACACGCCACATGCAGGCATGTACAAGGAAAGTTTACTTTTGTTTTGTTTATCCATTTTGCTTTTCCGTGGCAAAGGGGTTACGGACGCAGTTCGAAACACAGCTGCGTGTGATTTGGTAGCAGACCGCCTCGCGTTGGTTTTTTTCTGAAAATGGTATGGGTGCTGGTCACTCAGAAAGTCATGGCAAACTAGTGAATGTAAACTTGCCAAGAAATCACAATAGCCAAGAAATGCTGGAGTTGACTGCGACATCCTGTAAAGGATATGCAGCTAACTTTTTTTTATATATATATATAAGAGTAAAATGGATATTAACAGATTCTATGCTAAACAAATAGTAGATTTGCAGCACACAAATATGAATGACGGAAAATGGGAAGTAGAGATATGCCACAGTTTTGACTTAAAAGTTGTTAATATGGTAGCAGACATGTTGTGTTATAACGCAGTGACAACATTTCAATGATATACAAGCTCATGGCAGATATGGCAAGTCGCTAGAGACAATTAATCATCCCATGGCACATTCAGTTAAAGCATGTTTTGATTTGTATTTATAATATCAACTATTTCTGACTGATATAGTTTGTATTTGTATCTTTCTCCCCAGCTTTGTATCGATATCTCTAGGCTTAAGTGCTTGCAATTCATCTGGTCACCTTAGCAACCATGCAGAAGTGGCACCAAACCATGCAGGGATCACCTTTGCAATTTCTAATACTCTTGTGAGTGTCATTATTTGTTGTTCATTATTTAATGTTAAAGAAGGTTATGTGTAGAGTCAGCTTGTGTGACTATAGGTAGTAAACAGTTGCAGTGATTAAACTAAAGTATACATAGAGGAAAACAAGGGGAATCTACCACACTATGCATTCTTAGAAACATTAACAACCTGTGGAACAACACCAGTAAACAATGTAGAATATACCAGAACATGCATCTTTCTTGTGACGATATGCAGATGTGAGTCATGGACCATTTTGCCATCATTAAAGAAGAAATTTGGAGTTTTTGAACTGAAATGAAAAATGCTGTGAAAATCCTGTTCAAAGAAGGCGTAAAATACATTTTACCAAATCTGAACTTGGAAGAAAGCTGGCTCATAAACGTAATAATGTCTCAGAAACTGAACTATTTTGGCCATGTCAGAGGTCACAGTGGCTTGGGAAGAACAGTGATGGAAGGCATGGTTGCTGGAAGGAGGGGGCTGGTGTCAGACATCTCGAAGATGGACTCAGGACATGGCAGACTTCTCATGCTACATAATATTGCTTGAGGTAGGAGAACTAGCCAAGGATCGAGGAACTATTCCACAGACCATGATAAGAGTGATATTCTGTAAGGAACCACAGCATGATGCTGGTAAGCAAAGGATCCCTTTTCACACCATGAGGCATATTGGGTTCGTGGTGAGTAAAGTTCAGGATCCTTTTCCCACACTTGAGGCATATTGGGTTTGTGGTGAGTAAAGCAAAGGATCCTTATCCCCCACTTGAGGCATATTGGGTTTGTGGTGAGTAAAGTAAAGGATCCGTATCCCCCACTTGAGGCATATTGGGTTTGTGGTGAGTAAAGCAAAGGATCCGTATCCCCCACTTGAGGCATATTGGGTTTGTGGTGAGTAAAGCAAAGGATCCTTATCCCCCACTTGAGGCATTGAGTATATGGTGATAGCCCCATATTTTATAGACCACACTGCACTCGTTGGGTGATGTGGTCAAGTATAAAAAAAAAGTCGCTTAAAAGTCGACAGGGTTGACTTCATTGCACCAGGTTTTTACCCCATATGGCTCAGCCTCTTTCTGAAGTGAACTGCTGAAAGCGTTGCACAAAGCACAAACTATGTAGCTCCAGCCATGACACTCAGGAGTCTCCAAAAAATGCACTCGTGAACCGAAGGATGCCGGCCCGGAATCAAACCCACAACCCCAGTCTTAACCTTGTGTCAACATCATACCTCTGGTCAATACAGATTACTTGCTCCTGTAACACAAGTAAATAGCAGGAAAATCATATTAAGCAAAGAGCATAAAACATGTGAAGAATTACAAATACTTTTCCTTTTCTTCTTTCTTCGTACATCTTCAGATGTCAGCATGAATATATCCAAAGAAAGCATCAGTCAACTTGAGCTTGTTAATATCTCTACTGTTTATCTTAAAATGGAGTGGAGTACGGCCAAAATAGTTGTCTCTGTTGCTGCATATCTTGGACACTCCTGCAACAAATATTTAGCTGTCATTTTACAATTGAAGAGTATATAGATTTTACAAAATACCATAACGTTAAATGATCTATAACTCCACTACATTACATGTTTTTCTTTGCTGCAGGCCACCATACCAGGGATACTTTGTGGGCCACTGACAGCAGAGCTGGTCACCCAGTCTCACGGCCGGTGGCTTCCAGTGTTTGTCATTGCGGCAGGGGTGAACTTCGTCGGTGCTGTTATATATCTGAGTCAGAGTGCTGCCAGCCAGGTCTTGTGATATCGTCAGTGCTTAACATGTCAGAAAGACCACAGACACCTTCGCAGTTCCAACACAGTAGGACAACACAAGGCTTGACAGTGAATAGGGATAAATAAGGATTTTGTGTTGATGTTACATTCAGCAAGCGGTAAACTAAAATGACCCAACTAATATGGGATATGAGTCATATTTGGATGTTGGCAGGAACAAGTTAGCTGCATATCCTTTACAGGACATCACAGTCAATACCAGCATTGTTTAGCTGTTTGTGATTTCTTGGCAGGCTTATGTTCATTAGTTTACCATTGCTTTCTGAATGACCGGCACTCATACCATTACATGAAAACCAACACATGGCGGTCTGTCTGCTTCCAAATCGCTAGCAGCTGTGTTTTAAACGCTGTATGCAGGATTATGAATTGCGTTCTTAACCCCTTTGCCACGGAGGCGGCTGAAAGTTGGTTGGCAGAAAGGAACAAGTTAAAGTGAGTTAGTCATTACTTACATACTCCCTCCTTTTCTAGTTAGCATTGTTGTGTTCTTGTAGAGAAATGTCAGGATTGTTACATTAGCTGTTTTGTGTGTGCTCCTTTCAAGTGAATGCCAGCATTAAAACACAGATTGTTAGGGTTTGTTCCAGTACAATATAGGATAAACAAAATCCTGCTGTAAGAAGTTATACTAATAACCTTCATGAGGAGTGTGAAGAGATGGGTGTGGTAATCATCTGGAAGTGGAACTACTAGTTAACTACAGTCAGGCCTGATAGAAACTCCCAAAACATATGACATAGAAATCAAGATAGGAAAGAAACTAAAATCAGCTAGTGATAAATAACCAAGGACAGATCAATAAATGAACAAGAACTGGATGATGTAAGATATTTTAACACAGAAGCCACAAACATGGCTGTAAGATAGTCCAGTAATGAATGCTTAAGGTTCAAGAGCAAGAGTAGAATGAACAACAGCAATGCCATGAAAACTAAAAACAATATGAAAAGATAAGAACATATAACTGAAAAATAAAATGAGATAATTGCAAACATTGGTTATTTCCATATATTTGTATGCGTGTGAATCAGGCATTAAATACTGAATTTTCAGGGCAGAGCAGGCCCTAAGCCTTGATTGGCAATAGTCTAGGATGGAAGCTCCGACAGGCGGACAGAGCATTGCTCTGCTGATCCGGCAGCTTCTGCAGCTGGTCTTGTTTCAGACATATTGATGTTACCTTTCTCTGGAGTAAACTAGGCAGGCAGAGAGAGTGATCATGATGCATGGGCAACACATGGTCTCAAAATTCAACCCAGGCTGCATGCTATCAATCAATCAATCAATCAATCAATCAATCAATCAAATACTGTACTAAAAAATAATAAAAATCTGGCTATGGATATGAGATAATTCAGACACATCCATACCAGAATGTAACTAGACATTGCTTGGGGCCATACAAACATCTCTTGACTACTGTATTTAAAAATTATATAATTTTCCACGTAAGGAAGAGAAATAGATATATGGTGCTACTCAATATTTTATTGACCAATTGACACTGGGTGAGCGATGTGATCAGTATCACACCAGCCATCTTTATTTCTCAGAACATTTCCAGATAGTTTAGGTTCATTACGCCTGGAAGCCCAGGTCAATATGTTATGTGGTGATGCATGTAATAAGAGTAAAATGACTGTAATTAATACATTTCAAGATTGAGCATAACCCACTACTGGCAATGATGATGGGTTGTGCTCAATCTTCAAACCTCAAATCCCGAAACAACCAAATAAATCAATAATACATTTCACATAAAATTTTTAAAAATACCAGGTCAGACATACGAAGTGACATCAGACAAAGTGGCAATTATATCTAACATGTTTGTTATACACATAATTGATGGTACATTTTAATTTGGATATTATGTGAGGAAAGAATGCCCACATTGTTTAGTTGCATGTGTATAAATAATTTAGTATTGCATGAAATCAAAGTGGTGCATCTGTAAACAATAGATGTTGCAGAAAATTAAAAAAAATATGCAGTCAACCAGTAGTTTGAGTGTGAAGGGTCACTTTATTTAAGATGTTTGGTACACACATTGTGGTGAATGATCCAAAGCTTTCGGTGTTGTATGTGAAGGGTCACTTTATTTTAGATTCTTGGTACCCAATTGTAATGCATGATCCAACTAATATTTTAGGCATTGTATAAGAAAAAAAAACATGGACCAGTTGGTACTATCTATAAGTTGAAGGATATTTAAGATTATAATGGGGGAAACTACTGAAAGGTTTTAACTCAGGGCATCAAACCTTAATAGAGGAAGGCAACCATTCAGTTTTGGTAGTGGAGAAGTTGCTTTCACAATTTATTTCCGGGCATATTTCACTGTATCTCGCCAGATGCATACTATAGAATTAATTCTATAGAATACACCTGACGAGATTCAGTGAAATATGCCAGGTAATAAATCGTGTTACTTATTCTTCATATTTTCATCATTCAAATTTACAGTGTGAAAGCATTGCTTTCAAGTTGGTTTTAGTTTGCTTGAAAAGTCTTGGTTACAGCTGAGATTAGGTTTTGATCTGGGTTAGGAGACACAAGCAGCCAGTGGAGATCAGCACGGCTGAATGGATAAGAATGCTAATTCTTAAACATCCGGCATGTTGATACTGAGGTAGTGGGTTCAACCTCTACACCGGTCATTTAGACAAAAATGTTGACTTCTCATCCTTGACTTGGGGACGTAAATTACAAGTGCCTGTGAAGTTGTAGTGGGTTCGTCTGATGGTGAGGGACCCTGGTAATAGGAAAAGCTAATCTACACAAAAATAAGTCCAGTGCACTGGAAGATGTAGCGCATGTGTGAATGACGCCTACGTTAAAAAAAAAACACCAATTACCATAAGAGTGAAAATAAAGACCAATGAAGACTTATCACTGTCAAATATGTTGGCTGTTAAATATGGTGACTGTGGATACTGCACTGTACTCAGTGCTTGTGAAATATGCTGTTTATATACGTGTTAAAGGAGGGCACGACTTGTCTTCTGCTATGTATATAAAATTATGTATTAATTACATTGCAACTGAAGGTGGCAGTGATTGCAACATTGACCTGTAGGTCAAAGCATCTTCATTAGCAAACAAACATGAACAAATGTATCAGTATGAGCATTTAATTTTCACAGAGTAATAGCTGGATGAGACAGAACACATATAAGTTATTAGAATAATTGTCACAATATTATTTTGTTGTGGGTTAATTAAGGAGACGATTATTCCCTAGGTTATTTTCATACAAAAACAGTTTAGTTTTGTAAATTTATACTTCTATTCTTTAAAATTTTTATGAGTAGTTATTTTACCAGTAAATATTTGTGGAAAGAGATAGAGGAAGACAGCGAGATACAATTTGAGATAAAATTCTTGAGTCTTGCGTCATGGCGCGGAAAGGAGTCAATACATGAATTGATCCATGCTGTCGTAGATTGCAATTTGTGGAGAAGCATGATTGCCCATGCCAGCTGGCTAGGCACTTGATGATGATGATGAAGTATTTTAAAATCAAACAGCAAAGGATGAAAGCATAATTTTGTTACATTTCAATGAAACGTCAAGACCCGGCCCCCCTCCCCTACACAGCAAGGTACTAAGGCAGTCATGACAGTTTTTTAGAGTTTATAATTAAGCAGATGAAGATGGCCTTTGATCTAACCCATGTTAATTAGGACAGATACATTTTATGTCTATTTTTCTAACACAGAAGCCACAAACAATGGATTGCATGATTTATTGCCTGGCATTTTTCAGTGCATTTCATCAGTTGCTTATTGCAAAATGCACCTGATGAGATGTAGCAAAATATTCTAGGCAGTAAATCATGCGACCTGTTGTTTGAGTTGTCTGTGTGTAAATTTACCAAAGGAATACCTTGTTTTGTATGTCTATTTTGTTCAGTTTCATCGACTGATGTAAGCTTCTTTGCTGATGGAGATGTAGATCTGAATGTTTTATCAACACATCGCCGTGTCTTATTTGTATTGATTTTAGACTCTTATTTTCTAGTTGTTCGTCACTCACATTTTTTGTTTTGTAATGGTATGTTTCGTCTTGAATAGATTTGTTGTTGTACTTTTTATTTCATATATGTATAAATGTTAACATGTAGATATATTTATTTTATCCATAATTCATATTGGATGGTCTGTTTCACAAAGAGTAAAGGTGCACCGAGGTGACATTTCATGGAAGTTATGATGCCATAAGTGGACATAAATTCATTGTTTCGTGTCTGTTTCTTTTAAGTAGGTGATTTTAAAGTTAATTAAAAAAAGGAAATGAGATTTTTATATGAAGCTAGTGATGCCGAGTGGAATATCGGATAGGATGTCATTTTGAATATGAGTTTTGTGTGAATAAGATCGTACTTTCTGTTTGTGAGATGTCGTCATGTACATGGTATGAGAAAAGTCTGATCCGTGAGTTTAGTATACTTGCATAAATTACATGAAGTAATCAAATTGGTGGGAGTTGACTAAGGGCAGGTCAAAATGCATAGTCAAATCAGCATATTGTTATTGTCAGGTGTTATTTTTTTCCAAACCAAACATCTAGAATCTGTACCTCAGAAGGATCTTCATAAATGACTATAGTATGAATGGTTTCAAGGTATATCTTCCTCAAGTTTTTGGATCTTCTGTTTAGACCTTAAGGGCACACATTTTGGAGGAAACAAGGGTGAATAAACATTTTGGAGGAAACAAGGGTGAATAAAGGACATATAATATGCATCACACACACCGAGCGTGTGAGACATAAGATGGTGCATGATGGTGGAAATGACCACGTGTTCACATGCACCCACTGTGAACGAACATTTACAGCGCGAATTGGCCTTATCAGTCACATTCGCTACCACCATGGGTAGTAGTTATTATGCCTTTTTGAAGCACAAACTATCATCTGTCAAGACGGCATGGTGCCAATGATTAATGAATATGCATCACACATGACAGCTTGCTAGAAGCTGTCACAGAGATTCATGAATCAACTGAAAATAGACTTTTGTTATATGGCATCAGTTGTGACAGTAGCAGGTGTGATCACAAGTAGGGATGACATAAATGCAGATACATCCATAATCAGTATGCCACAGGAACAGTCAGCACCCATACGCTCCATCTTCTGAGAGTGACAACACATATGAATGGGTCAGACTGCTTTGATACTGACTAGTTAATCAGTCAGTCTAGGCTTGAGCTTTCACTTGTTCTACTTTTCCTGTCTGTTATCTCCCAATGAAATATAGGTTCTCAGCCATCTTATACCAAATCTTCTATCCCTTGCTATTCTTGTAGTTGATTCCATGTCCTTTTCATGTTACTTTTCCACTGCCCAAAATATGACATATAAGAGAAGGCTCCAGCAGAATATAACAATAGAAAATAAAACAATTAGGTATGTGTAGCTCCTGCAAAAAAGAGAGGTAATAAACACAGACACTGTACTACTTTACAACAAAGTCAAATACATATTGGAGTGCGTTTTAAGGTATGTACATTGTGTCTGTGCTTACTATCTCTCACCTTTTTGCAGAAGTTACATGCATCTGACTGATTTTATAGGCAAACCTTCTGGCACAGAGAAAAAACACCACTGAAGAAAGACCACAAAAAGACCACTGCATGAACTAAAAAAAGACAGTGAAATTCATACAAGAGACAGCATTGCAGATATAGTCAAATTTCAAGCGAACGAAAGAAGATGACGAATATTTTCTATCTCAGATTCTCTTGTATCTGATTTAGGGTGTCAAATTGAAGGACAATGTTAGCTGTATAGAATCCACAGATTTTCATTTTTGGTTGCCGTTTTCTTGATCCAGTCAATCTAGGCCAGTAAGAAAAGTTGGTTAGTTACTATAATTTATTTAATGAACTTTCCATTTGTGTATGCATATCATATCATTTTGATAGTGAAATCTTTGTAGTTTCATTACTACACAAATGATGTGTCACATTCTGTGTGTTTGTGTCTCTGTTAGCCGTTGAAGGTGCTTATGCATATTATACATTTGTGCTTCTCAGCTTATACATAAATGTCTGTGAAATTTGTAATGGTCTAGGAAACATTTTAACAACAGATAAGCAATTTAGTTTCTCTTGCGAGCATTTGCACAGCAAAGCAAAATGGGCAAGATTTTCTCGCTACTTTTACGTTATGAAGAAAAGCAAAAAAGTAATTCAGAAATGGTTATATTTCATTTCAGCAGTTGAAAGCTAGACTCATGCAGGGAATAAGTACTTATCGTCTTATTAGCATGCTAGTTGATATTGCTTTGTTTTATTACTGTCTCACTGCTGAATAGAATATTGCATTTGCTAAAGTTTCTCCCAAGGCTCCAGAACACATGCTTCAAACGTGCCCTCTGTCTGGTCACTTGGAAACTTAAACCTGGCCCCAAATGACACAATTGGAAGAGAATCTGTCTTGCACCTGTGATGTCCTGCTACTTATGACTAGATTCATGGAGGCAACTCATCTCTGAGCATGGGAAACTGATGGAAAGAACAGAATGTGAATAGACTTTCTCTTCTTGCTTTTGCATCTGCTAACTCTGTGACCCTAAACAAAGGTTGTTATATTCATTTATATGCAGTTTTGTAGATACCAAACATCTGAGTTTTCATGTTTGAAGTCATATCCCTTCTAATATGTTTTTTTGTTTGAAGTCATTTCCCTTCTAATATGTTTTCATGTTTGAAGTCATTTCCCTTCTAATATATTTTCATGTTTGAAGTCTTCTTCTTCTTCTTTTGCATTCATCCAGAGTTTTTTTCGGACGTGATTGCGTTGTGCCTGTTTACAGCTGAGCTGTGTCCTTGCGCCGTTAGGCCGACACATCCGACTTCTGCGGGCATTTGTTGACCGGGTTAACCTTCCCGGATGTTTGAAGTCATATCCCTTCTAACATGTGCACCATTGGATTAATGTTGTTTTCCAGTATTCCTTTCGTTCCTCTCCAGCAGTCACCCTCATTGATATTTCAGTGAAGCTACTTATTCATGTGTCACAGGTTTCCTTTTTGACCTCAGCCACTCTCTTTCAAAATGGTATCGATGGACGGAGGTCACTGCTTTTGAGCTCTGATCAAAAACACATTGAGATAAAGTGTGATTAAGAGCCTCACAAACAAAAAACACACAAACAGTTTAGGCACCCTTGAGCTGTTGGTATCTCTCATGGATGTCATATGTTGATTATCAGTGAATTATTCCCGCTTTCTGTTTTACGGTTGTTGACAAAACACTTTAGTTGAAACATTAAAGTTTGTATTGTGTTTTTTGTTGTTGTTGAGCTACATAGTCACACTACATTAATTTGTTTCCACTCCTTTTCAGCTTCATGTGCTAGAAAATTGTCTCTTTTGGGAATCCATTCATTTATATGGATTTATATTTATATCTGATTAAGAAGTTTATAGTGGGACATAATGTTTCCTGGTTGTTCTAATACATGATATCATCACCGACTCGCGATCTCGGTCTTTGGTTTTCTGGATCAACTCTGCTGATGATATTCCTCTATGCCACCGTCTCAATCCATCCAGCATCATTTCTCTTGGTTGGCCTCTGCCTCTCTTCCCCTCAATCTTTCCAGTTGTCATGATGGTCTCCAATGCCTCTCTTCTCATCACATGACCTGATATATGTCAGTAAGTCAAGGACCCCCTCACATGCCGTAAGGTGTATTGGGTATATGGTGTTACACCCATATGTGTATAGACCAACCTGCACTCGCTGGCTGATGTGGTCAGTGTCATGCCGGCCGCCTTTACTTTCCAAGATATTTCTTGGTATCCATTTTGGGCTGGGTCAACCTAGAAGCCCATGTCAGTTTCAGCAATCTGAATCTGCCCTGACACAGATCGAACACATTACCGCCGGGCTGGCAGGCGAGTGTCTCGCCACTGTGCTACCGCAGCTTCCAGGCATGGTATGGTATGTGAGGGTGGTAAAATATTGTGACAACTGGAAAGATCAGTGAGGAAAAACGGCAGATACAAACCAGGAGAAATGATGCTGGATTGATTGAGACAATGGCATGGAGGAATATCATCAGCAGAGTTGATCCAGAGCACCAAGACTGAGATCTGTGGAAAGACTTGAACGCCTAAGCCAGCTGGCAAGGCCTGTGATGATGATGAAATAAATCGGGAAACAAAGCACATCGTACAAATCTGTTTATTCATACATAAGTCTCAAGATAACCGATAATTAACATTGCTGTTTATTAACCAGTTTCCTTTGATGTTCAAATCTTGTAGAGTGTCAGTATTTGTCTTGTTCTAGGCCCATGTTGTGCTCTTATCTCGCAGAAATGTAACCACACTATGCATTTTAATGTTAGATCATGCTCCTATGAGTTCCTCTATTTTGAAGTCCTTATTAACAGCATTATCGAAGCTCTTGTGGCAATGACATTTAAAAGTGCTTGGCATTGTCAATCCTACCAGAATGTAACAATCAAACAAAAAAAAATAATTTTCTGCCCATGACAGGGCTTGTCATCTTATTTACTGGAACACCCTTGTATATTTTAGGTATGTTAAATTCTTCCTGTGTGTATTAACTTAATTATGATTAGACATTATGTGCATCAGTTTAAGCGTTATTTGAATTAACTCTCGAACAGTGTACTCAACTTGATCTTTGTACATACTTGCCTGTCATTTGCTAATGTAGACTAATTCACGAGAAAAACAAAATGTCACTGAGCATGAACCTGCGGTGGGTGGGTCTGTGACGTGCCAGGACCATCAAATTTTGTAGGCCTTGAGTCATTGGAGGAATAGTGGAGTCATTGGAGGAATAGTGGAGTCATGGGAGGAATAGTGGAGTCGTAGGAGGAATAGTGGAGTCATTGGAGGAATAGTGGAGTCATTGGAGGAATAGTGGAGTCATTGGAGGAATAGTGGAGTCATTGGAGGAATAGTGGAGTCATTGGAGGAATAGTGGAGTCATTGGAGGAATAGTGGAGTCGTTGGAGGAATAGTGGAGTCGTTGGAGGAATAGTGGAGTCGTAGGAGGAATAGTGGAGTCGTTGGAGGAATAGAGGAGTCATTGGAGGAATAGTGGAGTCATTGGAGGAATAGTGGAGTCATTGGAGGAATAGTGGAGTCATTGGAGGAATAGTGGAGTCATTGGAGGAATAGTGGAGTCGTTGGAGGAATAGTGGAGTCATTGGAGGAATAGAGGAGTCATTGGAGGAATAGTGGCCAGTCTTGTCTTCTCATAGTGAGCGGTTAGCCCCGGGGTTGAACCCATATCTGACCATGCTCAAACCATTGTCAGTGCAACTTCCTAGTGCAGTGGTTCTCAACCTTTTTTGGCCCATGCCCCCCTTACCATATATATTTAGGACGTCATTCCCCCCTCACCATATTTTTAGAACGTCATTCCCCCCCCCCCCCCCCCCTCTTCGTATTTCCTCCCTAAAAATTACCCCCTGCCCCTACACAGTATACGTAATAATTGAAGCTAAATTTAATAGCACATACTAAAACAAGTCTAGACGTCCACATAAAACATGATTTGTGGGTCTACTTACTTTATAAAATGAATTTTAGAAGGGTTAGACGTACAGAACCATAAAGTATGAAGGGAAAAACAAGATCAAGTAATCGGTTCTTGTATTAACACAATCTTGAAATAATCTTCATTTTCCCCCCCCCCCCCCCCCTGGAAACTCCAAAATTCCCCCCTGGGGGGAATTCCCCACCGGTTGAGAACCACTGTCCTAGTGGTTCCGCATTTGCATCCGCTGCCAATTCATGAAGCAATTACAAATTTATCACCTACACGTTTGTAGTGTGTCTTGCTGTGCAAAAGCTGTGCAGTGTTTAGTTACATCATAAAATGTAAGTTTATTATCATTTGTTAACATGTTTCTCTGAAATCATAGATACTGAATGAAACCAATCTGAAACAAATCCAGGTATTTAATTATTTGGGTACTTTAATAACAGCGGATGGAAAATATATTAAGGAAGTTAAATGTAGAATAGCCGAAACAAAGGCAACATTTCACAAGTGAAGAACATTATCTGCAATTTGTCTTTGTCAATTGAGCATGTGTGGGAGTGACCTGAGCACAGTCATGACAGTTGTTACATTCAGTATTTAGTATAAATTAGCTGACAACTTTAGACTAGACAAAACCAGTGATTTAGAAGTGTAGTAATTTACTTAGTAATCTTGCCATTAGCTGCTTATATTACAAACTGGTTTTAAAAAAAAATTGAAACAGGTTGAAATATATAGATAAGGGTCCTTCCTATAGCAGGATTCATAAAACTTCAGTGCTTATTATCTTTGCATTCACTTTAATTTAGGCTTTATTATTGTTGAGTATTGATGTTTTTTAGTTTCTTAAAATATATCGATGTTATTTATTTTCTTTTCAAATTATTTCAATCTTCATTATCACATATTTTCTTTCCATTATCACCTTCCTAAGTTTTTATACATTTTCTCTTTGGTTTTGTAAATGTTTGTTGCTTTGATGAAAGCCACAAGGGCTGATATAGCAGTAGTGTCTGTGCTTGTTGTTTTCACTGGCTCAGTGATTGTTTTGTACCTTCTAAAATGGTACTGGATGTGAACCACTTCAGCACCAGTGTGGCTATTTCTCTGTTCTCATGTCTTTCATTGGGGATTCATATTTTGACATGTCCATTCATATTTTTAGTGCTTCCACCACTTTTTTTCTGTTGCTGTTCTTGTGCAGTGGGCGTAAGCAGATGGCCATGATTATTTCCAAGAAAAACGGAGCTTGTATTATATCTTCAGCTATGGGTGTAATCTCTTGTGCTGGCGCCAGGGAAGTGCAGTGTCTCAGCCTGTGTTCCCTCTAAGCTGTGAAGTGTTGTGAGGAGCAATTTGCTTCATGAGCTGCCAGCATTAAGTTGTCACAGAGTCATCAGTTGACTATGTAAGTCAACATCAAGCTAGCGACTATGACCACATATAGAACATTGTAATATAGCTTCGTAGGCCATCATTGTTAAAGTTAGTTCATGTCATTTACAGGACGTCACAATCAAGCCTTGCATTTATTGCTGTTTCTGATTTTCTAGGCAAATTAATATATACAGTAGTTTGCCATCGCTTTATGGAAGCCAACCTTACCATTGTGAAAATCAAAGCAAAGCAATCTATTCACAACTCTGGGTTTGTTGAGACTGTGAAACTGCATTTGCCCCCCCCCCCTTCCTCCTCCCCCCCCCCCCCCCCCCAAAAAAAAAAACCAGCCCACAGATGTCGACTAGGTCAGTATGACACAGATAAATGGTCTTTCCAAATGCCAGTAAAGGACCATTTGAAGCCAGTGAAGGTATTAACGTATTTGGGAACTTTGATAGCAATCATTGGACAGTCCATTAAAGAAGTTTAATATAGAACAGTCCAAGAAAAAAAAGCAGCATTTGAGCTGAGAACTGTACAGGTAAACAGTTCACCGAAAAGTTTCTGGATCCCTCGTCAGTTCTCCTGCCTCAGGAAAAGTTTCTGGATCCCTCGTCAATTCTCCCCCTCAAGAAAAGTGTCTGGATCCCTCATCAGCTCTCCTGCCTCAGGAAAAGTTTCTGGATCCCTCGTCAGTTCTCCCCCCTCAGGAAGAGTTTCTGGATCCCTCGTCAGTTCTCCCACCTCAGGAAAAGTTTCTGGATCCCTCGTCATGTGTAATATTCAGTCATTCAGTGATGTATATTCACAGTCATGTGTAATGTTCACTGGTTGATTGGTTGTGAATCCTGTGGAAGATCATGAGTGGTAACTCTAGACCATGCATTGGTGTATAGGCTATCTGAGCCATGAGAAGGACTGGCATCCATCATAGTGAAGTGGGTGTGGAGACTTATCTCCAGACCTGGTACCAAAGTACCGTCTCCATGAGGACAGTGCACAAGAGCTTTCCTTCCCCTCTCCAAGCTAAGAAATCAGGGGTTGTACAAGACCAGTACTGGAATGTAATATGCCGGAGAGGCACATTAGAGTGTAGCCAGGTCATGGTTCAGCCCAGCACACATGGACTGGCTGGTAGTGTTTTCTCTACAGGTTTGAGATAGATGATTAACATATGCCAACCCCATGTGCAGATTATATGTTCAGTGTGTGAGTTATTTCTCTACATGTTTGAGATAGATTATTAACAGATGCCAACCCAGTGCACACAGATATGTTCATTGTGTGAGTGGTGCTTACTGGTGCTGTACCAGTATGCGCTGCCAGTAGCACTGCCAACAGCGCAGCATTCACCGTGTTCCATTGTGTGTATGATTCTGGTATTGGGGTGTTAACCCTAGCAGAATTAAACTGTCTGACTTCATGGGAGGTACTTATGTTCTCTTCATTGACCACTTGCAAACACTGTAATGGAAATATAATCCCTAATCACAAATGTAAAGTAAAATATTGATCATTGTAAATCATTTTGTGAAAACTTGTACATACTAAAGTAGAAATAGCAACAAAGCATAACCAAGGCAGTTTGAAGTAAAATAGTTAAATGTAAATGGAAATATGAACCTCAAATATCAGCCCATCATCACAGACCTGGAAATATCAGTTTCATACACCTGGAAATATAAACTTCCATCAATACCTGGAAATATCAACTTCCATCACGCACCTGGAAATAACAACTTCCATCACACACCTTGAAATATCAACCTCCTATCCATTAAGAGTTAGTCTGTTGGGTCAGGTTGAGTATATTATGTCTTAGTTGTATCTCTGCAGCATCTCAGCCTACTCTATTTATCATTGTATTCATCATTTATAATTGTGCAGACTACTTTCCCCATAAATATCTCTTTTAGCCATCCCAAGGCCCAACAGATAATATTGATGTGTCAGCAAGTGCCTCTTAAAAGTACTTGGCTTGAAATGTTGAGAATGCAACCTTGCAACATACATAAATGTGTTGAGAATGCAACATACATAAATATGTTGAGAATACAACCTTGCAGTATACAAGAATGTGTTGAGAATGCAGCCTTGCAACATACAGGAATGTGTTGAGAATGCAATCTTACAGCATACAGGAATGTGTTGAGAATGCAGCCTTGCAACATACAGGAATGTGTTGAAAATGCAATCTTACAGCATACAGGAATGTGTTGAGAATGCAATCTTACAGCATACAGGAATGTGTTGAGAATGCAATCTTAAAGCATACAGGAATGTGTTGAGAATGCAATCTTACAGCATACAGGAATGTGTTGAGAATGCAGTCTTACAGCATACAGGAATGTGTTGAGAATGCAATCTTACAGCATACAGGAATGTGTTGAGAATGCAATCTTACAGCATACAGGAATGTGTTGAGAATGCAAGCTTTGCAACATACAGGGATGTGTTGAGAATGCAAGCTTGCAGTATACAGGAATGTGTTGAGAATGCAAGCTTGCAGTATACAGGAATGTGTATCCACCAGGATAGCTATTGAAGGATGTGATATATCAGTATAGTATTCAATTGCAATAAACTTTTCTCTTGTGTCTGTAACCAACATTTTGCTCATTAGTGCTTAAAATGTGAAGTAAGTTGCCTCAATATATCAACTATTACAAATGACTTTTATGAAGTTGTACAGGATGTTGTGCATCTGTCTTGTTTGTCATTTGATTAAGCTGTCTTTACCCTCTTTGAACAGCATTGATTGTAATTCAGCTATTTGACCAAAAGCTGACTTATCTGTAAAGATGTGCATGCACGAGTACGAATGTTTCAGTGTATCCTATGGGGATATGTCATTAAGTCACAAAATGATATAAGACAGTTGAGAAATGGTTACTGGTAGTTTATAAAGGTGTCACTATGTGGCATATCCATGTAGCTTGATGTCTATATGTGGCAGATGATAATTACTGCATGCGTATACGCATTTAAAGTTTCACACACACACACAATTGAAAATCTCAGCCGTACTCGAAGATTGCACTACCCAAGAACAGCGTGCTGTTGTGAATGTTTCTGGCCAGAGGACTTTCTGTCAAGAATATTCATAAGGAAATGTTACCTGTCTATGGCAGTAAGTATGATGAAGAGGTTGAGTGTGAGGTGCAAACGTGACTTGGGCAGCCCAAAGACTTCTATGGTGCAGATATTTGGAGATATAGAAAACAGTGGGATAAATGCATCAATGTTTGCAGAGATTATGTTGAAAAAATAATGAGCGATGCAAGTACGATAATAAATGGTCTTCAGGTTTGCATCTCGTATAGTTTTTATTTACATACTAATTTGTAACTTACTGAATTACCCTCGTAATTGCAATGCAGTGTCATTTTTATGTAATTCATTGTGCTTTGTTTAAAAGAAAGTTGACATCCATGTCAGCTGCCATTATATGCATTGACTTTGCTGACAAGTAGACTATTGCTGTAACCATAATTGTTTCATTGCTTATTTATGACTCATTGATATAAGTTGTATTTTTCTAACAAACTTCTTATAATGAGACGGCTCAGCCATAAAATATATCAGCATTTGTTCTTGATTGATACTCTGCACTTGAGGCTCTATAAATGAAATTAACATTATCAAGCACTTTAACAAATAATAGTGGCTGGAAAGTAATGAGAATAAGGTTATTGATCAAAGAACACTGAGAACATTGTGGACAGTTTGTGATTGAGAATAGTTGATGTAAGGTTTACAGGAATCATCAACAGTATTTGAAAATATAACACTGAGATATTAGTTGATGTAAGGCGGAGAATTTTTGATTGTGTTAATAGTTGATGGAAAGTGTACAGGAATCATCAACATTTGTGGGAAGTATACGACTGAGATATTAGTTGATGTAAAGTACACAGGAATCATCAACAGTTTTGGAAAATATAACACTGAGATATTAGTTGGTTTATGGCGGAGAATTTTTGATTGTGGTAATAGTTGATGGAAGGTGTACAGGAATCATCAACAGTTATTACAGTTAAATCTCAGCATCTATAACAGTATCAATGTATTTGTATAGATTTCTTGCCAGTGTATTCACACTGAAATAACGGTGATACATCATTAGCAATGTTTTGATGACTTTCCTATGATCTTCATGGGACTCACAAAATCCACTGTAAATATCACAACTCTGGGCCTATTCAACTGTAACCACAGCATGTGTGAGTCCCCTGGCCTGAATGTCACACAGTACGCCACCAGCTGTGCAATTTATCTCTTTGTTGTGCAAAATCAGTACTCGAGGCACTCCTGCCTGGGAAATTGCCAGTACTAAGGATACTACTTTCTGAACTTAGCAGTCAGCATAAGGTCACCATACAGTGGATACCATCCCACTGTGGAGTACCCGGAAACGACAGGGCTGATCAATTGGCTAAGGAAGGAGCCAAAGAAGAACAGCCTGATGTGCCAGTTACATACTACCAAAAGAAAAGAATGATCAAATCAGTCAGAAAGCCACCAAAACCTGTTCAAGATGACTACCATGTTATGGACAGACCAGAACAAGTCATTATTCTGCACTTCAGAACAGGACACAATAGATTACGCAACCACATGTATACAAAATTCAAGATTGGTGATACAGCCATGTGCACATGTGGATTGGCGTCGCAGACAGCAGAGCACATACTCCAAGACTGCCCAAAGTATAACATATCTAGGCAAACCTTTTGGCCTAGAGAGACGACAGTGGAAGATAACTCTATGGACCGCTGTGTGAACTAAAAAAGACAGTTAAATTCATACAAGAGACAACATTGCAGTTATAGACATATTTCAAGCGAACAAAAGAAGAAGGAGAATCTCTTTGTTACAGATTTTCGTTACTTCATTGTGACTAACTAGAGGAGAATTTCCTATACATCCTTAATTAACAGTTAACCTTCAGTATGATGGAGTTTGCAACCCAGGTTTTCCATGGTATGAGGTAGCCAGTCTCACTCCAACCCTCCTTCTTTGCCTCATGATGACATGTATTGTAGGCTGTTACTATTATTTGCTACCCTATAGGCCTCTGTAGCACCTGGGCAACACAATGCCTTTACCTTGCGCATAAGAAAGGCCTAACACTTCACTGAAGCACTTCTGCCATGGAATGACCTGTGTCTTGAACAATTTGTGAAGAAAAAAGACCACTGCAGTTTCATTATGTTATCTATCATCTTGTTTCACTATGTCCATAAAATGTAACAAAGTCATTCATCTGTCTGTTATATATTTGGTAATGCTATCATGCTATTGTGTACGCAGTCATGTACATTGTGTCTGGTCTGATTGTTTTCTGGTCCATGATCATTGGTTTTTAAAGGTGTGAGATTATGTAAATATTATACACCAGTGCTGTTTTGCTTGTCTTGTCCCAGCGTCTACCAACATTGAACAAATTGAAATATTGTTGCTGGTTTGATGTTTATTCTTTTGTTGGAGAGTTTAGTGTGTGCCAGAATGTATCCTAGTGTCTTCTTCTTTTGTTGGAGAGTTTAGTGTGTGCCAGAATGTATCCTAGTGGCTTCTTCTTTTGTTGGAGAATTTAGTGTGTGCCAGAATGTATCCTAGTGTCTTCTTCTTTTGTTGGAGAGTTTAGTGTGTGCCAGAATGTATCCTAGTGGCTTCTTCTTTTGTTGGAGTGTTGAGTGTGTGCCAGAATGTATCCTAATGGCTTCTTCTTTTGTTGGAGAGTTTAGTGTGTGCCAGGATGTATCCTAGTGTCTTCTTCTTTTGTTGGAGAGTTTAGTGTGTGCCAGAATGTATCCTAGTGTCTTCTTTTGTTGGAGAATTTAGTGTGTGCCAGAATGTATCCTAGTGTCTTCTTTTGTTGGAGAATTTAGTGTGTGCCAGAATGTATCCTAGTGTCTTCTTCTTTTGTTGGAGAGTTTAGTGTGTGCCAGAATGTATCCTAGTGTCTTCTTCTTTTGTTGGAGAGTTTAGTGTGTGCCAGAATGTATCCTAGTGTCTTCTTTTGTTGGAGAATTTAGTGTGTGCCAGAATGTATCCTAGTGTCTTCTTCTTTTGTTGGAGAGTTTAGTGTGTGCCAGAATGTATCCTAGTGTCTTCTTCTTTTGTTGGAGAGTTTAGTGTGTGCCAGAATGTATCCTAATGGCTTCTTCTTTTGTTGGAGAGTTTAGTGTGTACCAGGATGTATCCTAGTGTCTTCTTCTTTTGTTGGAGAGTTTAGTGTGTGCCAGAATGTATCCTAGTGTCTTCTTATTTTGTTGGAGAGTTTAGTGTGTGCCAGAATGTATGCTAGTGTCTTCTTCTTTTGTTGGAGAGTTTAGTGTGTGCCAGAATGTATCCTAGTGTCTTCTTCTTGTGTTGGAGAGTGTAGTGTGTGCCAGAATGTATCCTAGTGTCTTCTTCTTTTGTTAGAGAGTTTATTGTGTGCTAGAATGTATCCTGGTGGCTTCTTCTTGTGTTGGAGAGTTTAGTGTGTGCCACGATGTATCTTAGTGTCTTCTTCTTGTGTTGGAGAGTTTAGTGTGTGCCAGAATGTATCTTAGTGTCTTCTTCTTTTGTTGGAGAGTTTAGTGTGTGCCAGGATGTATCTTAGTGTCTTCTTCTTGTGTTGGAGAGTTTAGTGTGTGCCAGAATGTATCTTAGTGTCTTCTTCTTGTGTTGGAGAGTTTAGTGTGTGCCAGAATGTATCTTCGTGTCTTCTTATTTTGTTGGAGAGTTTAGTGTGTGCCAGAATGTATCCTGGTGGCTTCTTCTTTTGTTGGAGAATTTAGTATGTGCCAGAATGTATCCTAGTGTCTTCTTCTTGTGTTGGAGAGTTTAGTGTATGCCAGAGTGTATCCTAGTGTCTTTTTCTTGTGTGGAGAGTTTAGTGTGTGCCAGAATGTATCCTAGTGTCTTCTACTTTTGTTGGAGAGTTTTGTGTGTGCCAGAATGTATCCTAGTGTCTTCTTCTTTTGTAGGAGAGTTTAGTGTGTGCCAGAATGTATCCTAGTGGCTTCTTCTTTTGTTGGAGAGTTTAGTGTGTGCCAGAATGTATCCTAGTGTCTTCTTTTGTTGGAGAAATTAGTATGTGCCAGAATGTATCCTAGTGTCTTCTTCTTTTGTGGGAGAGTTTAGTGTGTGCCAGAATGTATCTTAGTGTCTTCTTTTGTTGGAGAAATTAGTATGTGCCAGAACGTATCCGAGTGTCTTCTTCTTTTGTTGGAGAGTTTAGTATGTGCCAGAATGTAATTAGTGGTTTTTTCTTTTGTTGAAGAGTTTAGCGTGAGCCAGAATGTATCTTAGTGGCTTCTTCTTTTGTTGGAGAGTTTAGTGTGTGCCAGAATGTATCCTAGTGGCTTCTTCTTTTGTTGGAGAGTTTAGTGTGTGCCAGAATGTATGCTAGTGTCTTCTTCTTGTGTTGGAGAGTTTAGTGTGTGCCAGAATGTATGCTAATGTCTTCTTCTTGTGTTGGAGAGTTTAGTGTGTGCCAGAATGTATCCTAGTGTCTTCTTCTTTTGTTGGAGAGTTTAGTGTGTGCCAGAATGTATCCTAGTGTCTTCTTCTTGTGTTGGAGAGTTTAGTGTGTGCCAGAATGTATCCTAGTGTCTTCTTCTTTTGTTGGAGAGTTTAGTGTGTGCCAGAATGTATGCTAATGTCTTCTTCTTGTGTTGGAGAGTTTAGTGTGTGCCAGAATGTATCCTAGTGTCTTCTTCTTTTGTTGGAGAGTTTAGTGTGTGCCAGAATGTATGCTAATGTCTTCTTCTTGTGTTTGAGAGTTTAGTGTGTGCCAGAATGTATCCTAGTATCTTCTTCTTTTGTTGGAGAGTTTAGTGTGTGCCAGAATATATCCTAGTGGCTTCTTCTTTTGTTGGAGAGTTTAGTGTGTGCCAGAATGTATCTTAGTGTCTTCTTTTGTTTTGTAACCCAACCAACCAGCCACCCAACCAACCAGCCACCCAACCAACATACCAACCAGGCACCCAACCAACCAGCCACCTAACCAACCAGCCACCCAACCAACCACCCAACCAACCAGCCAGCCACCCAACCAACCAACCGATCAACCAACCAGCCACCTAACCATCAAGCCACCCAACTAACCAACCAACCAGCCAGCCACATAACCTACCAGCCACCCAACCAACCAGCCACCTAACCAACCAGCCACCCAACTAACCAACCAGCCAGCCACGTAACCAACCAGCCACCCAACTAACCAACCAACCAGCCAGCCACCTAACCTACCAGCCACCCTACCAACCAGCCACCTAACCAACCAGCCACCTAACCAACCAGCCACCTAACCAACCAGCCACCCAACCAACCAGCCACCTAACCAACCAGCAACTTAACCAACCAGCCACCTAACCTACCAGCCACCCAACCAACCAGCCACCTAACCAACCAGCCACCCAACTAACCAACTAACCAGCCAGCCACCTAACCTACCAGCCACCCTACCAACCAGCCACCTAACCAACCAACCAGCCAGCCACCTAACCAACCACCACCTAACCAACCAGCCACCTAACCTACCAGCCACCCAACGAACCAGCCACCTAACCAGCCAGCCACCTAACCTACCAGCCACCTATCCAACCAGCCACCTAACCAACCAGCCACCCAACTAAATAGCTAACCAGCCAGCCACCTCACCTACCAGCCACCCAACCAACCAGCCACTTAACCAACCAACCAGCCACCCAACTAACCAGCCAGCCACCTAACCAACCAGCCACCCAACTAACCAGCCACTAACCAACCAACTAACCAACCAACCAGCCAGCCACCTAACCAACCAGCCACCCAACCAACCAGCCACCTAACCAACCAGCCACCCAACTAACCAACCAGCCACCCAACTAACCAACCAACCAGCCAGCCACCCAACTAACCAACCAGCCAGCCACCCAACTAACCAACCAGCCAGCCACCCTACCAACCAGCCACCTAACCAACCAGCCGCCCAACTAACCAACCAACCAGCCAGCCACCTAACCTACCAGCCAACCACTCACTCAACTAACCAACCAACCAACCACCCAACCAAGCAACCAACTAACCAGCCACCTAACCAACCAAGCAGCCACCTAACCAACCAACCACCTAACAAACTAACCAGCCACCTAACCGCCCAAACAACCAACCAGCCACCCAACCAACCAACCACCCAAACAACCACCTAACCGACCAACCAGCCACCTAACCAACCACCAAACTAACCAACCAGCCACCTAACCAACCAGCTGCCCAACCAACCAACCTAACCAACCAGCCACCCAACTAACCAACCAACCAGCTACCTAACCAACCAACCAGCCACCTAACCAACCAACCAGCCACCTAACCAACCAACCACTCAACTAACCAACCAACCACCCAACCAAGCAACCAACTAACCAGCCACCTAACCAACCAACCAGCCACATAACCAACCAGCCACCTAACCAACCAACCACCTAATCAACCAACCACCTAATCAACCAACCACCTAACCAACCAGCCACGTAACCAACCAATCAGCCACCTAACCACCCAAACAACCAGCCAGCCACCCAACCACCCGACCAACTACCCAACCACCCAACCAACCAACCAGCCACCTAACCAACCAGCCACCAAACCAACCAACCACCTAACCAACCAACCACCTAACCAACCAACCACCTAACCAACCAACCACCTAACCAACCAACCACCTAACCAACCAACCAGCCACCCAACCAACCAAACTGTATCGTAGTGTGCTAGTGCTTCAATTATTTTGCAAGTAACTCACCATGTGATCAACATTGAACAATTAACATGAGTCACATCACAAAGAATTTATCTAAGGATCATCAGGCAAGAGAAAATGCAACCAAAAATAAGGGGAGAACAATGGGTATGTAGAAAGTTAGTTGCATATCCTTTACAGGATGTCGCAGTCAACTCCAGCATTTTTTGGCTGATTGTTATTTCTTGGCAAGATCACGTTCAGTAGTTTGACATTGCTTTTTGAATTACTGGTACTCATATATCTTTGTATGAAATCCAACGCAAGGCGGCCTGCTTCCAAATCGTCCGCAGCTGTGTTTTGAACGTGGTATGCGGGATTACAAATTGTTACCCCTTCACCACAGAGTCCGTTTGTAGAAAAGTGTAAAGCAAATGCTGTATAGTTTCTTGTGAATACGAATAGAGCGTTCACTAGCTGTCCTTGTTTCATTGACTACACAAAGGATTTTGGAGTAAGACATGTCGACATGATAAAGATGATCGCAGATCTCCACATTGACAGGAAAGCCTTTGATTTGTAAAGAACATATATTGGAAAGAACAAGCTGCCATACAAATTGATAATTAAATAGGTCAGTACCATCCTGTCAAGATGGATGTGCGGCGATGTTGCCAGACCTTTTATGCTATATGATTCAACGGGCAAGACGGTGTTTACTCGCAAAGCGTTGTGGAACGTAATAAGCACGACAAGGCACTTAGAGCGCCCTGGTTATCCACTGCATCTTTATTCGTCTCCAGTCGTCTTGATTTGTCTTACCACTGGATTCAGATGGAAGAGAGTGTGGTTTGACGAATTGCGCAACTCTTCCTCACTATAATCCAAATCATTCGCAAGTCATTCTTCATCGAGCCATCTTAGAACTCACGGCTCCAAATTTTCAACCCCACTGGATACAATGAATGGTCATCATCATTCTTGATAGACAAACACCATATATCCTATATTGTAACATATGTTAGGAGAATTCAGAAGCTATGAGAGGAATCGGCATTGGAAGACATAACGTCAATAATATTAATATGAATATACAGTATTGATTGCAGACAATGAACAGATTTACAGCATTTATTTGATCTGGTTATTGTTCACAATTATTAGGGTTAGAATTAAATTGTAAGAAGACAGAAATTATGGTCATCTTCAAGAAGAAATCATTATCACACTGTAACATCCAAGTAAATGGGGAGAAATCTTACACAGGTGAATCGGTATAAGTATCTTGGAACAGTCATATCTGATGGAAGATGCCTTGTGGAGATTAGAACAAGAATCGCCATGGCAAGGGTTGCCTTTTGCAAGATGCAAAAAATACTCATTAATAAAAAGCTGTCAACTGTGTTAAAACATCCACACACACACACACACACACAAAGTAGCTGATAGATGCTTTATTTGTTCCAACGCCGTTGTTACCAATGGACAATCCTAGAGAAATAGGCATTAGATGATATATATGAGATAAGGTGAACAATAAACGCAGCTCCAAACACATAAAGACATAGACAGACAAATAAGAACGAGTGTGGGGATAACACCAGTTGCTGACTTTACATACCACCAAAGAATTAAATGGTTCATTTAGCTAGAACAGGACACGATCAACCAGCGGATAAAACGTTCTACACGAGAACATCTGGATACAAGGCGAGATGACGAAGCAGGAAGAGTTGGGTAGATGGAGTAAACAGATATTAGAGACATTAAATCTGACATTACACAAGCATCAAGGCAAGCGAAAAACATAACATTACATTCCGGAGACCCGGGTTCGAATCATCGGTAAGATGAGGTTTCTTTTTCTGTCCGGGGGGGGGGGGGGGGAGAGAGACGAAAACCCTAGCTTGCACACTTCGCGGCGACAGCACTAGCCAAGTGACCTTAATTCCGCAGACTCAAGACATCTCCTAGATACCCGTGAAGTCGGAGTAGTAGGCTCGCCTGATGGCAAGTGACACCGGTAATTGGGAAATCACACACGCAAAAATAAGTTCAGCGTGGATTATGCTCGAGCTCAAAATCGAGCGAAGGAAACAAAACATCTCCTAGATCAGTGGTTCTCAACCGGTGGGGAATTCCCCCCCCCCCTTCCCCCTACCACAGAGACCATTTCAAGATCGCGTTAATACAAGAAACGATTAATTGATATTGTTTTTCTCTTCATACTTTACAGTTAATTACGTCTCATCCTTCTAAAATTCATTTTATAAAGTCAGTAGACCCACAAATCATGTTTTATGTGGATGCCTAGACTTGTTTTAGTATGTGCTATTAAATTTACCTTACATTTTTACGTATACTATATAGAGGTGGGGGAATCTTTAGATAGGAAATATGAAAGAGGGGTAATGACGTTCTGAAAATACGGTGAAAGGGGTTGGGGGGTGGGAAACGGGCCAAATTTTTGATAGGAAGGGGGGAATGACGTTCTGGTGAAAGGGTGCACGGGCCAAAAAAGGTTGAGAACCACTGTCCTAGATGATAACCATTTTCCGCAGGTCCACATGGCCGAATGGGTAAGAACGCGTGTTCTTAAAATAAGACGTGCTGATGCCGAGGTTAGTGGTTCATCCCCTACACCGGACAGCTGGACTAAAATGTTGACCTGTCGTCCTTGACTTGGGGACGTAAATTACAAGTACCTCTGAAGTCGGAGTGAGTTAGCCTGATGGCGAGGGACACTGTTAATAGGGAAAGCTAATCCACACGCAAAATACAGTCAATCACTACTATAAATATTGTGTGGATGTGATCCCAAAACATCAGCGGCTGTCTTCAAATCCGGTATTCAGGATTGTCAAACTGCGTTCATTATCCACGGGTCACAGACGTCGACGAGCTAACTATAGTTTTGAGTTATCTGTAAAAAAAAATGGATGAGGTAGTGATGTTCGCAACACGACAGTTCAAAGTTAAAAAAAAAAAAAAAACAACAACATTCTCTCAGTCTAACTGTCGTGTTGCGAACATCACTACCTCATCCATTTTTACAGATAACTCAAAACTATAGTTAGCTCGTCGACGTCTCTGACCCATGGATAATGAACGCAGTTTCACAATCCTGAATACCGGATTTGAAGACAGCCGCTGATGATTTGGGATCGTATTGCTTTCTGCTGATTGTCACAATGGTATAGACGCCAAGCTTAGGTCGTTTAGAAAGCAATGACAAACTACTGAACTAGAAAATTACAAACAGCCAATACATGCCGGGGCCAATTGCGACATCCTGTAAAGGGCATGCACTAACAAATAATACTGTAATAATCAACTTTTTTTTTTCATATCCCTTACAGGACGTTGCAGTCAACACCAGCATTTTTCAGCTGCTGTCGATGTACTAGGCAAGATTACGCTCAGTAGTTTGCCATTGACTTCTGAGCGACCGTAAGTTACCAGCACTGCGCGAACCGCTGTCGATTCTCGCGCAACTGCGTTACTCACGAGAATATACGGGAATACGGAGAAAGACGTTAACTCTTACTCCAGGGAGATCAGTCATCAACTTGGATACGTGTAATTTATGTATATTATCTTTTTTATTTTTAAATTTGTTTTGTTTAGAAGGGCTCGCGGTTGTCAGAGGGGCCAGAGCCATCACATTAGGTTCCCACGTCCCTGCGTGTCGGATGATTATCCCGTCACTGGCAAGATCAAGCGCAGATACTACACTTTGATATAGTTCTGTCTAATAATCAACTTGGATACGTGAAATGTATGCATATTATTATTATTATTATTATTATTATTATTATTATTATTATTATTATTATTATTATTATTATTATTATTATTATTATTTTTGTTTGAAGGGCTCGCGGTTGCCAGATGGGCCAGAGCCGCCCCATTAAGTCCCCAAGTCCCTGATTATCTTTCACTTGGGCTAGCGACATACATCCACCGGCGACTTATGTCTCAACACCATTAACATCATCATCATCTTCCACTTCTGCCGTCAAGCGCCGTGGGGAGGAATAATTTGCGTTCCAGCGCCCGGTGGACGGCACTGGATAGTGTCATTCCGTGTGGTTGTACAATGTCTCTGATGTCAATCCATTTTCTCCTTGGACCATTAACATTTTAATGAAACAAGTCAGCGAAGCCCACACGATGTGGACACAAATCTCATAAGTCACTTTATATGACTCGAACAGGAATGTCGTTTGCAGTGCTGTGGGAGCAGGATATATGACCATCATCAAGAGCAATGCCAGCTGGCGTTATGCGTTTATGTCTCTCCACAGATCTCTATTTTTGGTGTTCTGGATCAACTCTGCTGATGATATTTTCCAAATGCTACCATCTCAGTCCATCCGGCATCATTTGGAGATATGACAATTTTATTAATTCGCCGGCTTCAAATACTGTTCCTACGATCACGTGTGTGCAAAAAGGATGCTCATTTTCTCATATTTCTTACATTTCACTAGCGATCGAGCAATTCTTGGTCGCCCTCTCGTATAATCTTAACCTAGAACGATTAGCATTTAAAAGACGCTAACTGAATCAAAGATTGGAAACGTGCACATGTTTCGACAGCCATGATGTATTTTCCCGCTGTTGGTCGATAGTTTCCGTCCCGTTATTTTCACCTTTAACCCCGTCTCGACAGGCTGAGTATGGTTTGTCAGTTGAGGCATTCTCTGGGTTTGACTTTTTAGAAGAACTGCCAGAAAGGGCAATGCACGTCTTGCACAAGCTGGTTCGTGACCTTGAAGTTTGCCAGCTGACGTCATTATAGTATTCCGGTAAGGGAGGTAACGCGACCTTCTTGTGAAGAGAAAATGACGGTGTCTTAGGAAGAACTTTGGGCGTGTTGATTGAAGGAATGTCTTGTGATGTTATAAAGACAGGCGACAGGAGGGATGCTGATTCATCTTCTGGGCTTGTGTCATTGCTAGCGATGCTTTTCTGACTTTCAAGTTTATGCAAGTAGCGCACCATCCTGTGGAAATATAATAATTATGTTAGTATGTAATGCCAGCATCTTAGCATGTAATAACTAAATAAGTCATCTTGGTTAAATATTAGAGAGTACTGAAATAAAATTGCTCATTACATGAACAAAGAACTGTGTTTGTCTCTTTCGTATAGTTAAATATATAACCGGTTCTACTGTATAGTTGTGAATCTTTGAGTGTGAACGAACAAGTGAAGAAGAGATTGGAAGCAACCGAGATGTGGTTTCTGAAACAAATGTTGCGAATACCTTCGACGGCCAGAATAACTAACAACGATATAAAATTATGAGACAGAGACAGTGTTCTTTGGTTACGTAATGAGAAGAGATTCACTGGAGAACATCGTGCCGACTTGAAAGATTACTGGTTCAAGAGCAGAGAGAAATACTGCTTGGTGGCATACAGAAATAGCGTCAGTAGAATTAATCCAGAACAGATAGGGCCGGTATCTGTGAGAAGACATGAACGCTAGCTCCACTTTACAGGACACCACATGATGATGATGATGATCATGTTATCACAGTCCCTATTTGTGGTATATTTACTTGCCAATACCAGCTACAGATGTTCACAATCTTTCACAACTGCTCGCCTAAAACAGTCGCCATGTAGATGTGCTTGTGGGTACATTTGAGTGGATGCTTGTAATTGCATACACATGTATGATTCTGAATGAATGAATGAATGAATGAATGATGGGTGACTGAATTAATTAAAAGATGGGTGTCTGACTGTCTGTCCACCCATCTCTTCCCCTTGCCTCTGCTTGTCCATCTGTGTGTATGTGTGTGAGGTCAGACAGATCAAAGAAATAGAGGAACGTATTCTCTAATGTTAGTTTCACAAGAGGAGAGCAGAAAAAAAAAACCAACAACATAATA